>OX465597.1:153753515-154961015 GCA_950022295.1 Bromus sterilis
GGCTTTTCCAAATCCCCAATTATTAAGTAGGAAATTTAAACATGATCCCTTAATTCTATAAATAAAAAGCACATACCAAACTAGGGTTGTGACAACTCGCCCCCACTCAAAAGAATCTCGTCCCGAGATTCAGAAGTAGTCGGGAAGAGGGTGGGGTACTCGACTCGAAGATGATCTTCTTGTTCCCAGGTGGTTTCCTTCTCAGAATGGTTGGACCACTACACTTTGAGGAACTTGATCTTCTTACGTTGGGTGGTGCACTCAGTTTCATCGAGGATACAGACGGGATACTCTCGATATGACAAGTTTTCTTGGAGATCAAGCATTTCGTGGTCTACTTCGCGGATGGGGTCCTTGAAGCAACGCGTCAGTTGAGATACGTGGAAGACATCGTGAACCTGAGAAAGATGCGGGGGTAGCTCAAGTTGTAAGGCAACTTCTCCACGTTTAGCTAGATTGCGAAAGGGACCGATGTAACGTGGGGCCAATTTGCCTTTGATACCGAAGCGATGGGTCCCTTCAGAGGAGTAACCCGGAGGTAAGCCTTCTCGTCCAACTCGTAGCTTTCTGGCCTATGATGACGATCATAGTAGCTTTTCTGACGAGATTGGGCTGTTTTCAATTGCTCACAAACAATGCAAACCTTCTCTTCTGCTTCCTGGATCATATCCGGTCCAAATAAATGTCTTTCACCGGCTTCTGACCAGTTCAATGGTGTTCGACATTTTCGTCCATAGAGAAATTCAAAGGGTGCCATGCCCAAGTTAGATTGGAAGTTGTTGTTATAAGAAAACTCGGTGAATGGAAGAGATTTCTCCCAACTCTTTCCGAATGAGATAACACAGGCTCTGGGCATGTCTTTGAGAACTTGATTGACTCTTTCTACTTGACCACTTGACTAGGGATGAAAGGTGGTGCTAAAGGAGAGATGGGTTCCCATAGCATTTTGAAAACTTTCCCAAAATCGAGAGGTGAAAAGACTTCCACGATCTGAATTGATTTCGAAAGGAACACCATGGAGACAAACAATCCGGGAGATATATAAATCCGCTAACTGGCTAGCAGTTATACTCTCACGAACAGGAAGGAAATGAGCAACTTTGTAAAGACGGCCAATGACCACGAAGATTGCATTGTTTCGCTTTTGAGACTTTGGAAAGCTAGTGATGAAATCCATACTGACTTTATCCCATTTCCACTCAGGGATATGCAAAGGTTGAAGAGTATCAGTAGGTCTTTGGTGCTCTTCCTTGATACGACGACAAACATCACATTCGGCAACAAATTGAGCGATTTCTCGCGTCATATCGGTCCACCAAAATCTCTGGCGTAGATCTCGGTACATTTTCGTACTACCGGGATGAATCGAGAGAGGTGTGTCATGAGCTTCCTGAAGGTTCAACTGTTTTAGGTTTTGGTTTTCTGGCACTACGAAACGATTCTCAAAGAATACCGTTCCTTGATCGTTTACAGAGAAGCATTTAGCACTTTCGCTAGCACGGTTCAGTTTGATCTCCTGGATACCACTATCATGTTTCTGGGTAGCTACGATTTGATCCTCAAGAGTTGGTTTCACTATCAAGGTGGAAAGGAATCCATGAGGAACAATCTCGAGATTGAGCTTTCGAAATTCCTCATAGAGAAGTGGTTGATATTGTTGTAACATGAGGTTGTTACAATACGACTTACGACTTAGTGCATCAGCCCTGACATTGGCTTTGCCTGGGGTGTAAGAGATACTTAAGTCATAATCTTTTATCAACTCTATCCAGCGTCTGTAAGGCCCGATATGAGGTACTGTTCCAGATCTAGATGTTTCCATCCAAATCTGGGGACGAAGCACATATCGGTCCCACCGCAACATATGACGAAGTCATATGCCCCGAATTTCCAACATGATATCACAACATTACAGATACAAGGATACAACATCTCATACAATCGGCATACAACTGCCTTAATACAATACAACAACGGAAGATATATGTCTGAGTACAGACTACAATCAAATGCCTAGTGGCAAAGAGAAAAACATCGATCCCATAACCACACGGGTCCAGGCCCTCCGCCGGGATCCGTCTAACTAGTCGTCGTCGAGTCTCCACGTGAAACGCCGATCACCATACCTGTTGTCGATCAATAACCCTGAAAAGAGTTTGGGGGTAGTATCATGAGTACAGAGGTACTTAGCATCCAACTGTAGTGGTCATCTGACCCAGCAAGGAATTCATCACTCGTCATTCTAGGACAACTAGTAGTTTACGGTAAGGATGGGGTAAGTGGTGAGGTTGTTGCCGCACTAGCATTTATAAAGTGGCTAACGATCTAGAGAGTAAGATAAGAAGCCAAGCATTAGATGAGGAATCGCCTCCAACAATTCTTGCTATCAACTACTTACGCAATCATAACACCTATCCTATCCTTGTCCTCCTCTTCGCATCCCGACGATGAAGAAGCAGTCAAGGTACACACACATTGATCAAGTTATATTAAGATTATCTCAGTTTTTGTTGTCTATGAACAAGGAGTAGGTCTCAAGTCATCCATAACCGTGGACAAGGCTTCTCGAATAGATTTAACCCTGCAGGGGTGTACCAAATACCCATTATAAGGCTGCGCACGCACGCCCATCTCTCTCAGTTGCTACCCATGATAGGCAACCATTTTATGATTTATTCCCAAGAGATCCGGAACGACAGGTCCCTCTAACTAACAACGCAAAAATTCGGGTGGCCCCTGGTGAGTCGACATCCAACTCAAAAGCCGGCCGCGCTATCGAATCGTCCTCTACCGTCCGGACGAGGTCGAGTTAGTTTCCCAAACATATGTGGACAACCCCCTAGCTCCCTGGGGTGGACTAACAAGAGAAACCATGTCTCCGCTGGCCCAAGTTGTTTGAAATCTGCCGGCCGCGGACCAGTCACACACACGTTTCAAATAGTAAATCAGCTTGGGCCACCACTATAAATGTTTGAAGCTAGGTAGGTAAGAAAAAGGGACCCCATAAAATCCCACACGCGGTTAGGCACGCTCAGTCTTAAAACCAATACCCGAAACTCGGATCCTAGGTGACTCGAATGGAACAAAGCGTCGGGGCGGGATAGCCTAGACCTTCCATCCTTCGTCGAATATAGTCAACATTTATAATAATCATATCATCAATATCAATATAATAATGTGATATCCCAAACCAAGGAGTAACAGAGTAACATCGTAGCATCCTAAGCATGCATACTAAGCAGGGGCTGAGCAACGAGCAATAGTAACATAGAAGTACAAGGTTTGTTGGGAAGGGACATGGCTGTATCGGTTTGAAAGAGGTTGTAAACATGTGGTAGGATCAAACATCGAACCTAACCTATACTAGCATGCAAATAGCTGGTTGAAATAGAATGGATCATAAGTAATGTATAGTCCTTGCCTGTTGATAAGTCGGGTTCTGAAGGTGTAGTTGATCACAAGCTCGCATCGTCTCCGAGAGCTACCCGCGGAAGCACACAAGACGGTAAACACTGGAAAGCAATCGACGAGCAAGCATTTATTAATACGAAGCAAAAACGAGCAAGCAATAACAAGAAGGAAACACGAGACATCGCACCTACCATCGAGAGCGGTTACTAACAGGTTAAGTGGAGTACTCGTCACACACGACAATACCGCACGTTTACGATGGTTCAAGTTGTTTAGCTATAGGTGATCACCAAAGGTTGTTAACATGTCAAAACACAGAAGCATGGCATAGCACACAAACATGTGAAGAGGTGAAGCAGAAGATAAACTATCTATGCTAGCCAATTTAAGTGAGGCACAACCTAAACATGGCATATCACTAAGTGCCGCACAACAATTAAATGATTTTGTACTGTTCTGTCCTAAGCCATATTTTAGGTTGGTTAACAGCAGCAAACTATATCATAAACACAAAGTACACGAAGAACTAATCAACTTACATATAAAGAACACCCCAAACGGAGTTACGGTAAAAAAGATACAAGCAAAACAAGTTTGGAACACAATCTGCCAACATCACGAAGCACACTTTAGAGCAATGCATAAACAGGATAATGAATTCAAACATGCTCACAAATGATATGGAAATAAATTAGACATGACAGTGAAGGCATGGAAAAAGGAATCATGCAAATAGGCATCATAGATCAAAAGATATTAAGCATGAAAAATGGCATCGGAACGTTACAGACTTAGTGAAAAAACAGAGGTGGCTGTCAAAAACAGCGGGATAACAACTTTGGAGCTCAATAACTATATGACCAGCAAGCATATCATGACGATGCAATACATATAATGGAAGTAGACATGATGCTTAACAATATGCAATTGGAATCACTCAATTTCGATAAACGGTTGCGTCGCAACCGTCACCCGAAGTTGCAACAAATTAACAGTTTCAGCAACAGCAACACGTTAACATCAGGATCACCACTTTGGAGCAAGATTTAATATAGCTAAAGCACCAAAACATGACAAGTTAAATCATGGGAATGAAGTACACATGATGTTTAACACATAGGAAAAAGAATCAATGCAATAGACCTCATAGATTTGTCACAATCATCATGCAAACTTGCAATAAAATAATAACAGCAACACTTGACAGAAATTAGTAGTAGTTTAACGGCCTGATGCCCACTTCAACACAGATTAAAAACTTCAAGATGGCCTCAAATCAAAATTCTCACAAAATATGGATTGAAGTACACACAATTCTAAGGAATTTTCCTTTTGGGCGCAACGCAATCCGAGCTAGAGATTTACCGCAAATTACGTCGCAAAACAGATCACAGCAGCAATATTCACAGAACTTAGCAAAACTGGAAAAGGGAATAAACTCAGAGAGAAAAAAAAAGTGCAGCTCAGGCTGTTCACCATGGGCCGAGGCCCACTGGCTGGCTGGGCTGGGGCGCCTGGCAGACCGGTTGGGCGCTGCAGGCCGCGCGGCTGGGCCAGGGCCACGTGGCCTATGGGGGCGATGGCCTCGTCCTCTCCAGGATAGAGGCAGCGACGCGGTTGGTGGCTCGGCTCGCCAGCCGGCCACCGGCGGCGGGCAGAGGGTGTAGGGGCGAGGCGGAGGAGGCGGCTCCAGGGGGCGAGAGGGTGCCGGATCCAGGCCGGAGGGAGCGCGGGGCGCCCGGCGTGGCGAGGTGATGGCTCGAGCCCGAGCTCGGGAGACTCTTCCATGGTGGTGCCTCGGCAACCGGCTGCGGCGATCTTCGAGCAGATGAAGAGAGGGAGATGAGAGGGGAAGGAGGAGGAAGGAGGCCGCCAGGGAGAGGAGGAGGTGGCGCCGGCGGGGGCTCCCTGGCCGGAGCAGGACCGCGGCGGCGACGGCGTGCCACGGGCGGCGTCCGGAGCTCCACGGTCAGGAGGATAGAGGAGGTGAGGCTGGGTTGGCTAGGGAGCTCCCTAGGCCGTCAGTTCACGAGATCTGACGGTCCAGGATGGATCTGGCTAGGGTTTGCTAGAAAAATGGGAAAAATGCGAAAATTGGGGCTATTGTGAAGGGGGTGGCTGCAATTTTGTGGCTAGGTAAACCCTAGAAAGAGGTGGGAGAGTGGTCGTCTTTTTATAGCCCAGGTGTCTGGAAGTTTGCAAAAACATCCCCAGTTTTTCCATCGCGCGCACGGTGCTCACGTTTCTTACTGCCGGGGGTCCGCAGGACCTCCGATTCGGGTAAAACTTCGAACTGCGCGATCAGCGCGTCGAGCTGGCGGCATTCACCTCGCGCGGGAACCGTTCCGCGAACACTTTCCGGCGCGCTATAAAAATATCCCGTTTAAATATTAAACGTGCTTTTTCGTTCCGTTGGTTGCGGCTGGTCTCATGCGGTTTCCGCGACGGTGATCGGGTGAAACCCGGTGTCTCAAAGGACGAGTGTCAGGGTGGCAAGGGTCGGTCTCCGTCCGGTACGAGATAAGACGGGGGGAAATAATCGCCGATCAATAAATCGGGGATGCAAACACCGCAAACAATTCAGACAATCAAACAATTCACACCGAAAACAAATTTTTTTAATTTTTGTGAAATCTGGGCTGTTACAATACAACCCCACCAACAAGGGATCTCGTCCTGAGATCCAGGACGATCCGGGGGAGAAGGGGGGAGAGAAAAGGGAGTCGACGATCTTCAACACCACCAACAAGGGACTCTGCTCCATGTCGAATGACGAACTCCGTCGAGATACTTTCCACACAAAGACGACATCGTCGAAAAAAACGAATCCGTCAGTGACAAGAGGAATAACGATCGCGAAAACCAGATCAAGGGATAGTGATTTTCGACGCAAGTCGTAAAAACAACGGGCTAAATGAGGGAGGGCAAAGTACGACCCAGATGTTATCCGAAACCGGAGAAGCTAAAGGTACTACAGGAATTCCCACCTTAGCTCGGAATCGAGACAATATGCTGCAAGCAAGGCATTGTAACTATTCCGAAACTCCACACACTCGAGATCCTAGAGTTTTGAAGGGGATAAGACGAGAATAAAACAATTACAACACTTGTCCTGACCAGAGCAAGGGTAAGGAGAAAAAGATTCCTACTCTCCGGTAACTAACTTAATAACTACAAAATAGTGTCTAGACTCGACTTCGGCCAGAAAAAGGATCCTACGGTCGGTAAGGCTCTGATACCAAGTTGTAAGGCCCGATATGCGGTATTTTTCCAGATCTAGCTGTTTCCATCCAGATCCGGGGACGAAGCGCATATCGGTCCCACCGCCACATATGACGAAGTCATATGCCCCGGATTTCCAACATGATATCACAACATTACAGATACAAGGATACAACATCTCATACAATCGGCATACAACTGCCTTAATACAATACAACAACGGAAGATATATGTCTGAGTATAGACTACAATCAATTGCCTAGTGGCAAAGAGAAAAACATCGATCCCATAACCACACGGGTCCAGGCCCTCCGCCGGGATCCGCCTAACTAGTCGTCGTCGAGTCTCCACGTGAAACGTCGATCACCATACCTGTTGTCGATCAAGAACCCTAAAAAGAGTTTGGGGGTAGTATCATGAGTACAAAGGTACTCAGCATCCAACTGTAGTGGTCATTTGACCCAGCAAGGACTTCATCACTCGTCATTCTAGGACAACTAGTAGTTTACGGTAAGGATGGGGTAAGTGGTGAGGTTGCTGCCGCACTAGCATTTATAAAGTGGCTAATGATCTAGAGATTAAGATAAGAAGCCAAGAATTCGATGAGGAATCGCCTCCAACAAGTCTTGCTATCAACTACTTACGCAATCATAACACCTATCCTATCCTTATCCTCCTCTTCGCATCCCGACGAAGAAGAAGCAGTCAAGGCACACACACATTGATCAAGTTATATTAAGATTATCTCAGTTGTTGTTGTCTATGAACAAGGAGTAGGTCTCAAGTCGTCCATAACCGTGGACACGGCTTCTCGAAAAGATTTAACCCTGCAGGGGTGCACCAACTTCCCATTACAAGGCTCCGCACGCACGCCCATCTCTCTCAGTTGCTACCCATGATAGGCAACCATTTTATGATTTAGTCCCGAGAGATACGGAACGACAGGTCCCTCTAACTAACAACGCACAAATCCGGGTGGCCCCTAGTGAGTCGACATCCAACTCAAAAGCCGACCGCGCTCTCGAATCGGCCTCTACCGTCTGGACGAGGTCTGGTTAGTTGCCCAAACAGATGTGGACAACCCCCTAGCTCCCTGGGGTGGACCAACAAGAGGAACCATGTCTCCGCTGGCCCAAGTTGTTTGAAATCTGCCGGCCGCGGACTAGTCACACACACGTTTCAAATAGTAAATCAGCTTGGGACACCACTAGAAATGTTTGAAGCTAGGTAGGTAAGAAAAGGGGACCCCATAAAATTCCACACGCGGTTAGGCACGCTCAGTCTTAAAACCAATACCCGGAACTTGGATCCTAGGTGACTCGAATGGAACAAAGCGTCGGGGCGGGATAGCCTAGACCTTCCATCCTTCGTCGAATATAGTCAACATTTATAATAATCATATCATCAACAACAATATAATAATGTGATATCCCAAACCAAGGAGTAACAAAGTAACATCGTAGCATCCTAAGCATGCATACTAAGCAGGGGCTGAGCAACGAGCAATAGTAACATAGCAGTACAAGGTTTGCTGGGAAGGGACATGGCTGTATCGGTTTGAAAGAGGCTGTAAACATGTTGTAGGATCAAACATCGAACCTAACCTAGACTAGCATGCAAACCGCTGGTTGAAATAGAATGGATCGTAAGTAATATATAGTCCTTTCATGTTGATAAGTCGGGTTCCGAAGGTGTAGTTGATGGAAAGCTTGCATCGTCTCCAAGAGGTACCCGCGGAAGCACACAAGATGGTAAGCACTAGAAAGAAATCGAAGAGCAAGCATCTATTACTACGAAGCAAACACGAGAAATAAATAACAAGAAGGAAACACGAGACATCGCACCTACCGTCTAGAGCCGTTACTAACAGGTTAAGTGGACTACTCGTCACACACGACGATACCGCACGTTTACGATGGTTCAAGTTGTTTAGCTACAGGTGATCACAAAAGGTTGTTAACATGGCAAAACACAGAAGCATGGCATAGCACAAAAACATTTCAAGAGGTGAAGCATAAGATAAACTATCTACGCTAGCCAATTTAAGTGAGGCACAACCTAAACATGGCATATCACTAAGTGCCGCACAACAATTAAATGATTTGGTACTGTTCTGTCCTAAACCATATTTTAAGTTGGTTAACAGCAGCAAAAAAATAGCATAAACACAAAGTACACGAAAAACTAATCAAGTTACACATAAAGAACACCCCAAACGGAGTTACGGTTAAGAAGATACAAGCAAAACAAGTTTGGAACACAATCTGCCAACATCACGAAGCACACTTTAGAGCAATGCATAAACAGGATAATGAATGCAAACATGCTCACAAATGATATGGAACTAAAGTAGACATGACAGGGAAGGCATGGCAAAAAGAATCATGCAAATAGGCATCATAGATCAAAAGATATTAAGCATGCAACATGGCATCGGAACGTTACAGACTTAGTGAAAAAACAGAGGTGGCTGTCAAAAACAACGGGATAACAACTTTGGAGCTCAAGAACTATATGACCAGCAAGCATATCATGACGATGGAATACATATAATGAAGTAGACATGATGCTTAACAATATGCAATTGGAATCACGCAATTCCGATAAACGGTTGCGTCGCAACCGTCACCCGAAGTTGCAACAAATTAACAGTTTCAGCAACAGCAGCACGTTAACATCAGGATCACCACTTTGGAGCAAGATTTAATATAGCTAAAGCACCCAAACATGACAAGTTAAAGCATGGGAATGAAGTACACATGATGCTTAACACATAGGAAAAAGAATCAATGCAATAGACCTCATGGATTTGTCACAATCATCATGTAAACTTGCAATAAAATAATATTGGCAGCACTTGACAGAAATTAGTAGCAGTTTAACGGCCTGATGCCCACTTCAACACAGATTAACAACATCAAGATGGCCTCAAATAAAAATGCTCACAAAAGATGGATTGAAGCACACACAATTCTAAGCAATTTTCCTTTTGGGCGCAACGCGATCCGAGCTACAGATTTACCGCAAATTACGTCGAAAAACAGATCACAGCAGCAATATTTACAGAACTTGGGCTGCTTGGGAAAGGGAATAAACTCAGAGAGAAAAAATAGTGCAGCTTGGGCTGCTCACCATGGGCCGAGGCCCACTGGCTGGCTGGGCTGGGGCGCCTGGCAGACCGGCTGGGCTGCTGCAGGCCGCGCGGCTGGGATAGGCCCACGTGGCCGGTGGGGGCGATGGCCTCGTCCTCTCCAGTACAGAGGCAGCGACGCGGTTGGTGGCTCGGCTCGCCGGCCGGCCACCGGCGGCGGACAGAGGGTGCATGAGCGAGGCGGAGGAGGCGGCTCCAAGGGGCGAGGGGGTGCCGGATCCAGGCCGGAGGGAGCGCGGGGCGCCTGGCGCAGCGAGGTTATGGCTGGAGCCCGAGCTCGGGCGGCTCTTCCATTGCGGCGACTCGGCAACCGGCGGCGGAGATCTGCGAGCAGAGGAAGAGAGGGAGATGAGAGGGGAAGGACGAGGAAGGAGGCCGCCAGGGAGAGAAGGAGGTGGCGCCGGCGGGGGCTCCCTGGCCGGAGCAGGACGGCGGCGGCGAGGGTGTGCCACAGGCGGCGTCCGGAGCTCCACGGTCAGGAGGAGAGAGGAGGTGAGGCTGGGTTGGCTAGGGAGCTCCCTGGGCCGTCGGATCACGAGATCTGACAGTCCAGGATGGATCTGGCTAGGATTTTCTACAAAAATGGGAAAAATGCGAAAATTGGGGCTATTGTGAGGGGGTGGCTGCAATTTTGTGGCTAGGAAAACCCTAGAAAGAGGTGGGAGAGTGGTGGTCTTTATATAGCCCAAGTGGCTGGCAGTTTGCAAAAAAGTTGTCACAACCCCAAGTTAGGTATGTGCTAGGGTCAAGTGCTAACTTGCATCATGTGAAAAATTCAAAAAGAAAATCAAAATTGGGGAAAAGAAAAGCCCTGAGAAATTAAATCAAATGGCCAGATAAAAATCTTTTTCCAAAAATCATTTGAACATTTGGAAAATTCTTATAAATGGTGCTGATCATTTTAAAAATGATTTGGGACCAATCCCATGCCCATGGAATTTTCTAATATTCAAACAGTGGCTTTGGAAATTAAATAAAACCCTATTTGAATTGAAGTTCAAATTATTTGAATTTCAAAAATGCTCAAATTTTATAAGTGGCTAGCTCTCTATTTTATGAGGCCATATAAAAAATTGTGGCATTTTTAAAAATGCCTAGCTATTTTTTTTAGCCTGGCCAACAAATAACAGAAAGAATAAACAGAAAAACATCAGAGAGCCTTACCTCTCGCCCAGGGCGAGGCCCAACAGGCGGCCCAGCAGCCTTCTCCGTTGTCTTCTTCCTCCCCCGCGCCTCCAAGCTGCTCGGTGGAATGCCACCGAGACAGCCGAGCGCGTCGTCGTCCCCCCAGCCGCCACCTGCCCCTCCCCGGCCTTCTATGCGCACCTGGAGACGCACCCGAGTGCCACGCCTCCATTCCTTCCCTCCAGAGTCTCTCCCTCTTACTCCTGCGACGAAACCGAGGACGACCGAACGCCTCGCCGGAGCACGGCCGTGCGCACGCGCGGCCAGAGAACTCCCTGGACCCAGCCGACGTGTCCAACGCACTCCTCGACATCGTCTTCTTCTCCGTGCCAGAGGAATCGGCCCCGGAAGCCCGGAGCACGCCATCCCCTTCGTCTTCGTCTCGCCGGAACCGCAAGTCGCCGTCGTCGAATACTCCGGCCACGGAACCTCTCCGACCTCGCCACCGCCTCCACTGCATCCGCGGTGAGCCCCTGCTTCGTTCCACCTAGCTTGCGGTCGCCCCCTTCGCCTGTACGGTATTCTGCCATGAGAGCCGAGCCTCGCCGCCGCCATGGTCGTTGAGGTACTTGCTCCCGTGATCCAGCGCCTCCCCCTTCTAGCCTACGTCGCTCCCAGTGCTCGCAGCTTTCCAACGCACCACGTCTCGGTCAAAACCCCGCACCAGAACGCAAACCCGACGTCGCCGGAATTCTGTCGCCGCCGAGCTCGTCGCCGCCGAGCTCCAGGCCCTTCCCCGAGCCCCTGATGGCACCGCTCGACACGGGAGAACTCCAGGTGCTCAACGATGGTCTCCCCGGCTCCTCCCATGCCCCCAGCCGTCGTCGCCTTCTTCCAGTGGCTCCGGCCGCCGCGGAAGTTGAAGCCGTCGACGCCGTGGTCCTCCCCGCCGACGATGGACTAGTCCATCGTACGCGCGAGGCCACGGGGATCCGAACGGTGACCTCTGCAAGGCTCCTGGAGGCCAGGAAACTCACTCCGGCGCACCTCCGCCGTGGCCGTGGTCGCCAGCGGCTAACCGCCGGGCACTTAGGCCTTAAGCACCCACTAAACCCCCTAATCCCCAATGACAGGTGGGGCCCCAGCCCTAATCCCTCTCTGTTAGTTTAAACTAACAGGGATTAAAACCCACAGAGACAGACAGGTGGGCCCCTGTTGTCAGCCCCCCCCCACGTCATTGTGACGTCAGCCTGACGCAATAAATCGAGTTAATGAATTTCCAATGAATTAATAAATCAGAGAAATTCCAGAAAATGCAATAAACTTTGGAAATTCATAATTAATTCATCCTAACTCCAAATATAGCAAATAATATGTCTAAAATTATCAGAAAAATACAAGGATTATGAATATGCAATTTGTTTTCATGTTTGACCATTTTAAAATGGGTGAACAGTAGCAAACATGCATATGAATCCTTTTAAAATTCAAATTTGGGGTGATTTTGCAATTGATTTTGCAACACCCTTAATTCCAATGGATTCATCCACACATCAGAAGCTTTACTTCAAATATACAACATCACTTCATGATCAACATTTTCAAATGAACTTTCATGCATTCAAATGCATTGAAATTCATCGATAAATCAAATGGAGTTTGAATTTGCATTTCAAATGCAATATACTCCTTTTAAATGGAATGCTCAACACATCAGTACCTTGAACATCACCATTACAATCTTATTCATGTGATTGTGCATTATACATTATGTTGATCCTATGATTGTCATGTTGCTGATAGAAGTGGAGCCGGAACTCGAGGTCACCCCCTTCGTTGAAGACCCCGTGACTGAACCTCGTCAGCAAGGCAAGCAAACCCCCATTGATCATGTCGATAAAATCCCACTTCCCTCGCATGTCTCGCTTATGCATTGTTTAGGATGATCACCATGATAACGTTTCTACCGCATAGTTGAACCCATGTCCTTTGCATGACCTATCATCTTGTCACAGTAGTAAGAAAACCACAATCCTAGCAGATGTAGGAGTTGATTGATATCATGTGACCTCTGCAACTGTTACTGCTTATTGCATGCTTAGTGGTACAATGAGGTTGCTTATGATGTGAGTCGGGATGATGATAAACATGGTGTTGATGAAAGTGAAATGTGTTGGTGAATCTACCCTAATACAAGGTGAACGATGAGAGGCTGTGTAGGAGTACATGGTGGGTTGTCTCGTTGAACACCGCCCTAACACGAGTTCTTGTTTGGTGATCCAAGATGAAGAGTATAACCACACATTGGGCTCACTGACCCCTCTCGGCTTACTAACTCATCCCCTTTGATGTCCAGATGTCGCAGTAGTTCGGATTTCTGTAGGTATTGTGGCCTGGTAGCCAAGTGAGAGAACGGCTCATCCGAGACCGGCTTGCGCTCCACGCACACATCGTCTGGGTCCACTTCGGTAAACCGGCGGGGTTCACGATAGTGGCAGACAACCCAGATAGGCGGCTTTCATGGACTAGATCGGCTATGAGGTAACGGTTGTGGTGGCATCCTCGCTGTCATCTCTTGAATGGTGACACGCAAAAGGCGGTAACTGATGGCACGTGTGTGTAGCGGTACACCCCTACAGGGTTAACAAAACTATTCGAATAGCCGCGTTCGCAGTTATGGACTTCTTGGAAAGCTTAGCTTAATTATTAGACAACTTGAACTGGATACTTCTAAAACTCGCAAGATAAGCGTGAGTGCTATGGTGTGCTTCTCGTGGGGAAGTCGAGGAAGTAACCATAGTGGTGTAATTGGTTGAAGAGATGTAGTGGACTCGTGTACGCTTCTTACCTCAAGTCTGGTACTCATAGTTCAGGATTAGCCAAGTCAAAGCTGGCATTTCTGCAAGTGAACCCCACCTCCTTTTACCTTGACACATGTGCATGAGTAGTATAGCTCCTATGTAAGTCTTGCTGAGTACGCCTTTGTACTCACGTTTGCTTAATCTATGTTTTAGATGACGCCACTGACCCCGTAGGTGGCTTCTTCATCGAGCTGGACGACTGAAGTTAAGCTAGTCTAGTCCCAGTCAACAGACTGGTTCCCTCGTGGAGGGCTTTATGTTTGAATAAGGCTTCTTAAGCCAATTTGTTAAACTTGTCTGTACTCAGACATAATTTGCTTCCGCTTTATGTTGTAATGTTGGATCACATGTTTGTGATCTCTGTGTGTACTCTATAAGAGTTATAAATAAAATGTACACTTTGTAGAGAATTGCAATGGTACCTGCTGTTCATACAAGGCATGTGTGCTGCGGGTATGTTTATAACATGCATGTCTTTGTATGGGTTTTCGAAACCTTAGTTGTGTTCTGGCTGGCGGTCTTTCATACACCAAGTGGCCCTTAGATGTGCGCAGCTTGGGGCATCGCGATGCGATTGTCCGAGACTCCGTCTCTTGCACACTTTGTGGTATGATCGAGCCCGCCCTAGACCCCGACTAAGTGATCGGGCTGGAGTAAGTCTATGTAAGAGTTTTGAGATAGTCGATAGTATGGTTGAGGCGACTTGTCTTTGAATATGGGAGTTCACCACCCATATCATTAGACTTGTGTGCGGACGATGAGGACCCATCACAGTTGATCATCCGGCCTGGATGGGATGCCCCTCACGCACGATGCTTTCCGAGAATGTTCAGTGCTTGGCCTTGTCTGCATAGACAAGTGGGTGCGGTTCTCGGCTCTCCATATGACTATGTCTTAACTGGACTTGTATACGCTAACCCCGGGTCCCGACAAACATCCCCGGTTTTTCTCTCGCGCGCGCGGTGCTCACATTTCTGACCGTCGGGGGTCCGCAACACCTCCGATTTGGGTAAAACTTCGAACTGCGCGATCAACGCGTCGAGCTGGCGGCGTTCACCTCGCGCGGGAACTGTTCCGAGAACACTTTCCGGCGCGCTATAAAAATATCCTATTTAATTATTAAACGGGGTTTTTCATTCCGTTGGCTACGGCTGGTCTCAATTCAGACAATCAAACAATTCACACCGAAAACAAAATTTTTTAATTTTTGTGAAATCTGGGCTGTTACAGCGTCTTTTCCTGAGATTAAGATCTGGCTGGGTGAATATGTATTTGAGGCTTTGGTGATCGGTATAGATTTCACAACGATTACCAAGGAGGTAATGTCGCCAAGTCTTCAGGGCATGAACTACGGCAGCGAGTTCAAGATCATGGGTAGGATAGTTCTCTTCATGTGGACGCAACTGGCGTGAAGCGTATGCTCCCACATGTCGATCTTGCATAAGTATGCATCCTAACCCTTGCCGTGAAGCATTACAATAGATTTCGAAATCTCTTTTGGTGTCTGGAGGCGCAAGTACGGGTGCAGAAGTCAACCTTCTCTTTAGGTCTTGAAAGCTTTCCTCGCACTTGGGGGTCCATTGTAATTTCTTATCTTTCTTGAGGAGTTCCGTTAGAGGCTTTGCAACTTTGGAGAAGTTCTCAATGAAGCGGCGACAATTGCTTGCTAGGCCAAGAAAACTCCTAACTTTCTTAACCGATTCAGGTGGAGTCCAATCAAGGACGGCCTGAACTCTCTCGGGATTCACAGCAATGCCTTTTGCAGAAATCACGTGGCCTAGGTAGGTCACTTCTGGAAGCCAGAATTAACATTTGGAAAACTTAGCATAAAGGCGATGCTCTCTAAGTTTCATCAATACCAGCGTAAGATGTTCTGCGTGCTCTTCTTCGTTCTTTGAGTAGATGAGAATGTCATCAAGATAAACTACAACAAATTTATCCAAGTACTCCATGAATATTGAATTCATCAAGTGCGAAAAAGTGGCTGGGGAATTGGTTAAACCGAAAGACATGATGGTGTACTAATGAAGACCATAACGAGTAGTGAAAGCCATTTTGGGAATGTCCTCATTTCTGATTTTGATTTGATGATAACCTAATCTCAAATCCATTTCGGAGAAGACAGAGGATCCAAAAAGTTGATCATAAAGATCATTGATCCTGGGAAGTGGGTACTTGTTCTTTATCGCCGCTAGATTAAGCGGGCGATAATCTCCGCACATCCTTTCTGTTCCATCTTTCTTCGTTACGAACAGAACGGGGCAACCCCATGGCTATGAGCTAGGGCGGATGAAGCCTTTTGCCAACGAAGCTTCAAGTTGGATTTTACGCTCAGCTAACTCATGTGGGGCTATTCTATATGGGCGTCTTGAAATTGGGGCGGTTCCTGGGATAAGTGTTGGGATTCGGAGTAGAAAACAAAAAAAAATTGGCACTACGAAACCAAACCCAAGAACGGATCTAGGAAGATGCAGATGAGAATATTGATCTTGTTACCTTCTTGCAACCGGTCAACGGATGCACTTCTCTCGCAGCGGAAGATGTTGATGGAGAGTCGGAGAAGCGTGAAGATGAACAATCCCACGAACAGATCTAATCACCGTGGAGTCCCTCGAACAAAGATCGAACGCACGATGTTGATGAACAATCCGAAGGGCTGCTCCTCCCTCCTCTCTATGGTTGATCCACACATACGGTGTGGAAGATCCGGCAGGGCTCCGCCGTCTAGAGCTTGGCGCCTCCGGAGAAGAGAGGAGGGAGGAGCAGCCCTTCGGGGCTATGGAGGAGATTGGATCTACAAGAGAAAGAGAGAGGGGGAAGCCCTTCGGCAAAATAGAACAACTTGTGTGTTGAAGGGGTGCCCCCATCTCCTCTATTTATAGTGGGAGGGGAGGGGAGGCCACCTTGGAGGAGGGGGCAGCCCTAGGGATGGCGCCCTAGGGTTTCCCTCCCGTTAGGGCCGGCCAAGGAAGGGGGGAGGAAGCTTCCTCACCTAGGAGGAAGCTACCTCCTAGGGCGCCCCCCCTTGGGCCTCTTTGCTCCAAGTGCTCCCTCCCCCACTTGGGCCTTATAAGTGAGAGAGGGCCCATTGGTATTAAATATATTTTATTAATTCCAAAACAATTTGGGAATTCACAATAAATGAATATTAAACATATTTAGACCATCCCGGAACTTTTCCGGCCCTCCGGTTTTACCCGGTTTTCTCAAAACTTTTCCCGGTACTTTACCGGTGCCCCGAAACGATTCCGGTTTTCTCTCCGATTAAATCTCAATCACTCCGAAACTTTTTCCGGTGAGTTCTACTCGTGCTCCTATTACTCTACTACTCAACAAATCTTCCACCCTTAAGTGTGTGACCCCATAGGTTCGGTAGGATACGGACATGAACCGGAAACTGACTTTCCCGCGGAACAATAACCGATAGCGGAGCCATGGACACCCATAACGGTTCCCGTACCTACACGAATATAAATTCGAGTGAACCACAAGCTTAACATGCCAGTCCTATTTGTTTCACGATACTATACAAAACATGAGGTGAAATCTATTAGCTATCCGCATGATTAACCATTAACCATTATACCATGTCATCCTCCTTCCTGTTTTGTTCCAGTTTTCTCGTTTAGTATTCCGGTATCCCTTGTGATCAATTCATAGTGTCTGGCCAGACGATGTTCGATGCTGTAATACCGAGAGGGCCCTTAGAAGTATCTCTCCATCGTTAGAGGAGCAAATTCCCAACTCGAATCGTTAAGTCCCTTGACACACTTTCGGGAGTGAGTGATCAAAGCCGTTATTGCCACGCCTGTTACGGGTGGTGTTGGGACAGTGTCAAAACCCACCCTCCGGTATGAAGTTACGAAACATTCTTATGGTCAAGAAGGACACATGCATATTATATTTAGATGATTTTACTTATAACATGGAAATGATGTGATCTCAAAGTAAATCATACAATTGGGTCGGTTCAGCACCCTTGTTCTGGCAACAATGTGCTCCCATGTGTTACCGGCATTTCCAATGCCCTATGAACAGGAAAACATGTCATCCATAACACACGGGTTACTCCTAGAGGCATACTAAGAACACTTTGTGTTTATACTCCACACCTGCATATGGGTTTTCCTCTGGAAGCAGTTAACATGCTACTTGGAAAACCTCCGCATAAGCCATTGCAGTTATAGCACAGACATATAAACATTAATAAGGAACCTGGAATAATAATATAATTTATTATTGCCTCTAGGGCATAATTCAAACAATAGGATCTACAATTAATTCTACACCTCTGTCAGGGGGCATTCCTGGCAGCTCCTCTGGAAAGACATCCAGAAAGTCACAAACTATCGGAATATCTTCAAGGTTAGGAAGGGGATGTTCATTCAACGAATATAGCTGGGTTTCTGAACCTTGAGATGCGAAATGGACTATCTTGCCGGAAGGATGAGTGAGTTGAACTGATTTAGTTGCACAATCAATCTTGGCACGGTGTTTAGACAACCAATCCATGCCTAAGATGATATCGATATCTGAAGATTTGAGGGCTATGAGAGAAGCAAGGAATACAACATCCTCAACAGCAATTTCATTGTCATGACTTACCCTACTGGTACGCCATGTGGATCCTGGAGTTTTAATCATGAAATGGGTAGGCAACTCCTCAAATGAAATGTCATCCAAGAGTGCGAACTTTTTAGACAAAAAGGAATGAGAAGCTCCAGAATCAAATAGAACAGAAGCAGGTTTGGAGTTAACAGGAAGTGTACCGAGTACAAGCTTCGTATCCTCTTGGGATTCTTTGATGGTGGCATGGTTCACACGTACGTATTCAACCATAGCGGACTTGGCTTTGGAAGGCTTTGGTGGTTTAGCTTTGGCTTTTTGTTTTGGACGAGGAGGAACATTCTCTTGCAATGAACACTATCGTGCAATGTGGCCAGGATTACCACACTTGTAGCACACTCGGGAGTTAGGTTGTGGAGTTTGGATGGAAACCTCTCTACTATCTTTCTGGGTTTTCTTTCTTTGTGGAGATGGTCTTGGAATCAAGTGCGAATGAATGGCACTAGTTGGGATCCGAATTCGACGTTTCTGAGAACCCGAACTAGAAGAGGAAGCAAGATCACGATCACGCTTGCGAGAATCTTCAAAGACCTCATTTCCATGCTCAGATCTGAATGATCGATTGACCAAATCCTCGAAGTTGACAAATTCAAGAAGATTGAGATCATGACGAAGGACAGGGTTAAGTCCCTTGAGAAACCTTTCCTGCTTCTTAGCATCGGTTGATATCTTCTCAGGGGCATAACGAGAAAGTCGATTGAACTCAGTCCTATACTGATGAACAGTCATATTTCCCTGAGATAGGTTGCAAACCTCTTCGCTCTTTCTTTCCATCAACTCATCCAGAATGTGGTACCCTTGGAAGGCATCACAGAACTCCTGGCAAGTCAATACGTGACCATCAGGCTGCATTGCAACAAAACATTCCCACCATTCAGCAGCAGCACCTTCCAGGAAGTATGCCGCGAACATCACACGATCATCTAGAGAAACATGTGCCGTCTCAAGCTTACGCTCGATGGAACGGAGCCAAGCATCAGCATCAAGGGGCTCAGATGAACATCGGAAAACTGGCGGGTTCAAAAGGATGAAATCCTGGATGGATATTACCGCATCTCGCTGGAGAGAAGTATTCTTCTCAATGAGCTCCAAAAGGCGGGTTTGATCACATCGATTTCACTCAGCCTCCATCATGATTTCCGCTGCAGAAGGCGGTGAAGGACGATCATCATCACCACTTTGATTACCGTGACCAGATTCAACACATCTAGTCCCACCTAACATTCTGTGTGATAAAAATCAACAATCAGAGTAGGATTTATGATGGAATCAAATCAAAGATGACACAATTTAAGAGCGGACAAGATTGTAATACAAAAGCATTGGAATCACTGGAAACACGGGACAAATCGGACAACATAACGGCTGTACCGGGATGAAAAAAATGAATCAACCTGCAAGAATGATCAGAACCTTCTCAAAAGGCTTGATGGAATGGTGACTCTAGACGACCAAAACATTCCTACAGCTACTGAGAAACAAACAACGAGATGTTCTAGTATATACATAGAAGAGCCTAGTCCTATCTTCCCGTAGAAAAGATGAGGGTGACTCAGAACTCAGATCGATGAGGGTAAGGAGAAAAATTAAGCCTTACGTTGTTCCCTTATACCCAAAGTAACGATATAACTATAGAATGCTAGACTCGACTTCGGCCAAGGTTTAGTAATCCTACAGGCAGTCCTACTCTGATACCAAGTCTGTTGGGACCCGGAATTTGCATATGTAATTCCAGTCACAAATCAATCATATGGAGAGCCGAGAGCCATACCCACTTGTCTAAGCAGACAAGGCCAAGTACAAGACATTCTCGGAAATATCGAACATGAGGGGCATCCCATCCAGGCCCGGATGATCAACTGAGATGGGTCCTCATCGTCCGCTCACAAGTCTAAATGATTATGGGTGGTGAAATCCCATACTCATAGACAAGTCGCCTCAACCATATTATCGATTGAATCATAACACTTACATAAACAGACTCCAGCCCGATCTCTTAGCCGGGGTCTCGGGCGGGCTCAATCATACAACAAAGTGTGCCACGTGACAGAGTCACGAGCAATCGCATCGCGATGCCCCAAGCTGCGCACATCTAAGGTCCACTTGGTGTATGAAAGACCGCCGGCAACACTACAAGAATGCTCATACATGACGTTCTCTACGTGGTCGTGGATGAATTCGTCATAAATCTATGACGATTTCATACAAGACGGTCGCAAACCGTCTCAGGTGGGTCAAATCCCTATAAAGTTACGACGATGTGAGTCAAAAACATCATAATTGCATAATATGAAATCGTCGTAAACTGATCCACGCAGTTTACAATGTTATTTTTAGTCGATTACGACAGATTTAGATCATCATAGCATTTACGACGATTATAATAACGTTGTAGCCCGTTCTAACTATGCCTACATGTCATCTGTGGGGTCCATTTGATTCCACCTCATCCATCTATTGAGCGTTCGTTCCTAGGTGTTATTCTTGACAAACTTTTGGTGAATCTATGATGAAATAGCTACTTGTTTTTCCTATAAATGATTTTTGGGAACAACAAAAAGCAAACTATCTAGCACATGTAGTTTAAATTTGATCCAGTTCCAACTTAATCGGTGAAATTTTGTATTTTTTCTAAGAGGTGTATGAAAAATATTTAACATCCAACTATTTGGTCAATTATACATAAAATGTGATCTAATATTTTTGAAAAATGTGTTAGTACAATTTTTCCAAACAAATTTTTGATAGGTTCTTTAAGAAAATAGCCAATAATGATCAGCACTAAAATTTATCATTAATTTAAAAAATTCTAAATTAATTGTTGCTTCAATAATTAATTCTTATGCAAATAAATAAAAATACCTATATCGCAGAATATATTTACTTAAAACATTAAAAAATGGAACCGATAACTAATTGCTATTAAGATAATAGTAATCATACTATTAACCTATATAAAAGTTCAATAAAAACCCAATCAAATTAGGATAATAATTATATTTAAATTTAGTGATGATAATTAAAGTTAAATTTTAAATTTCATTTTGAACTAAAAACATAAAATAATATGAAGAAGTACTAAAAAACAGAAGATAAAAAGAAAAACTAGCCCTACCTGTAGTGGGCTGAAGCGCACTAAGGTCTCTCCCAAAAACCACGCTCTCTCTCTCCAGCAGAGGCCCATTTTGAGGCCCCACGGTCAACGACACTGACTGGCTAACCCCTGAGTAAAAAAATAATTCATTCGATTTTCGATTTTTCAATAATTCCGAAAAATGCAAGAAACTTTGAAATTTAATATTTTTAAAACATAATTCATATGAAAATGATTTATTTATGAATAATCATGAGAAAAATGTTTTGGTATAATTTTGCAATAGCGATTTTTTAGGTTTCTCATAGAAAATAGCCAATAATGATCACATTAAAACTTAGCATTAATTAAAAAAACTAAATGCATTATTGCTTACGGAATTAATTATTATTTCAATAAATAAAAATACCTCTATAGCAGAAGGTATTTAATGAAAATACTAAAAAGGAGAATGATAATTAATTAATATTCCAATAATAGTAATTATAATATTAACATAAATAAAAGTTCAAATAATGTCACAACCCCATACTTCGTATGTGTTATGTTAGTAGCTTAGGATCGCATCATGTTTAAATTGAAGAAGGAATAATTGTTAAAAAATGAAATGTCTTCGTAACACATGAATTTTCCTCTGAAACTCTTATAATTCTGAAAAAAGATGGTCTAATTTGTACACGAAGTGCATCCATTTTTTTCTTAACACTCTCAAATGTTTAGCTCATAATATATGTGTGAAATGATGATACAATGCCAAGTTTCAACCATTTTTGAGTTGATCTGTCGTTGTTTTCAGTTTCATGGTTATGTAAATCAAAATAAATAAGTAAATGCATGAAAACTACTAAATGAAGTAAAAAAGGTTTGAAATTTGGGGAGGTGGCTATGGTTGATTTATATGTGTGAAATGATGATACCATGACAAGTTCCAATCATTTCTGAGTTGATCTATAGTGGTTTTCAGTTATAGGGTTATTCAGCTCAAAATAAATCCCTAAATGCATGAAAACTAGGGAATGAAGTTAATAATGTTTGAAACTTGGGAGGTTGCTTTGATTGCTTCATATTGTACGCACAAAAATATTGGAAGTTGAAATAAATTTTAAAACATGCAATGTCTTTGTAACACTTGAGTTTTCCTTCAAAACCCTTATACTTTAAAAGAGATGGTCTAGTTTGTTCACGAAGGGCATCAAGTTTTTTCTCGAACCCTCTCAAATGTTTATCACATGATACATTTGTCAAATTATGGCACCATGCCAAGTTTGAACCATTTATGAGTTGATATGTAGTTGTTTTCAATTTCAAGGTTATTTAGCTCAAAATAAATCACTAAATGCATGAAAACTAATAAATGAAGTCAAAAAGGTTTGAAATGTGGGGAGGTGGCTTTTATTGCTTCATATTGGACACACAAAAAGATTGGAGTTCAAATAGATTTAAGAAAAATGTCTTTGTAACGCATGAGTTTTCCTTCGAAAACCTTATACTTCGAAACAGATGGTTTAGTTTGTACACGAACTGTATTCAGTTTTTTTCGTAACCCTCTCAACTATCTAGAAAATGATATACGTCTTGAAAAATTCTTAAGTTTTCAATGTGAATGATAGATATATTTACATCATATCCAGAAAGGTCGCGAGGGACAATAGTTAGATGGAACTCGGGTAGGGTTAAGTACATGAAACTGAAAGAGACATTGAAATAATAACTGGGAACCATCGGATGCAACAAAGAGGAACTCCCAAAGGTGTACCAAAGAAAACCGAACAAAAACGAAGAAATAAGAATGCATGGCTCAACTAAATTAGTCGGAAATCCAATGCACCTTGAGAAAAGGGGACGACATTCAATCCCACCTCATCTATCTATTGGGCGTTCATAGTTAGGTTTTTATTCTTGATAAACTTTTAGTGCATCTATGCGAGATGTATGAAAAAAAGTTTACATGCAACCATTTGGTGAATTGTACATAAAACATGATCTAATATTTGCAAAAAATAGTGTGATCCAAATTCTCAACTAATATTTGGTAAGTTCTTCATAAAAAACTTATTTTTGACACTTAGTAAATGAAATATATTATTTTTGTGCAAAAACGAAACTTCCTTATACAACATGTTTGCAATTCCAATTTTAAAATATGTGCAAAATATGGGATCATTTAAACAAATTATACCACGAATGTGACTATTATATTTGTTATTTGGATTGAAAGCCATGAATCTTCATTCATGATAGCTTGTTTCTGAGAACACTCTTTTAAAATATTTTCCTTATTTCAAATTTTTGTTTTTTTCTGTTAACTAGGCCACAAATGATGACTCAATGCGTAAGTTTTATCATTTTTTTAAAATTTTATGCCGAAATTAACTTTTTGTCAAAATGACGGGCAAGATCGTTCTTGGCTAGGGGTTTTATCTTGCAAAGTGTGAGTGCATCTTTGATGTACTCCATCCGTTCTGAATTACTTGACATCGCTTTAGTTCAAGTTTTGGTTCAAACTTGAACTAAAGTCATGCCAAGTAATTCAGAACAAAGGGATTAATAATAACTCGTGTACCTAAAAATAAAATTTTATAAAAACAAGAGAAAATTATCAAGCATGTGTATTTCAAACTTGACTCAATTCCTATCGAATCTGTCGGAATTTGTTTTTTTGATGATAGGTTTATGAAAAATATTTGACATGTAATCGTTTGTTCAATGTACATAAATTTAGTTTAAACTATTTGAAAAGTTGAGTCGTCCAATTTTAGAACAAAAAAATTGGTAGTTTCTTCACACAAAAAATGTGCTTTTGGCATTCAGAAAATGAGTTTTTTTAAACTTTATAAACAATAAAAACTTACTTCGGCAACATTTTTTGCCATTCTAATACACACACATATGCAAAATATGAGATCGTTTGAAAAATTTACACCATGAAGGTTTATTATTGTTATTTTTTTAACAAAAAAACTACTTCAGCATTTAGAAAAAAAATTTGTGCTACAAAATAGAGTACTCTTTGTGGCATTATTGTTGGAGGACATATTTTGCAAAAATATTTATTAAAATAATTACATATATTTTGGCATTTAATAACTAAAGGTATATATTGAAAAATGATGTTACATACTCACTACAATTAGATCTAAATTTTTTTCATATGCATTTTCATTTCCCGCTGCATTTTCCCTCTCATCATTTTGGACCCGGCAAAGCGCGAAGAGATAGATATACCCCCACCCCTCCCCCCGCAGCTCAAACCCTAACCTCCTTTCCCCTCCACCGCTGCCGCCACCACCGCCTCCATCCTCTTGTTTCTTCCCGAGCCACACCTTCTCCGTCTACTGCCTCGATTCGAGCCACCCCGAGCTAGATCACCACCACCTTCGGCGGCCACGAGAACGATAAGGAGGAGGCGCTGCGCGCGATGGACGACGGCGAGGACTCCGAGCGAGGCGGCGGCAGGTTCAGCATGACGGATATGTTCTGTCCGGCAACGACGCAACCCAGATCAGCTCCCCGCCCGCAGCGGTACGGGATCACACCTGCAGATTCATTTCGATTTTTCTTTCGGATTATTAGTATTCCCCTTGCAGATTCGTTTAGATTTTTTCTTCCGGATTATTAGTATTCCCCGCAGATTCGTTTCGATTTTTTCTTCCGAATTATTAGTATTTCCATGTGATGCGGTACTGATCCGTGGTTTGCTGATGCAGGAGGAGGTCACGGTGAAGAGGACGCCCGGGGAGGAGGCCGCCAGGTTGAGTTACCTCGAGTTCGTGCAGCAGACGGCAGCGCCGGCGGTCGTGCTGGCGGTCGCGGCCTACGCGTACACCTAGCAGAGCGCAGGGCCGCTCCGCCCCGGCGTTGACACGTAGAGGGGACCGTCAAGGCCGTCATCGGTTCTGCGTACGATCTCTGCCACGCCGTGCCGCTCGACCTTCTCAAGTTCCTTAACCGGAAGGTGAGAACATTCAAGGACCTCAAAACTTTATTTCTTATCCATCATGGCTCGCAGCACAGGATGCGTGACAGCCTAAACGCAGTTTCTATTGCAAATGGGATGATCAGATCCATGTCCATACTACATGAAATCTGTACGCCAGTTGACATGTGGTCTGTTGGCTGCATATTTAGTCTGATCAACTTGAAGTTGTAAATTTGCACATCTTTAGACTTCAACTCTCTTACATATATGTGTTGAAATCCTTTTAATTGGTAGATGAACTGATCACTACCACGACACTTTTCCGTGTAGACTCTTGAGGTGCAGCAGCTACTACACATTTTCAAGTACAGTACCACGCCTTCTAACATTTTATGTGCTTTCTCACTTGGCATTAGTAGGGGATATAATATGTTGATGGTATACCATTGATTTTTGAATGCTAGATTGCTGGGCACTCCAAAGGACAATGTGACCTACGACACGCCGCTCACCGAGGTGACCAATTACAAGCAGATAACACCATTGCCCTCTTTGATACCCTCAGGGTAAGATATTCTTTAGGATATTTGTATGAATTTTATCGGCAGAATAAAACCTTTTATCCTATATTCAAACTCTGGCTGTAAGCAAAATGTATGTCCAAATTGTTTTTTTTTGCACGAAGTATGAAACCTATACAATGTTCCTCTAGTGAAGAAATAACTTTTGCACCCAGACTAGTGCATTGAGTGAAAGAATAAAATCGCTAGTTCTATCCGAGTCTGTGGTTTTTGATTCTCTTTGCATAGGGATCTTAAAATAAGATGTGTAGCAAATTAGTTTCTCCAGAAAGCTATGAACCCTTTGCATTCTTTTTCTAATTCCTTTGCGTTTCTGCGCTCTGCAGCTGGTTTAAAATAAGAGCGATGAGGTTTATAATAGCTTTTATTCTATCGGTTTTTTCCACGTGAATTAGAATTTCTTTTCTTGTTATTTTCACTATAGAGTATAGAGTTTTCTGCAATAGTACTGTTAGTTGAACCATGTTAGCATTGATGAACTTGACTCCTGTTAGCTGTTGTACTGTATGTGTATTTAGAGGCCGCAACAACACAACTGGTTCTACTGCAAATAACTTGTGGTAAGCAGGATATGATGGGGTTATTTATTGTTTTGGGTTGCTGGTGTAATTGTGTATATATCCATCTATTTTGAAATATTTGTTTTTATCTAGTTCTTGCAAACAAAATGCATGGTGTAGTTGCAAAAATTCATGATCCAGGGTATGTTTTTGGGTTGTTAAATGTCCGGTTGATGTTTGTTGTTCCGATGGTTCTTCAAGATGACAAATTAAAAGCCAAACTATTGTAAATAAGCTTTCTGCATCTTGAGGATTAAGTATCCATGATATCCGAATACTATAGTTGATTCTAGTTGATCATGAATGTTGTTAAATGCTATTGCTTGATATGGTATACGTATGAGCACTTAACCATTGTACTTCTATTTGCATATTTGTTTTGTATTTTTTATAAATGATGATAACATTTTAATTTTTGTTGACTTGAATCTGTTATGCCCTTGTTTTTTACTTAGCTTGTCCTAGAATTGCAACATCCTTGATGCTTACTAACCCCCAGCATGCTCTTTCCCTCGCAGACCCAAAGGAGCCAGTATGCAATGCACCTCCTCCTGTGGTGATAGAGTAGAGGGGTCATGTGTGCGTCTAATGTAAATGTACAACTCCTCTTCAAACGTAGGGGACAACTCAAGCAGGTATATAGCTCGTCCCAACTTGATTCTCCTCCCCCTTTCATGGTCGATGGTGTCAACTTGACCCTTTGGTTACGCTTTATGTCTATGGCGAACACTATTATTATGTTGTAGAAACATGTTCAGCAGAATTGACTGAGTTTCTGTAGTAGAAGCATGTTTGGTTGTATTAATATAATAGATATATGTACAACACTACATTAACGCATCAAATTTATTCTTTATATCATCATATAAAATTGTGTGTTCAGAGTAGCTGGCTTGATGGAGACGCTATCATTTATGTAGTATAAATATCAAATACTCCCTCCGATCCGAATTAATTGAGCACACTTGCTACAATTTTATGCTAAAATTATACGAAGTGTGCGTCAATTAATATGGATCGGAGGGAGTATGTTATAGGGGCTCCAGAATAAGTGAGAATAATGGCTACATTTGCTAGTTTACTTCTGAAAGTAGTGTTTGTTGGCTTTCACAATCTTGGTCCTGATAGTAACATGCAGATTGCCTACCTTCAGTTATCTTGGTCCTGTAGGTTATCTGAAGATTGACTTAGGATTTTGTCATTATGCCGGTCTTTAATATAATTGGTCTCTGAAGTACATAGTTCTTTGAAGCTCTTGGAATTTGTTGTTTTACTTTGCATTTGCTCCATCAATCAGATTTTTTGTGAAATTTCTTTATATATATAGTTTTTGATAGTATGTACACTAAATCTGGAGGTTTGCAAATCTACTTCATGAATAATAGCTACTCTAATGTTGATAGTCTGTTCACTCTTTTATAGGAGCTTTTGGCCTAAGAAATTTCAAGTTTGAAGCGGTGAAGCCCTACTCAACAGAGAAAGTTCGAAGTCCAACTCATTTATCTGTGAACTGTGTGTTCTTGGCTTTTTATGTAATGCTGAATGTAATGTTCCTACCTATGTGCACTAGTGTATTGCAGTTCTATGAAGTTATACGATTGCAGAAATTCAAGTTATTTTTGTAATTTGCTGTTATTAAAATTTATTTCTATTTGCTAGTAATGGCTGTACAGAACATGAAATAAAAATACGGGCTATTATTCTGTACATAAAGTGGCCACGAGCCAGAAATAGTGGATCGAAAAAAATGAATGGCTTTGCATCGGCAATAAAATATTAGAATTGCGAAATAGAAATTGTGAAAAGAAAGTTCATGGTCCTAATTTTATTAACAATAAAGGAGTGCAAAATAGAAATGGATCATCCAAATGATGAAAGGCCCTAAAATAAAACGGTTGTAAAGAGGCTAAGGCCCAGAAGATGGTTGACCCTAAAAGGCCAGAATTATTGGGCTCGGCCCAAATTGACCATCAGAATAACTGGGCTGATTTTGATCTACGACTATCTCATTTCATCATAATTTTGCCACATAGGATTGCCACGTAGGAGGTGATGTGTCTTGGCTGAACTACGAGTGATGATTTTGGATCGTCGTAAAGGTTATGACGATTCGAAAATCGTCGTGAAAGTTACGACGATTTCGACCAAAACGTTGTTGTTTTCAATTTTTGACGCCTCGTTTTTTACGCTCAGGTTTTCGTCGGGAGATTGTCGTAAAATAAAAACTGTGAAGATACAATGACAAAAATATAGCGTCGTCTATTAGCATATTTCTTGTAGTGCAAGAACTCAACTAAGCTAACGAATCCCACACTAAGACATGCGCGTTATAATCATACACGCAGCATACATGTCTAGTGTAAATAGCAGGTAACACAACATGAACTCTACAAACTCATAGCTTTATTGCATCTGCTAAATAGAGCAGATATAGTAGTGTTACAAGCAGAGATCACATAACTGTGACCCAACATTACATCATACAACAACAGAAGCAAATTATGTCTTAGTAAAGACAAGGTTAAAAAATGTCTTAAGAAGCCTTTAAGAAAACACAACGACCCTCCAGAGGGACCAGGCTGCTGTCTGGGACTACATTACTTCGTCGACGTCGAGCTTGAGGGGAGGCCACCATCAGGTTCAGTGGTCTCGTCTCTGAAACATAGAATAAGCAAACGTGAGTACAAATTCATACTCAGCAAGACTTACGTCAGAACTATACTACTCATGCTCAGGTATCAAGGTAAAGGCAAGTGGGTTTGTAATGCAGAAAGCTTTGACTTAGCTAACCTGTACTAAGACTACAAGAGTTCAGATGAGAGGCGCACACGAGTCCATCTAATCTTGATCACCACATCAATACACCACCATGGATCCTTCCTTGACTTTCCCACGAGGAAGCAACCCAAAGCACACACACTTATCTTGAGATTTTGAGAGTATCCATTTGAGTTGTCTAATAATCAAGTAAGTTCTCCAAGTAGTCCATAACCGCGGACACGGCTATTCGAATAGATCATTACCCTGCAGGGGTGTACGCTTCACACACGTGTCAACACTTACCGCCCGTGACTCGTCATCCTTCAAGCGGATGTCGGACGAGGAAAAAAACCAAGGCACTTACCTCACGGCTCCAACTCTAGTCCAGGGGATCGCCTATCTGAGTATGTACCCCACTCGGGAATCCGGCCGGAGTTTCCGTTCAGGACCCAGACGATGTATGGACGGTCCGACAAGCCCACCTCGACTGATGGAACTGCGCTTGCCTAAAACCGTGCTACAATATGAAATCAAATCGAAGAAACAATAACCCATGCGAATCCTAGACCATAGTTGGGGTGAGTTAATAGGCCAAACGGGGTCCATAGCCCTGCATGTGGAAGTACTCTTGTCTTGGATCACAACACGAGAACTCGGGGCCTAGGGCAGTGTAAATGAGACAACCCACTGTGTACTCCTACACAGCCTCTCATTGTTCACTTATATTAGGGTGACTTCATCAACACGTTACCACCTTGTTGCATGTGTTCACTACCATCCCGAAGCATCACCCACATGGACCAACATCAAAGTAATCACTCTAGCATGGCATAAGCTTAACATGGATGAAGGGCCACATGATGAACACAAAAAAATCTTGTATCTTCTAGGTTGAGGTTTGCTTAATACTGTGGCAGCAATGAAAGGTCATGCAAAGGATGGGTTCAACTAGCGATCAAATGGTAACATGTGAATCACCTAATCATGCATAAGAGAACAAGAGGGAAACTGGGTTTTTATAGATATGATCAAAGGGGGTTTGCTTGCCTAATTGTCGGGACTCTTGGTGCCACTCTTCGAAGAAACAGGAAGTACGTCCGGCGATGGATCTATCGAGAAGAAGCAAACACCGAGACACAAGTATGAACATTACATTGAAATGCACATTCAAGAAATGAATCATGGCATGGTACTGATGTGATCTAGGTTCAATTTGTCACATGTTAATTGAAGTTGATTTGAATAAGAAATTCAAATTCAAACTCCAAATGTTGTTCAAATTAGCCAAAGTTGCATTTGCTAATGTTTGGTCTTCGTAAACTATGTTGTCATGTGTATGATATGCCTCTGATGTTCATGTCATAAGGTTGGCACTGCAAAGATTTAATTTGAAAAATTTAAACATTTATTTTGAATTATTCCAAATAACCCAAATATCTAAATGCTACTGGTCCATCATCATAGATTTGTTTTTCATCTATGAAAATATGATATTTGGAATCCTTGCATTTTTTGATGATTTTTCATATATTATTTATTTAATTTGGAGTTATGGTTTAAAAGTTATTCAATTTCAAAGATTTAATCATTTTCTAGAATTTCCTCGAATTAAATAAAACAGAGAAAAGAGTTATTGCATCATGTTGATGCAATGCTCGCGTCATCAGGGGGCTGACCAGTGGGGACAGGGTGTCAGTGGCACAGAGTTTAATCACTCTGTTTAATTAAATTTAAACAGGTTTTAAAAGGGCTGGGCCCAGCCGTCAGTGGGTGATTAGGGCGGATTAGGCCCCTAATCACACCTGCTGGCCGACGGCGGCTATGGGACATGGTGGAGGGCCGCCGCAGTTGGGCTCCCGGCCACGGGAGGGCAAGGGGAGGGCACCAATCGGGTCCTCGCGCATGCGCGCGTCGAGTGGGGCAGGTGGGATGCCACGGGGAAGCCGGGGTGCACGTCGGCGAGCAAGAGCGCGGCGGCCGGAGCTCGGGACCGATGGGATCGACGACGGGGACACGGGGACGGGCACGGGTTAAGGGGGCCACGGCCGCGGCGAAGAAAATTGAAGCTGGCGTCGCCCTAGGAGCTCCTCGGCTCGAATTGGAGGGCCACGATGACGAAGACGGGTGCGGCGGACGTCCTGGACAAGAAGGCGGAGCTCGCGGTGGTCAGTGGCCATGCCTGCGCACGTCGGCGGGCTCGGTGGCGCTCGGGTCCTCGCGGGATCTCGCTGGAGAGAGAGGGGAAAGGGGTCCAGAGGGGCGAAATGGAAGGGGGGGAGCTTGGGGGGCTTCCACGTCGTGGATAAAGGCGAGGGGAGAAAGCAGGTAGCTCGCTGGCGGCCATGCCGGGATCGCCGGCGTCCTGCCTGCCTTCCTGGCCAGTGGAGGAAGACGACCCTACCCCTTTGGGCTGGGCCTCCTCTGTTGGGCCAGGTGGGCCAGGTAAGTGGGGCTTTGCCCCTTTTCTTTTTTTTCTTTTTATTGTTTTCTGTTTTATTTTTTTTGCCTAGGAAAAAAAATACCAAAGCATTTTTATAAAATCCCCAAATATTTTATTTGGACTTATGTGACATATAGCTAGTCACTCCCAAAATTTGAAGATTTTTGAAATTCAAAACATTGGAATTTCAATTCAAATAGCATTTAAATTTAATTTCCAAGCCTCTATTTGAATTTGTGAAAATTCCTTGGGCATGTGGTTGGTCCCACATGTGACGCCCCTAAAATCAATCCGTGTACAGTAATCATACACGCAGAGTACACGACTGAGATTAGGGTGCCACGGTGAGAATATCACAGCACAACACTAAACAGAAAAGGATAAACCAATATGTTACAATAAAGGGGGTCACGCGGACGCGAATACATAAGTTATACAAGCCATAATATCTGAGTACAGACATAGTTACTCAAGTTTTTCCTTAAGAAGGCTAGCACAAATAACATCAGAGATACATATCGAAAAGGCAAGGCCTCCTGCCTGGGAGCCTCCGAAACTACTCCTGGTCCTGGTCAGCGGGTGTCTCGACGTAGTAGTATCCGCCTCCGGGGTACTCCTGCTCGTGGGCTCCAACGTCGACTGCAGCGGCCGATCAGGCAAAACAGTAAAGGAAATAAAGAAGGTGAGTATCTAGTATACCCGCGAGTCTTACGTCCGCTACTAAGCATTATGCATTGTATCAATGGAAAGAAGAGGCTGTATATAGTGTACTGAAAGACAGATATCTAGAGCAAGGGTAAGAAGCTAGGCCTATCGACGACTAGCATCTTCCGACGATGTCTTGCAGCATGAGGTAAGAATCAGCCAACAGTTCATATAAAGCGTAAAGTAACAACGAAGCAGAAGTTGCTACAACATTGTATAATATAAGTTGTAATGATTAACAATAATAATAATTCCTCCGAGTTCACCTCCTCGACATCCCTGCGAGGAAGAAAACCCGGAACCATACAGTTTAATAGTAATAGTTTCTAGTGGTAAGATCCAGCTTCAGCATAAAGCGTCCTGTTACCGTGGACACGCCTATTCGAATAGATTAATCTTCCCTGCAGGGGTGCACTGGCGTGACTCTACGACGCTCGGATCTCCAGGGTGGCGGGAACCTTGTTAGGGAACGCTCCACCAAAGTTATCCGACAAAAAGTAGCCCATCCTTCGGCAATCAACAGAGAGGTGATCCGCCGGACTATATCCTATGTACGCCGGGCTTTGGACCCTAACCCGAACGTACTCCTGCACGGTGCGTGACTGGCCGGTGAAGCAAAATCAAAGCAAATACAAATACACCGCTCGAGCAAGAGAAGAAAACACCACTTCCCGGCAATCAGCCCACGGTACTGCTGACGTCTGAAGACCCTCGAACGAGACTACGATGCAGGGGAGCCCACACTCCTCGTCCCACGTGTAGGTAGTGCGTACAAGCCAAAAGGCTACTCAAGACATCCGCCGAACCATTTAGCATTTTAATTAACCTGCGGGACAACCGTTATCGTTGCCTCGACTTAACCGACCCGCGGTCAACGACAACAGTCAGGTCCACCAGTACATCGGTGCCTGTCTTGTCGTCCCACCAAGTCACTGCGGTTACCAACAAGGTGAACCGTCTCCTTACCTTGTCTCGCGTTTGCTCTTGGTAGAGCTCGACTTTCATGGTTTGGTAACTCTCGCGAGATACGAGCAGGGGCCAAGCACGCCAGTAACGTTGGTCGTACCCTCCCTGTCGTTCCCGACGATATACCTCTCGCGGGCACCGTTGGGTCGCCCGACTTTCTTACCTTTAAGGACAACCGCTGTCCAGGACCCTATGGCGGCAAGACAAAGTCAGCCTTGAGTGGAGTACAAGGATTACTCCTTGATAGCTCACACTTGAGGTGACTAGGCATAACCCAGATAGGGTCCTTTGGTGGTGTCTGCTTTGTACCGTACCTATGCAGTTGTATATATGGTATCCGTGTTCACTCCCTTGAGTGATCACGGCCCGCTATCTAATCCTAGCTAACAATGCGCAGGGTTCACTGCTGAATATATGCATAATTATAACAGGCAGCAAAGGATAAGAAAGTACATCAAGGGGCGACAAAATCAGGCTATGCAATTGAATAGGATTGTAATCGTAGAACCAGCAGTAACAATGCCTAGTGCAAGAAATTACGGAAAGATAGGCGATATCTGGGGAAGAGAATGGCTCTGCTTGCCTGGAAGCTCGATGGTAGGGGCAGGGTCGTCAACGAAGTAGTCGTACCCGGCAGCAGTGTAGTCGGCGGTAGCAGCGGGGTCTACCGGAGATTGAGGGGGGGGGCAGTAAATACACAGCAATAATATACAAACATATGCATGACATGACAGATGAAATGTTAACAGTGTTCTAACGCAGTGCAGTGCACGTTGCTCGGAGCGGGAATTCATCCGGGGATGAACTACCGGCTCCGGGTGATTACCGGACAAGGTGTCCGGAGGGGGAAGGGTTCACGCCGGAGGTGTCGTGGACATCCGACAAAGAGAAGGGGGGTGTATCCGAGTTAGTTGAACCATTCCGGACAACTTTCGTGTTCAAAATAAATTCATCCGGGTACTTTTTATCGGTACCGGGAATTATCGACAGACAGCCCGGAGGGGGGGGGGGAATGTCAATGATCGGTGTGCTAGGGGGTGGGGTAGACATACGGGTAGCGTATTCGTATTCATTATATTTTTCTGATCAACTTTCATGTATAAAGTTTTTCGATCCGATATACGGATTATTTTATGTGAATTTTCAAAGTTTAAATCACTTTTAAATCAATTTATAATCATTTTTGCATTTCTTTTATTTATTAAACAGAACATTATCCATAACAGGGTTGACTGGTCAAACCTGACAGAGGGCACCCACCTGTAAGGTTGACTGGTCAACTGACCAGTGGGTCCCACATGTGAGCCTCACAGTTAATAAAAATGGTTTTATTAATTCTAAAAATCCAGTGGACCCACATGTAAGTGACACAGTGCTAATCTAATCAATTTAATTAAATTAAAAGGGCCAAGGGCCCACATGTCATATGTCCAGGGGGTTATCTTAGTTTTAATTAACAGGGGGTTATTAGGGACTAATTGGGGGTGGGGGGGTTTGTCCACGGCAGAGCCGCACGGGCTCGCCGGCGTCGAGGGGCTCGGAGGCGAGCCGTCCTGGCGAAAGGAACCACGGCGAGGAGGGGGCGCAACCGTCCTCGACGAGGTGGGAAGGGGCAGCGCTCCACGGCCAGGTCAAGTGGCAGCGGAGCCACGACCATGGCCGGCCACGGCCATCAACGGCAAGGGCAAGCAGAGGAGCCGCGCAGCAGCGGCTGCGCACTGGGGGGGTCCAGGCTGTCCATGAGTGACCGTGGGCGTGGCCAGGCCGCGCTGGGCGCGGGATCGAGGCACGGTGAGCGCGCCCATCCATGGCGGTCCGGCGGCGAGAGACAGGGAGGGAGGGGAGGCGCTCGCGGCCATGCTCACAGGGAGGGGGGGCCGTCGCGGCGGTGCAAGGAGGTGCGTAGGAAGGGGCGGCGTGGCTCGGGAGCGCCGGGGTCGGGGGCGTGGCCGGGGCAAAGCTCGGGGTGGGGGCTTGCTCCGCGGTGGCGGCTCCTTCGGCAGCGAGCTCCCGTGGGGGAAAGAGAGGGAGATGGGGGGATCTGAGGAGGGGGGGGGGGCGCTAGGGTTCCAGGTGAGGGCTCGGGGGCGCCGGGGTCTTAAGCCCCGCCGGGGGAGCGGGATGGCCGCCACGGAGGGGGGTTGCCGGCGTGGCACCGGGGATGGTCGACACGGCCTCCCCAGGTAGAAGACAACGGGGGGGTTAGGGGGAGGGGAGGTGGGCTGGGTGGGCCGGCCCGAGGGGGAAGGGGGATGGGCCATGGTGGGGGTGGGCTAGGCTTAGTTTTCTTTTCCCCTTTTTTTTCTTTTTTCTTTTCTGATTATTCCTTTTTGTATTGTCCGAACCCCAACTAGGGTAAGTGCTAGGGTTTGCTTGTCCCTTTGCATCATGAAAAATTCAAAAAGAAATTAAAAAATGGGGAAGCTGAAAGCCCTGAGAAATTATTTGAAATAGCCAGATAAAAATCTTTTTCCAAAAATATTTTGAATGTTTGGAAAATTCCTATAAATGATGCTGATCATTTTAAAAGTGGTTTGGGTATTTTCCCATACTCATGGATTTTTCTAATATTCAAATAGTGCTCTGGAAATTAAAGTTTACCCCTATTTGAATTGAAATTCAAATTTATTGAATTTCAAAAATGTCCAAATTATTTATGTGACTTGCTACTGGTCACCTAGGATTTATAAAATTGTTTGGGCATTCTTATAAAATGCTATGGTATTTGTTTTACCAGAGCAAAACAAATAACAGAAAAACTAAAAGGAAAAAGAAAGGAACAACCACTTTGCGCCCACAGGTGAGGCCCACTCACCTGTAGCCGGCCCAGCCCACTCCAGGCGTCTTGTCTTCTTCCTCCCCGGCGCCCGAAGCAGCTCGGTGGCGAGCCGATCGCCGTGGACGCCACTGAGGGCTCTGGAGCCTCCTATTCTCTCCGCGGATGCCACGGAGACGCCCAGAGAATGCCACAACCTTCCCCCTTCCTCCAGCCCACTCTCCTCCTCTCCCATCGTCGTTCTCGCACCGCCCGAAGTCCACCGCAGAGCGCCGCCGTGAGCCCGCGCGGCCAGAGACGTCCATCGGCCGGGAAAAGCTGTCCAGGAGAAGCGCCGGTGTCGCCTTCGTCTTCCAGCGCTCCGAATCGAGCCCCAACGGCCCAGACAACGACGCCCTGTTCAACCTCTCGCCGCCGGCCGCCGTGGACCCCGTCAAGAAATACACCGCCACCGCGCCCTCCCAGCTCTCGCCGTCGACGCCATTGCATCGGGGGTGAGCCCCTCGTTGTTTCCCCCCTTCTCCCGCTTTCCCCCGTGCCTCGTGCCCGTTTTTCATCTTCAACCGACGCCGGCCGCCGCAGACGTCGTCGTAGCCGTGGCCTCGAAGCTCCCCGAGACCCCCTGGTGGCCCAGCTCGATGCGGACGAGCACGAGACTTCTTCTCGTGCAAACGGCGCATGATTTGGTGGCCAGAACCCCACCCCCGTGTTGTGCCGCCGTGGCTAGGTCACCGCCGGCTAACCGCCGGCGGGCCGGTTTAATTAGTGCCTAATGACCCCCCCTCTAGCCCAATGACAGATGGGCCCTACCCCCCTTAAGCTCCTGTTAAGCTAAATCAAACCGGGGGATTAACCACTGAGGCTCACAGGGTGGACCCACTGGTCGCCCCCCCCCGGACGTCACCCCCACGCCATGCTGACGCAATAAATCGAATTCCAGATAAATAGAAATGATTTAAAATATTCCAGAAAATCATTTAAACTTGGGAAATTCATAACTAATTCATATGAACTCCAAATATAGCAAATAATATGTCTAAAAATATCAGAAAAATCCAAGGATTATGAATATGGGCTCTGTTTTCATGTTTGACCAATTAAAATTGGGTGAACAGTGCAAAACATCCATATGGCTTTATTTCAAATTCAAATTTGAAGCACATTTGCAAGTGACTTTGCATTTGACTTCTTTTAAATGGAATTGTACCAACATTGTGGTCAAGAACATCACCATTTCAATATTGATCATGTGTTTGATGCATTGCAAATAAATTTATACCATTGTTTGATTGCTTGCTCGATAGACGTGCAACCGGAACCGGAGGCCACCCCCTTCGTTGAAGACACCGTTATCGAACCTCGACAGCAAGGCAAGCAAACCCCATTGATCATGTTTATAAAATCCTATCTCCCTCTCAGTCTCGCTTATGCATGTTTAGGAGATCACCGAGACACGTTCTTTCGCATAGTTGAACCCATTCCGATGCATGACCTATCATTTTGCCACAGTATTAAGCAAACCACAATCCTAGCAGATATAGGAGTTGAATGATGAGCATGTGGCCCCTGCAACTGTTACTGCTTTTGCTGCTTAGTGATACAATGGGGATGTTTTGATTGTGAGTCGGGATGGAATGAACACAGTGGTGTTGATAAAAGTGAAACGTGTTGGTGAATCCACCCTAAACAAAGGTGAACGATGAGAGGCTGTGTAGTACACAGTGGGTTGTCTCGTTGAACACTACCTTAGGCCCCGAGTTCCTGTTTTGTGATCCAAGATAAAGAGTATGACCACATGTAGGGTTTTATGGGAGCCCCGTTTGGCCTCTTTACGTACCCTATCCGGTCCAGGAGTCAAAATAGATTCGGGCTTTCCATTTGGCATGTGCATAGAAAAAGAATGAAGAAAAGGTTGCATCATCCTAGATATGTGGGTGGACTTGTGAGGCAGTGAAACCATCTGGCAGAGGTGGCGTCTCGGTCCCTTGCATTATCTGAGTCCGTTTCGTGGAACCGGCCGGACTCTCGAGCGGTGCCAAACTCAGGTAGTCGACTCCTAGATTAGAGAAGGTGATGTGAGGTTAGTGCCTTGGTTTCATCCACGTCCGACATCCGCTTGAAGGATGCCAAGAACGAGGCGATAATTGATGACACACGTGTGAAGATGTACACCCCTGCAGGGTTAATGAACTATTCAAATAGCCGTGTCCGCGGTTATGGACTACTTGGAAACCTCTACTTGATCATAGACAACTTGAATGGATACTTATAAAATCCGCAAGATAAGCGTGAGTGCTATGGTGGGCTTCCTCGTGGGGAAGTCGAGGAAGTAACCATAGTGGTGTATTGGTTGGAGATGTAGTGGACTCGTGTATGCTTCTTACCTCAAGTCTGGTACTTGTAGTACAGGATTAGCCAAGTCAAAGCTGGCACTTCTGCATGATGAAACCCCACCTCCTTTACCCTGATACTTGAGCATGAGTAGTATAGATCTGATGTAAGTCTTGCTGAGTACCACTTTGTACTCACGTTTGCTTATTCTATGTTTTAGATAAGAAACCGGACCCGATGGAGTCACCTTCGAGAAGATCGATGTTGACCTTGGTAGTATAGTCCCAGACAGCAGTCTGGTCCCTCGTGGAAGGGCGTGTTTGTTGTACAAGGCTTCTCTAAGCCATTTGTTAATCTTGTCTGTACTCAGACCTAATTTGCTTCCGTTGTATGACGTAATGTGATCACAGACATGTGATCTTTGTATGCTCTATATGTATATCAATAAAGAGTACTTTGTAGAGTTATGTGATGATACCTGCTGTTCATACTAGACATGTGTGCTGCGTGTATGTTTATAACATGCATGTCTTAGTATGGGTTTTCGAGACCTTAGTTGTGATCTGGCTGGCGGTCCTTTATACACCAAGTGGCCCTTCGATGTGCGCAGCTTGGGGCATCGCGATGCGATTGCTCGAGACTCTGTCTCGTGCACACTTTGTTGTATGATCGAGCCCGCCCTAGACCCCGACTAAGTGATCGGGCTGGAGTAAGTATATGTAAGAGTTAGGATTCAATCCATAACATGGTTGAGGCGACTTGTCTATGAGTATGGGATTCACCACCCATAAGCATTTAGACTTGTGAGCGGACGATGAGGACCCATCTCAGTTGATCATCCGGCCTGAATGGGATGCCCCTTACGTTCGATGCTTACCGAGAACGTTCTGTGCTTGGCCTTGTCTGCTTAGACAAGTGGGTACGGTTCTCGGCTCTCCATGTGATTGTATCGTGACTGGAATTACATACGCTAACCCCGGGTCCCGACATGTATTTATTTTGTTACCTAGACATTTTTTTGAAAAACTTTTAATGTGACCCATAATTTATCATTCACCCTAGGTTAGTGCCACAAATAGTTTGGACAATTTTAAAAGTCATTTAATATTTGAATTTAATATTAAATGGTTATTTGGGGGGTTTTGGCTACTGGTTAGAATTGTTTGAAATTTTTCAGTGGCATGATAAATACCCAAAACCATATTGGCATGGTCCACTGATTATTTGGGATTTTACAAAAGTGGTTCCACAATTATTGGACAATGTTTTATTCATCACTTATTTTTAATAATCACTAAAAGGCATTTTAGGGTTTGTTTGAATTTTAATTCAAATGGCTTGGACTTTGTTTTCATCCATGATGATCAAGGTCCATGGTTCACATTGCTTGCAACAATATCAAAGGAGAATTTGAATTTGAACTGAACCAGTTGATCAAAAAAAAGTTTTGAACAGTACAGATGAACAGTAACAGTGATTACTGTTCACTGATAGTGAGGGTGTTACAAATCTCCCCCACTACAAGAATTCTCGTCCCGAAAATTTAAGTGGTAGCGGGGAAAAGATCGGGGTATTCATCGCGAAGGCGATCTTCGCGTTCCCAAGTGGCTTCATCTTCAGAATGATTCGACCACTGGACTTTGAGGAACTTGACGGTCTTGTTGCGGGTTCGCCGCTCAGACTGATCGAGAATGCGGCTCGGATGTTCCTGATACGTCAAGTCCTGTTGCAGCTCAATCATATCATGTTTGACTTCGCGAATAGGGTCCTTGAAGCAGCGACGAAGTTGCGACACGTGGAAAACATCGTGGACTTGACAGAGGTTCGGCGGCAATTCCAATCGGTATGCCACTGGTCCACTCTTGGAAAGGATACGGAACGGGCCGATGTAGCGAGGAGCTAACTTGACTTTGATCCCGAAGCGGTGAGTGCCTCTCATGGGAGTGACACAGAGGTATGCATACTCGCCAGGTTGATAGACCATTTCTTTGTGCTTGCGGTCATAGTTGCTCTTCTGACGGGACTGAGCAGCTTTCAGGTGTTCACGAATAACGCGAACCTGATCCTCGGCATGCTGAATAATTTCTGGACCAACGAGAGTTCGTTCCCTAGTTTCTGACCAATTCAGAGGGGTTCGACACTTACGTCCATAAAGAACTTCAAAGGGGGCCATCTTCAGCCTAGCTTGATAGCTATTGTTATAATAGAATTCTGCAAATGGAAGAGATTCCTCCCATTTCTTACCGAATGAGATGACACAAGCTCGAAGCATATCTTCAAGCACTTGGTTGACTTGTTCGACTTGTCCTTGCGACTGGGGGTGATAAGCGGTGCTGAAATTTAGATGAGTTCCCATAGCTTCTTGGAAACTATCCCAAAATCTTGAGGTGAAGATGTTGCCACGGTCCGAACTGATCTCCAGCGGAATACCATGGAGGGACACGATCCTGGAAACATACAAGTCTGCTAACTGACTAGCAGAGATCGTCTCCTTGACTGGAAGCAAGTGGGCAACCTTGGAGAAGCGGTCGATGACGACAAAGATAGCATCGTGGCCTTTCTGCGATCTGGGAAAACCAGTGACGAAGTCCATCTTGATCTTGTCCCACTTCCATTCAGGAATAGAGAGTGGTTGTACAGTTCCAGCAGGTCTTTGATGTTCTGCCTTGACGCGACGGCAAACGTCACATTCAGAAACATATCGGGCAATGTCTTGCTTCATGTTAGGCCACAAGAATTGCTGACGAATGTCTTGGTACATCTTGGTGCTTCCAGGATGAATGGACAATGGGGTATCGTGAGCCGCTCTCATGACCTTCGGGGTCATATCCAGGTTCTCATGCCTGCCCTTGCTGTGAGTAACCACTAAACGGTTCTGGTAGAACGCCGCACCTTTGCTATCAACGGTGAAGGGTGAGGGTCTCCCATTGGCGATATCGCGCTTAATCTTGTGTACGAAATCATCATAAAACTGTATACCCTTGACGGATTTGACGAGATCCGGTTCGATAACCAGGTTATTTGCATAACCTTGAGGAACAATCTCGAGGTTTAACTTTTGAAAATCATCATACATAAGTGGTTGTTGTACTTGAACTTCAAGTTCACTACAGTAAGCTTTACGGCTTAAAGCATCAGCCACCACATTAGCTTTGCCAGGGGTGTAAGAAATTCCCATGTTGTAGTCGGCTATTGTATCGAGCCATCTCTGCTGGCGGAGATTCAGGTCGGGTTGAGTAAACAAGTACTTCAGGCTTTGGTGGTCGGTGTAGATCTCACAACGATTACCGACGAGGTAATGTCGCCACAACTTCAATGCATAAATTACTGCTGCCAATTCAAGATCATGTGTTGGATACTTATCTTCGTGAGCACGCAATTGACGAGAGCCATAAGCAATCACTTTGCGCTCTTGCATTAGGACACAGCCTAATCCTTGACGAGATGCGTCGCAATATATCACGAAGTCCTTCTGAGTATCAGGGGGAGCTAGCACTGGGGGAGAAGTGTCCTTGAGGGCCTGGAAACTTTCCTGACATTTATCTATCCACTCAAACTTGACGCCTTTGTGAAGCAGGTTAGTCAGAGGCCTGGCAATCTTGGAGAAGTTCTCGACGAAACGGCGGTAATAGCTGGCGAGTCCGAGGAAACTCCTGACTTGCTTGACAGTCTTGGGAGGAGTCCAGTCAAGAATAGCCTAGATACGTTCTGGGTTGACGGCAATGCCATCCTTGGAAATCACGTGACCAAGGTAGGTCACTTCAGGAAGCCAGAACTCACACTTAGAGTACTTAGCGTAGAGTTTGTGTTCTCGAAGCTGTTCCAGTATAAGGCGAAGATGTTCTTGGAGTATATTAAGATATCATCCAGATAAACCACGACAAACTTGTCGAGGTATTCCATGAATATATAGTTCATCAACCGGGAGAAAGTGGCTAGAGCATTCGTCAAGCCAAAGGACATGATAGTGTACTCGTATGAACCATAGCGAGTAATGAAAGCGGTCTTCGGAATGTCCTCTTCACGGACTCGGATCTGATGGTAACCCAACCTCAAGTCGAGTTTCGAAAACACCGTGGATCCAGCAAGTTTTTCATACAGATCGTTGATCCGGGGAAGCGGATATTTGTTCTGGATCGTTGCCTGGTTGATGGGTCGGTAATCTTGGACCAAACGATTTGTTCCATCGCTCTTCTTGACAAAGAGCGAAGGTGCTCCCCAAGAAGAGGAACTTGGGCGAATGAATCCTTTGTGAAGTGCTTCGTCAATCTCCTTCTTCAGTTCAAGGAGGTGGTGAGGTGGCATCTTATAGGGACGCTTGGCAATAGGGACGGTGCCAGGCTTCAGGTCGATGACAAATTCCACCTCTCGGATCGGGGGTATTCCCGGGAGTTCTTCTGGGAAGACGTCGGGAAAATCACGAACGACTGGAACGTTCTCAATCCCGTCAAGAGGTGAGACATTCAGAGCATTCATCATATAGATATGCATTTCAGCATCACGGGTAATCCGGGTGGTGTGGTTAACAATCTCGCCGGAGGGGTGAAAAAGTTGGACAGAACTGGTGCCACAATAAAGTGCGGCATCATGGACTTCCAACCAATCCATGCCCAGAATGAGGTCTATAGTGGAAGACTTCAGGAGGATGGGGGAAGCAAGGAACTCAATTCCTTCAATTTCGACGATGGTTTTGGGCACTATCTTGGAGGTGTGGCAATGACCTATCGGAGTGCGGACAACCATCGGTGGATCCATCTTTTCTACCATGAAGTTATGCGACAAGGCAAATGCTTCTGACATGAATGAATGCGATGCTCCTGTATCAAATAAAACAGTAGCAGGTACTGAATTAACAAGAAGGGTACCCATCACAGTGGCAGGTTGCTCCTGAGCTTCTTCGACATTAATGTTGTAAGCATGTCCGCGAGTGTGAGAAGAATACCCAGTGTTATAGTTGGGGGTCCTGTTGTTGCCACGGCCATTTCCACGGCCAGCAGGGTGAACTACCAGTTGACTCTGTCGCTGGGGGCAGTCTCTGGAAAAGTGACCTGGCTGATGGCACTTGAAGCACAGGCCATCCTGAGGACGGAGGGGTGCAGTCTCAGTCTTCGGCTGTCTCGGCGGGGGCGGAGGAAGACGAGGTGCAACATACGACGGCCTTGGTACAGGGGCATTTGGACGATACACACTGTGTGGAAGCCAAACGCGTTGCTTCTGTGCTGTGCCCGAAGATGAGCCAGCATCACGGGGGCGCTTCGCCGAACCACCGAACTTAAGCTGAGCGGTCTCAAGGGTGATAGTCTGATTCACCATGGTGGTGAAGTCGGGGAAGACGTGCAAAGCCAGTGCAAGCTAGAGATCTGCATTGAGTCCATCACGGAACTTCTCTTGCCTACTTGCATCATTGGGGAGGTCACTTGCAGCATAGCGGGAGAGGCGGAGGAATTCCCTCTGATATGCCTCGACGGTTTTGTTGCCCTGAATTAGGTTGCGGAACTCGGCCTTCATACGGTTCATAATCACCTGGGAGACATAACGAGCACAGAAGGTAGCCTTGAAGTCATCCCAGGTGACGACAGTCCCTTCAACTAGCGAGCCCTTGTAAGTGTCCCACCACTGAGCAGCGGGGCCACGCAGGAAATAGGACGCAAAGTTGACGTAATCAGCAGCGCTCACATTAGCGAACTCCAGCTGTCGAGTGATGTCACGAATCCAATCATCAGCATCCAGCGGCTGTTCAGGCTGATGGAAGAGAGGGGGATTGAGACGCATGAAATCCCGCAGAGTAACCACAGGCGGCTGATGCTGGTGCTGGTTCTGGTTCTGATTCTGGAGCTGATCTATGACTCCTTGCATAAACACTTGGTTCATCTGAAACTGCTGCATCATCGCGGCCATGTAGTCCGGCGGCGGAGGTGGATCGTTGGCACCACGACCACGACCACCACGACCAGCCATCCTGCTAGAATTTAACAGGGGTTTTTCAGCGATGAACATTTTAACGAGATGCCAGAAACGAGTAATAGGTAAAGCGACAACAAAGAGGAGGCGCGGATATATAGGAGTAGTCATATAAGACATACACAACCACACATAGAATCAATCGAAAATCGGGCAGCGTAACGTCGTAGAAATTTAAGGAAAAAGGACACACTAGGCGGCGCGCAGACCGCGTTAAGGATTACACGACGCGACATAGATTCCACTATGTCAATCACGCCGCAAGAAAACTGTTGGCCACAGGAGTTGATGCCAGAGAACGTGCGGCCTGCCCAGAATGAGAATGGGATCCGCGGTCTGGGATCTGGCGTACCACGCCTGCGACACGACTCAATCAATGGGGGGGGGGAAGCACCAAAAACGCCGGGTGGAATCAAGAGAACGTGATCCTAATGTCAGATTTTGTAAAGCTTACCAGCAAGGATAAGAGATCAGATTCCCAGAGCATAGGTAAGGAGAAAAGGATCCTACTACCATAGATATCACACGTAGTGATATCGATGTGGGCCCGTAAGCCGAATATTAAGTTAGCAAAATAGTTTTTCAAAGTCTAGACTCAACTTCGACCAAGTAGTGGTGGGGTGGCTTCCTACAGACAGTCGGCTCTGATACCAACTTGTGACGCCCCTAAAATCAATCCGTGTACAGTAATCATACACATAGAGTACACGACTGAGATTAGGGTGCCACGGTGAGAATATCATAGCACAACACTAAACACAAAAGGATAAACCAATATGTTACAATAAAGGGGGTCACGCGGACCCGAATACATAAGTTATACAGCCCATAATATCTGAGTACAGACATAGTTAGTCAAGTTTTGCCTTAGGAAGGCTAGCACAAATAACATTAGAGATACAGATCGAAAAGGCAAGGACTCCTGCCTGGGAGCCTCCGAAACTACTCCTGGTCCTGGTCAGCGGGGGTCTCGAAGTAGTAGTATCCGCTTCCGGGGTACTCCTGCTCCTGGGCTCCAATGTCGACTGCAGCGGCCGATCAGGCAAAACAGTAAAGGAAATAAAGAAGGTGAGTATCTAGTATACCCGCGAGTCTTATGTCCGCTACTAAGCATTATGCATTGTATCAACGGAAAGAAGAGGCTGTATATAGTGGACTGAAAGACAGAAATCCAGAGCAAGGGTAAGAATCTAGGCCTATCGACGACTAGCATCTTCCGACGATGTCTTGCAGCATGAGGTAAGAATCAGCCAACAGTTCATATAAAGCGTAAAGTAACAACGAAGCAGAAGTTGCTGCAACATTGTATAATATAAGTTGTAATGATTAACAATAATAATAATGCCTCCGAGTTCACCTCCTCGACATCCCTGCGAGGAAGAAAACCCGGAACCATACAGTTTAATAGTAATAGTTTCTAGTGGTAAGATCCAGCTTCAGCATAAAGCGTCCTGTTACCGTGGACACGGCAATTCGAATAGATTAATCTTCCCTGCAGGGGTGCACTGGCGTGACTCTACGACGCTCGGATCTCCAGGGTGGCGGGAACCTTGTTAGGGAACGCTCCACCAAAGCTATCCGACACAAAGTAGCCCATCCTTCGGCAATCAACAGAGAGGTCATCCGCCGGACTATATCCTATGTACGCCGGGCTTTGTACCCTAACCCGAACGTACTCCTGCACGGTGCGTGACTGGCCGGTGAAGCAAAATCAAAGCAAATACAAATACACCGCTCGAGCAAGAGAAGACAACACCACTTCCCGGCAATCAGCTCGAGGTACTGCTGACGTCTGAAGACCCTCGAACGAGACTACGATGCAGGGGAGCCCACACTCCTCGTCCCACGTGTAGGTAGTGCGTACAAGCCAAAAGGCTACTCAAGACATCCGCCGAACCATTTAGCATTTTAATTAACCTGCGGGACAACCGTTATCGTTGCCTCGACTTAACCGACCCGCGGTCAACGACAGCAGTCAGGTCCACCAGTACATCGGTGCCTGCCCTGTCGTCCCACCAAGTCACTGCAGTTACCAACAAGGTGAACCGTCTCCTTACCTTGTCTCGCGTTTGCTCTTGGTAGAGATCGACTTTCGTGGTTTGGTCACTCTCGCGAGATACGAGCAGGGGCCAAGCACGCCAGTAACGTCGGTCGTACCCTCCCTGTCTTTCCCAATGATATACCTCTCGCGGGCACCGTTGGGTCGCCCGACTTTCTTACCTTTAAAGACAACCGCTGTCCAGGACCCTATGGCGGCAAGACAAAGTCAACCTCGAATGGAGTACAAGGATTACTCCTTGATAGCTCACACTTGAGGTGACTAGGCATAACCCAGATAGGGGCCTTTGGTGGTGTCTGCTTTGTACCGTACCTGTGCAGTTGTATATATGGTATCCATGTTCACTCCCCTGAGTGATCACGGCCCGCTATCTAATCCTAGCTAACAATGCGCAGGGTTCACTGCTGAATATATGCATAATTATAACAGGCAGCATAGGATAAGAAAGGTACATCAAGGGGCGACAAAATCAGGCTATGCAATTGAATAGGATTGTAATCGTAGCAGCAGCAGTAACCATGCCTAGTGCAAGAAAGTACGGAAAGATAGGCGATATCTGGGGAAGAGAATGGCTCTTCTTGCCTGGAAGCTCGACGGTAGGGGCAGGGTCGTCGACGAAGTAGTCGTACCCGGCAGCGGTGTAGTCGGCGGTAGCAGCGGGGTCTACCGGAGATTAAGGGGGGGGGGAACAGTAAATACACAGCAATAATATACAAACATATGCATGACATGACAGATGAAATGTTAACAGTGTTCTAATGCAGTGGAGTGCACATTGCTCGGAGCGGGAATTCATCCGGGGATGAACTACCGGCTTCGGGTGATTACCGGACAAGGTGTCCGGAGGGGGAAGGGTTCACGCCGGAGGTGTCGTGAACATCCGACAAGGATAAGGGGGGTGTATCCGAGTTAGTTGAACCATTCCGGACAACTTTCGTGTTCGAAATAAATTCATCCGGGTACTTTTTATCGGTACCGGGAATTATCGACAAACAGCCCGGAGGGGGGGGGAATGTCGATGATCGGTGTGCTAGGGGGGTGGGGTAGACATACGGGTAGCGTATTCGTATTCGTTATATTTTTCTGATCAAGTTTCATGTATAAAGTTTTTCGATCCGATATACGGATTATTTTATGTGAATTTTCAAAGTTTAAATCACTTTTAAATCAATTTATAATCATTTTTGCATTTCTTTTATTTATTAAACAGAACATTATCCATAACAGGGTTGACTGGTCAAACCTGACAGAGGGGACCCACCTGTAAGGTTGACTGGTCAACTGACCAGTGGGTCCCACATGTGAGCCTCACAGTTAATAAAAATGATTTTATTAATTCTAAAAATCCAATGGACCCACATGTAAGTGACACAGTGCTAATCTAATCAATTTAATTAAATTAAAAGGGCCAAGGGCCCACATGTCATATGTCCAGGGGTTATCTTAGTTTTAATTAACAGGGGGTTATTAGGGACTAATTGGGGGTGGGGGGTTTGTCCACGGCAGAGCCGCACGGGCTCGCCGGCGTCGAGGGGCTTGGAGGCGAGCCGTCCTGGCGAAAGAAACCACGGCGAGGAGGGGGCGCAACCGTCCTCGACGAGGTGGGAAGGGGCAGCGCTCCACGGCCAGGTCAAGCGGCAGCGGAGCCACGACCATGGCCGGCCACGGCCATCAACGGCAAGGGCAAGCAGGGGAGCCGCGCAGCAGCGGCTGCGCACTGGGGGGGTCCAGGCTGTCCATGAGTGACCGTGGGCGTGGCCAGAGCGCGCTGGGCGCGGGGTCGAGGCGTGGCTCGGGAGCACCGGGGTCGGGGGCGTGGCCGGGGCAGAGCTCGGGCAGGGTCTTGCTCCGCGGCGGCGGCTCCTTCGGCAGCGAGCTCCCGTGGGGGAAAGAGAGGGAGATGGGGGGATCTGAGGAGAGGGGGGGCGCTAGGGTTCCAGGTGAGGGCTCGAGGGTGCCGGGGTCTTAAGCCCCGCCGGGGGCGCGGGATGGCCGCCACGGAGGGGGGTTGCCGGCGTGGCACCGGGGATGGTCGACACGGCCTCCCCAGGTAGAAGACAACGGGGGGGTTAGGGGGAGGGGAGGTTGGCTGGGTGGGCCGGCCCGAGGGGGAAGGGGGATGGGCCATGGTGGGGGTGGGCTAGGCTTAGTTTTCTTTTCCCCTTTTTTTTCTTTTTGCTTTTCTGTTTATTCCTTTTTGTATTTATTTTGTTACCTAGACATTTTTTTGAAAAACTTTTAATGTGCCCCATAATTTATCATTCACCCTAGGTTAGTGCCACAAATAGTTTGGGCAATTTTAAAAGTCATTTAATATTTGAATTTAATATTAAATGGTTATTTGGGGGTTTTTGGCTACTGTTTAGAATTGTTTGAAATTTTTCTGTGGCATGATAAATACCCAAAACCATATTGGCATGGTCCACTGATTATTTGGGATTTTACAAAAGTGGTTCCACAATTATTGGACAATGTTTTATTCATCACTTATTTTTAATAATCACTAAAAGGCATTTTAGGGTTTGTTTGAATTTTAATTCAAATGGCTTGGACTTTGTTTTCATCCATGATGATCAAGGTCCATGGTTCACATTGCTTGCAACAATATCAAAGGAGAATTTGAATTTGAACTGAACCAGTTGATCAAACAAAAGTTTTGAACAGTACAGATGAACAGTAACAGTGATTACTGTTCACTGACAGTGAGGGTGTTACCCCACAACACTTGAAATGTGATCGTGACAAATTATAGGGATTTTCAAAATCATCAGAGGGCCATTTATTTAAATTATTTTTGAGGCTTTTCCAGATCTCCAATTATTAAGTAGGAAATTTCAACATGATTCCTTAATTCTATAAATAAAAAGCACATACCAAACTAGGGTTGTGACAGTAAGGTTGTTCTGGGCGTCCGTAATACGGTGACTATCCCACACGGATTTGTGAGAAGAATCGTGCATTTGATCTATGGCGCTAAGTCAGCTTCATGTAAACTCGATATGAATTTATTTGCATTTGAACTATAAGTGCAACGAAATTTAACCAAATGTGTGCTGAAGTATCATGTATATGCTCTTAGGTTAACTTGCAACACACAACGTGGAATTGGAGTGAACTTTCTACACCTCGTTCACGTCGCTACAACAAAAACCCCTCTATAACAACGCATGTCGAGCAACTGTGTCAACATTATGTGTTATTGGGTTGCACCTCCCACGCTCCACATTCCCCCACTAAGCGCTAACCTGCGCGTATCCACCTCCCACCTCCACGCATCAAGTGTTTCCTATCCTAAAAGAGACACACCTAGGGTTCCCACCGCCGCCGCCGCCCCCTTGCCGCCAGCCGTCTCCCCTTTCCTTCGCTTAGCCCAACTCCCTTACCTCGGCCCACTAGTAGAAGAAGCCCATCCCAGCCCAAAGGGGCAGGGGCGTCTTCTTCCACTGCCAGAAGGAGGGCACGCCCAGGCCGGCGTTGACACGCGCGCAGGCCACCTCCAGCTTCGACGTGGAGGCTCCCCGTGCCATTAACCGCGCCTGGAAGCCTCTGGGCCTTCTGCTCCTTCTTTCCCCCTCCCTTGGCGCCGTCTTCCTTTCTCCTTCCTCCGTCCCGAGTTGCACCGAGCGCCGGCCAGAGCAACCGACAAGCTCCACCGTGGCCACTGGCCCCCTTCCGCCGGATCTCCATGTCCAAAGTGCCCGCCGTGGAGCCCCTCGTCGCCCCGGCCGATCGATTTGAGCCGAGAAGATCCCGAGCCGACGCCCTCGTCATCTTTCTTCGCCGCGGACCTCCACCTCCGGCGAGCAATCCAGCCTCCTCCGGTGCTCCTCATGTTTAAATTTTCCTATTTAATAATTGGGGATTTGGAAAAGCCTCAAAAAGAATTTAAATAAATAGCCAGACAAAAACATTTTTCCAAAAATCTTCAGAAGTTTTTGAAAAGTCCTATAAATGGGCATGATCACATTTCATGTGTTGTCGATCCCACTGCATGCTCCAAGATGTTACAAAAATTCAAACAGAAGCTTGGAAATTAAATTTAAATCATATTTGAATTGAAATTCAAATGAATTGAATTTCAAAAATTCCAAAATAGTGGGTGTGGCTAGGTATTTGTTACCTAAGTCTATATAAACTAATTTGGGATTTTATAAAAATGTTTTGCTATTTGTTTAAAACAAAACAAACAAAAACAGAAACAGAAATTAGAAAAAAAGATAAAGGGCCAAAGGCCACTTACCTGGCCCACCTGGCCCATAAGGGTGGCCCAGTCCAAAAGGGCATGGTCGTCTTCTTCCATGGCCAGGCAGGCAGCCAGGTCGCCGGCGAGCAAGGCATGGCTGCCAGCCAGCTGCCTGCCTGCCCCCTTCCCCTTTCTAGCCCCTTAGAGACCCTGTGCACGTCCCCAACCTTTCCCCCTCCTCTCCTGTCTCTCTCCCGCTCTCCCCCGCTCACGTTCACCTTTTCGCGAGAGCTCGCCGGAGTGCAGCGCATGAACCATCGTGGCCAACGACCTCGAGTGGCCCCGCCGTGCTGTCTAGGAGATCCGCGAGGTCGCCCCGGGCCTCCCTGAGGAAGGAATCGAGCCCCCTCACCTTGAAGACGACGCCCGCATCTTCCCCGGCTCCGGCAAGGCTGCCTCTCTCCGTTGAATAATTCGGCGCCACCAGTTTGTCCCCGACCCCGACGACCACCCTATTGAGTTCACGGTGAGCTCTCGGTCCTCTTCCCCCTATCCGCTCCGGTTTTAGCGCCCGGAATCGCTGCCGCTGTTGAGCCGTGCTCCGGCCGCCGTTCGGCTCGACGTCGTCCACGTCTCCAGCCCCCTCCATCTCGCCCATGTGCCCCAACGGATGCGCGGCATCAAGGGCTCCATTTTGGTTCCCTTGGAGTGCCTCCCCGTGGCCGGTAGCGCCAATCCATCGGGCCTCCGCCGCGTTCCGTGGCCGCCGTCGGCTAGCCGGCGGCCGGATAGCTTAATTAGGGGCTAACCCCCTGGTTAGTTGGCCCTAAGGCACTGACAGGTGGGGCCCTGGCCCCCTTAACCATTGTTTAAGTTAATTTAAACATGATTTAAAAATTGGCCACTGACATGTAGGCCCCACATGTCAGCCCCCCTGATGTCAGCCGTGTGTCATGATGATGCAATAAACAATTTTCTCTGTTTATTAAAAATTCCAGAAATTCCAGAAAATGATTAAAACTTTGAAATTGAATAACTTTTAAACCATAAATCCAAATCAAACAAATAATATATGAAAAATTATCAGAAAAATGCAAGGAATCCAAATATGCAACTTTTATGCATGACAAAATAGTTTACAAAGATCAAACAGTAGCAAATGCAATTTGGACTAATTTGAATAATCATTTGGAGTTTGAATTTGGAATTCTTTTCCAAATATACTTCAACTAACATGTTGAAACATGAACATAGAGAACATCAGTACCGTGCCATGGTACATTATGCATCTTGTTTGAGCATTGTTGTTGTCTCGGTGTTTGCCTCTTCTCGATAGATTCATCGCCGGACGTAGTTTCCGACTGCCCTGAAGCGTGACACCTCGTGATCGCCAACAAGGAAAGCAAACCCCATTGATCATATCTATATAAACCTATTTCCATCTTGTTCTCTTATGCATGATTAGGTGCTTCACATGTTACCTATCTACCGCTAGTTGAACCCATCATTTGCATGACCTATCATTGCTTCCATAGTATTAAGCAAACCTCAACCTTGCAGATCCAGGATTGTTTGTGTTCATCATGTGGCCCTTCATCCATGTTATGCTATGCTATGCTAGAGTGTTTTCAATGAAGATGATCCATCTGGGTGATGTATCGGGATGGTAGAGAACAATGCAATGTAATGGTAATGTGTTGGTGAAGTCATCCTAACAAAGGTGAACAATGAAAGGCTGTCTAGGAGTACACAGTGGGTTGTCTCATTTACACTGCCCTAGGCCCGGATCTTGTGTTGTGATCCAAGACACAGATTACTACCACATGTTGGGCTCATTGACCCCTCTCGACCTATTAACTCACCCCGACTATGGTCCAGGATTCACATGGGTTAATTGTTCTTCTATTTGATTTCATACCGTAGCACGGTTTTAGGAAAGCGCAGCACCATCCATCGAGGTGGGCTTGTCGGACCGTCCATACATCGTTTGGGTCCTGACCAGAAACCCCAGCCGGATTCCCGATTGGGGTACATAATCAGATAGGCGATCCCCTGGACTAGATTTGGAGCCGTGAGGTAAGTCTCGTGGTACTATCGTCGCTGACACCGCTTGAAGGTGACGAGTTCTAGGCAGTAAGTGGTAGCTACGTATGTGAAGAAGTACACCCCTACAGGGTTAATGAACTATTCGAATAGCCGTGTCCACGGTTATGGACTGCTTGGAGACCTTTACTTGATTATTAGACAACTCAAATGGATACTCTAAAAATCTTCAAGATAAGTGTGATTGATTTGGGTTGCTTCCTCGTAGGGAAGTCGAGGAAGAATCCATGGTGGTGTATTGATGTGGTGATCAAGATTAGATGGAATCGAGTGCGCTTCTCATCTCAACTCTATGTAGTCGTAGTATAGGATAGCCAAGTCAAAGCTTTTTGCATTACAACCCCACTTGCATTTACCTGGATACCTGAGCATAAGCAGTATAGTTCTGATGTAAGTCTTGCTGAGTACGACTTTGTACTCAAGTTTGCTTAATCTATGTTTTAGAGACGAGACCATTGAACCGATGGTGGCCTACCCCTCAAGCTCGACGCCGACGAAGTAATGTAGTCCCAGACAGCAGCTTGGTCCCTCTGGAGGGTCGTTGTGTTTTCTTAAAGGCTTCTTAAGCCATTTGTTAACCTTGTCTTTACTAAGACATAATGTGATCTCTGCTTGTAACACTACTATATCTGCTCTTTTTAGCAGATGCAATAAAACTATGAGTTTGTAGAGTTCATGTTGTGTTACCTGCTGTTTACACTAGACATGTATGCTCCGTGTATGATTATAATGTGCATGTCTTAGTGTGGGATTCGATAGCTTAGTTGAGTTCTTTCCGGCGGTCTTTCATACACCAAGTGGCCCTTAGAGATGCGCAGCTTGGGGCATCGCGATGCGATTGCTCGTGACTCTGTCACGTGGCACACTTTGTTGTATGATTGAGCCCGCCCGAGACCCCGACTTAGTGATCGGGCTGGAGTCTGTTTATGTAAGTGTTATAATTCAATCGATAATGTGGTTGAGGAGACTTATCTATGAGTATGGGATTTCACCACCCATAATCATTTAGACTTGTGAGCGGACGATGAGGACCCATCTCAGTTGATCATCCGGCCTGGATGGGATGCCCCTCACGTTCGATGCTTTCCAAGAGTGTTTTGTGCTTGGCCTTGTCTGCTTAGACAAGTGGGTACGGCTCTCGGTATGATTGTGTTTTAATAGGAGATACATACGCAAACCCCGGGTCCAGACAGACTTGGTATCAGAGTAGGACTGCCTGTAGGAATACTAAACCTTGGCCGAAGTCGAGTCTAGCATTCGTTAGTTATATAGTTACTTTGGGTACAAGGGAACAACGTAAGGCTTCATTTTTCTCCTTACCCTCATCGATCTGAGTTCTGAGTCACCTTCATCTTTTCTATGGGAAGATAGGACTAGGCTCTTCTATGTCTATACTAGAACATCTCGTTGTTTGCTTCTCAATAGATGTAGAAATGTTTTGGTTGTCTAGACTCACCATTCCATCGAGCCTTTTGAGAAGGTTCTGATCATTCTTGCAGGTTGATTCATTTTTTCACCCCGGTACAGTCATTATGCCGTCCGAATTGTTCCGTGTTTCCAGTGCTTTTGCAGTACAATCTTGTCCGCTCTTAAATTATGTCATCTTTGCTTTGATTCCATCATAAATCCTACTCTGATTGTTGATTTTTATCACACAGAATGTCAGGTGGGACTAGATGTGTTGAATCTGGTCACGGTAATAAAAGTGGTGATGATGATCCTCCTTCACTGCCTTCTGCAGCGGAAATCATGATGGAGGCTGAGCGAAATCGACGTGATCAAACACGCCTTTTGGAGCTCATTGAAAAGAATACCTCTCTTCGGCGAGATGCAGTAATATCCATCCAGGATTTTATCCTTTTGAATCCGCCGGTATTCCGATGTTCATCTGAGCCCCTTGATGCCGATGATTGGCTCCGTTCCATCGAGCGTAAGCTTGAGACGGCGCATGTTTCTCTAGATGATCGTGTGATGTTTGCGGCATACTTTCTGGAAGGTGCTGCTGGTGAATGGTGGGAAAGTTTTGTCTCACTGCAACCTGATGGTCACGTAGTGACTTGGCAGGAGTTCCGTGATGCCTTCCAAGGGTACCACATTCTGGATGAGCTGATGGAAAGAAAGAGGGAAGAGTTCTGCAATCTATCTCAGGGAAATATGACTGCTCATCAGTGTAGGACTGAGTTCAATCGACTTTCTCGTTATGCCCCTAAGAAGATATCAACTGATGCCAACAAGCAGGCATGGTTCCGCAAGGGAGTTAGCCCTATCCTTCGTCATGATCTCAATCTCCTTGAATTTGTCAACTTCGAGGATTTAGTCAATAGATCAGTCAGAGCCGAGCATGGAAATGAGGTCTTTGAAGAGTCTCGCAAGCGTGATCGTGATCTCGCTTCCTCTTTTAGTTCGGGTTCTCAGAAACGTCGAATTTGGATCCCAATAGTGCCCTTCCTTCGCACTTGATTCCAAGAGCATCTCCACAAATCAAGAAAACCTAGAAATATAGTATAGAGCATGTCATACAAACCCATCAACCTAACACTCGAGTGTTCTACAAGTGTGGTAATCCTGGCCACATTGCACGACAGTGTTCATTGCATGAGAATGTTCCTCCTCGTCCAAAACATAAATCCAGATCTAAACCACCAAAGTCTTCCAAAGCCAAGTCCGCTATTGTTGGATACGGACGTGTGAACCATGCCACCATCAAAGAAGCCCAAGAGGATACGAAGGTTGTACTCGATACACTTCCTGTTAACTCCAAACCTGCTTCTGTTCTATTTGATTCTGGAGCCTCTCATTCATTTTTGTCTGAAAAGTTCGCACTCCTGCATGAAATTTTATTCGCGGAGTTGCCTACCTTTTCATGATTAAAACTCCAGGGTCCACATGGCGTACCAGTAGGGTAAGTCATGACAATGAAATTGCTGTTGAGGATGTTGTATTCCTTGCTTCTCTCATAGCCCTCAAATCTTCAGATATCGATATCATCTTAAGTATGGATTGGTTGTCAAAACACCGTGCCAAGATTGATTGTGCCACTAAATCAGTCCAACTCACTCATCCTTCTGGCAAGATAGTCCATTTCGCATCTCAAGGTTCAGAAACCCAGCTATATTAATTGAATGAACATCCCCTTCCTATCCTTGAAGATATTCCGATAGTTTGTGACTTTCCGGATGTCTTTCCAGAAGAGCTGCCAGGAATGCCCCCTGACAGATGTGTAGAATTCATTGTAGATCTTATCCCAGGAACCACCCCAATTTCCAGACGCCCATATAGAATGGCCCCACATGAGTTAGCTGAGCTTAAAGTCCAACTTGAAGCTTCGTTGGCAAGAGGCTTCATCCGCCATAGCTCATCGCCATGGGGTTGCCCCGTTCTGTTCGTAACGAAGAAAGATGGAACAGAAAGGATGTGCGTACACTATCGCCCGCTAAATCTAGCGACGATAAAGAACAAGTACCCACTTCCCGAGATCAATGATATTTTTGATCAACTTGCTGGATCCTCTGTCTTCTCCAAAATGGATTTGAGATTAGGTTATCATCAAATCAAAATCAGAAACGAGGACATTCCCAAAACGGCTTTCACTACTCGTTATGGTCTTTATGAGTATACCGTCATGTCCTTCGGTTTACCCAATGCCCCAGCCACTTTTTCACGCTTAATGAATTCGATCTTCATGGAGTATTTGGACAAGTTCGTTGTGGTTTACATCGATGATGTCCTTATATACTCGAAGAACAAAGAAGAACATGTTGAGCATCTTAGGCTGGTATTGATGAAACTTAGAGAGCATCGCCTTTAAGCTAAGTTTTCCAAATGTGCATTCTCGCTTCCAGAAGTGACCTATTTAGGCCACGTGATTTCTGCAAAAGGCATTGTTGTGAATCCCGAGAGAGTTCAGGCCGTCCTTGACTGGACTCCACCTGAATCGGTTAAGCAAGTTAGGAGTTTTCTTGGCTTAGCAAGCTATTATCGCCGCTTCATTGAGAACTTCTCCAAAGTTGCAAAGCCTCTAACTGAACTTTTCAAGAAAGATAAGAAATTCGAATGGACCCCAAGTGCGAGGAAAGCTTCCAAGAGCTGAAAAGAAGATTGACTTCTGCACCCGTACTTTCGCCTCCAAACACCAAAAGGGATTTCGAAATCTATTGTGATGCTTCACGGCAAGGGTTAGGATGCATACTTATGCAAGATCGACATGTGGTAGCATACGCTTCATGCCGGTTGCGTCCACATGAAGAAAACTACGCTACCCATGATCTTGAACTCGCTGCCGTAGTTCATGCCCTGAAGACTTGGCGACATTACCTCCTTGGTAATCGTTGTGAAATCTATACCGATCACCAGAGCCTTAAATACATATTCACCCAGCCAGATCTTAATCTCAGGCAAAGACGCTGGATAGAGTTAATAAAATATTATGACTTAAGTATCTCTTACACCCCAGGCAAAGCCAATGTCATGGCTAATGCACTAAGTCGTAAGTCGTATTGTAACAACCTGAGATTACAACAGTATCAACCACTTCTCTATGAGGAATTTCGAAAGCTCAATCTCGAGATTGTTCCTCATGGATTCCTTTCCACCTTGATTGTGAAACCAACCCTTGAGGATCAAATCAAAGCTGTTCAACAACGTGCTCGGGGTATCCGATATATCAAACAGAACATTACTAGCGGTAAGGCCCAATGTTTTACCCTAGACCATGAGGGTACTGTGTACTTCGAGAATAGGATAGTATTTCCGAAGAATAGGAATCTAAAGCAGCAGATCCTTCAGGAAGCTCATGACACCCCTCTCTCGATTCATCCTGGTATTACTAAGATGTATCAAGATCTACGCCAGAGATTTTGGTGGATTAGGATGAAGCGAGAAATCACTCGATATGTTGCTGAGTGCGATGTTTGTCGTCGTGTGAAAGCAGAGAACGAAAGACTTGCTGGTACTCTTCAACCTTTAGCCATACCTGAGTGGAAATGGGATAAAGTCAGTATGGATTTCATCACTGGCTTTCCAAGGTCTCAAAAGGGGAACAATGCCATCTTCGTGGTCATTGACCGTCTTTCAAAAGTTGCTCATTTCCTTCCTGTTCGCGAGAGTATAACTGCTAGCCAGTTAGAGGATTTATATGTCTCCCGGATCGTTTCTCTCCATGGTGTTCCTTTGGAAATCAATTTCGATCGTGGAAGTCTTTTCACCTCTCGATTTTGGGAAAGTTTTCAAAATGCTATGGGAACCCATCTCTCCGTTAGCACCGCCTTTCATCCCCAGTCAAGTGGTCAAGTAGAAAGAGTCAATCAAGTTATCGAAGACATGCTCAGAGCCTGTGTTATCTAATTCGGAAAGAGTTGGGAGAAATCTCTTCCATTCGCCGAGTTTGCTTATAACAACAGCTTCCAATCTAGCTTGGGCATGGCACCCTTGGAATTTCTCTATGGCCAAAAATGTCGAACACCATTGAACTGGTCAAAAGCCGGTGAAAGGAAATTCTTTGGACCGGATATGATCCAGGAAGCAGAAGAGAAGGTTCGCATTGTTCGTGAGCAATTGAAAACAGCCCAGTATCGTCAGAAAAGCTACTACGGTCGTCATCATAGGCCAGAAAGCTACGAGCTGGACGAGAAGGCTTACCTCCGGGTTACTCCTCTGAAGGGAACCCATCGCTTCGGTATCAAAGGCAAATTGGCCCCACATTACATTGGTCCCTTTCGCATTCTAGCTAAACGTGGAGAAGTTGCCTACCAACTTGAACTACCCCCGCATATTTCTCAGGTTCACGATGTCTTCCACATATCTCAACTCAAGCGTTGCTTCAAGGACCCCATCCGCGAAGTAGACCATGAAACGCTTGATCTCCAAGAAAACCTGTCATATCGAGAGTATCCTGTCCGTATCCTCGATAAAGCTGAGCGCACCACCCGACGTCAGAAGATCAAGTTCCTCAAAGTGCAGTGGTCCAACCATTCTGAGAAAGAAGGAACCTGGCAACGAGAAGACCGTCTTCGAGTCGAATACCCCACCCTCTTCCCGACGACTTCTGAATCTCGGGACGAGATTCTTTTGAGTGGGGGCGAGTTGTCACAACCCTAGTTTGGTATGTGATTTTTATTTATAGAATTAAGGCATCATGTTTAAATTTTCCTATTTAATAGGAAAAGCCTTAAAAAGAATTGAAATAAATAGCCAGACAAAAATCTTTTTCCGAGAGCTCGCCGGAATGCAGCGCATGAACCGTCGTGGCCAACGACCTCGAGTCGCCCCGCTGTGCTGTCCAGGAGATCCGCAAGGTCGCCCCGGGCCTCCCTGAGGAAGGAATCGAGCCCCCTCGCCTTGAAGACGACGCCCGCGTCTTCCCCGGTTCCTGCAAGGCCGCCGCTCTCCGTTGATAAAATCGTGGCGACCAGTTTGTCCCCGACCCTGAAGACCACCATATTGAGTTCACGGAGAGCTCCCGGTCCTCTTCCCCCTATCCGCTCCTGTTTTAGCTCCCGGAATCGCTGCCGCCGTTGAGCCGTGCTCCGGCCGCCGCGCGACTCGAAGCCGTCCACGTCTCCGACCCCCTCCATCTCGCCCATGTGCCCAACGGATGTGCGGCATCGAGGGCTCCATTTTGGTGCCCTTCGAGTGCCTCCCCGTGGCCGGCAGCGCCAATCCGGCGGGCCTCCGCCGCGTTCCGTTGCCGCCGCTAGCTAGTAGCCGGCCGGATTGCTTAATTAGGGGCTAACCCCCCTGGTTAGTTGGCCCTAAGCCACTGACAGGTGGGGCCCTGGCCCCCTTAACCACTGTTTAACTTAACTTAAACAGGATTTAAAAATGGGCCACTGACATGTAGGCCCCACATGTCATCCCCCCCTTATGTCAGCCTTGTGTCATGATGATGCAATAAACAATTTTCTCTGTTTAATAGAAATTCCAGAAAATGATTAAAATTTTGAAATTGAATAACTTTTAATCCATAAATCAAAATAAAACAAATAATATATGAAAGATTATCAGAAAAATGCAAGGAATCCAAATATGCAACTTTTATGCATGAAAAAATAGTTTACAAAGATCAAACAGTAGAAAATGTAATTTGGACAAATTTGAATAATTATTTGGAGTTTGAATTTGGAATTCGTTTCCAAATATACTTGAATTAACATGTTGAAACATGAACATAGAGCACATCAGTACCATGCCATAATACAATATGCATCTTGTTTGAGCATTGCAAAGTGATGTTTACATTGTTGTTGTCTCTGTGTTTGCCTCTTCTCGATAGATTCATCGCCGGACATAGTTTCCGACTGCCCTGAAGAGTGACACCTCGTGATCATCAACAAGGCAAGCAAACCCCATTGATCATATCTATATAAACCCATTTCCCTCTTGTTCTCTTATGAATGATTAGGTGCTTCACATGTTACCGTTCTACCACTAGTTGAACCCATCCTTTGCATGACCTATCATTCCTGCCATAGTATTAAGCAAACCTCAACCTAGCAGATCCAGGATTGTTTGTGTTCATCATGTCGCCCTTCATCCATGTTATGCTATGCTATACTAGAGTGATTGCAATGAAGATGATCCGTCTGAGTGATGTATCGGGATGGTAGAGAACAATGCAATGTAATGGTAATGTGTTGGTGAAGTCATCCTAACAAAGGTCAACAATGAGAGGCTGTGTAGGAGTACAAAGTGGGTTGTCTCATTTACACTGCCCTAGGCCCCGAGTTCTTGTGTTGTGATCCAAGACACAGATTACTACCACATGTTGGGCTCATTGACCCCTCTCGACCTATTAACTCACCCCGACTATGGTCCAGGATTCGCATGGGTTAATTGTTCTTCTATTTGATTTCATAACATAGCACGGTTTTAGGCAAGCGCATCACCATCCGTCGAGGTGGGCTTGTCGGACCGTCCATACATCGTCTGGGTCCTGAACGGAAACCCCGGCCGGATTCCCGAGTGGGGTACATACTCAGATAGGCGATCCCCTGGACTAGAGTTGGATCCGTGAGGTAAGTGTCGTGGTACTATCCTCGCCGACACCGCTTGAAGGTGACGAGTTCTAGGCGGTAAGTGGTAGCTACGTATGTGAAGAAGTACACCCCTGCAATGTTTATGAACTATTCGAATAGCCGTATCCGCGGTTATGGACTGCTTGGAGACCTTTACTTGATTATTAGACAACTCAAATGGATACTCTAAAAATCGTCAAGATAAGTGTGAGTACTTTGGGTTGCTTCCTCGTAGGGAAGTCGAGGAAGGATCCATGGTGGTGTATTGATGTGGTAATCAAGATTAGAAGGACTCGAGTACGCTTCTCATCTCAACTCTATGTAGTCGTAGTACAGGATAGCCAAGTCAAAGCTTTCTGCATTACAACCCCACTTGCCTTTACCTTGATACCTGAGCATAAGTAGTATAGTTCCGATGTAAGTCTTGCTGAGTACGACTTTGTACTCACGTTTGCTTAATCTATGTTTTAGAGACGAGACCACTGAACCGATGGTGGCCTCCCCATCAAGCTCGACGCCGACGAAGTAATGTAGTCCCAAACAGCAGCCTGGTCCCTCTGGAGGGTCGTTGTGTGTTCTTCAAGGCTTCTTAAGCCATTTGTTAACCTTGTCTTTAGTAAGACATAATTTGGTTCCATTGTTGTATGATGTAATGTTGGGTCACAGTTATGTGATCTCTGCTTGTAACACTACTATATCTGCTCTATTTAGTAGAAGCAATAAAACTATGAGTTTGTAGAGTTCATGTTGTGTTACCTTCTGTTTACACTAGACATGTATGCTGCATGTATGATTACAACGTGCATGTCTTAGTGTGGGATTCGATAACTTAGTTGAGTTCTTGCCGGCGGTCTTTCATACACCAAGTGGCCCTTATATGTGCGCAGCTTGGGGCATCGCGATGCGATTGCTCGTAACTTTCTCACATGGCACACTTTGTTGTATGATTGAGCCCGCCCGAGACCCCGACTAAGTGATCAGGCTGGAGTCTGTTTATGTAAGTGTTATAATTCAATCGATAATGTGGTTGAGGCGACTTTTCTGTGAGTATGGGATTTCAGCACCCATAATCATTTAGACTTGTGAGCGGACGATGAGGACCCATCTCAGTTGATCATCCGACCTGTATGGGATGCCCCTCACGTTCGATGCTTTCCAAGAGTATTCGGTGCTTGGCCTTGTCTTCTTAGACAAGTGGGTACGGCTCTCGGCTCTCCATATGATTGTGTTGTAACAGGAGTTACATACGCAAACCCTGGGTCCCGACATTTGATTAGATATAGTATTATTGGTTTAGTTTGTACTTCTGCACTTAAGAATCCTATCTGCTAGTAATTATGTAGAGGTGTTGTGCTATACTGGTATATCTATATGCAGGAAATTATCCATATATAAGTGGTGCATGTGTGTTCTGCATTTAGCAATTTTGTGCACTAAGAAATAAGCCTATCATTAATCCTAGCAATAAGAAATAATCCTAGCATTTTTTCTGTCATGAAAAGCAAAAGGAGAGTAAATACACATATCAATATATTTCTGTGCTATTATTTTTAGAGTAACCTCTCTTCATCAGTTTAATTTTTTTTTCATATCAAATTTCTTTACTAGTTAGATTAAAATGACTTTGCAGAACTGAAAGTCTGAAATTGGGACTACAAGAGCAGTCTACTAGACTGGGCTACCACAACTCTTCTTCTACTTCTCTGCTGAAGCTAGGTTCAGTTCAAATGGATAGCTTTTATCTGCAGATCAATGGTCAGTTAACAGAACAAAGCACAACATTTCCATGTTGAATCTTCATAGTACCATAAGCAAGAATTACCAGTGACGTTGATTTAAAGCTTGAAGCCACATGGAAAAGAGAGTAGAGAAAAAACACAAACAAAAATTCCTAGCAAACATTGTATGCCTAGTACTCTAGCTAGTACTACAAATTCCCCTTTGTTCTCTAGGGTTTGCAGGGGTCGATGTAGAACAGAGGAGGGGGGATGAACTGAGTGCTGCGGGAGCAGGGGAGGGGAGGGGGAGCACGGGAGGGGGGGAGTACCTGGCTGGGCGACGGCGATGGCTCGAACGGCGAGGGCGGTGGCGCGGGGCTGCTCCAGTGGCGTGGGGCGGCTCCGGTGGCGCAGGGTGGCTCCGATGCGGCGGTGCTAGGGCTCCGGGATGGCGGCTTCGGTGGCGTCGGGAAGGGGCGAGGGCTCCGATGAGTCGACGGCTAGGGGCGGGGAATGGTTGCTGTGCGAGCAAGGGAGGGGGTAGGTGGTTAGGTCAAGTCTAAGGGGTGGCGCATTCTGTAGAAATGCGCCACCAAGTGTATCCTTATGCGTGGCGCATTTCTACGGAATGCGCCACACATAAAGATCCACTTGGTGGCGCATTTATATAGAATGCGCCACCCCTGAGCGCCCTTAGTGGCGCATTTTGTCTGGATGCGCCACCCCTAAGCATCATTTACTCTTTTTAATTAAAGTTTAACCATTTCATTTTTTGCGGACTAACCATTTCATTTTATTTGCGGGCTGGCCATTTCATCTTTTTTGTGGGATAACCATTCCATTCCTTTGAACTATTTGTACTAAATACAAAGACGGAACCGATCCATGCATTCTAGTTGAATGGAATCATGACACTCAATCCGTTATGAGAACTAAATACCCCCTAAGGTAGATAAAGAGCAAAGAATCATTTTTAAGGATTTAGGCATGACGCTTCAATTGTTTATCATCGACGTTCATACACTTCAAACTATATGATCCAAACATAAGAATGTGATCATCAATTACAAAGTGCGGATTATATTCATGCATACACAAAGTGATCATGAATTACAAAATATTTTCTTAAATTTGGAGCTAGCTATCTAGCTAGCGTTTCCTGACGATCTTCTTCTTTCCCTTCTTTGTCGTGGTTGAATAATTCAGGCCCGGGACAATTTCACTTTTCCTCTTGAATAGGAGAACTTTCTTCGGTACGGTTGTGCTGTATGTATCCTGAGCGGTGTTGTCATCTTCCATCTTTGGGTCACCGTACTTGTCAAAGTCTTGCTCGTTGGCGACTCCATCCATTCCGATGATGTTTCTTTTGCCTCTCCTCACTACAACTGCAGTACCCATGGCTCTTTTTCGCGGTGACGTTTGCGCCCGCAGACTTGGATTTGGCTTCGGGTATGTCGGGGGAATGGTACCCGGGTAGGGTCACCCAGGCGAAAGTATTCTTTCAAGATAAGGAGGAGGCCAATTGGGCTGCTGCTGGGCCGAGCTAGGCAGTCGCATGGCCGATTTCTCTCAAGCAATCGGCCATGCCGAATGCGAGCAGTCGACCCAGGCGCAATCGGCACAATCCTCAATCGGCTCAAGAGATGATCTTATCCAGATCGGATGTCTCTGGTAGAAGGTCATAAATGCGGGATACCGAGAGATCCGGATGGCAGTAAGCCAAGTCATTTCGCCGATCTATCAGAGGAGTGTTGTCACCCTTTTCCTCTGAATCCGTAGATATGACGACGAGATCAGAGGACGTAGCTCCACTGTTCATCGTCATTACCTAGAAGCTACAGCATGCGCAGCCGCTTGACAAGTTTGGATCAACCAGAGATTTGCTGTCGGTGGACCCCAGCTGACGAGAGGATGACAGCTGGGGCCAGCCCCCGACTGAAATGACCGTAGTACCCCGAGCTCACGCTATAAGAGCCCGGGGTTCCCCTCCTGTGAGAGGGACTCCCCCATTCGCATTTACTTCACACAGTAGAACCCGTAGAGAAGCAAAGGAGAGCCATGCCCACGGCAGGTCTCTTCTTCCTCTGATCGGCTCCATGAGCATTGATTGTAGTTCGTGAGTTCATTTATAGCAAGCAGACAAGCAGGAGTAGGGGTGTTATCTCTCCGAAGAGCCTCGAACCTGGGTACATCATGGTGTCCTTCACCGTGCTTGTGCCCAACCCGTTTCCAGCACCATCGACATCGTTCTCCCTCGAGTCTTCCCATCTCTTTAGCCATCCCTATGGCATCTGTTGTTACTAAACGATGACAGTTGGCGCCCACCGTGGGGCAGACCGAGGCGTCGACTGGAGTTCTGATCCGGACGGGATCTTCCTCGTCGTCAAGCATGAGCCACGCCTCCGTCCTGATCTTTAGGCGTGGGGCAGTGGACTTTGTGGTGGATTATGCTGCGCGGTTCGGGGTCGGTGCGCCCCTGCCGCCCGGCGTATCGCTGCAGATCGGTAGCCATCGTCTCTTCATCACCTGCTTCCCCGAGGCGTATCCTAGGGAGGTGCGCGTCTTCTCCAGTGCCACGGATCCGCTGCCGACCAGGGGCTGCACAGCAGCTCCCAGCGGAGAGGAGTCGCGTGTGCATGCGGCTGTGATGATGGCAGGAATGACAGCGTCAAGCAATCAAGGCGCAGCGAGTGCGGCTAGGAAGGCCAAGGAGGCGGCGGACGCCGCGGAAAGAGTCGGTACCAGTGCGTTGAGGGATGTGTTGTACACACCCGTGAACGGGAATGGTGATCCCGATCAAGTTCACACCGATTTGGAGACAGCACGGCTCGCTCTCGCTCGTAGGGCCGAGCACGTGCTGGCAGAAGAGCGCAGGCTGGGAGCTATCACTAGAGAGTACAATGCAGCGCATGCCAACCAGCGGCGGCCGATTGCGCCCACAGTCCTAGAAGATCTCAGGAGCAGAGGCCGCTCTGTCGGCAGAGAGTTGTCGGGAGCCGAGCAGCCGACGTCGTTGGCATTTGTCCAGCGACCAGTATACAGCACCCCCGAGATGAATTTGCAAGCTGCCGAGCAGATTGCAAATGAGATGGAAGATCTAGAAGGCGAAGAGCGGCGTCAGCAGACTCGCCGAATGCGCGAGCTTCTGGCGTCGGCCAAGCAGAAGCAGCAGGCGGCATTGGACAATCCGGGGGCAGGCCCTGAAGCATCGAGAAGGACTGCGAGGCCAGCTCTAGAGGTTAGCCAACAGCCGAATGCGTCGCGTCAGAATAGGCAGCCAGGCCAGTCTCGACGTGAGAGCAGGGTCAGAAGCAACCGAGGTCCCCCAGTCATGAACCATAGAGCAGAAGAGCCAGCTGTGAGAAGCAGGCGCAATGACCCACCTCGTCAGCCAGAAGAAAGGCCAGCAATCGGCAACCGGCTGGGTGCTCGTCAGATCGGTCAGAATGACACCAGGCATCGCATTGAGCTGTTGGAAAGAGATTCACAGCAAGAGGAGGAGGGAGCAGCCGGCCCAGCATGTTTCGGGCATCGCATTCGGACCGAGCAGTTCCCCCTAGGGATTCACCCTTCCCAGATACACCCCCAAGTACTACGGCTCTGTTAAGCCAGGGGACTGGCTGACAGATTACATGACCACAGTCGGCATTGCCGGCGGAAGTCAGCGTGTAGCTGTGCGCTATGCTCCTCTGAAGCTACAGGGGTCAGCTCGGACATGGATGAACAGTCTGCCTAGCAACAGCATAAACTGCTGGGAGGATTTTTCGGAAGCATTCATTCGCAACTTCACCGGCACGTATGATTGGCCGCATCTTCCTCGGCAGCTCGCTTTATGCATGCAAGGCAAGGACGAGCCGCTCCGAGAGTACTTGGCTCGGTGGATCAAGCTGAAGAATTCGTGTGAAGGAGTCCATGAGATCCAGGCCATCCAGTATTTCACTGATGGGTGTCTGGCGGGATCAACGCTGAAGCACAAACTGCTCCGCAAAGATTTTTCATCACTGGCCGAGCTCATGAAGGTAGCCAACGCATTTGTCTTCTCCGACTCCGCGATGTGTGTCGGGACCCGGGGTTAGCGTATGCAAGTCCCGCTACGACATAGTCATATGGAGAGCCGAGAACCGTACCCACTTGTCTAAGCAGACAAGGCCAAGCACAAAACGTTCTCGGAAAGCATCGTACGTGAGGGGCATCCCATCCAGGCTGGATGATCAACTGAGATGGGTCCTCATCGTCCGCACACAAGTCTAATGATATGGGTGATGAACTCCCATATTCAAAGACAAGTCGCCTCAACCATACTATCGACTATCTCATAACTCTTACATAGACTTACTCCAGCCCGATCACTTAGTCGGGGTCTAGGGCGGGCTCGATCATACCACAAAGTGTGCACGAGACGGAGTCTCGAGCAATCGCATCGCGATGCCCCAAGCTGCGCACATCTAAGGGCCACTTGGTGTATGAAAGACCGCCAGCCAGATCACAACTAAGGTCTCGAAAACCCATACAAAGACATGCATGTTATAAACATACACGCAGCACACATGCCTTGTATGAACAGTAGGTATCATTGCAATTCTCTACAAATTATACATTTTATTGATAACTCTCACAGAGTGCACAAAGAGATCTCAAGTATGTGATCCAACATTACAACAGACAAGCGGAAGCAAAGTATGTCTGAGTATGGACAAGTTTAACAAATGGCTTAAGAAGCCTTATTTAAACACAAGCCCTCCACGAGGGAACCAGTCTTCTGACTGGGACTAGACTAGCTTGATCTTCAGTCGTCGAGCTCGATGAAGAAGCCACCTTCGGGGTTAGTGGGTTCATCTAAAACATAGAATAAGCAAACGTGAGTACAAAGTCGTACTCAACAAGACTTACATAGGAGCTATACTACTCATGCACATGTATCAAGGTAAAGGTAGGTCGGGTTTCACTTGCAGAAGTGCCAGCTTTGACTTGGCTAATCCTGAACTACGAGTACCAGACTTGAGGTAAGAAGCGTACACGAGTCCACTACTTTCTCCAACCAATTACACCACTATGGTGCCTTCCTCGATTTCCCCACGAGAAATCACGCCATATCACTCACACTTATCTTGGTGTGTTTTAGAAGTATCCAGTTCAAGTTGTCTAACAATCAAGCTAAGCTTTCCAAGAAGTCCTTAACCGTGGACGCGGCAATTCGAATAGTTTTGTTAACCCTGTAGGGGTGTACCGCTACACACACATGATCATCATTTACCGCCTTTGATCTCGACACCATTCAAGGGGTGCCAGCGAGGATGCTCACCACAACTGTTACCTCATAGCCTATCTAGTCTAAGAAAGCCGCCTACCTGGGTTGGCTACCACTATCGTGAACCCGGCCGGTTTACCGAAGTGGATCCAGGTGACGTGTGCGTGGTGCATAAGCCGGTCTCGGTTGAGCCGTTCTCTCACTTAGCAGCCAGGCCACAAGCCTACCAGAACTCCGAACTACTTCGACATCTGGACATCGAAAGGGATGAGTTAATAGGTTGAGAGGGGTCAGTGAGCCCAATGTGTGGTTTTACTCTTCATCTTGGATCACCACACAAGAACTCGGACTTAAGGCGGTGTTCAACGAGACAACCCACTGTGTACTCCTACACAGCCTCTCATCGTTCACCTTGTATTAGGGTAGATTCACCAATACCTTTCCACCAACATCAACATGATCACTACCATCCCGACTCACATAACAGTAACATCATTGTATCACTCTAAGCATGCAATAAGCAGTAACAATTGCAGGGGCCACATGATATCAATCAACCCCTACATTTGCTAGGATTGTGGTTTGCCTACTACTGTGACAATGATAGGTCATGCAAAGGAATGGGTTCATCTATGCGGTACAAACATAGCATGGTAATCATCCTATACAATGCATAAGCGAGACATGAGAGGGAAGTGGGATTTTATCGACATGATCAATGGGGGTTTGCTTGCCATGCTGACGAGGTTCGGGGTCGGGGTCTTCAACGAAGGGGGCAGCCTCCTGTTCCGGTTCCACCTCTACTCGACAAACAACAAACAAGGTAGCAAAATAAATACAATGCACAATCACATGGTTGAAGGTTGAAACTTGATGTATATGCTTTGATGTGTGAAGCAATTCCATTTAAATGGAGTATATTGCAAATTGAATTGCAAATTCAAACTCCAATTTGAATTCAAAATTTAGCCAAGTTACAAAGATATTGTTTGATCAAGTTAAACCTTTTTGAAATGTGTATGATATGCCTCTGAAGTTCAAGTATAATGTGGTATGTTGATATGATTCAAAATGCAAAAGCATTTGAAAAGAATTTGATTTAATTCCTTTTAAAAGAAATAGCAAATGCTACTGGTCCAAATTTAAATTCAACTCAAACATAGTTGAAAGTGGATATTTGGATAGCTTATTTTCTCCTGATCATTTTTCATATATTATTTGTTAAATTTGGAGTTAATATGAATTTTCTATGAATTTCCAAAGTTTCAGCCTTTTTCTGGATTTTCTGAAATTTCTTGAATTCTTTTTATTCTGGAAAAATTATTTTATTGCGTCAGGCTTGCGTCAGGGTGACGTGGGGGGGTCTGACGTGTGGGGTCCAGTGGTCAGCCACTGCGTTAATTAACCCGGTTAGTTTAAACTAACCGGGGGGGGGGGGGATTAAGGGCCCTGGGCCCACTTGTCATCGGCTCTGGGGGGGGGGGGGTTAAGCACGGGGTTAGGGGTTAACCCACCGGCCGCTTGACGCCGGTGGCCTGGCCACGGCGGCGCCCTTGCCGGAAACGGCTAGGGGCCACGGGAGAGGAAGAGGAGGCCATGGCTGGGTTGCCGGGGTTGCCGCGCGTCGAACAGTGCAAGCTGGGGCTCGAGGGGAGGTCGGGAGCGACGGCGGCGACTACTCCGGCGGAAGCAAAGAACCAGCGAGGTCGTAGACGAGGCTATGGGGCACGGCTTGAGCTGGGATTTGGCGCATTCGAAATCTAGAACGCCCGTGAGTCAAACGCGCGCACTGGGGCGCCGTGGGGAGCACGCGGGCGAGCTCTAGCTCAACCATGGCGGCGAGTGAGCTCGGGATCCATGGCGGATCGCGATAGGGAGGAAGGGAGCGGCTGTGATATAGTTTTGGTGAAGCAGAAGCTCACCCTGGTGCTCTGGAAGTGACGGCGAGGCCGGAGAGGCTTGGGCGGCGGAGCAATTGACGATGGAGCTTCCCGACGGCCGGAGCCTTAAGATGAAGCTGGCGTCGTCTGCTGAGGCGCTTGGGCTCGATTGACTGGGGGGGGGGGAACGACGAAGACTTCTGCTGCGGTTCTTCTGGACACGGTGGCGCTGCTCGGGGACGACGATAGCTGCATGGACTCGGCGGCGTGCTCCACGGCGGTCCTCGGGCGGCGACGAAATCGAGCGTAGGAGGAGGGGAAGAAGCTCTGGAGGGGGGAATGGAACGGGACGGCCGAGAGGCGTCTCCAGGCGTGGCTAGAAGGCGCGGGAGGGGCAGGTGGCGTCTGGAGAGGCGGCGACGTGCACGGCTAGCTCGGTGGCATTCCACCGAGCAGCTTGGAGGCGCGGGAGGGGGAAGAAGACCCTGCTGCCCCTGGTGGGCCGGGTGGGCTGGCTGGGCTTCTCTCGCCTGGGCGCCAGGTAAGGTTTTTCCTTTTCCTTTTCTGTTTTTCTTTTCTGTCATTTGTTTTGGCTACCTAAAAAAATTAGCAAACCATTTTATTAAATTCTCTAAATTTTTATATGGCTTCACAAAATAATATACTAGCCACTTATAAATTTTGAACATTTTTAAAATTCAAATAATTTGAACTTTAAATAAAATAGGGGTATTTGATTAATTCCAAGGCACTGTTTGAATATTTGAAAAATCCATGAGCTTGGGGTGGGTCCCACATCACTTGATATGTGATCACACTCATTTATAAGACTTTTCAAAAATCTAACATGAATTTTTGGAGAAGATTTTTATCTGGCCTTTTGAATTAATTCATCTGGGGGGGTTCCTTCTCCCATTTTGCTTTTGATTTTGATTTCAATGACTTCTTTTGAAATTTTTAACATGATGCAAGATGACTTTTATCCTAGAACATTACCTAACAGAGGGTTCTGACAATGCGCGAGCCTATTCAGCTCGACGTCGGCGGTGTGGTTCAGACAGAAGGGGTTGCGCAAGCGGCAGAGACAAGGAGCCAGGGGCTCAGTCGGCGAGAGCGCAGAGATATCAATCGGAACAACAACAATAACCAGAAAAACAGTGGAAATAGGAAAGACGAGCAGCCAGATGCTCAGTATGGCAGTCGGCAGGTGGCCCGCATCCAGGATCAAGATGAACAAGGGGCTGCAAGTGGCAGTCGGAAGATGAAGCCGAATGCGAAGCCGCAATGGCCGATGAAGCCCAAGTACACATTCGAGGACATGCTAGATCAGACATGCAAGATGCACATCAGTCCAGGCAAGCCAGTGGCGCAGACCACTCGGCAATGTGATTTTTTCAAACGTATAGCAAAGGGAGAAGCATTACCACCTCCACCCCCACCACCGCCTCAGAACAGAGCACCACCTCAGGCACAGAATCAGTTCCCGCGGCAAGACGCCGCATATATGATTTTTACCAGCGAGTCAAGTGACAAGGGCAGTCGGAAGGCCCGAGCTCAGGAGGTCAATGCCACAATGCCCCCGATTACCCAATACATGCACTGGTCCGATTGCAAGATTACCTGGGGCAGGGAAGATTAGCCAAGCATCATGCCAAATCCAGGCACCTATCCGCTCGTGGTGGATGCCCTGTTTGCGGCACCAAAGTTTTCATGTCTGTTTTCCCGAGTGCTCATTGATCCAGGGAGTACAATCAACATTCTGTACAGGGACACATTGGTCAAGCTGGGACTCACGAGGAGAGACCTGGAGCGCAGTCGGACGACTTTCCACGGGATTTTCCCCGGCCTGTCATGCACTCCCATGGCTGGATGTGATCTTTGGGACAGAGGAGAACTTCAGAAGAGAGCCGATCTGGTTCGAGGTCGTCGACCTCAGCAGCCCATACCATGCCCTCTTGGGATTGCCCGCAATCGCCAAGTTCATGCTTAACTCATATGAGCCCTAACTGAAGATGAAGCTGCCAGGTCCGAATGGCATCATCACTGTCGCCGGGGACTTCAGGAAGTCTCTCGAATGCTCGTCCGCCGGTGCAAACCTGGAGGATTCCTTGGTGGTGGTCGAAGAGAAGCGCCAGCTCGACAAGGTGGTGGCAATGGCCCAAGCTCAAAGCAAGGCTCCTCTCCCAGTCGGCCCAGCCAAGCGAGCAGATGAGGAGACAGCTTTCCAGGTCTCCAAGGACAGCAAGAAGTTTTCTCTATATCCCTCCGACCCAGCTAAGTTTGTAGTTGTCGGAGCAGGACTTAGCAACAAATAGGAAGGCGAGCTCGTCGAGTTCCTCCGTGAGAACCAGGACATCTTTGCATGGTCTCCACAAGACATGCCTGGAGGGCCGAGGGAACTCGCCGAGCACAAGCTTCACATTCGGCCAGGTTCTAAGCCGGTCAAGCAACTTCTTCAATGTTTTTCCGAAGACAAGAGAAGAGAAATCGGTGAGGAGATCGCCAAGATCAAGGCTGCAGGCTTCATCATGGAGGTGTTCTACCCCGAGTGGCTGGCAAACCCAGTCCTTGTGATGAAGAAGAACAAGACTTCGCGTATGTGTATCGATTACACCTACCTGAACAAGGCATGCCCCAAAGATCCGTTTTCTCTGCCCCGTATAGATCAAGTCAATGACTCTACGGCCGGCTGCGAGCTGTTGTCATTTCTGGATGCCACTGCTGGCTATCACCAGATCAAACTTGTTGTGGAAGATCAAATAAAAACTGCCTTTATAACCCCCTTTGGGGCTTACTGCTATATCACCATGCCTTTTGGTCTGAAGAATGGAGGTGCTACTTATCAGCGCACCATCCAGCGCTGTACTCATTCTCAGCTCGGAAGAAACTTGCATGTATATGTAGATGATTTGGTGGTGAAGACAGTCAAAGGGGTCACATTCCTGGACGATCTCAAGGAAACATTCGCCAATTTGCGAGTCTACCAGATCAAGTTGAATCTAGAGAAGTGTGTGTTTGGTGTTCCAGCCGGCAAGCTCTTGGGGTTTCTCGTTTCTGAAAGAGGAATCAAATGCAACCCCGAGAAGATAGCCGCAATTGAACGGATGGATCGACCCAGGAATTTGAAGCAAGTACAGAAGTTCACCGGTTGCTTGGCTTCACTCAGCCGATTTCTCAGTCGGCTGGGAGAGAAGGCAATCCCATTGTATCAACTCAAGAAGAAGACGGAGAAGTTCACATGGAGTCCACAAGCAGATGTGGCATTCAAGGAGCTGAAGCATATGCTCTCTACCGCATCAATTCTGGCCGCACCGATTGAGAAGGAGACGATGATGTTGTATATCGCGGCAACCAATCGGGTGATCAGTGTAGTGATGCTGGTAGAGCGTCCTGAGAAGGACAAAGCGCAGCCGATTCAGCGGCCAGTATATTACATCAGCGAGGTACTCTCAACGTCCAAGCAAAATTATCCCCACTACCAGAAGATGTGCTACGGAGTATACATGGCGGCTAAGAGATTGAATCCCTATTTTCAAGCTCATCCGATTTTGGTGGTCAGCTCGGCCCCGTTAGCCGACATCATTGGAAGTAGAGATGCAACCGGCAGAGTGGCCAAATGGGCAATTGAGATCGCCAACCATGGCATCCAGTATGAGCCGAGAACAGCAATCAAATCTCAGGCGTTGGCCGACTTCCTGGTGGACTTGCCTGAAACTCAGTATATGCCACCCTTCCCAGGATCGGACTTCTGGAGAATGCATTTTGATGGGTCCAAGATGAAGAATGTCCTAGGGGCTGGCATTGTTCTCACATCACCAAAAGGAGATCGGCTACATTATGTGTTGCAAATCCATTTCGCAGCGTCAAACAATGTTGCTGAGTACGAGGCCCTTGTGCATGGCATCAAGCTAGCCAAGGAGATGGGCATTCGGAACATAGAGTGTTTTGGCGATTCCGACCTGGTGGTGCAACAGTGTACAGGCAATTGGGATGCCAAAGATGGAAATATGGCGAGCTACCGTTTCTTGGTGCAGCACCTAAGTGCATATTTTGAAGCCTGTCAATTTCACCATGTGCCCAAAGCAAACAATGAAGCAGTAGACGCCCTGTCCAAGCTCGGCTCCACCAGGAAAAGCATTCCACCAGGGGTATGATTGGAGCACATCAAGAAGCCGTCTATCACGCCGTCACCAGAGTCCGAATCTATTTTCATATCAGAAACTGACCTGGAGGCATTGATGCAAGCAATGTTGGTTCAACCAATGAAGATTCCGACGCTAAAGCGGCAGTCAGGCGCTCAGGAAGCGGCTGGATCGGCACGCCTTGCAAGTCCAGACGCTGCCGATTGCGGTCTAGGGGATGACGATCTCGGCAAGAAAAAGAAGTTGAAAGAAAAAGCAGCAGTAGCACCAGGTCTCGGGAACTCATCCGAGCCATCGACATCAGGGGCTGCCGATTCCGAGATAGAGATACCAGTTTCAAGGGAAGAGCCAGTAGATCCTCAGGCCCCGATCTCAGCAGAACAAGCAGTACCAGGGGCTGCCGACGACAAGCCAGAGGTTGAAGTCATCAGCTCGGAGATTGACTCCGAGATGACAGAAGTACAAGAATCCGAGCAAGAAGAAGCAATCGCACCACATCATGAAATGGTCATGACAGTTGTCACCGCTCCGACCTGGGCACAACCGATCAAAAATTTCCTGGTCGATGGAACTCTCCCCCGAGATGAAGTTGATGCCAGGCAGATACAACGCCGATCTGGTGCATACACCATCATCAACAATGAACTGACGCACAGAAGTGTAACCGGAGTTCTCCAGCGATGTGTAGAAGAGGATAGGGGGCTCAAGCTTCTCCGAGATATTCATCAAGGTGAATGCGGTCATCACGCATCAGCAGCTGCAATAGTAGCCAAGGAATTTCTCCATGGTTTCTATTGGCGGACAGCGCAAGCCGCGGCAGAGCATCCGGTTAAGCACTGCAATGGTTGTCAGCGATTCAAGGCCAAGAGTCATCTCCCGGCATCGGCGCTCAAAACAGTTCTAATAACATGGCCGTTTGCAGTTTGGGGGCTGGACATGGTTGGGCCGTTCAAGCGGGCAAGGGGTGGTCTAACCCACCTACTGGTCGCAGTTGAAAAATTCACCAAGTGGATCGAGGCACGCCCGATCAAGAAGCTGGATGGTCCGACAGCAGTTCGTTTCATCGCCGATGTCGCAAGTAGATATGGAATGCCAAACAGCATCATCACCGACAACGGCACGAACTTTGCAAAGGGGGCGTTAGATCGGTATGCATCCGAGTACGGCATCCGGCTCGATGTGGCATCAGTAGCGCACCCTCAGTCAAACGGACAGGCAGAAAGGGCCAATGGTCTCATCCTTGCAGGCATCAAGCCCAAATTGATCGAGCCACTCGAAAGAGCACCAGGGGCCTGGATTGATGAGCTTCCAGCAGTCTTATGGAGTCTGAGAACCACGCCCAACAGATAAACCGGATTCACCCCATACTTCCGGGTGTATGGTTCAGAAGCAGTCATCCCAGCCGACATAGAATTCGATTCACCTCGGTGTGCCCTATACACCGAAGCAGAGGCCAAGGAAGCGCGAGAAGACGGTGTTCATCTGAAGGAAGAAGCTTGTCTGTTGGCTCTGTCCAGGTCGGCGATTTATCAGAAGAGGCTGAGGCACTACCACAGCAAGAAGATCCGCCCTCTCGCTTTCCGCGAATGCGATTTGGTGCTCCGCCGAATCCAAAAGTTAGATGGTCAGCACAAGTTATCATCACCCTGGGAGGGTCCTTTCATCATTAGCAGAGCGCTCAAGAATAATGCATATTACCTCATCGATTGCACGAAAGGCACTCGGCATAAAGATACTTCAGGAGTAGAGACACAGCGTCCCTGGAACGCCGAGCTGTTATGCACGTTTTACAGTTGAGTCATGTGACTGCATGTTATCAAGCATTCAATCAGTAAAGCTGTCATGCATCTGAGAAATGGCATTCGATTGTCTTTATATAAGCTTCTCGTCTCTGGGCAAACCTCAGGGGGCAAAGCCTTGTCATTCCCCGGATAGGTGAAAAACCTCACTCGGGGACTGACCAACCGCGCGGTCGCAAGTATAAAATAAAGAAAAAATGTGAGAACTACAGTTTCGAAGCCAAGCTAGCATGCGACACGAGCACAGATCACAGATTGACTGTGGCATCGATGAAGCAGTAGCTGGTCGGAACTGTAGTACCACGTCTCACACGTAAAAACACTCTGAAAGAGGATCATGGATGACGGCGCCATCCGCCGATTGCGTCCCCGATCGATGCACCGAGCAGTCGGCATGGAGAAATCCCAGCGGTGTATGATCTTGTGAGCTGACACCAGACCACACGTCGGCGGTTGGCAAACATGGATTTATACCCCCAAGGGAAAATGGCAAAGATCAAAAACAATAAAGCGAAAAGCAGGAGGTTGATCACATAAGGAAACTATGCAATAAGCAAAGATAAGAGGCTCAAGGCCGAATGAGTTCATTACATCACAGCATCCCCAGTGGGTGTCCTTGAAATTTAGCAAAGTCTTGCAAAAGTTGCAGTAAAAGACATAAGATTCACTAGCTAGGCGTCGGGAACGATGGAGGTCGGCGGTACGGTCGAAGCAGTCGGAGCAGTGGTTGGCACTGGTGTAGCGGTTGGAACTGCTTGCTCCAGCGCAGTCGGACCCTCTGGCACAGTAGTCACTCCCGATTGCCTAGGCCCCATCGAGTCTTCCCACGCCTTGGAGGGCCCGACATCAGCTGGCTTGGCACTTGTCCGTTTTGAAGTGGCCTTAGGTAAAGTATGGGACGAGCCACTGTCAGACAAGTCATCATGTTAGAGATAAGAGCTTGAAGAGCGCGCAGGTTGGCTGCCTTGACCTCCTCGGGCACGTCCGCCAGCAGAAGGGATGTCAACAGCCAGAGAAGTGATAGGAAGTGGCGCAATCGGCATCCCGGCGTCATCGAGAACAGGGGTGTATTCAGTATGAGGGAACCACCCGGCCATGGCTGTGGCAAGACGGTTCACCTGAGTATAGGCCGTCTCAAGGAGCTCGGCTGCCCCGTCTCGCATAGTGTAAAGCCGAGCTCGATTCAGCTTGGGATACCAGCTCAGCACAGTCTGAAGCGCCATCTCGGCGCCAGTCCGGGCAGCTGAATCCAGCAAAGCCTCGACTCGGCGGGGAGTAGCTTTCAGCAGCATCAGCACTTGATCATGAGTGGCAGTCGGGGCATCACCTTGCTCCGAACCCTCGTCATCGGAGTCATGAGGACCCGCTGAGGATCCTTCATCATGGCGCAGACGCCTGAGTGCTTGCTTCAGTTCGGCAGGCCCCCAAAGCAGCTCGGCAAGTTTCTGGACGCCCAATTTGAATGAGAAGACGCTGGGATACGAGCATCGGTGGCAATGATGAACTCCCGAGGACTCCATCCTTCAGCCTCAGGCCTTACAGGACAGCCTTCTTCGGCTGGGATGCGCCTCTCCTCAGAGACTGCGCATTGAGCGGCGGATTCGGAGGCAGGCCAATGTTCTGTATCAGGAAGTTAAATATGAGAAGATACAAAAGAGAAGAAGTCAATAGGGGAACCAAGACAAGAGAGATAGCTCACCAGAAAGAAGAGAGTCCATCTCACGAAGCCCCTTGAGATTAGTCCGTGCCTCGCGCCGGGCTTTGGTTAAATCATCATTATGGCGCAGCGTCATAGCATCCAGCTTGGCTAATGCGTCGTCCCGTTCGGCTTGCACGGCTTTCCGAGCTGTCACTGCGGCATCACGCTCCGATCGCAAGATTTCAGCAGTCTTGGCCTGGGTCGAGATCACCGTCTCCAGTTCCGTTTGGTGACTGGTTCTGAGCGCAGCCATTTCACTTTGCTGCCGCTCGGCAGTGCGAGATAAATCAGCCTCGGCAGCTCGAAGGTGCTCAAGTTCCTGCTGAGCAGCGGCAAGTTCGGTCCCTTGTCGGCCGAGCTGCTCCACCAGCTCGGCCACACGACCTTGGAGAGCAGTAATGGTAGGCAGAGATGCGGAAACAGCTGCAATGCAGATCGGAGGAAGAAATTAGAATCGGAAAAGGAAATGAATCAAGCGAGGATCAGGAGAATTACCTGTCAGCTCGGCGACCTTGGCGGTCTGCTGGTTCACCTGAAGCTGAGCAAAGGCGAGGAGTCACAAGCTGGCGGCATAGGACTCGAGCAGGGTCTCGAAAACTTTATGTTTTTCCTCGGCGGCAGCCTGTGCATTGAAAGAAGAATCAGTATGAAAACTAACGAGATCAAAATTTGAGAAAAGATCCGAGAAGATTGCACGCAATCGGACCGAATCTCGGGGACTATACCTAGTGGGTACGCTTGCGCGCACCCATCGAGGGCAGATCCACTGATCTGAGGATGGCCTAGGAATGCAAAAGTCGAAAGAAGATCCGAGGTAATTGCACGCAATTAGCCCAATTCTCGGGGACTACACCCAGTGGGTGCGCTTGCGCGCACCCATTCGAGGGAAGATCCACCGATCTGAGGAAGGCCTAGGAATGCAAAAGTCGAAAGAAGATCCGAGCCGGTTGCACGCAATCAGACCGAATCTCGGGAACTACACCCAGTGGGTGCGCTTGCGCGCCCCCACTTGGAAAAGAAGACTTACAGTATGACTGCGGTCGACGAGCTCGAGCTCCTGAAGCACGCCGATGGAGAGCGCTTTTACTCGGTCATAAGCCGAAGCCATGGTGCCATGGGAGGCCAAGAGGAAGCGGTGCGAGGCGTCAGGCTCGGAATCGGCAGGACTGGTGCGAGAGTAAGCCATTCGTAAATGCTCCAACGAATGCATCTGCGATTCGGGGGCAGCAGAGGAGGTCGTCGTCGGTGTCGGCTGAAGGATTATAGCCTTGGAGGCAGCAGTAGTCGAGGGTGGCACCGAGGTGGCTAGCGAAGAAGTAGCACTTGGTGGCGGAGCAGTTATTAAAGGGGAAGGCACCGTCACGATCGGCGGGGTGGTCGTTGGGATGCCAGTCAGGACCTGACCAGAGGACCGCGGCGGGGAAGGAGCAATTGGAGGATCCGGATGCAATCCCTCGGCGTCGGCGGACTCCAGGTCGACGATGTCCTTTGGAGCCACGGAGGCTTTGGGCAGAGGCTTGCACGGAGGCTTGCTCCGAGGCTTGGCGAGGTCGGCGCGTAGTTTCTTGGCCTTGTGCTTGGCATCCTTGGTCGAGAGAGGAACAATCGTCGGCCGTTTGCTGGTGGTGTCAGCGTGAACAGAAGTGGCAGAAGGAGCTGGGCAGGTGACGGCAGGGACGTCCCGGTCAATATCGTCCAGGTCAATAGCAGCCCTGAGCAGAAAAGAGAGATAAGCAACAAGGGAAAGAAGAATACCAAGGAGGAGCAGGAAGGAGAAATAATTACCCCACAGTCATCGGTGCTCCTCGGGGCATCCGGAAGAGAAGAGGCGGGATATCCAGAGGAACCTCCTGCAGAACGGGGCTGACCCTGGGCTTGGCACCAGGAACCTTCCCAGTCGGCTGGGATCGAGTGCGCCCAGTTTGTGTGGCCTTCCGTCTCGGGGCGACCACCGTTGTCTTCGCGTGCTTGCTCGGCACAACACCGGTCGACGGGTCGTCAGCTCGGGAGCGTTTGAGCGGCGCCTTCTTGGATTCGGGGTGCGAATCTGCACAGGAACCTCCAACCTTTGAGGCGCTATCGTCCTCACTCCATTCATCCAGAAATCGTTCGAAGGAGGAATCATGCATAACCCCTTGGTCGGCAGCACCGGAGTTGGCGGGGTTGTCCTCGGCGTCGGAGTCTGAGGCGGGGGAGTCGTCGTATTCGAGGTCGGCTGGATCCTCCTCCTCGCGGTCAGGGGTGAATTCACCACCGACTTGGCCGTCTTGCATCAAAGCAGTCGCGATAAAGTACTGAAGAATGAGAAGAGCATCAGAAGAACAAGTGAGAAATCGAGCAATCGGGTGAACAGAGAAAGCAATCGGAGCATACCTCGGGAGGATTGATTCCGCGGTGAAGACACGTCAGGCCGAATCGAAATGGTTTCGGCAAGCGAGTGGTGGTGAGTGCTTTCACTCGGAGGCGCAGCGCTTGGTTGCTCAGCCTCTTGGTGCAGATCTGAGTGGGATCCCTCCAGGGTGCCATGTCGCAGATGCGGTGCACTCGGAGCTGAAGCGGGAGCACTCGGACCCGGAGCCAGGTGGCCACGAGGTCGTATGCCTTAAGGCCATCTTTCTCAAGCTGCGCAATCCGAGCTACTTGAGCGTCAATGTCGCAGTCGCCGACCCCAAGCTTGTTCGACCACTGGTATTTCTCCGCGGGAGGGGCGAGCTGAAATTCGGGCAGGTTGATGAGGTCGGGGCCCTGGTCAGGAGATCGGACGTAGAAAAAAGTGGTCTGCCAATCCTTGACCGGCTGAATGATAGCAGGGGACTCATAGTCTTGTTTGCTTGAATAAATGATGCAGCTGCCGTAGTCGGTCATGGCGGTCTCGTGAATCGGCTCGTCTCTGTCCGGATTCAGTAGAAGCCTCCCGCTCCGAGCCATGTGACCTCGGAGGTGGAAGAGGCACTTCCACCGCCCGATGCTCGGCCGGATGCCGAGATAGCCTTCGCAAAGGGCGACGAAACTCGACATCGTCATAAAGAAGTTGGCGGCGAGATGATGCGGCTGGAGTCGGTGGAAGTCCAAGAACTGTCGAAAGAAGGTGCTCACCTACAGCCCGAAGCCGTGCTCGAGGTGCGCTGCAAAAACCACGCGCTCACCAGCGCGCGGTTCCGGCACGATCTCCTCGCCGGGGGCACGCCACTGGATGCCAGCCGACATATTGCACGCATGGAGGAGCCAGCGGATCTCGTCTTCGTTGACGGTGGAACCTTTCCACCGGCCGCGGCTGGCGGCGGATTTCTCATCCGCGGCGGCCATGGCGTCTTCTAGGGCAATGAAAGATGAATCTGTAGAGAAGGGCGAGAGGGATCCGGCAGCAGATGATGGCGAATGGAGGCGCGGCGGCGGCGAAGGGCGCAAGCAATTGCAGAGAGAGGGTGCGGTGCGGCGGCGCCACAAGCACACCAGACCAAGGTCGCCGGAGCAGAAGCGCTGCGGCGGCGCGAAGAGAAGAAGGAGAGAAAGGAAGAAGAAGTGCGGTTAAGCCCGAGGAGCCCCTTCCCCCATTTGCTTATATGGCCGGCGGGGGCGAGTCGGATCGCAGGTGCGGATCGTGTGGCCTGGTGTGGCCGCGTGTATCAAGAGATAATGGGGCGGTTTCAGCGCAGAGGATCATGGCGCATAATGCGAGGCGTCTGCAGTAACGTCTCGTCGCGCGTGGGTTGTGGGAGCCCGGAGCATTAACTGCCCCGGGGAATCGTAAGCGACGTGCGACGTGGGTTGGTCAGAAGTTGGTCAAAAGTGACCGTTGGAGGAGCAATCGTCTGAGCCAGATCTCAGCTCGGCCAAGTTTGGCAACGGATCGTTTATCAGAGAAGCACGAGAGCAATCGGCGAGCTGGCAGCCGAGGTCAGAGAAGTTGTATCGAACCATTGTTGGACTGGTCAGCCGGGAAGAATCTCCGATTTGAGCGTTCAGATCGGATCGAGATTTCCGATGAGGCCAGAGCAATCAAAGCGCAAGGATAAGAAAAGAAAAACTACAAGGGCCCCGCAGTCAAGTAACCGTGGGACCCTTACAGCTTTAGGGGCTAGTGTTGGGGGAATGGTACCCGGGTAGGGTCACCCAGGCGAAAGCATTCTTTCAAGACAAGGAGGAGGCCGATTGGGCTGCTGCTGCGCCGAGATAGGCAGTCGCATGGCCGATTGCTCTCAAGCAATCGGCCATGCCGAATGAGAGGAGTCGGCCCAGGCGCAATCGGCACACTCCTCAATCGGCTCAAGAGTTGACCTTATCCAGACCGGATGTCTCTGGTACAAGGTCATAAATGTGGGATCCCGAGAGATCCGGATGGAAGTAAGCCAAGTCACTTCGCCGATCTGTCAGAAGAGTGTTGTCACCCTTTTCCGCTGAATCCGGAGATATGATGACGATATCAGAGGACGTAGCTCCACTGTTCATCATCATTACATAGAAGCTACAGCATGGGCAGCCGCTTGACAAGTCCGGATCAACCGGATATTTGCAGTCAATGGACCCCAGTCGGAGGATGACAGCTGGGGCCAGCCCCCGACTTAAATGACCATAGTACCCCGAGCTCACGCTATAAGAGCCCGGGATACCCCTCCTGTGAGAGGGACTCCCCCATTCGCATTTACTTCACACAATAGAACCCGTAGAGAAGCAGAGGAGAGCCATGCCCACGGCAGGTCTCTTCTTCCTCTGAGCGGCTCCATGAGCATTCATTGTAGTTCGTGAGCTCATTTATAGCAAGCAGACAAGCAGGAGTAGGGGTGTTATGTCTCCGGAGAGCCCCGAACCTGGGTACATCGTGGTGTCCTTCACCGTGCTTGTGCCCAACCCGTTTCCGGCACCATCAACATCGTTCTCCCTCGAGTCTTCCCATCTCTTTAGCCATACGTATGGCATCTGTTGTTACTAAACGACGACAGGGTATAACCATGGTGGTGAAGTACCGGTCTTCTTTTACGACGCTCTTGGCCCATCTCACACGGAACATCGACACCTTCTCTCCACAGTAGTTGAGCTCCCATATGTCCTCGATCCTTCCGTAGAATCTTTCCTTGACATCATAGGTGTAGAATATCCCCGTCACCCCTGAGTTCTGGTAATCGCAGTTATTGTCCTTTTCCTCCATGTAGAATGTGTAGCCGTTGATATCATACGTTTGATAATTCATCAGGTTGCTTGCGGCACCCTGTGACAAGGTGAATATCATCTTTTCGTCCTCGGAAGCGTTCCTTCGCGGGGGATTAGCATGAAGCTCGTCCCTGAACCAAGTCATGAAATTGGAGTTGTGCTCTTTGATTAGCCGTGGATCTCGGTCCGTTATCTGCAGGCCCTTGTCACTGTACTTCTTCCTGATTACATCCGTGTGCTTTACTATCCAAGGATCGACAAGCTGGATGTGTTGTAGTGCGACTAGGCTTGCTTTTTCAAAGTCGATGTCTCGACCCTCAAAGTTGACATGCATTGTGCGGCTTCCCTCGTGGTGACCACACCCATCGGTCCTGACAAAGTGCTTGTTGACGGGGAGACCAACAGGGTTCTCGGTGTTGAGCTAATTCGTGCAACAAGAGATGCACTCTTCGGTTAGAAAGCTCTTCGCTATGCTTGCATCTGGACAACACCTGTTACGAAAGTATTTTTTTGATGTGTCCATTCATCCTTTCAAACGGTATCATGCTGCACAGAAACGCAGGACCGAGTTGGACGATATCCTCCACGACTTGGATCAGCAGATGCACCATAAAGTCGAAGAACGCGGGGGGGGGGGGGGAATAGATCTCAAGCTCACATAGTATGAGCATGATCTCCTCCTGTAGCCTTTTGAGTTGCGTAGCTCAAATCGACTTCCGGGAGATGACATAAAAAAAGTTTCATAGTCCAAACAACATTTTACGGACGTGCTCGTCCATTATCCCTCGGATCGCGACTGGGAGAATCTGCGTCATCAGCACGGCACAGTCATGAGATTTCATCCCGCTGAAACGCTCCTTCGCCTCGTCTAGGTATCTGTTTATCTTCCCCGCGTAGCCGTTCGGTAAATTTACTCCTATGAGGCAGTGGATAAACTGCTTGATCTCCTCCTCGCACAGAGTGAAGCATGCCAGGGGGCAGTGATCAATACCGGTCTTCTTCTTGGTCGCTCTTTTTTGTTTTTGAGAGTTTTGTGTTTCCATATCCTCCTCCTCCTTCGGCTCATCATTGTCGTCACTAGGGGGGTGAAGTTCCCTCCTGATGCCCATAAATTTCAAGTCATTCCTTTCTTTTGGCCCGTCCTTGGTCTTTTCCGAAATGTTGAGCAGCGTGCCAAACAAACTCTCACACACGTTCTATGTGATATGCCTGAGATAGGGGCTATGAGGACTGCGGGGGAGACTCCAGTATTCCAAATCCCAGAAAACAGACCTCGCTTTCCATACCCTCATCAACGGCTGAGTCTTTTTTTTTCTTTCCCAGCGTGGGGCACTGTTTCAAGTTGTCGATTTCTTTGCCGCTCCTTTGAGCTGGGGGTTCTCGGAGCTCCTCTCCGCCATCGAACAGATGTCCGTGTTTTATCCACGCATGTATATTGGGAAGCCACCTCCGAGACCCCTGGAACACGGTTTTTGAAGATCCGGGATCTTTCGCTAGCTGGCGATACGTTATATTATCCATGCACCTAACGCATGAAAAAAATCCTTGGACCGCCATCCCTGAGAAATATCCGTATCCGAGATAGTCGTGCACCGTCGTGATCACCGCAGCTTTCATTGGAAAATATTCTTTTGCGGAGGCGTCCCACGTATTGACTCCGTCTTTCCATAACGTTTCTAGCTCCTCTTTCAACAACTGGAGATATAGATTGAGGTCTGTACCTAGTTGTTTCGGCCCTTGAACTAGCAGACACATTGTTATGTACTTTTTCTTCATGCACTTCCAGGGGGAAGGTTGTTTATGCATACAAACATGGGCCAGGTAATGTGTGTGCTTCTCTGGCCGCCAAACGGATTGAGTCCATCGGCACTCACACCAATCCTGAGGTTCCTTGGTTCTTCCCCAAAATCTAGGTATTCGAGGTCCAACGTAGTCCATTGGCTACCATCTGAAGGACGCCTCATCATATCCTCCTTTTCCGGATCCGGGTTCAGGTCATCCTCTTTTAGCTTCTTTCTATCTGCGTGCCAGGTCATGATCTTTGCTTGCTCGGGATCTACGAAATACCTATGCAGACGAGGAGTGATCAGAAAGTACCAGACCACTTTTCTAGGAACATTCTTCCCTCTCTTGTATCGACTAACACCGCACACCGATCATGTGGTTTTCTCTTCGTACTCAGCCCGATAGATCCTGCAATCATTTATGTAGACGTGGTATTTAACGTGCGGAAGATCGAGAGGGCACAAGACTTTCTTGGCCTCAGTGATACTAGTTTGGCACGTGTTGCCCTTAGGAAGACGATCATGCCAGAATGCCATGTTATCATCGAAGCTTTCATCGGTCCATTTGTGTTTTTCCTTCATCTCCAAAGCCCAAAGTGTTACATTCAAGTGGGTATCCCCGTCGTTGCATCCTTCATACAACTTTGTAACCGCGTCTTTCTCGAGTTGCTCCATCTTGGCTTTCTCTCTAGCTGCACTTCTTGCATTCAACTCCTCTTTGACAAGCAGCTCTTGAACATGAGGGTCCCGCACACAGCTTGAATCCTCATGTCCGGCATCTTGATCTTCATGTCTGGCATCTTGATCTACATGATCTTCTTTGGCATCTTTGTCATGATCATGTACGGGATGATCTTTGTCTTCTCGCCCTTCGTTGTTGTCTGGTTTCCCTTCCTCATTTACTGGCGCCCCACCATTGACGTCCTCCTCCTCACACGCTTCATCACTTATCCACCGTGTGTAGCCATCCATCAAACCATTACGCTTCAGATGTCTTTCAATATTCCGGAATCAGGCTCGGTCAAGCACTGCAGTTTTCATCTCCGACACAGACATCTTATATCCGACCTATTATTCCGTAGCATGTCGTTTGTCGCACATTGCATCCACCTAGCTACGGTGATATCGCTCAGCATCTCGCAGACCAAGATCGCCTGCGTGAACAGAGAGAGCAACACAATTATATATCACAGTCATCACCGGAAAAATTCGGCATGACCTTCCCTAATAATGCATGGGAGCATGCAGAGAGTGTACCAAAAATTTGCCGAAACGGAAATGAATCTATATTTCAGCAAAACATTGGCAACTCAAGATTCACATATACATAAAACCACCATAAGCTTCACATATACATCAAACCACCACAAGCTTCACATATACACTTCAGATATACATCAAAACCACCACAAGCTTCACATATACACTTCACATATACATCAAACCACCACAAGCTTCACATATACACTTGACATATTCATCAAACCACCACAAGCTTGACATATACATCAAACCCAAGCTTCACATATACATCAAACCAAAGCTTCACATATACAACAAACCCCAAGCTAATAAAGGCAATTATATGGGTGATAAATGGAAGAAAGAGTTGGGGAGGAGGTCCACTTACTTTAATATGAAAAAAGTAATATGAAAAAAGTAGATTTAATGCCAAGTATGGATGGATAAATGGAAGAAATGAGGTGGGGAGGAGGATAAAACCGAATAGATCTAGGGTGAGAAGAGTGGATCTAGTGCGCCACCCCTAAGAGCTTAGGGGTGGCTCATTTCCGAAATATGCCACCTATAAGTTTCTTAGGGGTGGCAGATTTCTCAGAATGCGCCACGTATAAGCTCATCCAGGCTGGCCCACTCTTAGGGGTGGTGAACTGGAAAATAATGCGCCACCCCTAAGGGCTTATGGTTGGCGCATTATTTACCAGTGAGCCACCCCTAACAGATGGTGGTGCAAGGCTGAATATATGCGCCAATAATAAGTTTTCCATGTATAGCTATTTACTAGGACGAGCCGCCGAACCTAGCAGTTCGCCGCTCCTCCTTGTATGTGCGCATCCCTTGGAGGCGCCGCATCTGCGGCGTTTGGACGAACTTTTCCCGGGATGAGATCACGGGACTCCATTCGTGGGATCGGTACGAGGGATTGGTTCGAGGGATTCGAGGAGCCGCCGCCAACGCGCATCACCCACTCTCCTTACGCTGCCGTGACTGCGCGTCTAGTGGTAATCCCTCATCACGTAGTTCTTCTCCAGCAGGAAGATCTTGGTTGTGCGCGGTAGAATTTTTTATTTAGCGCTAGTGTAGCGTACCGTGTGCCCCAACAGTGGCATCAGAGCCTCTGCTGCGTGTTTATGAATTCATGATAGGATTTCATATGGAGATATGTATATCGGATCATGTGATGGTAGATTAGATTGGTTTTGCATGTTTGAGGTTCTTGATTTCGTGATCTGTCCCGAGGCGCGATCTACTTAGGTTGTGCCACAACATATCCCTAGAGGTCGGTGATCCGTCATTGGGATAGACAGTGAGCCGAAAATCCTATTGTGGCATGCGGATATCACTAGGTGATTAATCCGGGACACAGATCAGGACACGGCATAGATATGATCTGCGTTGTCCAGAAATCTGTGAGCAGGTTCGGTTCAGAGGCCATATCTTGGTCATATGAACTCCGATTGAGCTCCGTGACCTACCAAACGATGCAGAATGAAAAGATATCTTGGTTTTAATTAATTAGGCGATTTTTCATAGACCTAATTTGACTAGTGCTAAAAGAGGTTTAGACGGCGGTAGAACGTCTAACTTAGTTTTGCAGGGAATGGTTGTGATCTTGTATAGCCCATTGTGTATGTTGTTATTCATGACCTGCGTGTCATGGTTTTGACCACCGGCTGGAGCCATATGGTTGTCTAATTACTGTATTAATGACCTGCGTGTCAACAAGTGAATCCATGTAATGTAACTTACTTTCATAGCTATTTGTTTGTAATAGCATAGTATCTTATGTAACACTTGGCGGTTGACACAATGTTGTGGAGATGTAGATCACCACGAAGACAACCGTATATACATGGAGACGGAGATCGCCATGGGAGGTTCGCGCACATGGAGATGGAGATCACCATGCGTTATGATAAAGGGGATATACCATATCACTTGTATAAACTTCCTGTGAAAGTTTATCCGTGTATGCATCCTTGTTTTACATGATAGGTGTTTTAAGTAGGATGACCCCTCAAAGAATGACAAGTAAAATTTCCTCCCCAATTTTTGCACATCACAAGTCATGTATATTTAGTAGTAGGCCTATAAAATTAGGGTGCTGCTAGATCTCCTTAGCGTGATGGGTTTGTGTCGGACACTTAAACGCATAGCACTTGGTTAACATGTCGAGGCTATCAAAACTGTTTTGGGCTTCGGCGCATAGGATTTGGTTTGTATGTGATGCGCATGAACAAACATGAGTCGTATGGTTGATGCGATTAGCAAGGAGTTTCTTACCGGTAGATCGAGTCGGCTAGCAGTGATGCAAAAGCTCATTAGTAAATTCTCTCCATCGGATCCTGAATCACTTATTGTCAACTAGAGGGATGTTGAACTTAGTGGGAGTAATTTTATTAAAGCGTTTAATATGAATTGCTCTTCATGAATACATATCTTAGTATTTTGCATTTTATGTTGTAGATCAATGGCACCACCTACTCCAGTTACCAATTTTGCATTGAAATCAATCCTTGAGAAAGATAAACTCAATGGAATAAACTTTACCACATGGTATAGAAATCTGGGAATTGTTCTCAAGCATGATAAAAAGGAAAATGTTCTAGAGGAAACACTTCGAGAGGAACCGGCTGATAATGCCACTGCTACTGCTAAGAATGCCTATTAGAAACTCAAGGATGAGTCTACTGAGATCAGCTGCCTCATCCTGGCTTCTATGGTGCCCGAGCTGCAACAACAGTTCAAAGACATTAGGGCTTTCGATATGATCGAGAGTCTTAAGGGCATGTTCCAGGTTCGGGCTAGGAACGAAAGGTTCAACGTCTGGCGATCCATGATGGATTGCAAGATGAAAGAGGGTGACCCACTAAGCCCTCATGTCATCACAATGATGGGATACATGCCAGCTTTGGATCGTCTTGGGCATCCGTTGACTCCTGAGTCAGCTACAGATACAATTCTGGGTTCTCTTCCGCCAAGCTATAACTCGTTCATTATGAACATTCATATGTATGGCATGGAAAAGAAGCCCACTGAATTGCATGGGATTCTTAAGATAGCAGAGCAGGACATTAATAAGGGCACACATCAAGTGTTGATGGTGCAGAACACGACCAAGTTCAAGAAGTCATGGACCAAGAAGAAGGCTAACGCAAAAGGAGAGGACAAGGATGGTATCCCAACTCCAGCCCCGGCGCCGAAGCCTGGACCTGATGCAGAGACCATTGGCTTCTATTGCAAGGAGAATGGTCACTGGAAGAGGAACTGCAAACAAGTGGCTCGCCATCAAGGGCAAGAGCAGTGGGAGTACGCCTTCTACATGTACACTTGTTGTATATGTCATAGGCATTTATCTTGCGGATATTTCTAATAGTTCTTGGGTATATGATACCGGATCGGTTGTTCACATTTGCAACTCGATGTAGGGACTAAAAGGAAGTAGAGATGTCGCAAGAGGAGAAGTTTACATTCGCGTCGGGAATAAAGCAAGAATTGTTGCATTAGCCGTCAGCACCATGCAACTTAATTTACCTTCTGGATTTGTAATGGAGCTTGATAATTGTTATTATGTTCCATTGTTAAATCGAAACATTATTTCTACCTTATGTTTGATGAGACAAGGTTATGAATTCATTATTAAGGACAATGGTTGTTCTATATATTTGAATAAGATGTTTTATGGCTTGGCACCCGTTGTGAATGGGTTATTCATTTTGAATCTTGAAGGTGAATCTGTCTATAATATGAATGCCAAGAGGCTTAAACCTAATGATCTGAATACAACCTACTTTTGGCACTGTTGGCTTGGTCATATTAGTGAAAAACGCATGAAGAAGCTCCATGATGATGGACTTTTAAATTTGTTTGATTTTGAATCATTCGAGACATGTGAATCATGCCTACTCGGCAAGATGACCAAGACACCTTTTGGAAAGAATTTCGAGAGGTCATCCGACTTGTTGGAACTCATACATACTAATGTGTGTGGACCAATGAGCACGACTGCTAGAGGTGGTTACCAGTAATTCGTTACTTTCACCGACGACTTGAGCAGATATGTATATATCTACTTGATGAGGCACAAGTCGGAAACCTTTGAAAAGTTCAAGGAGTTTCAGAATGAAGTAGAAAATCAACTCGGCAAGACGATCAAACTTCTACGATCAGATCATGGAGGCAAATATCTGAGTCAAGAGTTTAATGATCATCTAAAGAGTCGTGGAATATTTCCACAACTCATTCCTCCTAGAACGCCGAAAAGAAATGGTGTATCAGAACGGAGGAATCGCACCTTGCTGGACATGGTTCGATCGATGATGAGTCAGTCAGATCTACTGTTGGCATTTTGGGGTTATGCTCTAGAAACTGCAGCTTTCACACTAAACAAAGTACCATCTAAATCCGTAGATAAGACACCATATGAGATATGGACTGGGAAGCATCACAGTTTGTCTTTTCTAAAGAGTTGGGCTTGTGAAGCGTTTGTCAAGCGACTTCAGTCGGACAAGCTCGCACCCAAATCGGATAAGTGCATATTCGTGGGATATCCAAGGGCAACCTTAGGGTATTACTTCTACAACCGACAAGAGGGCAAAGTTTTTGTCGCTCAACACGGTACCTTCCTTGAGAAAGAGTTTCTCACTAGGAAGGCTAGTGGGAGGACGGTGCAACTCAAAGAGGTTCGAGATAAACCACTCGGGGAAGACACGAAAAGTGATGCCATTATGGCAGAGCCAGTCAGTGAACCCGTGGTTGAAGTAACACCCGCACCACGAAGGTCAGAAAGGCTGCGTAATGCAAGCAATGTATTGTTGTTGGACAACGATGAGCCTTTGACATATGCGGAAGCGATGGTGGATCCAGATTCCGAGTTATGGCTTCAGGCCATGAGACCCGAGTTAAAGTGCATGGATGAAAATCAAGTTTGGAACTTGCTTGATCTGCCAAATGGTGCAAGAACCATTGAGTGCAAATGGATCTTTAAGAAGAAAACTGATATGGATGGAAATGTTCAAATCCATAAAGCTCGACTTGTCACGAAGGGTTTCGACAAGTTCAAGGAATTGACTACAACGAGACCTTCTCGCCTGTAGCGATGCTTAAATCAGTTCAGATTATTCTTGCTATAGCTTCCTATTTCGATTATGAGATTTGGCAGATGGATGTCAAAACAGCTTTCCTTAATGGAAATCTAGAAGAGGACGTGTATATGATACATCCCGAGGGTTTTGTCGATCCATAGAATGCTAGTAAGATATGCAAACTTCAAAAATCCATTCATGGATTGAAGCAAACATCTCGGAGTTGGAATATTCGTTTTAAAGAGGTTGTCAAATCGTTTGGCTTCATCGAGAACGACAAAGGAACCTTGTGTGTTCAAGAAGTTTAGTGGGAGCTCAATCGTATTTCTAATCTTATATGTGGATGACATATTACTGATTTGGAATGAAATTCCATTGCTTGAAGCTGTCAAGGACTCACTGAAAAATAGTTTTGCAATGAAAGACTTGGGAGAAGCAACTTACATGTGAGGAATCAAGATCTATAGAGATAGATCAAGGATGCTTATTGGATTAATCCAGAGTACATATATTAACAAGGTGTTGAAAAGGTTCAACATCCATGAGGCTAAGAAAGGGTTCTTGCCTGCATCACATGGCATTCATCTAAGCAAGACTCAGGGTCCATCTACTCCTGATGAGCAAAGACGCATGGATAAGATTCCGTATGCTTTGGCCATTGGGTGTATCATGTATGCTAGGGTATGTACTCGTCCAGATGTTTCCTATGCTTTAAGTGCTACGAGCTGATACCAGGCTAATCCAGGAGAGAGCCATATGATAGCAGTTAAGAGCATCCTAAAGTACCTGAGAAGGACTAAGGATATGTTCCTAGTTTAGGGAGGTGAGGATGAGCTCGTTGTAAAGGGTTACACCGATGCTAGTTTCCAAACCGTTAGGGATGACTTTCACTCACAGTCTGGTTATGTGTTCATTCTGAATGGAGGTGAAGTGAGCTGGAAAAGTTCCAAGAAGTACACGGTAGCTGATTCTATAACAGAGGTCGAGTACCTTTCAGCTTCTGAAACTTCAAAGGAAGGTGTTTGGATAAGGTATTTCATTACCCTACTTGGTGTGGTTCCAGACTCGGCAAACCCGTTGGACCTCTATTGTGATAATAGTGGTGCCATCGCACAGGCCAGGGAGCCAAGGCATCACCAGAAATCCAAGCACATAGAAAGGCGTTATCATCTCATATGACAATTCGTAGATGATGGTAATATTAATGTATGCAAAGTACACACGAATGCAAACGTTGATGATCCTCTGACGAAGCCTCTCCCGATGCCGAAGCATGAGGCGCACGTAAGAGCCATGGGCCTTAGATGACAAACTGATTGACTCTAGTGCAAGTGGGTGACTGTTGGAGATATGCCCTAGAGGAAATCATGTTATGATGTTATCTCCTGATGTATTCATGAGTTACTTGTATTTTCCTTGAACATCATCACTCATATGTATCAATAAGTATGTGACTTGTTTATGAGACTATATGTTCTATGATGATTGTTCTAATCGTCCCTAGTTGATAAGGTTATGCGGACACATATCCTTGACTAGTATATGATTCGGTTGATGACTATGTTTCACAAGTCATGAGCATGGAGATGCTACCGATAGTGTGAACTTAGTGATGAGATCACTGTGGAAAGAGACCCACTTTGACACGCAGCGAGATATTGTCATCTTTTAGTCTCAATTCAATGTATATGCCATGTCCTACACCTGAGGTCCTCGCATGTTCTCGGGATGAGGAATGACTCACTTAGGGACTATCGAACGCTACACCATAACTAGGTAGTTATAAAGGTAGCTTACGGGTGTGTCATGATACATGCCGCGAGACATGTTTGATCAAGATGGGATTTGCCCCTCCACATTGGAGAGATATTCTCTGGGCCCTCTCGAGTGATAAGATTCAGAAAGCATGGCCATGCGACATGGGTTAAAGGTTAACCCGTTCCAGGAATCTGTATCACGGTTTCGAGAAGAGAGGTCAAGCTATCACAAGGGTAACAAGTACTCGCGTTGAGCTTGACAACATACATCGTGGGGCAAAAGTAATGTTGCATATGACACTTTGTAATGGTTCGTCTTATGACTTTACGCATATATGGGAGCCGACACGTTCTACTAGGAACCGCTACTGACTATCGAACCGGATGTGATACAGGATGTGTCCATGTGTACGTGAACCTATAGGGTCGCGCACATAAGGGGAAAGGAGCCCATTCAGAAGGATGGAGGGTCCGGATTGCCTCAAGGGTTGAGTCCATTCCACGGGCACCTATATAAAGGCTAGGGCGAACCCCGAAGGGGTACAGTTCAGACCACAACCGTAGTCGCCACTCCACCTCCAGGACGAGCCGCCGGACCTAGCAGTCTGCCGCCCGGCGCTCCTCCTTGTACGTGCGCATCCCTTGGAGGCGCCGCACCTGCGGAGTTTGGATGAACTCTTCGCGGGATTGGATCGCGGGAATCCGTTCGTGAGATCGGTAAGAGGGATCGGTTCGAGGAATTCGAGGAGCCGCCACCGACGCGCATCGCCAACTCTCCTTCCGCTGCCGTGACTGCGCGTCTAGTGGTAATCCCACATCACATAGTTCTTCTCCAGAAGCAAGATCTTGGTTGTGCGTGGTAGAAATTTTTATTTAGCGCTAGTGTAGCGTACCGTGTGCCCCAACAGGTAGTACTTCCAAATAAAAGCATCCTTGCACTTATCCAAAGAATCTATGCTATTCCTAGGCAAGGGTTGGAGCCACACTTTAGCTCCTCCTCTCAAGGAGAAAGGAAAAATATTAAGTTTAACAATATCACCATCTATTTCTTTGAACTTTTTCATATCACAAAGTTCAACAAAATTATTTAAGTGCAAAGCAGCATCATCTCCAGCACCGGAGAATAGATCTTTCATAACAAGATTCAGCAAAGCAGGTTTGATTTCATAGAAAGGTGCTGAAGTAGCAGGTGGAGCAATAAAGTCATTGTCATTGTGACTAGTGAAGTCGCACAACTTGGTGTTTTTACTGGAACCCATAGTTACAGCAACAAGAAAGAACAAATCAACTAATTTTTTTGTGGTTTTTGGTATAAGACTCTAAAGAAAAAACTACAAATTAAACAAACAATACTAAAAAGCAAAGGTAAAAGATAGTGTGCAACTCCCCTATCTTGAAGATTGGAGTCCCCGGCAATGGCGCTAGAAATTAGCTTGATAGCTTCTCTCTCCTCGTTGGTTACCCCAAGTGGAAGGTTGAGATGTAGCTAGCAGTAAATTTTCCTTGGTGAAGATAACAAGAGTATCGTACCAGTAGTAGTCCGAATTCTGCAAGTAGGTGTCAACGGCGCCAGAGATTAGGTTGCCTAAAGAAGATGAGGTTGACGTGGACCTGCACACAGAAACCAAAAACTTTTCTCCCAAAGAGTTCAGAGAGGTTGTCAATGTCTTCGGCCTTGTCGTTTACAAAGGATCAAGCACACGGTGGAAATAATGATGGTGATTGCAACTGAAAGGAAATAAAAACAATAGATAGTTGAGGTGTAAGCAGTGGTGGAAATATAGACCGAGGTCCCATGATGTTCACTAGTGATGTGTCTGTCCCAAAAGACGATAAAATAGCTAAGCTGGGTGAACAAATTACAGCTGGGAAATTAACATAATTATAAACGCACCGCAATGCTAATTATATTGCAAAGAAAGTTAGAGGCTCAAAATTATGGGCGGTACGCCAAGACAAGTAGACCGTTTATCCATCAGCATCTACTCACTCATCATATACCTTGAGATATTGATACATACCAAACATATCTATAATGTCTGCTTGTTCCATGCACTCTTATGTGACATTGCTACATGTTTTTCTACACTTTAATATCATTTTAAACATATTTTGACTAACCAACTAACTCAGTGCACCCAGTGCCAGTTTCTGCTTGCTGATGTCTTTAAGTTGCAGGTTTTTACCACAATTTTTAGAACCCCAAATAATCGAGAAAAATCATATAAAAAATCAGCAAGACGGACGCTTCCGGAGTCCCGAAGGGGGACCAGGGGAGCCCCACCTGGCACCCAGGCGACCAGGTGGCACGGCCACCCCCTGGCCGCGCCACCAGGGAGCCTGGGAGCCCTGGCCCACATATGGATCCCCCTTTGGCCTGTATTACTTCTTCGTCCAAGAAACCCTCGAGGATAGCACCGCATCACGAAATACCTCTCTGTTCCACCGTCACCGCGCTTCCAAGATCGGGAGCACCCCGCCGGAGGGAAGAAGGACCATCGGGAGCTTCTCCACCACCATAGAAGCTTCCCAGATGCGCCGTGAGTAGTCCCCCTTGGACCATGGGTCCATGACCAGTAGCTATGTGATGTCTTCTCTCCAATCTTCTGCTTCAATTCTTAGCCCTTGTGAGCTGCCCTATATGATCAAGGCATCTATGTAATTCTTTTTGTTGTTCCTTTAAGTAATGTTTGGACATTAGGGTGCCAAGAGCTTGCGCATATTAGTGATAGGTGTCGTATTTTGGGAAATCTGTGCTTATTTTCAAAAACTACAAAAAATAGTTGATAAATTTAGCTACTAGATAGATGGATAGCTAACCTTTGGAGGGGTTGGAATATATAGGGTACCCTCACGTACCATGGGTCGAGGATGCGAAAGGATAACCAGGACCCCATACAATCCTCCTTGGGGGTACTCGTCTCCCTGTGAACCTCCTGATTTGATTGAGAGTTACCGATAATGGGTGCATGAGTTCTTCGGACTAATGCGAGTATTCAATTGTTGGCACTTCCACCTTCCCATATTTTGCTAGCCTCTTGGGTATCGTGCATTTCCCTTTCTCATATTGAGAGTTGGTGCATACTTCGCCGGTGCATCCAAACCCTTGGCACGATACGCTTTGTCATCATAAACCTCCTTATATCTTCCTCAAAACAGCCACCATAATATCTACCCGTGCGTTTGATCCTCTGTAAACGATAAGTCCGGAGGAATTGAAAACCCCTCTGTACTCGTTGGGAGCAAATTTACTTGTTGTGTGTGTAGGTCCACGTCAACCTCATCTCCATCCGGCAACTTAATATATGGCGCCGTTGACACCTACTTGCAGCATTCGGAGTCCGCTGGTTTGATAACCTTGGTATCTTCACCGAGGGAAATTTGCTACGAGCTACATCTCAACCTTACACTTGGGGTAGCCAATGAGGCGCGCTCTCGCGCGTTATCAAATATCTATCCAGAACATCTCGCCGGTATGAAGTTGTGAGTGATGACCCAGAAGTCTAGGGGATCTATCGTAGGGTTTTCGATAAGTAAGAGTGTCGAACCCAACGAGGAGAAGAACGTATTGATAAGTGACTTAGGACAAGGAATAACTGCAAGCACTGAAAGATAACTTTTTAGGGTTTTTCGGTATAAGCAACGAGAAGGTACAAACAAGAAAAGTAAAAGGTACTGAGGAGAAACAAGTGGCCCAATCCTTTTGAGCAAAGGATAAGCCTAGCAACTAAACAGATAAAGACTAAAGCGTTCTTGAGGACACATGGCAGAGGTAGTCATATGCTTTCGCCATATTCAGTATCGGTACTATGTTTTGTGTTGATAAGTGTTGAGTGGGTGGATCTATGCTAGTACACCTTGTAGACTAAGACAAGTACACTTCTATGATTAAACACCTTGCAAGCATCCACAAATACAATAAATTAAGGCAACAGCCTAACCACAGCAACAAGATCAAGGATCCATTATTCCCTTGTGAAAAAGCGTGTGAACTGTGGTTCAGGTTTCTGTCACTCCGGCAACCCACCGTAAGCATCCTTTATACACAATGTATTCCCCTAAGTCCTTAGCAAGGCGAAGTGTTATGTGTGCGACTCACATAACACCACTAGAAGAATAACAACACAACTTAAATATCAAACAACACATATTACTTCAACATCATGTGACTACTAACAACTAGACTTCTCCCATGTCCTCAAGAACTAAAGTAACTACTCACAAGACATAAAAGAGATCATGATCAGTGGTGATAAATAGATGATAAACAATCTGGACATATCAATAATTCTCCAACAAAAGTCAATAGCATTCACCACAAAGAGGTAATCAACACCGATAGAGTAGAGAGGATGGATAGTACGGGTTACAACAAGAGTTGCAATGGTGAGATGAGATGGGATAGAGATGGAGGTGGTGTTGGTGTTGGGGATGATGTTGATTATGATCTCGATAATGCCCGTGACAATGGTGATGACGATGCAGATGATCTCCACTTCCGGGAAGTGTTCTTCCCGGCGAAATCTGCCCTCCGGAGATGCCTTTTCTTCTCTGTAGATTTCCGCCACGGAGCGGCGGCGGAACATGCCAAACTCCTCCTCCTTTAGGGTTTTTGGATGACGAGGGTATATAGGACAGAGGGGGGGCCGGGAGTGGCCCTAGAAATCCAGGTGGCCTCCCGGCGCGCCCCTGCTGGGGGTTGCGCCAGGGGGGCTCCTGGGAACCTGGTGGCCCCCCTCTTCGTCCCGTTTTGCGTGCCTCCTTCAATCTTCTGAAAAATGACCTCCGTCGATTTTCAGCTCATTTGGAGGTCTTCCGATTCAGCAACTCTATGTCCAATTTTCTTCGTTGAATCTTGCGTCTACTGTTTCGGCACCGGAAAATGTAAAATAGTGTAAAACAAGCCAAAACAACATAATAACATCATCATATTGTGAAATATATCAATTAATAGGGGTGAATTACGATATAAAATAGTGATGCATTTTGGACGTATCAGCGAGCCCCAACCAAAGTGTAAACCCAAAGCAACAGACAACTGCATTAACAAACTTTGCGTAAGGTAAAAAGTCCTTGCAACCGTAGTTACAAGCATCGTTGTTTTCTCCCCGTAGTTACAACATTCTAGTCTCATGTTTCTATCACTCAAGCTAGACATCAGGGGGCGTGAACCCACAATCAAGCATAAACGCTCCCTCCTGGAGTTACTATGTAATACTTGGCCAAAGTAATAAAAAGAAATGGAGAACATGCAAGAATTACTCAAGAACAAAGTATAAAAGGAGAACCAAATATATAACTCATCACAATCTGAACATAATCTCATAATCCATCAGATACCAGCAGACACAACATAGCAACAGCAGAAAAATTACATAGATTCCTTGATCATGTAGGGCAGCTCACAAGGGCTAAGAATTGAAGCACACGATTGGATAAGAGACATCACATAGCTACTAGTCATGACCCATGGTCCAAGGGGGACTACTCGCGGCACATCCTGGAAGCGCTCATGGTGGTGGAGAAGCTCCCAGAGGTCAATCCTCCATCCGGCAGGGTGCCGGGAAGGGGTATTCTGGTGCTCCCGATCTTGGAAGTGCGGCGGCGGAACAGAGGTGAAAATAGAGATTTGGGGTTCCTCGCGAGGGTTTCTGTAACGGGATGTAAATATAGGCCGAAGGGGAGCACCAGGGGAGGTAGCCCCCGCCCAAGCGCCGTCTTGGCGCGGCTAGGGGTGGGGCCGTGCCACTTGGCCGCCTGGGTGGGGCCTGGCCCTCTTCTGGCCCCACTTCGGGATTTTGGAGTCTTCCGATGCGCTGATTTTTTATATATTTTTTTTGGAATTTTTGGAGCTCTTTAAATATGGGTAAAAACCTGCAATTCACAAACATTAGGAGACAGAAACTCGCACTGGGTGCACTGAGTTAGTAGGTTACTCCAAATATGTCTAAAAATGTATGAAAGTGTAGCAAAACACATAGCAATGTCACCATAATGAGCATGGAACAAGCAGAAATTATAGATACGGTTGGGACATATCAACATCCCCGAGGCGATCATGATGATGGAGAAGCCTCCGGAGGTCAATCCTCCCTCCGGAAGCGTGCTGGGACATGTTCTTTTGGCGATCCCGAGATCGGAATCGCCGCGATGGCGGAATAGTAGATGAAATCGCTTGACGGGGGCTCTCTGTAGGTTTTTTGGATGAGGGCTAAATATATGCTAAAGGGGAGCCTAAGGGGTTCCCCCCTAGATAAGGCGGCTAGGTGGCGCGGCCACCCCCTGGCCGCGCCAGGGAGGTGCCTGGCAGGGGAGTGCCCCCCTCGGGGACCCCTTCGGGCTTCTGGAGTCTTCTTACGAGGATATTTTCTAGAATTCTTTTGGATTTTTCCGAGCACTTTTATTTTTCACCTTTTTCTACAATGCATGAACAAAAACAGACAGAAATTGGCACTAAGCATTGAATTAGTAGGTTAGTCCAAAATATGTTGTAAATGATATGAAAGTGCATCAAAACATATATCAATATCACCAAAAGAAGCATGGAGCAACAAAAATTATGGATACGTTTGAGATGTATCACCGAGCTGCAATTGCATTGTCCATTAATTCGCTGCATTTCTCTGTGGCATGCTCGAGATATCGCGAAAACTTGTTTCTGAGCTTCTCGACATTCTCGATCACTTCCCCTTGTTTTTCGTCCAACTCCAACTCAACCCTGTACATTTATGGGGTAAACACGTGAAAAGAAAGAATAAATCCAAAGGAAAACAGAGTAATGGAATTGCACGCACCTCTTTCGCTTAACCGGTGATGCCATGGATTCCTTGTTTGGGTTTTTGGAGCACCAACAAACATAAGGTTGAGGTCTTGATGGAAGGCGTTGAGCCAGATAAGATGATGAGGAGGAGGAGGCGATGAAGTGGTGTTTAGAACAAATTTTCTCCCCTATTTATACAGGGAGGAGGAGCAACAGAGCAGGCGCACGTATACATAACCCCGAGTAGAACTAACCCACTACTCCGCAACTGCATGCTTAGTGGAATTAATCAGGTCTCACAGAAGACAAGGAGAGAGGAAGGAGAAGCGTACAATTGGTATCGTTGTGCAGCGCTGGTAGTTAGCGCTTAGCTTTGGGTAGTAATCGTTTTTACTTTACAATAATTATTTTTTATCTCATTAACCGTCTAGATAAGGGTCTTTCGTCTAATTAAGTAAACTTTATGTAATTGTAGGCTAAGGATGGAACAACATATTATTTGCCAGCGAGGTTTGCTTCTTTGTTTTTATATTCCCCCACTTTCTTCATTCTGCTGCATAAATCTTTAACTTTATAACATTAACTCTACTTTTGTAGTTCATTTTGGAGTTCCGATGATGTGCCAAATGATGGATATGTGGAGATCATGGATATGTGTTTGATTGGATGTTGTTGTTTCCATGATGGAGATGATGGCTTATTATTTCCTTGTACTATATAGTACATATTTTCAGCGAAACTCTGAGTGCATCACTTACACCATCCCTGTGGTTACTTGTGTGTGTCCAATCTAGGTATGAGGCACAAATAGAAAGAAAAGGGAAAGAAGAATTCCGATGGTTATTTGCGTGTGTCCAATCTAACCATCCCCGTGGTTACTTGTGGACCTATGTGACAACAGGGATGGTCGAGTGAGCCTGGTGATATGCACAAATACGAAACTTGTGCATCCTACTTGGCTCGCTAGCTCCATCTCTGCGTGATTGCTCATGGACAAGTATCTACCAGTGTCCAAGTGTACCATTGCTGATGGTGAAACTGCTTTGTTCTGGACTGATAGTTGACTCGACAACTCTCCAGAAGTTTTAGCACATAAATTTGTAAGGTTGTTCTCTTTTGCTCATGATAAACTGATCTCCACCAAAGAGGTTATGTGCTACCAGGGAGCTAGTCACACTGTTTCATTTGCCACTCTCTGAGCATGCCTTCTCTGAACTACAAACTGTGCAGTCCCTATTGCTTCAGTATCATGACAGAGACCTAACCCAAAATACTTGGACCTGGAAGTTTGGCTAACAGGGGGCCTATTCGGCCAAAAAGTTATATACACATATCCATGAACCTTTGATCACAAATCCCATGTTATCTTGGATCTAGAAATCCTGCTGCACACTCAAGCTAAAGGTTTTTGCTTGGTTGGTCATCATGGATAGAATCAACACCAAGGATATGTTGTTGAGAAGACACTGGCACATTGAAGATGGAACTGAATGTGTGCTAGGTCCCACACAGTAGTTGGAATCCAGAGATCATCTATTCTTCTAGTGCAATTTCAGTGCAAGGATATGGAACTACTTGTAGATTGATTGGACTGGTGGAAAAAATATGGTGGAGGTTGCACAATCTGCAAGGAGAGGTTTTCACCATCCTTTTTTCTCAATGGTGGTGTTTGTGGCCTGGTGGAACATTTGGACTGTTAGGAATGCCAAAGTGTTTCACCATGAAAGGCCAAGTTTTGCTAAATGGAGGGCAGGTTTTGTACATGACTTGACTTTGCTGGGGTACAGAATCAAGCACAAGTTCAAGGATGATTTTTTTAGTTGGATAGAATTTTTACCTCCTTAATTCTTTTGCATGTTTATACTAGCCTTGTAGCCTTGTAAATTTGTAAATACTTTACCTTGATTTCAATAAAGTGTTGTGGGGTGCTTTAACTCAAAGTTTTACATTCAAAAAAATCATGATTAACCTTGTCCTTTCATAGGAGTTGATGATGCTTGGATCATGGCGCCATGTAATTCCAGGCTGAGACTGGAACAACCTGTTATTTTCCAGCAAGGTTTGCTTCATCCTTATATATTCCCCCTATTTTTTCATTGTGCCACATAAATCTTTTAGTTAATAACATAATACTCTACATTTGTAGGTCCAACCTAGTATAACCCCTGCAAAGTAGTTGATCAGTAAAGAAAATTACTGGAAAACGACAATTTTTTTGTATGCACAGTAAAGAAATGCTACTTCCAACAACAGGATGTGGTGTGAACTATTTCTAACCTTGTCTCTTACTATGCATAATGAATGTTTGGATTCACCGAATAATTTACTCTTTGAATAGTGATTTCCGAGAGAGTTCAGTGAGCTGTACATCTCAAAGCATCTTTGGGCTAGTGAGTGGTGATTCAACAAAACGGAGAAAGCACATCACCCCCATGATGATGCCCAAGTTGTTCGTCACTTGGGCATGGAGAAGGCCACAGTTTGGGCAAATTTTACTTCTTCAAGAGTGTTGTTAACCCAATTGTGATTCACTTGGAAGGTATGCCTCTGTACTGATCAATGAGTGATCAAAATACCATGTACTGATCGAGGTGTGTGAAGCACACATCAATAAAATTATGTGATACAAATTGTGTTATCTGCTTTTCAATTGAATGTAATTACATTACTGCAAAGAGGGGCTAACACGATACTCCTTTCCCAGTCCCTTGTACAAAACTGTTTGTGATGCTATCAACGCAAAAGGTATAAATAAAAAACCTTTCGGGCGAAACTGAACCGTCTGGGAAACATACCCGAAAGGCCACAATTCTAAAAATTATTGTGTGGGTGATGTAGGGCTGACGTGTCTTTGAAAATCGGTCTGGGATGTTTACGGCGAAAACCCACGGTTGCATATCAAGGACCGCCAGCCTTTCTACGCAATCGTTCATAGTAACTGAAATGTTTGGAATGACTAATCTATCAGGCACGCTTCTGAAAATCCTTTTATGCGTATAACAAGGGCTGATAATTCATTTAAACAACCGTCCGCATGACCAGCTAGAACAACCACGGTTGCAAAGAATGAACCACTAGCCCATCTTCACAATCATTTGTATTTACTGAAACGTGTGGGATGTGTAATCTATCAGGCAAGTTTCTGTAAATCTTAGTGTTGGTTATGCACAACACACAGTTCCTAAAATCAAGTGTTTGGGATTGCTCCTTAGAAAACCAATGGTTCTGAAAAATGAATCGCTACCTTACTAAGGCAAACGTTCTGAATTTAAACATGGTGTGCGAAGTAAAATATATCAGAAACGTTTCGGAAAATATATGGGTTGGTGACGCACGACACACAATTCGTACAATAAACTGTGGGTTATAATAGTCGCCTGGTCATGCGGTCATTTTCGTGGTCAACTCCCTTATCTTCTATGCGAGCCGTGCATTGCTACTCCAACTACGCAGGACGCGGGTAGTTTTCCGGCGACCGTGATTTATTGAGCAGTTCCTCCTCTCTTCTACACAAGATGCCAATTCCAATTCCACTACTCCAGCTCTCACAGACTCTGTCTCTGTCTCTCTCTCTCTCTCTCTGCGCATCCCGGCCATCCAAACCTCGATCCACAGTTCGTCGCACCAAGTCCATGGTTTCTTCAACGCCCCCCGCTAAGCGTGTTAGCACCCTTTGCAGAGGCCAGTCTATTACGTTAGTGAGGTTTTGACTTCATCAAAGCAACGCTACCCTCACTGGAAGAAGATGGTCCTCGGTGTGTTCATGGCGAATCGGAAACTCAAGCATTACTTCCAGGAGCACCCCATAGTTGTAGTCATCTCGGCACCACTTGCAGATATCATCCAGAACCGGGAGGCCACCGGAAGGATTGGAAAGTGGGATATAGAGTTGGGGCCTTATCACATTAAGTATGAGACACGCACGGCCATCAAATCTCAGGCGCTCGTCGACTTCATCAACGACTGGACAGAGATCCAAGAACCCCCAGAAAAGCCGGTTACCAAGTACTGGACAATGCACTTTGATGGAAGTTGGTAGCTCCAAGGTTCGCGAGCCGACGTTGTCCTCACTTCTCCCAAAGGAGAGCAATTTTGCTATGTCTTGCAGCTACAATTCACTTGCACCGACAACGCAACAGAATATGAGGCCCTACTCCATGGGTTGCGGTTGGCTCGCGAGGTGAACATAAGACGGATCCGATGCTATGGTGATTCCGACCTTGTTTCTCAGCAAGTATCGGGAAGATGGAACTCCAAAGATTCCAACATGGAAGCCTATCGGCGAGAGGTGGAAAAACAAGTCGGTTTCTTTGTAGAGTACCAAGTGGACTATGTGGAGCGCAAGATAAACGAAGCCGCCGATGCTCTATCCCGGCTCGGCTCTCAACGAAAGCCGGTTCCACCCAATGTGTTCCTTGACGTCCTGACAAAGACATCGGTGAAAATTCCAACAGAGCAAGACATAGCAGAGTCGGATCCAGAACCGGCTCTAATGGCCGCAATTCATGCTACCCCCTTATGGGTTGTACCTTATTTGGATTACAAGACCCGGGGAATCCTACCCGCTGATGAGGTAGAGGCCAGACAAATTGTCAGGAGAAGCAAATCTTTTGTACTCATCAATGGTGAGTTACATCGGCGGAGCACTGCAGACGTCTTTCAGAGATGTGTGTCACCTAAAGAAGGCAGAGATATCCTCAATGATATACACTTTGGAGACTACGGGCATCATGACGGCTCTCGTTCGTTAGTAGCCAAAGCCAATAGACACGGATTCTACTGGCCCACAGCACATGCGGATGCAGAGGATATAGACAAAAAGTGCGACATATGCCAGCGTTACGCCAAGAAAGCTCATGTATCGTCTCAAGAGCTCAAGATGATCCCTATTACTTGGCCCTTTGCGGTGTGGGGGCTTGATATGGTAGTACCTTTAAAAAGGTCAGCCAAAAAGAATACAAATTTACTGGTTGCAGTCGATAAGTTCACCAAGTGGGTCAAAGCAGAGCCGGTCAGCAAGTGTGACGCAACAACGACGCTCAAATTCTTGAAAAAGATACTATACAGATTCGGCTACCCCCACAGCATCATCACTGATAACGGGTCTAACCTATCAGAGGGGGTTATGCAACGATTCTGTCACAACGATCACATCTGACTCGACCTTGCATCAGTTGCTCACCCACAGACTAATGGACAAGTCGAGAGAGCCAACCAAGAGTTGCTCCAAGGAATCAAACCCAGACTCTTTGTTCCTTTCGAAAGGACGTAGGGTTGCTGGTAGGAAGAATATCCCTCAGTATTGTGGAGTATCAGGACGACTCCTAACAGGTCGACAGGCTACACACCCTTTTTCCTAGTCTATGGAGCAGAATTCGTTCCCCCAAGTGACATCCGTCACGACTCGCCAAGAGTCAAAACTTATGTGGAAGCCGACAACGAAAGGGCGAGGCAAGATGCCTTGAATGTTCTTGATGAAAAATGAGAACAAGCGGAAGCTCAGTCGGCTATCTACCAACAAGATCTGCGACGATATCATAGTCGTCATATCAAAAGTCGTACTTTTCAGGAAGGTGACTTAGTGCTCCGCCTCATACAGAAAAAGGATGGAATGCACAAGCTCTCTTCTCCATGGGAAGGACCGTTCGTCGTCAGCAAGAACCTTTACAATGGATCCTACTACCTGGTTGATATACGCGAGAAGGCAAAGTCACGCACATCTATGGAGGAGACTTCCAGGCCATGGAACATCGCACAACTCCGTCCATATTATACTTAGGTAGCACAGGAACACTATTGTACAAAGTCGACATTCGTTGCACTGGCTTTCGCCATATTTATATACATATATATATATATATATATATAGGGTGGGTCTATTCTAACAACACCCCTAAAGAACTTATTTTAACAATATTTGGGCTTATTCTACCAACAGTCTCAGTTACAAAAACAGACTCGAAACGAACCACACGCGATAAAAAAATGGCAGCCCACCAGCCCACCTACCCATCCTCCCACCTTACCCATCCCCCACGAACGCCACCTTCCCCCGATCCCCACGTCAGCGCTGCCCCACCTTCTTCTGAGCGCCGCCTGCCCCAACTCCCACGCCGGCGCCGCCCCACCTCCCTCCCTCCATCTCGCGGCCCACTTTCCCCAACCCGGTAGCGTCAACGAATCCAGTGGCCGGATCCCGCTACTTCTGCGCCTGCTCCTCGCGCCGGTCACCGGTGCCGACGCCATCCCGACCGTACCGTCCCCTGGCGCACGAAGGGGTCTCGCCCGTGACGCCGGCACCCACGACGCCTACTGCCCAGTGTCACCTCGCCCCGGATGTGGACCGCCCCGGGCAGCAACGAAGCCCGGCGTGTCCCCCTGCTCCTAGCCGCCGTCCCGGTCAAGACGTGCCCGCGGTGTCACTTCGCCCACCGGATGTGGCCGACCCCGGGAGCCCACGGGATGCGTTCCATCCGTCTGCTAAGAGCGTGGTGAGGGAATCCCCCATGCGGTTCTCCCCCCGAGTGCCATCGATCTCCGATTGGCCGACGGCGGTGTCTACCGGGCCAACAACGACCGCAGTCGTGCAGCCCGCGCATGTGCACCGTTCGAGCTGTGTAGTGCATTTTCAATTTGAGTGGAATACAGTTTTTTGATTCGATTGCAGTATAGTTTTTATGTGCTGGTGGTGCGTGTAGATTGTGTTTTTTATCTGGAGAAGAGGTTGATCCCAAGAGGTTCGCCGACATTCTTTTTCATGTCTTTTGCGGTACACTTTGTCATGTATGCAGCAGAAACTAACATACTAAATAATGTGAACAATATTGCGGTTCACTTCCGTAAAATATTGCGGTTCACTTCCAGTAGTATTTTATCGCTATCGTTCATAAATTTTTTGAAAAAAAATGCAGTTCACTCACCTCGTCCTTGCGGTGCACGCTTGTTGATAAAAAATTATGTTGAAAGTTACAAAAATAAGTGCAGTTCTCTCTGTCGATAAATGCAACCAGTACTGATTGAATGCAGTTCACTACGTCGATTCCGGATCCGCGAGGGATGCAAACCAATGCAGTTCACTCGCCGATTTTTTGTTCCGCGAAAAAAGTGAGTCCGCGTTTTAGTAAAACCAACGCTACTTTTAAACCATAACGAGTTAGAGAGAAATTTATACATGAAGATGGAGCGCCTCGGCCAGAGCTATCCAACTGTGTATCAATTGGATCGATCGGACGAACGAATCGAATTTTTTTTACGCAAAAACGCCCGCTGTCCACAAGAGGGCGTCGCCACCGTTTTCTAAATTGCTTCAAAACGGTGCAGAATCTCGAAAAGTGTTCAACATGTCGAAGATGCTCCTACTCCATACGAATCCAACGGTGTATCATACCCATCGTTTTGACAAACGGTTAAAAAGTTTGACTCTCTACGAGATCTGAAAACCAAAAACAAAGTGGCTGCGTTTTTTTCAAATTGAAATTCCTCTCAAAATGTGAGGAATTAGACAAAGTGTTCTACATAAGGATGGAGCGCCTGATCGATATCTTTCCAACGGTATATCATTTGCATCATTCCGATAAACTGTTTAAGAGAAATCGCGAAAATACGCCCGCTGCAAAAGTTTGTTGCCGCACCGTTTTCAAAACTGTTTTTAATCCGTTAGGAATTAGAAAACATGTTCAACATACGGAAGATGCTCCATTTCAATAAGAATCCAACGGTGTATCATGCGCTCAATTCCGATGAACGGTTAAAAAGTTGAAGCGAAAATGGTGCATGCGGTTCTGTTTTACCCGAGCTGCAGTGCTTCGAATTCAGCAGTGCGGTTCTCTTTGCGATACAATGCAGTTCGGAATGTTGTCAGAATATTCTAACAACGGTGTCAGAATAGACCGGCTGTATATATATTCGGACCACTGCACCTCGGGTAAAACAGAACCACATGCACCGTTTTCGTTTCAACTTTTTAACCGTTCATCGAAATTGAGCGTATGATAAACCGTTGGATTCGTATTGAAATGGAGCATCTTCCGTATGTTGAAAACTTGTTGTAATTACTCATGGATTAAGATCAGTTTCGAAAATGGTGCGGCAACATACTTTTGTAGCGGGAGTATTTTCGAAATTTCTCTTAAACCGTTCATCGGAATGATACAAATGATATACCGTTGGAAAGATATCGATCAGGCGCTCCATGCATATGGAGAACACTTTGTCTAATTCCTCACGGTTTCAGAGGAATTTGAAATTGAAAAAAACGCAGACACTCTATATTTGGTTTTCGGATCTCGTAGAGAGTCAAACTTTTTAACCGTTTGTCGAAACGATTCGTATGATACACCGTTGGATTCGTATGGAGTAGGAGCATCTTCGACATGTTGAACACTTTTCGAGATTCTGCACCATTTTGAAGAAATTTAGAAAACGGTGGCGCTGCCCTCTTATGGACAGCTGGCGTTTTTGCTAAACTTTTTCGATTCGTTCGTCCGATCGATGCAATTGAGACATCGTTGGATAGCTCTCGTCGAGGCGCTCCATTTTCATATATAACTTTCTCTCTAACTCCTTACTGTTTGAAAGTAGCGTCGATTTTACTAAAACGCGGACTCACTTTTTTCGCGGAACAAAAAATCGGCGAGTGAACTGCATTGGTTTGCATTCGACAGGAAAGCGCACTGCATTATCGCCAAACAGAGGGCACGTGTTCTTCGCGGTCCCGGAATCAGCCAAGTGAACTGCATTCGCCGGGCAACCGCACCGCATCCCACGGTGCAGGCGCACTGCATTATCGCCAAATAGAATTGCACGTGTTTTTCGCGGATCCGAAATCCGCCAAGAGAACTGCATCCGTCGGGCAACCGCACCGTCTTTTGATTCTATTTTCATCCAACAAGGTGCGGAACTTTGTTTTTTCATGTGATTGTATCGATTTAAAAATTGACGAAGTGAACTGCATCGATTGCATGTGATTGTACCCGCCAAGTAAATGCACTGCATGTGATTGCATCCGACAGGTAAGTGCACTGCATTATCGGCAATCGGCAAACAGAAATGCACATGATTTTTTTATCAAATTGTCGAAATCAGCTTCGTAGAAAATGAAACATGACACACACAAAAAGTGAACCGCATTTTTTTTATGATCAATAAAAGTGAACCACGAAGCAAAAAATAGCAATGTTTTTCCTATGAGTGCACTGCATTACATTATTTGAACACAAAGATTTTTACAGTACTGCCTCAATTTCTTTTGTACACTATATGACGCACTGCATGTCCAACCACACATACTGCACACGTAGCAGCCATGGGACTGCAAAAAAATTGGAAATTGCAACATAGGTCCCTGTAATTTACAAAAAAAAGCAATCGGGTCCTCTTGACCCAGCGCCAGCAAATGTAAGCCACTGTCCACGATGCCTACTCCGGTGGCGGGACGCAGCAGTTGCGGGCACGGTCCAACGAGGCACCACGAGACGGGGAGAAGTGGAGGGCGGGGCCAGCCTTCCCGAGGCGGGATACAGGACGGCGGCGCACCGTGGGTCAGGCACTGACTCGGGCGGGGCGGAGGAGCGAGGTGGCCAGACGGGGGTGGCGATGAGGTGGCCAGGCCAGGCAGCGGAGCGAGGCGGCCGTTGATGGCTTCTCGCCCTTCGTTGGTTACCCCAAGTGGAAGGTTTGAGATGTAGTGCAGCAGCAGTTTTCCCTCGGTGAAGATACCAAAGTTTATCTCCAGTAGGACTCCAGAGATGATAAGTAGGTGTCAGCGGCGCAACTGACGCGGAACTGCACGCAGACACAAATAACTTTGTTCCCAACGATAAAACGCAAGGGATAATGATAGCAAGTAAAAGCAGTAAAGTAAATATAGCTTGGAAACAGTAATGATGATATGGACCGGGATACGTGATGTTCACTAGTGATGTCTCTCTCCCAAAAGACGATAAAACTGCTATGCGAGGTAAACAAATTACAGAAGGGCAATTGACAGGATTATGAACACACTGCAATGCTAACTATGCTACAAAAGAAAGGAAGAGGCTCAAAAGCACGGGCAGTACGCCCAAATAAGTAGACCGAAATCCATCTGCATCTACTACTAATCATCCACCTTGAGATATCTATCCAGAACATCTCGCTGGTATTAAGTTGCGAGCCCCACCCAAAGTGTAAACCCAAAGCAACAGACAACTGCATTAAAAAGAACTTTGCGTAAATTAAACAATCCTTGTAACAACGGTTACAAGCACCGTTGTTTTCCCCCTTGTGGCAACAACACATCCCCTAGACTCATGTTTCTGTCACTCAAGCGTGTCATCGGGGGGCATGAACCCACAATCTAGCACAACGTTCCCTCTTGGAGTCACTACCTACTACTTGGCCAAAGCAATAAACAGCAACGGAGAACATGCAAGAATTACTTAGGAACAAAAATATAAGAGATAAAAACCAAATATATTACTCTACCATAATCTGAACATAATCTCATAATCCATCAGATCCCTCCAAACTCAGCATAGCAACAGCAGAAATATTTCAAAGGTGCCTCGATCATGTAGGGCAGCTCACGAGGTCTAAACAATGAAGATCAAAGAGGGGAGGAGAACATCACATAGCTACTGATCACGGACCCATGGTCCAAGGAAAACTACTCACGAGACATCCGGGGAGCATCCATGGTGGAGAGGAGACTCCCGGAGGTCAATCCTCCCTCCGGAAGGGTGCCGGGAAGAGGTCTTCTGGTGCTCCCGATCTCGGAAGCACGGCGGCGGCGGAACAGAGGCGATTTAGCGGAATAGGGTTCCTCTTTTGGAGTTTTCCCTTGACGGAGAATAAATAGGCGAAGGGGGGCCGCCAGAGGTGGACCAGGGGCCCCAGGCGCCCCCCTGGCGCGGCGAGGGGTGGGGCCGCGCCGGGTGGCCGCCTGGGCCCCCCTGGCTCCCCTCTGGCCCCTCCCGGGCTCTTCTCGAAGCTTCCTGTACGCTGATTTTCCTGTATTTTTCCCGGAATTTTTCTGGCACTTTTTATAAGGGGGAAAACTGAAATAGAAAAATAGCAGAAAATAGGAACTGGCACTGGGGTGCACTGAGTTAATAGGTTAGTCCAAATATGATCAAAAGTGAATGAAAGTGTATCTAGATCATAGCAATATAAAACAAAACATGCATGGAGCAAGCAAAAATTATAGATACGTTTTGGACGTATCAACATCCCCAAGCTTAATTTCTGCTCGTCCTCGAGTAGGTAAATGATAACAACTTAATTTCTGTGGTGACATGCTAGAAACCATAAAAGAACTTTGAAAAGTAAAGCAATCAAGGTTAGAGATTCAATTCAAGTCATAACATGCAAGAGTCTATATTAGCATTGAAACAAGTAACAAAAGAACAATAGGTGCAAGAGCTCTCGCTGTCCATGACTCGAATGTCTCCAAATGGTGTTTGCGTGCAAGAAGGGGGATAGGGAATACGAGAAAAAGTAATTTTTGTGTTGAGAACTCAATATACTAAAGTTTCACACTTGGTCTTCCTTGGAATCTTATCTTGACTCGTCCCCAGACCACTAGCCAGGTACAAGTCAATTTGATCCACTCCTTTTCGATATTTTGAGCACTAATGCAATGGATGAGCGTAAGCACGAGATTTGACACATAAGATGGCAAAGAGAGAAGTATGGTGGAGTTGGAAGACAAAAAGGATGAGAAAGGCTCACATCAATGAGGACAATCATAGGCAAGAAATGCCAAATGATAGATATGATGTGAGGAGTAGGGATTGCCATGCAACGGATGCACATAAGAGCTAAGAAGCTCTCCAAAGGAACTAGTGGGGGTGCATCTAACTTGCTCGCTGATGAAGACCTAGAGCTCGTTTGAGGAGGCTCATCCTTGGAATATGCAAGCCAAGTTCTATAGTGTGAAGGTCCCCACATAGCTGTATGCATAATGATCATCTCTATGGAGTACAAGGATATAAAGGGAGTACTAGTGTGGATCTCTCAAAAGGATAGTAGTGTTGCCCCTTTCTCTCTTTTTATTTCTTTTTCTCTTTTTCTATTTTTTTGTATTTTTTTTGTGGCCTCAATGGCTCTTTATATTTAACTCTCATTTGTCCTCTTTGGGATCTTTTAATGTGTCCACTTTGGGATCTTTTCCTCACTTAAGGGCAACACTCTATTTTACAAGAAGGTAAAGGAGATCTTTCACACTTTACAAGGTACTCAAAACATAAAGAAGATGTAACAATCATGATGTATGCAATGTATGTCGCTGCCAGTGTAGCAAGAACATGTATGACATGAAGATCAAGTCATGAAGAGGTGGAAGTTGCATGGCAATATAACTCGGAAAGGCTATGGAAATGCCTTGATAGGTTGGTATGGTGGCTGTTTTGAGGGAAGATATAAGGAGGTTATGATGACAGAGCGTATCATGCCAAGGGTTTGGATGTACCGGCGAAGGTGGACACCAACTCTCGGAGTGAGAAGAAGGTAATGCACGGCACGAGACATGCTAGCAAAATATGGGAAGGTGGAAGTGTCAACTTTCAATACTTACATTAGTCCGAAGAACTCATGCACTTATTATCGGTAACTCTCAATCTAATAAGGAGGTTCACAAAGAGACAAGTACCCCGAGGAGGAGTGTATGGGGGTTTGGTTATCCTTGCTCATACTCGACTCATGGTACGTGAGTGTTCTCTGATATTCGACCCCTCAGAAGAGTAGTGATCCATCTAGTAGCTAGAGTTCTCAACTAGTTTTGTAGGTTTTGAAAATACACACAGATTGCCCAAAATACGACACCTATCACTAATAGGCAAGAGCTCTTGACACCAAAAGTTCAAACATTACTCACAACAATACCTCAAAACTATTGCCAGTTACTACTAAAATTAAATAGCAACCTCAATTACCTACTTTCAAGACAAGACACAACTCAGTGCAACAACCAACTATCTTTAACAAGATAAACATGAAAACTAAAAAGAGTTCCAGCAACAAACTAAACAAAAGCCAAGGCTCTTGCTAAAGACAAACTAAGACTAAAACTAAATATGGCAGTAGCTACAAAAAGATAAAGAACACACAACAGCAAAAAGATAAGCAGGAAAAATCCTATGATGTGTTCTAAATTTTGAAAGTGGAGCGTGTTTCTCTCCCACACAAAGTAAGACAGGATCTAACTTTTTATGAACAGCAAGCAAAGCTAAAGAAAACGAAAGACAAAACCTAAGAGCGAGACGCTCCAAGCATAGCACATAACGCATGAAGTGATAAAAATATAATGAGACGAAGGACGAACTGATGATTGTTGATGGAGAAGGGGATGCACGGGGGCATCCCCAAGCTTAGAAGCTTGAGTCTCCTTGAATATTTATTGGGGATGCATGGGGGCATCCCCAAGCTTGAGCGCTTGACACTCCTGGATCTTCTTTCATCATCTTCCATCACACACTTGAAAACTCCCTTCATACATAACTCATCATAAGTTGATTAGAGAGGTTAGTACCCTTAATAAATAATTTTTCCCACTGGATATAAAGATATTCTTGAAGAGCTACTGTTTCTCAAGAGTGCCAAATTTTTTTGCAAAGAAAAAGCAAGCTTAATGTTTGCAAAAGTTAGGAGAGACAAAACGTGGCAGAATCTGTGAAAAACAGAACAGCAGATAGTAACAGAATTTTTTAGGGGCACTTCTGCAACTCAAAGAAAAAAACTCAGAACATACGGAAGTTTCGTAATTCTATCGAGCATATTGTGTAAAACTTTCAGCTCAAAAAGATGAACTGGGATTTTTATGGAATTTTTCTGGTCACGAGGACAGAATCTGTTTTCTGGACAGCATGTCACAACTTTTACTTCCCTTGCCGTAAGAGGCTATTACTTGGCACTAAGCTGAAAAATAAAGATACAATGATGTTGCTACAGAAGTAACAATCATCAAGACACAACAAAAGAAAAAAGAAAACACCTAAATTCGTTGCGGTCTGCCTCCCGAAAGCGCTTCTTTAAAGCCATTAGCTAGGCATGATGCAAAAGAAGAATCAAGTTTTATCAAGAGAAAGAGAGTAACTAGCCCGTGTAACGGACTCAAAAGGTAACTTGATTTTCTTTCTAGGGAAGTGTTCCATCCCCTTTTTGAATGGGAATTGGAATTTTATATTCCCCTCTTTCATGTCAATAACCGCACCAACGGTGCGAAGAAAAGGACGTCCCAAAATAATTGGACACAAAGGTTCACACTCTATATCCATAACAATAAAATCAACGGGAACATAGTTGTCATTGACAATGATAAGAACATCGTCGATCTTCCCCAAAGGTTTCTTTATGGAAGAATCAACAAGACGAACACCAAATGAACAAGGCTCAAAGGGCTTCAATTCAAACATATCAAATATTTTTTTGGGAATAACGGAGGTACTAGCTCCAACATCACATAAAGCATAGCAAGAGAAGTTATTTAATTTAATTTTTATCATAGGGTCCCAACCATCATCTAGCTTCCTAGGTATGGAGGCTTCTACTCTAAGCTTCTCCTCCCTAGCTTTGATGAGAGCATTTGTGATATGCTCCGTGAAGGCAAGATTAAGTGTGCTAGTGTGGGGGTCTCTAGACATTTTGTGTAGCAAACTGATAACTTCTGAGAGGGTGCAACTATCAAAATCAATATCACTACTATCAAAGGTGGTAGTAGTGTCATCTAGGCTTACTTGTTTGAAACCCTCTATGTTCATAGGTGTTTCTTTTTCTACGGTTGAGGTATTAGCATCACCATTAATAGGTCCAACGAGACTAGGAGTGCATTGGGTGCTAATAGTTTGGGTGTCCTCAACAATTTGGATAGTGGAAACTGTGTGGAGTGTAGGAAGGCTCTTAATTCTATCATCTTCCTCTTTTTCTCTTGCCCATCTTTCTTTAGTTTAGCCATCATCCTAATATTTTCATTGATTTGTAACTAATAGCATTAATAGGAGTGGCCTTATTCTCCTCAAGGGGAGAGGTTCTAATTTTAAGCATCTCAATATCAAGGGCTAAGCTTTCTACCTTCAAAGAGAGATTATCTATTTTAGCTAATTTCTCTTCTACATTTTTGTTGATGGATTTTTGGGTAGTGATAAAGTCTCTAAGCATGCTTTCTAATTCAGAGGAGGGGTTCTTGTTGCTAGGGTAGGTATTGTTGTTCCCATAGTTGGAAGGAAACGGTCTAGGATTACTAGCAAAATTTCCCCTATAAGCATTGTTGTTGAAGTTGTTTCTAGCAATAAAGTTCACATCTACTTGTTCTTGGGCAACCAAAGAAATTTAAAGGAACATCATGAGGATCAATAGAGGGTTGCTTGGTAAGTAGAGACATAATTAAGTCAACTTTTTCATTGAGGGAGGTAATTTCCTCGACAGAATTTACCTTCCTACCTGTTGGAGCGCGTTCGGTGTGCCATTGGGAATAACTGGTCATCATTTCATCGAGAAGCTTCGTGGCAGCACCAAGTGTAGTTGACATAAAGGTTCCTCCCGCGGCCGAATCTAACAGGTTACGCGAGGTAAAGTTCAAGCCTGCATAAAAAGTCTGGATAACCATCCAAGTAGTCAAACCATGTGTAGGGCATTTCTTAACAAGAGATTTCATTCGTTTCCAAGCTTGAGCAACGTGTTCATTATCCAATTGCTTAAAATTCATAATATTACTCCTCAATTGGATAATCTTAGAAGGAGGGTAGTACTTCCCTATAAAAGCATCTTTGCACTTATCCCAAGAATCTATGCTATTCCTAGGAAAAGATTGAAACCAGATTTTAGCATCTCCCCTTAAAGAGAAAGGAAAGAGCTTGAGCTTAACAACATCACCTTCTACTTATTTATACTTTTGCATATCACATAATTCAACAAAATTATTCAAGTGTAAAGCAGCATCATCTCCAGCACCAGAGAATTGATCTCTCATAACAAGGTTTAGCAAAGCAGGTTTAATTTCATAAGATGTAGCTGAAGTGGCAAGTGTGGAAATGGGAGTGCAGATAAAGTCTTGGTTGTTGTGACTAGTGAATTCACACAACTTGGTGTTTTCAGTGGAACCCATAGTGGCAGCAAGTGTGGCAGATTTTTTTGTAATTTTTTGATAAAAGAAACAAAGATAAAAACTGAAAGATAAACTAACAAGACTAAAAAACAAAGGTAAAGGGTAGTGTGCAACTCCCCTATCTTAGCACTCGGAGTCCCCGGCAACGGCGCCAGAAAACTTGCTTGATGGCTTCTCGCCCTTCGTTGGTTACCCCAACACTACTAGGGAATAGCCTTTTAGTGGCGTCCTTTTTTTGCGTTTAGTGGCGCATTTCGAAATGCGCCACGCATAAGATTCTTAGGGGTGGCGCATTCTGAGAATGCGCCACTATTAAATTTTGTGAAATTTTGAAGAATGGGCCACTATTAAATTTTGTGAAATTTTGAATTTTGAATCTGGATCTGGAAAACAAATTTTTTTATTTTTTTATTTTCTTAATCTCAGGTTAGTATGCTTAATGCCCGATCACTATGCTTAATCTCAGGTCAAACTAACCTCCGTGGTCAAACTTCCCCGAGGGTCACCCATCCTACCACTACTCCAGCCCTAGCACGCTTAACTTCTCGGTTCTATTCATCTCTCACTCCAGCTCACCCAACAGGCACTTGTTGATATATCTAACATATAAATCCTATTAAACCATGTTGATGTCTAGGACCTTGTTAATGTTTATGGGTGTGCTAAGATTTTCAACATTTTTTTGAAACTTTCTCGATGGGACTATTAGCATATTTTGAACTTTAAAAAAAATTGATTTTTTTAAAAAAATTTAAAATTAATTTTTTTTAATTTTTTTTTAATGTTACTATCTAAAATTTTCAATTTTTTTTTATCTTCTGATTTGTCCTCTAGCCTATTTTTGAATTAAAAAAAAGTAAAAAAAATATTTTTAAAAAAAATTCAAATTTTTTTGTTAGTAGTGGCGCATTTCATACAAAATGCGCCACTACTAAGTTCAAAATTTTTTTCAATTTTTTCTCTTTTTTTGGGCCTCCAGATCTTCAAACGCCCGTAACTTTTTTCTGTTAGGTTTTTGAGGATTCTAAAAATGTTCAACGGGTTACACGGGGGGGGGGTGTATTTGGGAATTTTCCCGCCCAGTTTTTTCTTACTACTAAGTTCAAAAAAAATTTCAACGTAGTTTTTGAATTTGGATATAACTTTTCGAGTAGATGATTTTTCATATAAAAAACTTTTTCATCGGAGGTCGTATGCAAAAGTTAAGCCCATTTTACGTAATTCTCGGGAGATTTTGCAAAAAAAGTCGAAATTCATATTTGTAAATTTTCCTAACAACTAGACCACATATCATTTGGAAAACTTATTTTCTTTTATTTTTTTGACATTTCTATCATTTTCTTTTATTTATTTTCAAATTGAAAAGGAGGTCCACGGGGGGGGGGGGGGTGTATTTGGGAATTTTCCCGCCCTGTTTTTTCTTATTAGTGGCGCATATGGGAAATGCGCCACCCCTAAGAGCTTATGGGTGGCGCATTCTGGATGCGCCACTAATAATTCCTTAGGGGTGGCGCATTTCCAGAATGCGCCACCCCTAAGCTCTTAGGGGTGGCGCATTTCTCCAAATGCGCCACGTATAAGGGGATACAGGGCTGGCCCACTCTTAGGGGTGGCGCATTTTGGAAAATGCGCCACCTATAAGGGCTTATAGGTGGCGCATTTTTTACCAGTGCGCCACCCCTTACAACATAGTGGCGCATTACATATAAAATGCGCCACTAATAAGCTTTCCATGTATAGCTATTTCCTTAGTAGTGCAAGTGGAAGGTTTGAGATTTAGTGCAGCAGCAATTTTCCCTCGGTGAAGATACCAAGGTTTGTCTCCAGTAGGACTCCAGAGATGATAAGTAGGTGTCAGCGGCGCAACTGACGCGGACCTGCACACAGACACAGATAACTTTGTTCCCAACGAAGTTCAGAGAGGTTGTCAATCTCTCCGGTCTTGTTGTTCACAAAGGATAAAACGCAAGGGATAATGATAGCAAGTAAAAGAAGTAAAGTAAATATAGCTTGGAAACAGTAATGAGGATATGGACCGGGATACGTGATGTTCACTAGAGATGTCTCTCTCCCAAAAGACGATAAAACTGCTATGCGAGGTAAACAAATTACAGAAGGGCAATTGACAGGATTATGACGCACCGCAATGCTAACTATGCTACAAAAGAAAGGAAGAGGTTCAAAAGCACGGGCAGTACGCCAAAATAAGTAGACAAAAATCCATCTGCATCTACTACTAATCATCCACCTTGAGATATCTATCCAGAACATATCGCTGGTATTAAGTTGTAAGCCCCACCCAAAGTGTAAACCCAAAGCAACAGACAACTGCATTAAAAAGAAGTTTGCGTAAAGTAAACAATCCTTGTAACCGCGGTTACAAGCACCGTTTTTTCCCCCTTGTGGCAACAGCACATCCCCTAGACTCATGTTTCTGTCACTCAAGCGTGTCATCGGGGCGCATGAACCCACAATCTAGCACAATGTTCCCTCGTGGAGTCACTACCTACTACTTGGCCAAAGCAATAAAAAGCAACGGAGAACATGCAAGAATTACTTAGGAACAAAAATATAAGAGATAAAAACCAAATATATTACTCTATCACAATCCGAACATAATCTCATAATCCATCAGATCCCTCCAAACTCAGCATAGCAACAGCAGAAATATTACAAAGGTGCCTCGATCATGTAGGGCAGCTCACGAGGTCTAAACAATGAAGATCAAAGAGGGGAGGAGAACATCACATAGCTACTGATCACGGACCCATGGTCCAAGGAAAACTACTCACGAGACATCCGGGGAGCATCCCGGAGGTCAATCCTCCCTCCGGCAGGGTGCCGGGAAGAGGTCTTCTGGTGCTCCCGATCTCGGAAGCGCGGCGGCGGCGGAACAGAGGCGAGATTGCGGAATAGGGTTCCTCTTCTGGAGTTTTTCCGTGACGGAGAATAAATAGGCGAAGGGGGCAGTGAGAGGTGGACCAGGGGCCCCAGGCGCCCCCCTGTATTTTTCTTGGAATTTTTCTGGCACTTTTTATAAGGGGGAAAACTGAAATAAAAAAACAGCAGAAAACAGGAACTGGCACTGGGGTACACTGAGTTAATAGGTTAGTCCAAATATGATCAGAAGTGTATGAAAGTGTATCTAGATCATAGCAATATCACACAAAACATGCATGGAACAAGAAGAAATTGTAGATACGTTTTGGACGTATCAGCCGTGCCTTGGCGGAAGCGGCGCGAAATGGTGGCAACGGCGACAGAAGGTGGGAGATGGAGGGCGCCGGCTATGCGAGGTGGCCGGCGGCACGAGTGGTAGCGGGAGCGGCCGTCGCGCGGCTGGAAGCGGGGCGGCCGGCGCACAGCTTATGGTTGGGCGGCCGGCGCGCGGGGAGGCGACATGGTCAGGGGCGGTTGGTCATGGCCTGAGAAGTTTCGTGCGTGGGGTGGGGGAGCCGAGCCATGAGGTGGTTGTGGTGGGGTGGGGATAAGGATAAGGAAGGAGTATTTTTATGCTTGTGTGGGTCGGTCGAGCGGTGCAATGGATTTCAGAGTTTTGGAAGAATAAGAAGATTGTTGTTAGAATAAGGTCTTAAGGGGTGTTGTTAGAATAGACCCACCCTATATATATATATATATATATATATATATATATAAGTCAACATTTGTCGCATCGTCTATCGCCACATAATAAAGTAGATTTACATCGCAACCGACTCTCATCGCAGTCAAATTAATAAGTCGATCTTAATCGCATCTCCATAGTTAACATATAAAGTTGACTTTCGTCACAAATAGGCTATCGCCATAAAGTCGATTTTTATTGCACCAGGCTTTCGCCACATCTCAAAGTCGACTATGTCGCACTGGCTCTTGCCGCACTTATGCATAAAATCAACTTTCATATTGCATAGTCTTTCATACATATTGCATCATATTGCATCATAAATTACATATTTCTACACTTTTCTCAGAGACTTGGGGGCTTGATCAAACCTCTATCAGCTCTGAGAAAGTATATTGATTTGATAAGGCGAAATGGGGGGGGGCTTGATGATACTCATCGAGTCCTACCAGAAAAGTCGGCATATATATGTAAAAGTTCACATGTGTTTGCTTAGATAAGGGGTTAAATGGGGGTTCGATGGCTCCCATCGACTCTGAAAACTGAAGAAACCCCGGCATACACGTGAATTGGCCAACCACGCCGCCCGGCCTGTACAACTTGGAGTTTACATAACTAACGCACAATCGGTTGGTCTAAACGTCGTTGTGTACATAAAACACCTATCGAATTTAGTCCTAAGAGCCGCGCACACTACTCATTGAAAAGCCGGCTCTACAGAGATGTTGTGTCACAACCCCAACTAGGGTAAGTGCTAGGGTTTGAGTTCCCCTTTGCATCATGTGAAAAATCCAAAAAGAAATTCAAAAATGGGGGGGGGGGGAAGCCCTAAATAATTTAAATAAATGGCCAGATAAAAATCTTTTTCCAAAAATCATTTGAATGTTTGGAAAACTCCTAGAACTGTTGCTGATCATTTCAAAAGTGGTTTGGGTTCATTCCCAAGCTCATGGAATTTTCTAAAATTCAAAATGTGCCATGGAAATTAAATATGACCCCTATTTGACTTGAAATTCAAATGTATTGAATTTTAAAAATGCCCAAATCCTAAAAGTGACTAGCTACTGGTCAGCTAGTATTTATAAAATTAGTTGGGCATTTTTATAAAATGCTTTGGTATTTTTACCAGAGAAAAACAAAAGAAGAAAAAGAAAACAGAAAAGAAATAACAGAAGAAAAGGGAAAAGGAAATCTAGACCACCCCCTGGCCACCCCGTCCCAACTAACAGGACTCCGGCCCAGCCAACCAGCCCCACATTGTCGTCTCCCGCCCCGACGCCGAAGCAACTCGGTGGCGGCCTGGGAGCACGCCGCGGAGCCACCGCGACGCCGAGAAGGCTCCAAGCCCACCGGTGCCTCATCTCCTCGCCAGGAGAACGCCTAGGTCCTCCTTTCCCTTTCCCCTCCATGCGCGGCTCCTCTCCACGTATCTGCGCTGCCTTTCCGCGCACACCCGAGGAATTCTCCAGAGAGCGCACCCGCGCAGCCGTGGCCAACGACCGCTTAGCACCTTGTTGTCTTGTCCTCCGTTCGTAGCGCCCTCGTCTTCATCGCCCTGGAGAAGGCCCCGAGCCCGGAACGCATCGAGCCGCTGGAATCGACGACGAGACGCTGCCGGAACCGTAAGACCTCACCGTCGATTACGCCGTCTCCGGCCTCCCTCCGGCTTCCTCGACCTCACCATCTTGCTCACGGTGAGCTCGCGCACCGTCCCCCTCTAACCCCGGCTCCTCCTGAGCCTGCAGTCGCCTTCCTCCTGAGCATGACCACGGTCGCCGCCGGGCTGGACATTGACGTCGCTCCCGTGCTCGCCTTGGTGCGTAGCTAGCACCAGTGCATGCGGGTGAGCCAGGGCAACCCCCTGGTACCCTTCTCCCCCTTCCCTGCGGCCGTTTTCCAATTCCGGCGAGCCCCTCCGCCGTTCTGTTGGTCACCGACGGCGAGGTGACGTGGTCCCGTCATTAGCCAGCTGACCCCTAGCCTAATGACCCACTAACAGTGGCTGACCAGTGGGCCCAGCCACTAACTAAACTGGTTTAGTTTAAACAGAGATTTAATTAAACAGGATTTTAACACTGTGCCTATGACAGGATTTTAACACCAGTCATGCTTGCATCAGCATGATGCAATAAACAGTTTTCTAGATTAAAATAATTAAAAGAAATTCCAAAAAGGCAGAAAATAGTATAAACTTCTAAAAATCATAGAAAATTCATATTAACTCCAAATTTAACATATAATATATGAAAAATGATCAGCACAAAATAATCTATCCAAATATAGAACTTTCAGCTATGTTTGAGTTGAATTTAAAATGGTACCAATAGCTTTTGCTATTTGGTTTAATTGGAATTAAATCAAATTAAATTCAAATGCTACTCCAACTTCAACCAATGCAATGCAATCATGATCACTTGAACATCAGAGCATATCATACACATTTCAAAATAGTTTACAATGATCAAACACTAGAAAATACAATTTGGCTAATTTGAAAGTCATATATGGAGTTTGAATTTTCATTTCAAATGCAATACCCTTCATTCAAATGTAATTTGCTACAAACCAGTACCATTCACATCATGGACAACATTATCATGTGCTTGTGCATTTAAATTCAATGTTCCCCCCCCTCTTGTTGATGATTGAGCTAGTAACAGTGCCTCCGAGACGGTGATCACCCCCGAAGAAGAAGACCACCGTTGAGACCCGTGTATCGTCAGCAAGGAAAGAAAACCCCCATTGATCATATCTATAAAATCCCACTTCCCTCTCAGTCTCGCTTATGCATGTTTAGGAGATCACCGAGACACGTTCTTTCGCATAGTTGAACCCATTCCGATGCATGACCTATCATTTGGTCACCGTATTAAGCAAACCACAATCCAAGCAGATATAGGAGTTGAATGATGAGCATGTGGCCCCTACAACTTTTACTGCTTATTGATGCTTAGTAGTACAATGAGGTTACATTGTTTGTGATTCGGGATGGATGATCATAGTGATGCTGATGATAATGTGTTGGTGAATCCACCCTAATACAAGGTGAACGATTCGAGGCTGTGTAGGAGTACACAGTGGGTTCTCTCGTTGAACACCGCCTTAAGAACCGAGTTCTTGTATGGTAATCCAAGACAAAGAGTACAACCACACATTGGGCTCACTAACCCCTTTCGGCCTAGTACCTTGATCCGTGTTGACGTCCGGGAGTCACATTAGTTCGGGCTTTCCATTTGGCATGTGCATAGAAAAAGAAGGAAGGAATGGTTGCATCATATAGATATGTGGGTGCACCTGTGAGGCAGGAAAACCATCTGCCAAAGGTGGCGTCTCGGTCACTTGCATTGTTTGAGTCCGTTTCGTTGATCCGGCCGGGATCTTGAGCGGAGGCAACTCAGATAGTGGACTCCTAGAATAGACCGGTTGTGAGCGAAGTTTCGTGGTGAACATCCTCGCTGTCACCTCTTGAACGGTGGCGAGCAAAAGGAGGTAACCGATGATCATGTGTGTGTAGTTGACACCCTTGCAAGGTTAACAAACCTATTCGAATAGCCGCGGACGCGGTCATGGACTACTTGGAACCTGTACCTGATTATTAGACAACTTGAATGGATACTTATAAAACTCGCAAGATAAGCGTGAGTGCTATGGTGTGCTCCTCGTGGGGAAGTCGAGGAAGTAACCATAGTGGTGTATTGTTTGGAGACATGTAGTGGACTCGTGTACGCTTCTTACCTCAAGTCTGGTACTCATAGTACAGGACTAGCCAAGTCAAAGCTGGCACTTCTGCATGTTGAAACCCCACCTTCCTTTACCTTGAAACTTGAGCATGAGTAGTATAGTTCTGATGTAAGTCTTGCTGAGTACGACTTTGTACTCACGTTTGCTTATTCTATGTTTTAGATGGAAACCCAGACCTCGATGGAGTCACCGACCTGAAGCTCGACGTTGACCTTGGTAGTATAGTTCCAGACAGCAGTCTGGTCCCTCGTGGAAGGGCATGTATGTTTACAAGGCTTCTCTAAGCCCTTTGTTAAACTTGTCTGTACTCAGACCTAATTTGCTTCCGTTGTATGATGTAATGTTGAGCACAGACATGTGATCTTTGTATGCTCTATGTGTAAGTCAATAAAGAAGTAGTTTGTAGAGTTATGTGATGATAACTGTTGTTCATACTAGACATGTGTGCTGTGTGTATGATTATAGCATGCATGTCTTAGTATGGGTTTTCGAGACCTTAGTTGTGATCTGGCTGGCAGTCTTTTATACACCAAGTGGCCCTTAGATGTGCGCAGCTTGGGGCATCGCGATGCGATTGATCGTGACTCTGTCACGTGCACACTTTGTTGTATGATCGAGCCCGCCCTAGACCCCGACTAAGTGATCGGGCTGGAGTTTGTTTATGTAAGGTTTATGATTCAATCGATAACATGGTTGAGACTACTTGTCTATGAGTATGGGATTTCACCACCCATAATCATTTAGACTTGTGAGCGGGCGATGAGTACCCATCTCAGTTGATCATCCGGCCTGGATGGGATGCCCCTCACGTACGATGCTTTCCGAGAGTGTTCTGTGCCTGGCCTTGTCTGCTTAGACAAGTGGCTACGGCTCTCGGCTCTCCATGTGATTGAGTTGTGACTGGAATTACATACGCATATTCCGGGTCCCGACATGTTACGACTCTTCAAACCAATAATTTCTGTCAACGCGAGAAGATGAGGTCTACGTCGACTTCTATTAGCATTTGCATTACATTCTTGCATATAAAGCATCATGCATAATCACAATTTTTTCTCACAGATAAAAAGTTAGACCTATGTGACCCGGCAAAAGCACTCAGATGCATATACCGACTCATGGGGACTGCCCTTGAAAAATCTTCTCAAAGACCAGACACGACGCTATGATGTTCATGTCGACTCTTGGGGAGTAAAACTTCAAAAACTTCTTATTCAAAGATTTGGCACGACGCCACAATGATCATACCAACTCTTCAGGAGTATGACTTCAAAAAATAAATATATGACCTGGTACGGCACACAAACGTAACCACACCAACTCATGGGGGCTACAAGTCGATCTATCCTATGAGTCGATTTTTGATACGCAACTATTCTGAATCGACTCAGGGGGCTACAGATACAGACATCATCAAAAAAGATTGGCTCTCATGCACCGAACCAAAACATTCAAAGTCAGGGATAAAACCGACTTATAGACTCGATGGGAATTTATAATTTTCATTCATCAACAGACGAGTCTTACATAAAAAAGAGGATCCTTACATTGTAGGAAATTAAAGGCCATAGACGGCAAAATACAACTAAAGTAAATAACTACAGCTTCAGTCGTCGTCTTCAGAGTCGGCTTCATCTTCAGGGGAAGAGTTTTCGACTTCTTCTTCATTGTTGTTGTAGAACTCTTCATCACTACTGCTGGAACTCTCCATGCAGCAGCCGGCTCGGTCACCATCTGAGTCAAATATTCTAGCCCACAAGGTGTCACCACCATCATATCTAAAGAGAACGGTGTCTCCCCTTGAGATATTCCTGGAAAGAGAAAAGTTTTCAACCCTTTCTCCAAGAACATGGAGTTGTGGCTAGAAAAGCTAGTAGCCACCCAAACGGGACCATGAGGATATCCCTTGGAGCGGAGCTCAAGACCCGAAGGCCTTGAATCAATCACAAGTTGAGTGAAATACTCAGGGAGTTTTGCCGGAAAATCATTCAAGGCTGTGGGTACTCAAACGATAAACTACCTAATGGGTACTTATAGCGATTCTGAGGAGAAGATCAATCAATGACATAAAGACGTGGGTAAATTACCCAAAGTGGGTGAAATTTATGGAAAGAATCCTCGATTTTAACTACAAACATCAATGCCTCCAACAGGCGTTTTGGGCAGTGCAATCATAAATACAAAACCGGATCTTTCACTAAAAAAGTCAAAAGAATTTTTCTGGTTGGAAGATGAAACAAAGAGACAAAAAAAATTGGCGCCGACTCCTTGCGAATCTCAGAGAAGTTGAGAGTCGGCCTATCCAATTCAGGAGTCAGCAACCACGATGGTGACAAGAAGATTTCTACGAAGACTAAAGCATCACACCAATCCTGGGGGCTAATGTCGGGGGGATGGACCAAGCCCATAACCCGATATTAGGTCTCCTGGGCCGACTCACCTACGAAAGGCCCACAAAGAAGACCCGGCCACGGGCCGGCCACGCCAAGGAAAGAAGATCAAAGCCATAGAAGGAATTTGACTTACCTTGTGTAGCACATAGTATATTTGTAAAGTAGAATAGGACTCCACCTCGTGTCGGAGTCGAAGTCGCGGAATTCCGGGACCCGGTGCCTGTAGAAGCCGAGGTCCATGGGATCCGGGGCCAGAGAACAATCTCAATCTAAGATAGGACTAGACACTTTTCGGCGTAACCTCGATCACCTCAAGATCAAGGTTGTGAGCCGACTCTCTTGTAATCGATCAACCGACTCTTCTTTTGAGAGTCGGAACCCATAATAATAAGAAGCAGGAGTAGGCTTTTACCTCGAGAAAAAGAGGGGCTGAAACTTGGGTAAATCGCCGAGTCTCTTGTCCATGTCGACTCTCTCCACGAAATCGCCTCGCAGCAAAGGTCCCATGTTAAGTTCGACTCTTCGGACATCTCCCGTGACTTTCCCACGACGGATTTCTCACCAGTCATTGATGTATTTCTTACTCGATGGAGCCCTCTACCACAGGAGTCCCAATGGCATGAAGCTACCGTGCATCCCCACCAATCAAGGCAAGGAGTTTCTCTGATACATCCACAAAGGAACATGCGGCGCCCACATTGGTTCTCAGGCGTTGGTTGGCAAGGTATTCCGGCAAGGGTTCTACTGGCCCACAGCCTTGAATGACGCCATAGATCTTGTCAACACCTACGACGCCTGCCAATACCAAGCCAAGGTCGTTAATCAACCACCATTAGCACTCTACACCATCCCTTTGTCATGGCCCTTTGCGGTCTAGGGATTGGACATCCTGGCCCCATTCCCCCGTTCTACCGGGCGCTATGAGTTCCTCTACGCCTCCATCTCCAAGTTTGACTGCTACTAGCAGGTGTGTTCTTCCTCCCTTTGATGATTTCTTGAGCGGGCCCACCAAGTCGAGTCCCCAGGTGGCGAACGGTCATGATAGTGGTATTTTCTTGAGTTCTGAGGCTGGAGCGTGCGGTCTGCTGGCGAATTTTTGACAGGCGATGCAACGCCGCACGATGTGTTCTGCGTTTTTCATCGCAGGTACCCTCGTGGATTTCGAGTAGTAGGGCTTTGCCGTCTTCCTCGTCGATGCCCTTTTGGAGTATCTGGGTGATGCTGCGCTTGTATAACTGTCTATTGATCACTGTGAATGCCTTGGATCGACGACTGGTGCGCCGAGCTTCTGAAACGTCTTGCGGTAGCGTACCTTCGATTAAGAATCGGAGGAACGGTTTTGTCCACGCTGGTCCTTCAAGTGCTGTTGGATCTGTAGGTTCGACCGCTTGGCTGCTGTTGCCTTCGGATGGGCTCGCTGATGCCACCTGTGTTGGCTCAATGGTGACGTCATCTATATCTGCCTCGGGTGCTGCTGTTTTTACCTTGATGGATCTCTGGCTGATGCTTTCGAGGAAAACGCTGGGTGGTACTCGTCCTCGAGTCGAGTCGATGTTTGCGAGTTTGTCGGCTTCTTTGTTGTTTGTTCTGGGGATATAATTGATCTCGCAACCTTCGAGACTTCCTTCGAGCGTGTTGTACAGCTTTAGATAGGCCTCCATGTTGTTGGCTACTACATTGCAGTCTTTCATCGCCTGCTGAACGACGAGGTTGGAGTCTCCGTAGATTACGAGGCGAGTGGCGCCGCATGTTTTGGCCATGCACATGCCATAGAGCAGTGCCTCGTATTCGGCTTCGTTGTTGGAGGCGTGGCTGAAGTTGATCTGGAGGACGTATTTGAGATTTGTTCCTTTGGGGGAGACCAGAACAACTCCTGCTCCGGCTCCTTGCTGTCTTTTAGACCCATCGAAAAACATTGTTCATGAGTTCGATAGGTCTGGGGGGCCTGGTGTCTGCACCTCCGTCCACTCGACCAGAAAATCTGGGAGGACTTGGGCCTTGATTGTTGTTGGGTGCTTGAACTGTAGGTCCCGCGGGCTGAGCTCAATGTTCCACTCGGCGACTCGCCCAGTCGCTCCGGGGTTGTTGAGGATGTCCGCGATTGGTGCGCTGCTCACGATTGTGATAGGGTGTTCGTCGAAGTAGTGCGACACCTTTCCTGAGGTCGTGATGATGGCCAGCAGTAGCTTCTGGTAGTGCGGGTACCGCTGCTGGGATTTTTTCAAGAGCATGCTTAGGTAGTAGATCGGCCTTTGTATGCTCTGGACCTTGCCTTCTTCTATGCGCTCGACGACGAGTGTTGTGCTTACCACGCTGTTGCGTGCTGGCATTTTCTCGTTCTTTGGGTACCGCCAAGATTGGTGGGGTCGAGAGTGTCTTCTTACGGTCCGCGAATGCTTTGCGGGCATCTTTGGTCCACTCGAATTTCTCCCCTTTTCTGAGCATCTGGTAGAATGGCAGTGTGCGCTCTCCCAATCTGCTGATGAAACGACTTAAGGCTGCGAGTCTTCCGGTGAGCTGTTGTACGCCTGTGATGTCGGTTGGTTCCTGCATCCTGGAGATTGCTCGAAATTTCTCGGGGTTCGCTTCGATTTCTCGGGTGGAAACCATGTACCCGAGAAACTTCCCGGCTCGGACGCCGAATGCGCACTTCTTTGGGTTGAGCTTGATTCTGTAATTGTGGAGTGCTGCGAAGGTCTCACGCAGGTCGTCGAGCAACGTGTTTGCACTGTAAGTTTTGATGACGATGTTGTCCACGTAGACTTGCACATTTCTTTCGATTTGCTCTTTCAAGCAGGCTTGCATCATCCGCTGGTATGTGGCACCGGCGTTCTTGAGTCCGAAGGGCATTGTCCTATAGCAAAATACGCCATCAGGGGTGATGAATGATGTGTGCTCTTCGTCTTCTTCCTTCATTCTGATCTGATTGTATCTTGAGTAGGTGTCGAGGAACGATAGTAGATCGCATCCTGCTTTCGAGTCGATTATCTGATCAATTCTTGGCAGGGGAATGTGATCCTTTGGGAATTGTGTGTTGACTAGCCCGTAGTCGACGCACATTCGTAGAACGTCTGTGTCTTTCTTGGGGACCAGCACTGGGTTGGCAATCCAAGTGGCTTTCTTCGTCTCTCGGATGAATTGGGCGTCGAGTAATCGGTTGACTTCCTCCCCGATTGCTCTGCGCTTTGGTTCTGAGAATCTTCGTAGTTCTTGCTTCACTGGCTTGGTGTTTGGCTTGATACGCAGTGCGTTGTCACAACCCCAAGTTAGGTATGTGCTAGGATAAAGAGCTACTTTGCATCATGTTAAAAAAAATTCAAAGGAAATTGAAATGGAAGAAGAACCCCCCCCCCGAATGAATTTAATTCAAATGGCCAGATAAAAAGTTGCTCCAAAAATTCCTTTTGCATTTTTGAAAAGTCTCATAAATGAGTATGATCAAATATAAAGTGATTTGGATTCAAACCCATGCTCATAGATTTTTCAAATAATCAAACAGGAGCTTGGAATTAAATTTAAACCCCGATTTGAATTAAAGTTCAAATTATTTGAATTTGAAAAATGTCCAAACTTTATAAGTGGCTAGCTATATTTATTGTGAAGCCATATAAAAATTTGGGGCATTTAATAAAATGTCCAGCTATTTTTTTAGAAAGACAAAAAAAAAGACAGAAAAGAAAAACAAAAGGAAAAAAGGAAACTTACCTGGCTTCTAGCCCAACATAAGCCCCAGGCCCAGCTAGCCGGCCCAGCCCAGTCTCCCCCGCTTGTCTCTTCCTCCCCGCGCCCTGAAGGTGCTCGGTGGAATGCATGCAGCACTCCACCGACGCCGCCGACGAGCCGTGGCCACGCAGCTGCTCCCCAGGCCACGACTACGTGCCACGGCGACGCCCTGCACCTTCCTGGACACTTCCCCCCTCCAGCGCAGCTCTCCCTCGCTCTGTATCGCCGTCTTCATCGACAACCGAAGCACGCCGCCGCCCGCCGTCGTGCACCCGCGCGGCCAGTGAGCACGTCGAGCCGCGCCACCATGTCCAGAGGCTTCTGCGCCGTCGACTACGCCAAGATGCAGAAGGAATCGAGCCCTTATGCTCTGTAGCCGCCATCCCCTTCTTCGTCCTCGCCTTCGGCCGCCGCGCTCCATCGACGAATTCATCACCGTCAAGGCACCCCCGACCTCGCCGTCGCGTCCTTCACATCCGTGGTGAGCAGGCGCATAGTTTCCCCCTGTTTCCCCCTTCCAATTCGACCTGTAGATCGATCTGCCATGAGAGCCGAGCAAGGTGGCCGCCAAGGTTGAACCTGCGCTCGCTCCCGTGCTCCCAAGTACTGCCCAGCGCGTGCGTTTGGCTCCTGGAGTTCGTAGCAATCGAATGCAACCATTCCGGCTTCAAACCGTGCCCTCTAGCTCCACTTCTGACCTCGCCTGTTGTTCTGCTTCCGTCGGGGAAGACGCCGCCGTCCCTCTGCACCTCCCCTCGAGCCCCAGCTGCCACTTTCACCTCCCCTCAAGAGATAATATTTCCTAACCCTAAGCTTGTACCGTACGGCAGGTTTGCACCTTCCTTATGAGTCGCAGACTCCTACGTCGGTGCCACTAGTGGGCCAAGGTTGGGTCCAGGCGGCATCCTTGTGGGCCTTCTGCCTTGTGGTTCACCGGGTAGGCCCATCCATAGGAGTCGTGGGGTCACCCCCTCATCAGCATGGGTGGAGGCCGACGACCTGCGGGTCGGCGGTGGCGTGCTGCCGGCGTCTCGTCGGTGAGGTGACCGGAGGGAAGGCGCACGAGCACTAGCGGCTCGCGCATGGAGGCTTGGGTGGAGGAACTCCACCACAGGCTGGTTCCTGGTTCCGGTGACGTGGCGCCATGTGAACCATCCGAGCTGGATCCGACGGATCTGATTGCAGCTGCCAGATCTGGATGGTGGGGGTTGGTGGCTGTGTAAGTTGGCGGCTGGGGAGAGGGTTGGCACGGAAATTGAGGCAGGTAGGTGATACGTCCAAATTGCATCACTATTTTATATTGTAATTCATCCTTATTCATTGATATATTTCATATTATGATGATGTTCTTATGTTGTTCTGGCTTATTTTAAACAGTTTGCAACTTTCCGGTGCCGAAGCAGCAGACGCAGGATTCAACGGTAAAAAGTGGACGCTGAGTTGCTGAACAAGAATACCTCCAAATTACGTGAAAATCGACGGGTGGTATTTTCCAGAAGATTAACGATGACTCGCCGAAGAGGGGCCAGAGGGGACCACAAGAGCCCCAGGAGGCCACCTGGCGCGCCCCCACCCCTGGCCGCGTCGGGAGGGCGCATGGAGCCCTGGGGCCACTCCCGGCTCCCCCCTCTGGCCTATATAGTCCTCATTACGCGAAAACCTAAAAAGAGAGATGTTTTACGGAGTTCCGCCACAGCTCCGTGGCAGAAACCTACAGAGAAGAAAGGGGCTCTCCGGCGGGAAGATTCCACCAAGGAGATCACCTCCCGGAAGGGGAGATCATCGTCATCGTCATCACCATCGTCATGGGCATCATCGAGATCATCATCGACATCATCCCCAACATCAGCACCATCTCCACCACCATCCAATCTCACCTCACAATTTTATCTTGTAGTGGTCATCTGATGTAGCAAGGACTTCATCACTTGTCATTCTAGGACAACTAGTAGTTCACGGTAAGGAAGGGGTAAGTGGTGAGGTTGCTGCCGCACTAGCATTTATAAAGTGGCTAACGATCTAGAGAGTAAGATAAGAAGCCAAGCATTCGATGAGGAATCGCCTCCAACAAGTCTTGCTATCAACTACTTACGCAAGCATAACACCTATCCTATCCTTGTCTTCCTCTTCGCATCCCGACGAAGAAGAAGCAGTCAAGGCACACACACACGTTGATCAAGTTATTTAAGATTATCTCAGTTGTTGTTGTCTATGAAAAAGGAGTAGGTCTCAAGTCGTCCATAACCGTGGACACGGCTTCTCGAAAAGATTTAACCCTGCAGGGGTGTACCAACTGCCCATTACAAGGCTCCGCACGCACGCTGATACGTCCAAAAAGAATCACTATTTTATATTGTGATTTCACCTTATTCATTGATATTTTCCACATTAAAGTGTTGTTCTTATGTTGTTTTGGCTTATTTTACACAGTTCACAACTTTCCGGTGCTGAAACAGTAGAACCAGGATTCAGCGGTGAAGAAGTGGAAACCAAGTTGCTGAAGAAGATCAAGTCCAAATGCGATGAAATTTTACGGGGAGCATTTTTATGCCAAATGACTGGGAGTCACCGAGCCAGATGGGTGCCTGGCGCGGCCCCCCTTCCTGGCCGCGCCAGGCACCCTCCTGGGTGCCTGGTGTCCCCTCTCGGTGCCCCCTTTCGCCTATATAACCCCTTGGGGGTAGAAACCCCTAAACAGGAGCTGCTTTCGCGAGACGCCACCGCCACGATGCGGAAACCTACAGAGGAGAAAACCAATCTCCGGCGGAGAGATTCCGCCGGGGAGATCACCTCCCGGAAGGGGAGATCGTCGCCATCATCATCATCGTCACGGGCATCATCGAGATCATCATCAACATCATCCCCAACATCAGCACCATCTCCATCTACATCCAATCTCATATCACAATTGCAAGTTGTGTTGTAATCCGTACTATCTATCCTCTCTACTCTAGCGGTGTTGATTACTAGTTTGTGGGGAATGCTATTGAGTTTTGTTGGAGAAATATCATTATGTCCAGATTGTTTATCATATATTTATCATCTCTGATCATGATCTCTTTTATGTCTTGTGAGTAGTTACTTTAGTTCTTGAGGACTAGTTTCTAGTAGTCATATCATGTTGAAGTAATTTGTGTTGTTTGATATTTAAGTTGTGTTTTTATTTCCCTAGTGGTGTTGTGTGAGTCGAACACTCAACACTTCGCCTTCTTAAGGACCTAGGGGAATACATTCTGTATTAAGAATGCTTACGGTGGGTTGCCGGAGTGACAGAAACCTGAACCCCAGTTTGCACACTTTTGCACAAGGGAATACTGGATCCTTGATCTTATTGCTGTGGTTAGGCTTTTCCATAATTCCTATCGTGTATTTGCGGATGCTTGCAAGATGTTTAATCATAAGAGTGCACTTATCTTAGTCTAGAAGGTGTGCTAGCATAGATCCACCCACTCAACACTTATCATCACAACACTTGTTATCGATACGGAGTATGGCGAAAGCACGTGACTACCTCTCCATGTGTCCTCAAGAACGCTTTAGTCTTTATAAGTTCAGTTGCCAGGCTTATCCTTTGCTCAAAAGGATTGGGCCACTTGCTGATCCTCAGCGCCATTTACTTATTTTGTTTTTATCTTATCGTTGCTTATATCGAAAACCCCTAAAAAGTTATCTTTCAGTGCTTGCAGTTATTCCTTGTCCAAAATCACCTATCAATACCTTTTGCTCCTCATTGGGTTCGACACTCTTACTTATCGAAAACGCTGCAATAGATCCCTTTACATTGAGGGTCATCAAGTAAAGTTTTCTGGTGCCGTTGCCGGGAAGCATAGCGCTATTGGTAAGTGAAGCTGGTAAGGAATTTGGTTTTACCTTGTTATTTTTATTTTTCTGTTGCTGCTCTTTGTCCGTATGGACAATCTAGCTAGTGGATCGTTGCTTATGGGGAAACACCCCACATCTATGGTGATTGTTCCTTCCCCTACTAAAATTGTGCCTTATAAAATACCAGTTGGTATTATCGATTGTGTTTTGGCTAATCATTATGCGGGAGACAGACATCCTAGTGAACACTTGCTATATTTCTCACAACTATGTTCACTATTTAAGCTTGCAGGTGTATCAATGGAGTTTGTCATGAATAAATTGTTCTCCGTATCACTTATAGATAAAGCTTAAGATTGGTATAAGCTTCTGGATAACTCTCATTTGCTTGAATGGCATGAGATTATGTCTCTCTTTTATACTAGGTTTTATCCCCTTCATGAAATTCATCGAGACAGGAATTATACCTATAACTTTAGGTCTTGTGATAGAGAAAGCATCGCTCAAGCTTGGGGGAGATTGAAATCCCTAATGCTCAAATGTCCTATTCATGAGCTCCCCAAGAAAACTATACTTACAAATTTTTATGCTAGACTTTCTCGCCAGGATAAGGAGATGTTGGATGCCTCCTCTAGTGGGGTATTTCAGACAAAAAGCGTTGAAGAAAGGTGGGACCTCCTTGAAACGATCCAGAAGAATACCGAAGATTGGGAAATAGATAAAGGTATTGAATCCACTATTAATTATGAGCATGATTATATAGAGAGCTATGTGAAAACTGGTTACTTTAATACCTTTTGCTCCAAGATTGGTCTTGATTCCCATTTGATGATTGATTTTTGTAAGGAATTTGCCTCTCATATTGACTCTTCTAAGAAGAAGAAGAATCAGCATCATAAACCCTTCAAAGAATTACATGTTGATATTCATGTTGCTGACCTGCAGTTATATATGAAAAGCCCCCTTTTCCCGTAAGAATAAGGGAGCATTATTTTGTGACAGGCATAATGAATAAGAGTGAGAGAAGAATTGATGAGCCTGGGGACCAGATCAAGGTTCTATCCTCAAGTTTCATTGGTTAAGGATCTTATTACTAATGATGCTTTAGATTCCAATATAAATTTTTGTGCTGTTACAACCAAGAATAAAGACCCAATTTCAGGTACTCTAGTAGTATCTGTTAAAATAGGAGATCACAATTATTACGAGCTATGCAATTTGGGATCGAGTGCTAGTGCTATCCCGTATTCACTTTATCAAGAGATCATGGCTGAAATTTCACCTTGTGAACTTGAAGAAGTTGATGTTACTATTCATCTTGCAAACAGAGCAACTATCTCTCCTATCGGAATTGTGAGAGATGTTGAAGTCTTATGAGGAAAGGTAAAATATCCTACCGACTTTCTAGTAGTTGGTTCAGTAAGGGATAATTTTTTGTCGGGACCCAGAATATGCGTATGTAATTCCAGTCACAACTCAATCACATGGAGACCCAAGAGCCGTACCCACTTGTCTAAGCAGACAAGGCCAAGCACAGAACACTACCGGAAAGCATCGTACGTGAGGGGCATCCCATCCAGGCCGGATGATCAACTGAGATGGGTGCTCATCGCCCGCTCACAAGTCTAAATCATTATGGGTCGTGAAATCCCATACTAATAGACAAGTCGCCTCAACCATGTTATCAATTGAATCATAACCCTTACATAAACAGACTCCAGCCCGATCACTTAGTCGGGGTCTAGGGCTGGCTCAATCATACAACAAAGTTTGCACCTGAGAGAGTCACGAGAAATCGCATCGCGATGCCCCAAGCTGCGCACATCTAAGGGCCACTTGGTGTATAAAGGACCGCCAGTCAGATCAGAACTAAGGTCTCGAAAACCCATACTAAGACATGCATGTTATAATCATACACGCAGCACACATTCCTAGTATGAACAGCAGGTATCATCACATAACTCTACAAAGTACTTCTTTATTGACTTACACATAGAGTACACAAAGATCACATGTCTATGATCAACATTACATCATACAACGGAAGCAAATTAGGTCTGAGTACAGACAAGATTAACAAATGGCTTAGAGAAGCCTTTTTCAACATACATGCCCTTCCACAAGGGACCACACTGCTATCTGGGACTATACTAGCTGAGTCAACGTCGAGCTTCAGGAAGGTGACTCCATCGGGGTCTGGGTTCTCATCTAAAACATAGAATAAGAAAACTTGAGTACAAAGTCGTAGTCAGCAATAGTTACATCAGAACTATACTATTCATGCTCAAGTTTCAAGGTAAAGGTAAGTGGGGTTTCAATATGCAGAAGTGCCATCTTTGACTTGGCTAGTCCTGTACTACGAGTACCAAACCTTAGGTAAGAAGCGTACACGAGTCCACTACCAAGTCTCCATCCAATACACCACTATGGATACTTCCTCGACTTCCCCACGAGAAAGCATGCCATAGCACTCACGCTTATCTTGCGAGTTTTAGAGTAACCATTCAAGTTGTATAATAATCAAGCACATCTTTTGAAGTAGTCCATGACCGCGGACGCTGCTATTCGAATAGTTTTGTTAACCCTGCAGGGGTGTACCACTACACACACATGACCATCAGTTACCGCCAGGTCTCGGCACCATTCAAGGTATGTCGGCGAGGATGTTCACCACAACACTTTGCCCACAGCTCCATTCTAGTCCAAGGAGTCAACTGTCCGAGTTCCAAACCCAACTAGAGTTCCGGCGGAGCTTCCGGTCAGGACTCAAACCATGTAGGCACGACTGACAAGCCCACCTCGACGGATGGTTCTCCTCTTGGCAAGCCATGTTCTACAAGCCCTACCATGAATGCCACTTTTCATTTCCTTTATCTTTCTATGCATATGCCGAATGGAAAACCCGAACTAGGTGTGACTCCTGGACTTGGATCGGGGTGAGTTACTAGATCGAGAGGTGTCAGTGAGCCCAATGTGTGGTTGTACTCTTTGTCTCGGATTACCATCCAAGAACTCAGGCTTAAGGCAGTGTTCAACGAGACTACCCACTGTGTACTCCTACACAGCCTCTCATCGTTCACCTTGTATTAGGGTAGATTCACCAACACAGTTTCAGTTTCATCAACACCATGTTCACTATCATCCCGACTCACATCAAAAGCATCCTCATTGTAAACTCTAAGCATGCCATAAGAAGTAACAGTTTCAGGGGCCACATGATATGAATCAACTCCTATGTCAGCTAGGATTGTGGTTTGCTTACTACTCTGACAAGATGATAGGTCATGCATCGGATATGGGTTCAACTATGCGGTAGAATCGACACAAGGTGTAACAGCCCAGATTTCACAAAAAATAAAAAATTGTTTTCGGTGTGAATTGTTTGATTGTCTGATTTGTTTGCGGTGTTTGCATCCCCGATTTATCGATCGGCGATTATTTTTTCCCCTCTTATCTCGTATTGGGCAGAGACCGACCCTTTCCACCTTGACAGTCGACCTTGCGACACCGGGTATCACCCGATCACCGTCGCGAAAACCGCACGAGACCAGCCGCAGCCAATGGAACGAAAACCCCGTTTAATAATTAAATGGGTTATTTTTACAGCGTGCCGGAAAGTGTTCTCGGAACGGTTCCAGCGCTAGGTGAACGCCTCCGGCTCGTTGTGCTGATCGCGCAGTTCGAAGTTTTACCCGAATAGGAGGTCCTGCGGTAAGACACGTAAACACCGCGCGCGCGAGAGAAAAACCGGGGATGTTTTTGCAAACTGCCAGCCACCTGGGCTATATAAAGACCACCACACTCCCACCCCTTTCTAGGGTTTCCCTAGCCACAAAATTGCAGCCACCACCCTCACAAAACTAAAATCTTCCCAATTTGCCACAAAATCCCGAAATCCTAACTCCCAGGCGATATGGACCGTCGGATCGGCCGATCCAACGGCCCAGATGCGCTCCAGCCTCCCCACCAAGCTGTGCTCCTCTCTCTTCCAGCCATCTCACCGCTCCGTTAGCCGCCGGCCACCCCTCTCCCTGTCGCGCCTCTTCGTCTCCTTCCTCCCTTTTCCCTCTTCCTTTCCTCTGCTCTAACTCCTCCCTCTCTCCCCGCAGGTTGTCTCGTCGGCCGCCGCATCCAGGCCGAGCCGTTGCGGGCTACTCCAGCCGAGCGCCGCCGCCAAGCCTGGATGGCCGCCGCCGCCCCAGGTCGTCGGGATCCAGCCGGCGCCGCCAGATCCGCCCTGGCCAACGCCACTCCGCCGTCGGGCCACCACTGCTCGCCGGCGAGCGCCGCCGTGGCACATCCCGTGCGGGAGGCCCGAGCCACCTCCACCGACCACGGCTGGGCCGCCTCCCAGCGTCCGTGGGCCGGCCTGCCAGGCTACGGTGGGCCAAGTCCAGCACCAGACGAGGCCCAGCGACCTCCTCTGGCCAGTTGGGCCGAGCCCAAGATGGGTGAGGCCCTTATTTTTCTCTGTGAATTAACCCCGTGATCTTTTTTTTCACTAAGTCCTGAGTCATTTTGCTGCTGATGTTTGTTTGCAACGTAATTTCCCGTTGATCCGTAGCTCCGATGAACGTGCCCCCAAAACGAATATTGCTCAAAATTGTGCGCACTTCAATTCATCTTTTGTGAGCATTTGCATTTGAGGTCATCTTGATTGTGTAATTGTGTGCTAAACAGGGCATCAGATCATTAATTGCAACTGCTGTTGTTAAACTGTCTGAAAACTGTTGCTTGATTGAAACATCGGGCGACGGTTGCTTCGCAACCGTACGTCGGAATTGAGTGATTCCTTTTGCGTTGCGTTAAGCATTGTTTCTACTTCAGTTTCATGCACTCACATGTCATAATTGCTTGCTGCATCATGATTGTATATTGCTCCAAAGTAGATACCCTACTGTTAGTGTGCTGCTGTTTATATTTTGTTGCAACTTCGATCGACGAGTGTGTCGCGACTGTTTATCGGAATTGAGTGATTCCAATTGCATATTGTTAAGCATCATGTCTACTTCCATTATACGTATTGAATTGTCATGATATTCTTTCTGGTCATATAGTTATTGAGCTCCAAAGTTGATTTCCCGCTGTTTTTGACAGCCACCTTTGTTTTTCTCTAAGTCTATAACGTCCCGATGCCATGTTGTTTGCTTAATATCTTTTGATCTATGATGCCTATTTGCATGATTCTTTTGGCCATGCCTTCTGTCATGTCTACTTTAGTTCCATATCATTTGTGCGCATGTTTGCATTGATTATCCTGTTTATGCATTGCTCTAAAGTGTGCTTCCTGTTGTTGGCAGATTGTGCCCGTAACTTGTTTTGCTTATATCTTTTTAACCGTAACTCCGTTTGGGGTGTTCTTTGTATGTAACTTGATTAGTTTTTCGTGTACTTTCTGTTTATGCTATTGTTTTCTGTTGTTAACCAACCTAAAATATGGTTTAGGGCAGAACGGTACCAAATATTTTAATTGTCGTGCGGCACTTACTGATTTGCCATGTTTAGGTTGTGCCCCACTTAAATTGACTAGCATAGATAGTTTACTTTGTGCTTAACCTCTTGTAATGTTTGAGTACTATTCCATGCTTCTGTGCTTGCCATGTTAACAACTTTGTTGATAACCTGTAGCTAAACAACTTGAACCTCCGTAAACGTGCGGTATCGTCGTGTGCGATGAGTACTCCACTTAACATGTTAGTAACCGCTCTCGACAGTAGGTGCGATGTCTCGTGTTGCCTTTGTTTCGGTGCTTTCTCGTGTTTGCTTCATAGTAATAGATGCTTGCTCGTTGATTGCTTTCCAGTGTTTACCCTCTTGTGTGCTTCCGCGGGTACCTCTCGGAGACGATGCGAGCTTGCGATCAACTACACCTTCGGAACCCGAACATCAGCAGGCAAGGACTATACATTACTTATGATCCATTATATTTCAACCAGCGGTTTGCATGCTAGTATAGGTTAGGTTCGATGTTGGATCCTACAAGATGTTTACAGCCTTTTTCAAACCGATACAACCATGTCCCTTCCCAGCAAACCATGTACTGCTATGTTACTATTGCTCGTTGCTCAGCCCCTGCTTAGTATGCATGCTTAGGATGCTATGATGTTACCTCCTGTAACTCCTTGGTTTGGGATATCACATTATTATATTTTTATGGATGATATGATTATTATAATGTTGACTATACTCAACGAAGGATGGAAGGTCTAGGCTATCCCACCCCGACGTTTTGTTCCATTCGAGTCACCTAGGATCCTAGTTCCGGGTATTGGTTTTAAGACTGAGCGTGCCTAACCGCGTGTGGGATTTTATGGGGTCCCCTTTTCTTACCTACCTAACTTCAAACATTTCTAGTGGTGGCCTAAGCTGATTTACCATTTGAAAACCATGTGTGTGTCTGTTGGCTCGCTCCTGGCAGATATTCTTTAAATAACTTGGGCCATCTAAGACATGGTTCTTTTGTTGGTCCACCCCAGGGAGCTAGGGGGCTGCCCACATCTGTTTGGGTAGCTAACCCGACCTCATCCAGACGGTAGAGGCCGATTCGAGAGCGCGGCCGGATTTTGAGTTGGATGTCGACTCACCGGGGGCCACCCGGATTTGTGCGTTGTTAGTTAGAGGGACCTGTCGTTCCGGATCTCTTGGGACTAAATCATAAAATGGTTGCCTATCATGGGTAGCAACTGAGAGTGATGGGCGTGTGTGCGGAGCCTTGTAATGGGCAGTTGGTACACCCCTGCAGGGTTAAGTCTTTTCGAGAAGCCGTGTCCACGGTTATGGACGACTTGAGACCTACTCCTTGTTCATAGACAACAGCAACAGAGATAATCTTAATATAACTTGATCAATGTGTGTGTGTGCCTTGACTGCTTCTTCTTCGTCGGGATACGAAGAGGAGGACAAGGATAGGATAGGTGTTATGTTTGCATAGTAGGTGGATAGCAGACTTGTTGGAGGCGATTCCTCATCGAATGCTTGGCTTCTTATCTTACTCTCTAGATCGTTTGCAACTTCATAAATGCTAGTGCGGCAGCAACCTCACCACTTACCCTTTCCTTACCGTAAACTACTAGTTGTCCTGGAATGACCAGTGATGCAGTCCTTGCTGGGTCAGATGACGACTACAGTTGAATGCTGAGTACTTCTGTACTCATGATACTACCCCCAAACTCTTTTCAGGGTTCTGATCAACAACATGTATGGTGATCGACGTTTCACGTGGAGACTCGACGATGACTAGTTAGGGGGATCCCGGTGGAGGGCCTAGACCCGTGTGGTTATAGGGATCAATGATTTTCTTTTGCCACTAGGCATTTGATTGTAGTCTGTACGCAGACATGTATCTTCCGCTGATGTATTGTATTTAAGAAAGTTGTATGCTGATTGTATGAGATGTTGTATCCTTGTATCTGTAATGTTGTGATATCATGTTGGAAATCCGGGGCATATGGCTATGTCATATGTCGCGGTGGGACCGATATGTGCTTCGTCCCCGGACCTGGATGGAAACATATAGATCTGGAACAGTACCGCATATCGGGCCTTACAACTTGGTATCAGAGCCTTACCGACCGTAGGATCCCTTTTTTGGCCAAAGTCGAGTCTAGACAAAAACTATTTTGTAGTTACTAAGTTAGATATCGGAGAGTAGGAATCTTTTTACTCCTTATCTTTGCTCTGGTCAGGACAAGTGTCGTAAGTGTTTTATTCTCGACTTATCTCCTTTCAAACTCTAGGATCTCGAGTGTGCGGAGTATCGGAATCGTTAGAATGCCTTGCTTGCAGCGTAGTGTCTCGATCCCGATCTCAGGTTTGGGAAATCCTTTAGTACCTTTAGTTCTTCCGACTCTGGGTAAACATCTTGGTCTCCTGTTGACTTCAGTCCTTTTGCCCAGTATCCTCACGATTTCAGTGAGAATGCTTCCTTTGATCGTCGCTTTCAACTATCGTTCTTTCCTTTTGTCTCCCGATGGTTCCATTCTTCGACGTCACCATTTCTCTGCGGAAATTTATCTCAACGAAAGTTCGACGTCGACATGGGGCAGAGTCCCTAGTTGGTGGTGTTGCAGGATCGTCGACTCTCTTCTTTCTCCCTTCCCCTCTCCCCCGGATCTTCCAGGATCTCGGGACGAGATCCCTTGTTGGCGGTGTTGTATTTTAACAGCCCAGATTTTACAAAAATTAAAAAATTGTTTTCGGTGTGAATTGTTTGATTGTCTGATTTGTTTGCGATGTTTGCATCCCCGATTTATCGATCGGCGATTTCTTTTTCCCCCTCTTATCTCGTACCAGGAAAAGACCGACCCTTGCCACCTTGACACTCGACCTTGCAACATCGGGTTACACGCGATCACCGTCGCGAAAACCGCACGAGACCAGCCGCAGCCAACGGAACGAAAACCCCGTTTAATAATAAAACGGGTTATTTTTACAGCGCGCCGGAAAATGTTCTTGGAACGGTTCCTGCGCTAGGTGAACACCTCCGGCTCGATGTGCTGATCGCGCAGTTCAAAGTTTTACCAGAATCGGAGGTCCTGCGGACCCCCGGCGGTAAGAAACGTAAACACCGCGCGGGCGAGAGAAAAACCGGGGATGTTTTTGAAACTGCCAGCCACCTTGGCTATATAAAGACCACCACACTCCCACCAATTTCTAGGGTTTCCCTAGCCACAAAATTGCAGCCACCCCCCTCACAAAACTCAAATCTGCCCAATTTGCCTCAAAATACCGAAATCCTAACTCCCAGGCGATCCGGACCATCGGATCGGCCGATCCAACGGCCCAGATGCGCCCCAGCCTCCCAACCACGCCGTCCTCCTCTCTCCTCCAGCCCCCTCACCGCGCCGACCCGTGGGAAGCCGCCGCCGCCTCCGGCCAGCTCCGTTCGCCGCCGGCCACCCCTCTCCATGTCGCGCCTCTTCCTCTCCCTCTTCCCTTTTCCCTCTTCCTTTCCACTCCTCTAACTCCTTCTCTCCCCGCAGGTTGTCTCGCCGGCCGCCGCATCCAGGCCGAGCCGCTGCGGGCTACTCCAGCAGAGCGCCGCCGGCAAGCCTGGATGGCCGCCACCGCCCCAGGTCGTCGGGATCCAGCCGGCGCCGCCGGATCCGCCCTGGCCAACGCCCCTCCGCCGCCGGGCCGCCGCTGCTCGCCGGCGAGCGCCGCCGTGGCACATCCCGTGCGGGAGGCACGAGCCACCTCCATCGACCACGGCTGGGCCGCCTCCCAGCGTCCGTGGGCCGGCCTGCCAGGCAACGGTGGAACAAGTCCAGCACCAGCGGCGGCCCAGCGACCTCCTCTTGCCTCCTGCTAGTTGGGCCGAGCCCAAGATGGGTGAGGCCCTTATTTTTTTTTGTGAATTAACCCTGTTATCTTTTTTTTTCACTAAGTCCGGAGTAATTTTGCTGCTGATGTCTGTTTTCAACGTAATTTCCCGTTGATCCGTAGCTCCGATGAACGTGCCCCCAAAACGAATATTGCTCAGAATTGTGTGCACTTCAATTCATCTTTTGTGATCGTTTTCATTTGAGGTCATATTGATTGTGTAATTGTGTGATAAACAGGGCATCAGATCGTTAATTGCAACAGCAGCTGTTAAACTGTCTGAAAACTTTGCTTCATTGAAACTTCGGGCGACGGTTGCTTCGCAACTGTACGTCGGAATTCAGTGATTCCTTTTGCGTTGCGTTAAGCATTGTTTCTACTTCAGTTTCATGCATTCACATGTCATATTTGCTTGCTGCATCGTGATTATATCTTGCTCCAAACTAGCTACCCTGCTGTTAGTGTGTTGCTGTTTATATTTTGTTGCAACTTCGGTCGACGAGTGTGTCGCGACCGTTTATCGGAATTGAGTGATTCCAATTGAATATTATTAAGCATCATGTCTACTTCCATTATATGTATTGCATTGTCATGATATGCTTGCTGGTCATATAGTTATTGAGCTCCAAAGTTGCTTTCCCGCTTTTTTGACAGCCACCTCTGTGTTTCTTTAAGTCTGTAACATCCCGATACCATGTTGTTTGCTTAATATCTTTTGATCTATGATGCCTATTTGCATGATTCTTTTTGCCATGCCTTCCCTGTCATGTCTACTTTAGTTCCATATCATTTGTGAGCATCTTTGCATTGATTATCCTGTTTATGCATTGCTCTAAATTGTGCTTCCTGATGTTGGCAGATTGTGCCCGTAACTTGTTTTGCTTATATCTTTTTAACCGTAACTCCGTCTGGGGTGTTCTTTATATGTAACTTGATTAGTTTTTCGTGTACTTTGTGTTTATGCTATTGTTTTCTGTTGTTAACCAAACTAAAATATGGTTTAGGGCAGAACGGTACCAAATCTTTTAATTGTCGTGCGACACTTAGTGATATGCCATGTTTAGGTTGTGCCCCACTTAAATTGACTAGCATAGATAGTTTAATTTGTGCTTCACCTCTTGTAATGTTTGAGTTCTATGCCATGCTTCTGTGCTTGCCATGTTAACAACTTTGTTGATAACCTGTAGCTAAACAAGTTGAACCACCGTAAACGTGCGGTATCGTCGTGTGCGACGAGTACTCCACTTAACCTGTTAGTAACCGCTCTCGACGGTAGGTACGATGTCTCGTGTTGCCTTCGTGTTGGTGCTTGCTCGTGTTTGCTTCGTAGTAATAGATGCTTGCTCGTTGATGGCTTTTCCAGTGTTTACCCTCTTGTGTGCTTCCGCGGGTACCTCTCGAAGACGATGCGAGCTTGCGATCAACTACACCTTCAACAGGCAAGGACTATACATTACTTATGATCCATTCTATTTCAACCAGCGGTTTGCATGCTAGTATAGGTTAGTTTCGATGTTTGATCCTACCACATGTTTACAACCTTTTTCAAACCGATACAGCCATGTCCCTTCCCAGCAAACCATGTACTGCTATGTTACTATTGCTCGTTGCTCAGCCCCTGCTTAGTATGCATGCTTAGGATGATACGATGTTACCTCCTAATACTCCTTGGTTTGGGATATCACATTATTATATTGTTATGGATGATATGATTATTATAATGTTGACTATACTTGACGAAGGATGGAAGGTCTAGGCTATCCCGCCCCGACGCTTTGTTCCATTCGAGTCACCTAGGATCCGAGATCCGGGTATTGGTTTTAAGACTGAGCGTGCCTAACCGCGTGTGGGATTTTATGGGGTCCCTTTTTCTTACCTACCTAGCTTCAAACATTTCTAGTGGTGGCCCAAGCTGATTTACCATTTGAAAATCGAGTGTGTATCTGTTGGGTCGCTCCTGGCAGATATTCTTTAAATAACTTGGGCCAGCTGAGACATGGTTCTTTTGTTGGTCCACCCCACGGAGGTAGGGTCTGCCCACATCTGTTTCGGTAGCTAACCCGACATCATCCAGATGGTAGAGGCCGATTCGAGAGCGCGGCTGGCTTTTGAGTTGGATGTCGACTCACCGGGGGCCACCCGGATTTGTGCGTTGTTAGTTAGAGGGACCTGTCGTTCCGGATCTCTTTGGACTAAATCATAAAATGGTTTCCTATCATGGTTTGCAACTGAGAGTGATGGGTGTACGTGCGGAGCCTTGTAATGGGCAGTTGGTACACCCCTGCAGGGTTAAATCTTTTCGAGAAGCCGTGTCCACGGTTATGGACGACTTGAGACCTACTCCTTGTTCATAGACAACAACAACTGAGATAATCTTAATATAACTTGATCAACGTGTGTGTGTGTGCCTTGACTGCTTCTTCTTCGTCGGGATACGAAGAGGAGGACAAGGATAGGATAGGTGTTATGTTTGCGTAGCAGGTGGATAGCAGACTTGTTGGAGGCGATTCCTCATCGAATGCTTGGATTCTTATCTTACTCTCTAGATTGTTAGCCACTTCATAAATGCTAGTGCGGCAGCAACCTCACCACTTACCCCTTCCTTACCGTAAACTACTAGTTGTCCAAGAATGACGAGTGATGAAGTCCTTGCTGGGTCAGATGACCACTACAGTTGGATGTTGAGTACTTTTGTACTCATGATACTACCCCCAAACTCTTTTTAGGGTTCTGATCGACAACAGGTATGGTGATCGACGTTTCACGTGGAGACTCGACGACGACTAGTTAGGCGGATCCTGGCGGAGGGCCTGGAACCTTGTGGTTATGGGGATCGTTGATTTTCTTTTGCCACTAGGCATTTGATTGTAGTCTATACTCAGACATGTATCTTCCGCTAATGTATTGTATTTAAGGCAGTTGTATGCCGATTGTATGAGATGTTGTATCCTTGTACCTGTAATGTTGTGATGTCATGTTGGAAATCCGGGGCATATGGCTATGTCATATGTCGCGGTGGGACCGATATGTGCTTCGTCCCCGGATCTGGATGGAAACATCTAGATCTGGAACAGTACCGCATATCGGGCCTTACACAAGGTGATCTCCTAAACATGCATAAGCGAGACTGAGAGGGAATTGGGATTTTATAGACATGATCAATGGGGTGTGCTTGCCTTGCTGATGATACACGGGGTTTAACGAACTTCTTCTCCTTCAGGGGTGATCACCGTCTCGGAAGCACTGTTACCGGCACAATCATCAACAAAGGGGGGCAACATTGAAATAGAATGCACATACACTTGATATAGTTGTCCATGATGTGATTGCTTCTGTTTTGTGGAAAATTCAATTTAAATGAAGTGTATTGCATTTCGAATGCAAATTCAATCTCCATATGTTGTTGCAATTAGCCAAGTTGCAATTGCTTTTGTTTGATCATTGTAAACCATCTTGTCACATGTAAGATATGCCTCTGATGTTCAAGTGAAGTATGGTGTATTGCAAAGGTTCAAGTTGGAATAGCATTTGAATTAATTCCAATTAAAACAAGTAGGAAAAGCTATTGGTCCCAATTTAAGATCAACTCCAACATGGTTGAAGATTGGATATTTGGATAGAGCATTTTCTTTTGATCATTTTTCATATATTATATGTTAAATTTGGAGTTCATATGAATTTTCTACGAATTCTAGAAGTTTATACTAACTTCTGTAATTTCTAGATTTTCTTTAATGTTTTTATTCCATTTATTGCATCATGCTGATGCAATGCTGGCGTCACCAGGGGGCTGACATGTGGGCCAGGCTTGTCAGCCATAGTGGGTTAATTCCCTCTATTTAATTAAAAAGAGGGGGTTATTATGGGGCCTGGCCCCACTTGTCATTGAGGTTAGGGGGGGCTAATGGTGTGATTAGCCCTAAGCTAATCTGCCACCGGCGGTTAACCGACGGCGACCACTGAAGACGGCGGCAACTCGCAGGATTGGGTTCCCGGCCACGGTTGGATGCACTGCGGGTACTGGGGCGTAGCCCTTGCTCGTGCGCATCGCCCCGAGCACACGGAGACCACAGGGGAGCACCGGGGGCACGGCGGCGACCTCGCCGGTGGCGACCCGTGCTCGGGTTCGACGGAATTGACGGCCCAGTGCATCAAAGAGAGTGGGAAAAGGTGGAAAGGAACGTAGAGCTCACCCTGATTCTAATGGAGGGGACAATGAAGTCGTAGGAGCTACAGAGGCGACGAATTCCGGTAATGGCGCACGACGGCCGTGGGGAGGAACTCGACGCGGGCGGCGTCTCCAGAGGCTTCCGACTCGATTCCTTCTGCGGGGAGGCGCGGAGCGACGTTGCGGAGATCCTGGACAGCACGAGGTGCCGAGGGGAGGCCGTTGGCCGTGTCTGTGCACGGAGGCGCTCCGGTGGGCTCTCGGTCGGCGTCGAAAACGGCGAGGGAGAGGGCAGAGAGAGAGCGGCGAGAGGGGGAAGAAGGTACGGGGGCTTCTGGGCGTTGCGTGGCGTGTAGATAGGCTCGGGGGAGAGGCGTAGACGGCCTGGCCGTCACGGTGGCGTCGGCGTGCTCGGCATGCTCGACACCGAGCAGGTTGAGGAAGACGACAACGACACCGGGTGGGCTGGGCCGTGGAAGGTAAGTGGGCTCGGTTTCCTTTTTCTATTTTTCTTATGTTTTTCTTTTTATTCTTTTTGTTCTTTTGTTTGCCCTTTAAAAAATAAATACTTGGGAATTTTATAAAAACTCCCAAGCAATTTTATAAAACCTAGGTGACTTAGTATTAGTCAACCCCCAAGTTTTGGGAGTTTTTGAAATTCAAATTATTTGAATTCACATTCAAATAGGCAATTGATTTAATTTCCAAGCTACTGTTTGGATTTTTGAGAAATCTATGAGCATGGGATTAATCCCAAATCACTTTTAAAATGATCACAATCATTTTTAGGATTTTTCAACATATCCAAAATATTTTTCGAAAAAGATTTATTTCTAGCATTCAATATTAATTATTTAGGGCTTTTCTTTTCCTCATTTTTGAATTTCTTTTTGAATTTTTCACATGATGCAAGGAGCACTCAAACCCTAACACTTAACCTAGTTGGGGTTCTGACAACTCGCCCCCACTCAAAAGAATCTCGTCCCGAGATTCAGAAGTCATCGGGAGAAAGGTGTGGTACTCGGCACGGAGGCAGTCTTCTCTTTCCCATGTTGCTTCTTTCTCGGAGTGATGTGACCATTGCACCTTCAGGAACCTGATCTTGTGACGACGAGTGACACGATCTGATGAATGAAGAATACGAATAGGGTACTCTCGATAAGAAAGGTCCTCTTGGAGATCAAGCGTTTCATGGTCGACTTCGCGGATGGGGTTCTTGAAGCAACGCCTGAGTTGGGACACATGGAATACATCATGTACTCGGGAAAGGTGCGGATGTAGTTCAAGTTGGTAGGCAACTTCTCCATGTGTAGTGAGGCCAACTTGCCTTTGATACCGAATCTTTGGGTTCCCTTCAGAGGAGTAACCCGAAGGTAAGCCTTCTCATCCAGATTATAGCTTTCTTTCCTATGATGACGATCATAGTAGCTTTTCTGATGAGACTGGGCGGCTTTCAATCGATCACGAACAATGCGAACTTGCTCTTCTACTTCCTTGATCATATCCGGTCCAAGGAATTGTCTTTCACCGGTTTCTGACTAGTTTAGCGGTGTTTGACATCGTCGTCGATAAAGGAGTTCAAAAGGAGCCATGTTCAGACTAGATTGGAAGCTATTGTTATAAGCAAATTCAGCAAATGGAAGAGACTTCTCCCAATTCTTTTCGAATGAGATAACACAAGCTATGAGCATGTCTTCAAGAATTTGGTTCACCCTTTCGACTTGACTGCTAGACTAAGGATGGAAAGCTGTAAAAGGAGAGATGAGTTCCCATAGCATTCTGAAAGCTTCCCCAGAATCTAGAGGTGAAAAGGTGTAACAGCCCAGTTTTTGCAAAAATAAAAAATTTTGTTTTCGGTGTGAATTGTTTGCTTGTCTGATTTGTTTGCGGTGTTTGCATCCCCGATTTATCGATCGACGATTATTTCCCCCCCTCTTATCTCGTATCGGACGGAGTCTGACCTTTGCCACCCTGACACTCGACCTATGCGACACCGGGTTTCGCCCGATCACCGTCGCGAAAACCGCACGAGACCAGCCGCAACCAACGGAACGAAAAAACCCCGTTTAATAATTAAACGGGTTATTTTTATAGCGCGCCGGAAAGTGTTTTCAGAACGGTTCCAGCGCGAGGTGAACGCCTCCGGCTCGACGCACTGATCGCGCAGTTCGAAGTTTTACCCGAATCGGAGGTACTGCGGACCCCCGGCGGTCAGAAACGTGAGCACCGTGCGCGCGAGATAAAAACCGGGGATGTTTTTGCAAACTGCTAGCCACCGGGGCTATATAAATACCACCACACTCCCACCCATTTTTAGGGTTTCCCTAGCCACAAAGTTGCAGCCACCCCTCTCACAATAGTCCTTTTTTCGCTTTTCTCCCAATGAGTTCTGGACCGTCAGATCCGGAGATCCGACAGCCCGGATCGCGTCAGCTCTCCTCTCTCCTCTCTCTCTCTCCCGCAGCCATGGAGGCAACCGCCGCCTCCGATCGCTGGAGCCGCCGGCCGGCAGGAGCCAGCCCGGCGCCCTCTCCTCATTCCTCTCTTTTCCCTCTCCTCCCTCTCCCCATCTCCCTGCCCTCTCACCCCTCTGCCTCCTCCTTCCTTGCAGGACCCGGCCGCCAGGGGAGCTCGGCTAGGAGCTCGCCGGCCGCCCATCCCGAGCCGGCAGCCGACGGGATCTGGCCGGAGCCGCCGGATCCGGCCGCCCTGCCCCTCTCCGCCGCCTTTTCCCCCGCAGCCAACCTCTCCGCCGGCTGGCCGGCGAGCCAGCCGCGCCGCTGCCCGACGGGAACCGCCCGCTTGGCCTCCCCGCGCCCTGCCTCCAGCGTGGACGGCCAGCTGGGCGGCCCAGCCAGGCCACCGCGGCCCACTGCCCAGCCAGCGCCCAGGCCGGCCACCTCTCTAGCCACATGGGCCGAGGCCCACTGGGTGAGACCCAGGCCACCCTTTTTTTTAATTTATGCCTCTGTTATTTTTTTTCCTAGCACTGTAATTTTTGCTAAGTGTTGTAAATTTTGCTGCTGATTCGATTCCGCGTTGACGATAGCAAGCGATCCGTAGCCCGAATGACTTCGCGCCCAAAAGACGAATTGTTTAGAATTGCGTGTACTTTTATTCATCTTTTGTGAGCTTTTGCATTTGAGCTCATCTTATATGATTATTATAATGTTGACTATATTCGACGAAGGATGGAAGGTCTAGGCTATCCCGCCCCGACGCTTTGTTCCATTTGAGTCACCTAGGATCCGAGTTCCGGGTATTGGTTTAAAGACTGAGCGTGCCTAACCGCGTGTGGGATTTTATGGGGTCCCCTTTTCTTACCTATCGAGCTTCAAACATTTCTAGAGGTGGCCCAAGCTGATTTACCATTTGAAAACATGCATATATATCTTGTCGGGTCGCTCCTAGCAGATATCTTTTAAAACAACTTGGGCCAGTGGAGACATGGTTTCTCTGTTGGTCCACCCGATCAACTAGGACCCGGTTTCCCATGTGTAATTAACCGGCAATCCGACCTGCGTCATACGGAAGAGTCAGATCCGAGAGCGTGGCCAGCTTTTGGATTGGGTGTCGACTCCCCGGGGGCCACCCGGATTTTTTCGTTGTTAGTTAGAGGGACCTGTCGTTTCAGATCTCTTGGAACTAAATCATAAAATGGTTGCCTGTGATGGGTAGCGACTGAGAGTGATGGACGTGCGTGCGGAGCCTCGTAATGGGCAGTTGGTACACCCCTGCAGGGTTAAATCTTTTCGAGAAGCCGTGTCCACGGTTATGGACGACTTGAGACCTACTCCTTGTTCATAGACAACAACAACTGAGATAATCTTAATATAACTTGATCAACGTGTGTGTGTGCCTTGACTGTTCTTCTTCGTCGGGATGCGAAGAGGAGGACAAGGATAGGATAGGTGTTATGTTTGCGTAGTAGTTGATAGCAAGACTTGTTGGAGGCGATTCCTCATCGAATTCTTGGCTTCTTATCTTACTCTCTAGATCGTTAGCCACTTCATAAATGCTAGTGCGGCAGCAACCTCACCACTTACCCCTTCCTTACCGTAAACTACTAGTTTTCCTAGAATGACGAGTGATGAAGTCCTTGCTGGGTCAGATGACCACTACAGTTGGATGCTGAGTACCTCTGTACTCATGATACTACCCCCAAACTCTTTTCAGGGTTCTGATCGACGACAGGTATGGTGATCGACGTTTCACGTGGAGACTCGAGGACGACTAGTTAGCGGATCCCGGCGGAGGGCCTAGACCCGTGTGGTTATGGGATCGATGCTTTTCTCTTTCCCAGTAGGCATTTGCTTGTAGTCTGTACTCAGACATGTATCTTCCGCTGTTATATTGTATTAAGGAAGTTGTATGCCGATTGTATGAGATGTTGTACCCTATATCTGTAATGTTGTGATATCATGTTGGAAATCCGGGGCATATGACTTCGTCATATGTCGCGGTGGGACCGATATGTGCTTCGTCCCCGGATCTGGGTGGAAACACCTAGATCTGGAACAGTACCACATATCGGGCCTTACAAAAGGCTACCACGATCAGAATTGATTTCCAAAGGAACACCGTGAAGGGATACAATTCTAGAGACGTAATAGTCTGCTAACTGGCTAGCAGTTATAGACTCGCGAACTGGAAGGAAGTGAGCAACTTTGGAAAGCCTATCTATGACAACGAAGATGGCATCGTTTCCTTTCTGGGTTTTTGGAAAGCCGGTGATGAAGTCCATACCGACTTTGTCCCATTTCCACTCTGGAATAGGCAAAGGTTGAAGTGTACCAGCAGGTCTTTGATGTTCTTCCTTAATGCGACGACAAACATCACATTCGGCAACAAATTGAGCAATGTCTCTCTTCATCCTAGTCCACCAAAATCTCTGGCGTAGATCTCGGTACATTTTTGTGCTACCGGGATGAATGGAGAGGGGTGTGTCATGGGCTTCTTTGAGGATGAGTTGCCTTAGATCCCTATTCTTAGGTACTACCAAACTATTTTCAAAGAATACCGTTCCTTTGCTATATGTGGAGAAACATTTAGCAACTCCGCTAGCAATGTTCTCCTTGATCCGACAAACACCTCGTGCACGCCTTTGGGAAACTATGATTTGATCCTCAAGGGTTTGTTTCGCCACCAAGTTGAAAAGAGATCCACGAGGAACAATCTTGAGCTTGAGCTTTCGAAATTTCTCATGAAGAAGTGGTTGATACTTTTGTAACATGAGGTTATTACAATACGACTTACAACTTAGTGCATTATCCATGACATTGGCTTTGCTTGGGGTGTAAGATATTCCTAAGTCATAATATTTTATCAACTCTATCCAGCGTCTTTGCCTGAGATTAAGATCTGGCTGGGTGAATATGTATTTGAGGCTTTGGTGGTCGGAATAGATCTCACAGCGATTACCAAGGAGGTAATGTCGCCAAGTTGTCAGGGCATGAACTACGGCAGCGAGTTCAAGATCATGGGTAGGATAGTTCTTTTCATGTGGACGCAACTGGCGTGAAGCATAATCTACCACATGTCTATCTTGCATAAGTATGCATCCTAACCCTTGCCGTGAAGCATCACAAAAGATCTCAAAATCCTTTTTGGTGTCTGGAGGCGCAAGTACGGGTCCAGAAGTCAATCTTCTTTTCAGCTCTTGAAAGCTTTCCTCGCACTTGGGGGTCCATTCAAATTTCTTCTCTTTCTTGAGGAGTTTAGTTAGAGGCTTTGCAACTTTAGAAAAGTTCTCGACGAAGCGGCGGCAATAGCTTGCTAAGCCAAGAAAAATCCTAACTTTCTTAACCGATTCAGGTGGAGTCTAGTCAAGGACGGCCTGAACTCTCTCGGGATTGACAACAATGCCTTTCGCAGAAATCACGTGGCCTAAGTAGGTCACTTTTGGTAGCCAAAATTCACACTTGGAGAACTTGGCATAAAGGCGGTGCTCTCAAAGTTTCATCAATACCAGCCTAAGATGCTTGGCATGTTCTTCTTCGTTCTTCGAGTATATAAGGATGCCATCGAGGTAAACCACGACGAACTTGTCCAAATACTCAATGAAGATCGAATTCATCATGCGTGAAAAAGTAGTAAGGGCATTGGTTAAACCGAAGGACATAACGGTGTACTCATAAAGACCATAACGAGTAGTGAAATCCGTTTTTGGAATGTCCTCGTTTCGGATTTTGATTTGATGATAGCCTAATCTCTAATCCATCTTGGAGAAGACTGAGGATCCTGCAAGTTGATCATAAAGATCATTGATCCTGGGAAGTGGGTACTTGTTCTTTATCGTCGCTAGATTAAGCGGGCGATAGTCTACGGACATCCTTTCTGTTCCATCTTACTTCGTTACGAAAAGAACGGGGCTACCCCATGGCGATGAGCTAGGGTGGATGAAGCCTTTTGCCAACAAAGATTCCAGTCGGATTTTAAGCTCAACTAACTCACGTGGGGCCATTTTGTATGGGCATCTGGAAATTGGGCGGTTCCTAGGGAAAGATCTACAATGAATTCTACACATCTGTCAAGAGGCATTCCTGGCAGTTCTTTAGGAAAGACATCCGGGAAGTCACGAACCACCAGAATATCTTCAAGGTCAGGAAGGGGAAGCACATTCAAAGTATGCATCTGCATTCTAGAACTGGGTGAGGTGTAGTCAATTGTCTGGCCTGAAGGATGTGTAAGTTTAACTGACTTGGCTTTAAAATCAAGGAAAGCATTCTGTCTTGATAACAATTCCATTCCTAGTATGACATCAATGTCTGAAGACTTGAGGGCTATAAGAGAAGCAATGAATACTAAACCCTCAATTGCAATTTGATTACCATGGCTTACTCTATTAATTTGCCACTTTGAACCAGGAGTTTGGATGATCATTGGAGAAAACATTTCTTCAAAGGCGAACTCATGACGAAGTGCATAACTCTCCGATATGAATGAATGAGAAGCTCCTGGATCAAAAAGAACGGAGGCGGGAACATGATTGACTGGGAGCGTACCAAGGATGACGTCAGAAGTATCGATAGCTTCCTCAATTGAGATTTGGTTCACACGACCACTAATAGTGGCTAAGGACTTTGCTTGCAGACTTAGCTTTGAAATACTTTGGTGGAGTGGCATCATGTCTTGGACGAGGATCCACTTTCACCGACAATGAACATTTCTGTGCGATGTGGCCAGGCTGACCACACTTGTAGAAAATTCTTGTGTCAGGGGGTGGAGCAAGGATGGCAGGCTCACTACCATAACTGTTGGGATTCATGTTTGGTGGAGGAGGTTGAGGCACCATGTAGGATGGACTTGCAAAAAGGTGTGAAGGAATGGCACTAGTTGGAATCCATATCCGGCGTTTCTGAGGGGCCGAACTAGAAGATGGAGCAAACTCACGAGCATGCTTGCGAGACTCTTCGAACACCTCATTGCCATACTCAGCTCTGAAGGATCAATTGACTAGATCCTCAAAGTTCACAAACTCATGAAGATTGAGATCATGACGAATAACAGGGCTAAGTCCCTTGCGGAACCTTGCTTGCTTCCTGGCATCAGTGGATATCTCCTCTTGGGCATAACGAGCAAGATAGTTGAACTCGGTCATATACTCATGGATGGACCTATCTCCCTGAGTTAGATTGCAAAGCTCTCCCTTCTTTATTTCCATCATCTCATCCAGAATGTGGTACCCTCGGAAGGCATCACGAAATTGCTGCCAAGTCACTACGTGACCATTAGGTTGCATTGCAACATAGTTCTCCCACCATTCACCAGCAGCACCTTCCAGGAAGTATACCGCAAACATCACACGATCATTGGAAGCAACATGCACCGTCTCAAGCTTACGCTCAATGGAACGGAGCCAATCATCAGCTTCAAGGGGCTCGGAGGAACATCGAAATACCGGTGGCTTGAGGAGGATGAAATCCTGAATGTTGACAACCACATTGCGCTGACGAGCGATATTCTGCTCGATGAGCTCCAGAAGACGTGTTTGATCACGCCGATTCCGTTCAGCTTCCATCATGATTTCCGCTGCAGAAGGCGGTGGAGGAGGATCACGGTCTCGATTGCGACGAAAAGCACTACGATTTCCACCTGACATCCTGTGTGATAAAAATCAGCAATCAGAATAGGTTTTAGGATGGAATCAAAGATAAGAGGACATGACTAGGAGTAAAAGATTGTAATGCAAAGGCAAATATTCCAAGAAACACGAAATAAATCGGGCAGCATAACGGCTACACCGGGATGGAAAATGAAACAACCTTGAGGAGGTTGGAGAGAACTTCCTCAAGAAAATCAACAACAAGATGACTCTGGACGACCACGACAGTCCTACGGCTAAAAAGAAGCAATCGACAAGATGTTCTAGTAAAGACATAGATGAGCCTAGTCCTATCTTCCCATAGAAAAGATGAGGGTGACTCAGAACTCAGATCGATGAGGGTAAGGAGAAAAATAAGCCTTACATTGTTCCCTTTATACCCAAGTAACTATATAACTATAGAATGCTAGACTCTACTTCGACCAAGGGTTGAATAATCCTACAGACAGACCTGATCTGGTACCAAGTCTTTCGGGACCCGGAATATGCGTATGTAATTCCAGTCACAACTCAATCACATGGAGAGACGAGAGCCGTACCCACTTGTCTAAGCAGACAAGGCCAAGCACAGAACACTGAGGGGCATCCCATCCATGCCGGATGATCAACTGAGATGGGTTCTCAATCGCCCGCTCAAAAGTCTAAATGATTATGGGTGGTGAAATCCCATACTCATAGACAAGTCGCCTCAACCATGTTATCGATTGAATCATAACCCTTACATAAACTGACTCCAGCCCGATCACTTAGTCGGGGTCTAGGGCGGGCTCGATCATACAACAAAGTGTGCACGTGACAGAGTCACGAGCAATCGCATCGCGATGCCCGAAGCTGCGCATATCTAAGGGCCACTTGGTGTATAAAAGACCGCCAGCCAGATCACAACTAAGGTCTCGAAAACCCATACTAAGACATGCATGTTATAATCATACACGCAGCACACATGCCTAGTATGAACAGCAGGTATCATCACATAACTCTACAAATTACTTCTTTATTGACTTACACATAGAGTACACAAAGATCACATGTCTATGATCAACATTACATCATACAACGGAAGCAAATTAGGTCTGAGTATAGACAAGATTAACAAATGGCTTAGTAAGCCCTGTTCAACATACATGCCCTTCCATGAGGGACCAGACTGCTGTCTGGAACTATACTAGCTTAGTCAATGTCGAGCTTCAGGAAGATGACTCCATCGGGGTCTGGTTTCTCATCTAAAACATAGAATAAGAAAACGTGAGTACAAAATCGTACTCAGCAAGACTTACATCAGAACTATACTATTCATGCTCAAGTTTCAAGGTAAAGGGAGGTGGGGTTTCAATATGCAGAAGTGCCAGCTTTGACTTGGCTAGTCCTTTACTATGAGTACCAGACTTGAGGTAATAAGCGTACACGAGTCCACTACCAAGTCTCCATCCAATACACCACCATGGATACTTCCTCGACTTCCCCACGAGAAAGCATGCCATAACACTCACGCTTATCTTGCGAGTTTTAGAGTAACCATTCAAGTTGTCTAATAATCAAGCACAGCTTTCCAAGTAGTCCATGACCACGGATGCGGCTATTCGAATAGTTTTGTTAACCCTGCAGGGGTGTACCTCTACACACACATGACCATCAGTTACCGCTAGGTCTCGGCACCATTCAAGGGGTGTCGGCGAGGATGTTCACCACAACACTTTGCCCACAGCTCCGTTCTAGTCCAAGGAGTCAACTGTCTGAGTTCCAAACCCAACTGGAGTTCCAGCCGAGCTTCCATTCAGGACTCAAACCATGTAGGCACGACTGACAAGCCCACCTCGACGGATGGTTCTCCGCTTGGCAAGCCATGTTCTACAAGCCCTACCATGAATGCCACATTTCATTTCCTTTATCTTTCTATGCATATGGCGAATGGAAAACCCGAACTAGGTGTGACTCCTGGACTTTGATCGGGGTGAGTTACTAGGTCGAGAGGGGTCAGTGAGCCCAATGTGTGGTTTTACTCTTTGTCTCAGATTACCATACAAGAACTCGGGCTTAAGGCGGTGTTCAACGAGACAACCCACTGTGTACTCCTACACAGCCTCTCATCGTTCACCTTGTATTAGGGTAGATTCACCAACACAGTTTCACTTTCATCAACACCATGTTCACTATCATCCCGACTCACATCAAAAGCATCCTCATTGTAAACTCTAAGCATGCCATAAGTAGTAACAGTTGCAGGGGCCACATGATATCAATCAACTCCTATGTTAGCTAGGATTGTGGTTTTCTTACTACTGTGACAAGATGATAGGTCATGCATCGGATATGGGTTCAACTATGCGGTAGAATCGACACAAGCTGATCTCCTAAACATTCATAAGCGAGACTGAGAGGGAATTTGAATTTTATATACATGATCAATGGGGTTTGCTTGCCTTGCTGACGATACACGGGGTTTAACGAACTTCTTCTCCTTCGGGGGTGATCAGCATCTCGGAAGCACTGTTACCGGCACAATCATCAACAAAGGGGGGCAACATTGAAATAGAATGCACATACACATCATATAATTGTCCATGATGTGATTGCTTTTGTTTTGTGGAAAATTCAATTTAAATGAAGTGTATTGCATTTGGAATGCAAATTCAAACTCCATATATTGCAATTGTTTTTGTTTGATCATCGTAAACCATCTTGTCATGTGTAAGATATGCCTCTGATGTTCAAGTGAAGTGTGGTGTATTGCAAAGGTTCAAGTTGGAATAGCATTTGAATTAAATTTGAATTAATTCCAATTAAACCAAATATCAAAAGCTACTGGTCCCAATTTAAGATCATCTCAAACATGGCTGAAAGTTGGATATTTGCATAGAGCATTTTCTGCTGATCATTTTTCATATATTTTATGTTAAATTTGGAGTTCATATGAATTTTCTATGAATTTTAGAAGTTTATACTAATTTCTGTAATTTCTGGATTTTCTTTAATGTTTTTATTCCATTTATTGCATCATGCTGATGCAATGCTGGCGTCACCAGGGGGCTGACATGTGGGCCAGGCTTTTCAGCCACAGTGGGTTATTTCCCTATGTTTAATTATATAGAGGGGGTTATTAGGGGACTTGGCCCAACTTGTCATTGAGGTTAGGGGGCTAATGGTGTGATTAGCCCTAAGCTAATCTGCCATCGTCGGCGACCAGAGAAGACGGCGGCGACTCGCCGGAATGGGTTCCCGGCCACGGTTGGATGCGCTGCGGGTACTGGGGCGTAGCCCTTGCTCGTGCACATCGCCCCGAGCACACGGAGACCACATGGGAGCACCGGGGGCACGGCGGCGACCTCGCCGGCGGCGACCCGTGCTCGGGTTCGACTGAAATGACGGCCCAGTGCATCAAAGAGAGTGGGAAAAGGGGGAAAAGAACGTGGTGCTCACCCTGATTCTAATGGAGGGGACAACGAAGCCGTAGGAGCTACAAAGGCGACGAATTCCGGTAATGGCGCACGACGGCCGTGGGGAGGAACTCAACCCGGGCGGCGTCTCCAGAGGCTTCCGGCTCGATTCCTTCTGCGGGGAGGCGCAGGGCGACATTGCGGAGCTCATGGACAGCATGGGGTGCCGAGGGGAGGCTGTTGGCCGAGTCTGTGCACGGCGGCGCTCCGGTGGGCTCTCGGTCGGCGTCGAAAACGGCGAGGGAGAGGGAAGAGAGAGAGCGGCGAGAGGGGGAAGAAGGTGCGGGGACTTCTGGGCGTTGCGTGGCATGGAGATAGGCTCGGGGAGAGGCGTAGACGGCCTGGCCGTCGCGGTGGAATCGGCGTGCTCGGCATGCTCGACACCAAGCAGGTTGAGGAAGACGATAACGGCGCCGGGTGGGCTGGGCCGTGGAAGGTAAGCTGGGCCCGAGGCCCAGGTAAGTGGGCTCGGTTTCCTTGTTCTATTTTTCTTCTGTTTTTCTTTTTATTCTTTCTGTTCTTTTGTTTACCCTTTAAAAAATAAATACTAGGGAATTTTATAAAAACTCCCAAGCAATTTTATAAAACCTAGGTGACTTAGTATTAGTCAACCCCAAGTTTTGGGAGTTTTTGAAATTCAAATTATTTGAATTCCAATTCGAATAGGCAATTGATTTAATTTCCAAGCTACTGTTTGGATTTTTCAGAAATCTATGAGCATGGGATTAATCCCAAATCACTTTTAAAATGATCACACTCATTTTTAGGATTTTTTAACATATCCAAAAGAATTTTGGAAAAAGATTTATTTCTGGCCTTTTATATTAATTCTTTAGGGCTTTTCTTTTCCCCATTTCTGAATTTCTTTTTGAATTTTTCACATGATGCAAGGACCACTCAAACCCTAGCACTTACCCTAGTTGGGGTTCTGACATTTTTGTCCCATTATTTTCGGTAGACCTTTTCTAAGAACCTATGGAGCTATAATAGATTGCAAGAAAGGTAAAGTTTCTGTTGAATTAAATGGTGAGCCATATGAATTTAACTTTTCTAAGTTCTCTAAGCAGCCTCGTGGTACCGACTTGCCTAGTAATGTTAAGATTATTGAAGATATTGCTTCCATTGCAATTCTTCCTAATGATCCTTTGCAGCAATATATGGAGGACCACGAGAATGATTTGCATATGCAGGAGAGGAATGAGCTAGACATAATATTCTTAAGACAACTTGCTATCCTAAAGCACAACCTTCTAGTTGAGCCTTTGGGAATTTTATCGCAACCAAAAGAAGATCCAGTTTTTGATCTTAAACCTCTTCCTGATACGCTCAAATAGAAAGTATATCATGTTATTATCAATTCTAACCTTTCAGGGTATGAAGAAGAGCGACTATTGGAATTAATTCGCAAACACCTAGGTACCATGGCTTCCCCAAGTTCCCCGAAGGACAAGTTCGTCGTCAACGTCATCAATCCTTACCTCGCTGAGGTGAAGAAGAACCCCCAGATCCTTCGTGTGGAGGATGGTGACCTCCACAAGGAGGATCTGAATGGACCAGTCAAGGAGGGGAGCACCGAGGAGCGGCTGAAGGAGGTGGAACATGAGGTATTCAAGTTCAAGAAGATGGTGGAGCGTGGTGTTGAAGCTAACTTCAACATCATGAACGAGATAAAGGCTTCACACAAGAAGGAGATGAAGGAGATGTGGTCAAGTTTGCCCGCACTAGAAGAAAATGTTTATGGGATCGAAGCACAGATCTATGATCTGCAGAACCAGAACTGTGAGTATGAACTAAAGTTTCTGCGCATGGGTTTGGGTGCTGAGTAAAGGATCCTGGAGACGGGAATGTCCTTCGAGACTGGAGAACAACTTCCATGGAAGCGCTTCGCCAAGGAGTATGTGACCGACAAGAACAAGGATGAGGAGTAAATCTCCTTGGGTATTGGCATCCCCTTAGCTTGTTCCAAGCTTGGGGGAGTGCCCGGTATTTTTATCTTTATCTTTGTCTTTTAGAGTCAAGTAGAGTCGTATCATGTCTAGGGGAGTTATCTTATAAAATAGGTGTTTTCTTTGAGGTCTATCACTCCTTTTTGGGGAGTTATGTATCCGTGAGTGTGGAGTCTTCTCTGATGGAATATTAATGAGAAGTCTATTGATCCCTTCGCTGCAATCGGTATTCTCTTCACGCAATCGACCTTATGATGATTCTTATGGGGAGTATCGACCTTATATCATGTATGGCTTTGCAAACTTTATTTAATCTTGGCAAACATAGCTTTGATCATAACAACAAGCATGTTTTAATAAAATTAGCGACATAGCCAAAACCCTCTTTGTTATTATGCTTGTAGTGTTATGTTGACAAGGAATACAACTTGATGTGTCATGCTTATTTTAATGTTTATGCTTTATATTGCTTTGCATCCAAGTCATCATCAATTGTCTGTTCTCTGAAAGCCTTTGCTAGCAAACCTCTATACTAAGCGGAATTCTGCTTGTACATCCATACCCTCAAACCAGTATCTTCCTTATGAGTCCACCATACCTTCCTATTCATGGTATTCCACTACCACTCCTAAAGCTTAGAATTTTTGTGTTATCCTTAGATTTTCAAAATCTTCTATTTTGTGCCCCTGTTTTAGCTCATGAGGAAATAGTAGTTAACTCATGATCTTCTTAAGTTGGACAAGTTTTACCCCGGGATTGCATGTCTAATCTGCAAACCCCTAATGCGAGGAGGAACTTGCATGAGTGTGCCCAGCTCACAAAAGATAATACAACAAAAAAAACCCTCCTTCACGCTTTGTTCATGAGAAATCAGAAAACTTTGGCAGTGATAAACAAAGGATATTGCGGGGATGTGATCATCCCCGTTTGGGAGCCGTTCCTCGAAACTTGTCCAAACTGAGAAGCAATTGAGTTATCTATTAGCATTCGTTGACAAATCATGCACCTCTCAAAACATGTTTTCATTCTGTTTGATTTAAGGATAGCACTTGAGTTTTCCCTGCTTGCCTTTAACAAGACTTTTTCCTTTACTTTATGTTGAGTCAGTTGTCCCTACTTCCTCCTTTCCCAAAGAGAACAGACACTTGATGCTGATAGAGATTCATCAGTATAATGCTGCATTAAGGTTTTGCCATGCCATATCATTGTTGACATTATCTCTTGATAAGTAAGTTGTTTGCAAAAGCATTTTCCAAGCAAACATCTTCCTTTGTGTTAGCATTTGCACTTCATGGCTAATAGCTTGTTCTTTCAAAAAGTTCCAAATTGTTTCTTCAACGTATAAAGAGAAAGAGCAAAGGTACAAGCTATTAGTTGTTCTTGACCAAAGGACTTGTTTGCCATGATTTGATGAATTTTCTTAGCCCTATTTTTGATTATAATTGTTATTACTCTTTCATAAGGTCTTTATGAGATGGAGGTAGCTATTGAGGATGTTTGAGTTTGGTGAAAAGATCATGATGCTTCTTGTCCGTATTTTATTTATCGACACTTCACTCTCTGAACTTGTGGACAGGCTTACCGAGCTTAGTTTTTGCTTGGGGCCAAGCGAGGTCTAAGCTTGGGGGAGTTGATACGTCCAAATTGCATCACTATTTTATATTGTAATTCATCCTTATTCATTGATATATTTCATATTATGATGATGTTCTTATGTTGATTTGGCTTATTTTACAATGTTTGCAACTTTCCGGTGCCGAAGCAGCAGACGCAGGATTCAGCGGTAAAAAGTGGACGTTGAGTTGCTGAAGAAGAATACCTCCAAATTACCTGAAAATCAACGGGGGGTGTTTTCCAGCAGATTAACGAAGACTCACCGAAGAGGGGCCAGAGGGGGCCAGAGGAGCCCCAGGAGGCCACCTGGCGCGGCCCCACCCCTGGCCTATATACTCCTTGTTACGCGAACACCTAAAAAGAGAGAAGTTTTACGGAGTTTCTTCGCCGCTCCGTGGCGGAAACCAACAGAAAAGAAAAGGGCTCTCCGGCGGGCAGATTCAACCGAGGAGATCATCGCCATCGTCATCACCATCATCACGGGCATCATCGAGATCATCATCAACATCATCCCCAACATCATCACCATCTCCACCACCATCCAATCTCACCTAACAAGTTTATCTTGTGTTGTAATCCGTACTATCTATCCTCTCCCTCTAAAGGTGTTGATCACTACTTTGTGGTGAATGCTATTGAGTTTTGTTGGAGAAATATCATTATGTCCAGATTGTTTATCATATATTTATCACCTCTGATCATGATCTCTTTTATGTCTTGTGAGTAGTTACTTTAGTTCTTGAGGACATGGGAGAAGTCTAGTTGCTAGTAGTCATATGATGTTGAAGTAATTTGTGTTGTTTGATATTTAAGTTGTGTTGTTATTTTCCTAGTGGTGTTGTGTGAGTCGAACACTCAACACTTCGCCTTCTTAAGGACCTAGGGGAATACATTGTGTATTAAGAATGCTTACGGTGGGTTGCCGGAGTGACAAAAACCTGAACCCCAGTTTGCACACTTTTGCACAAGGGAATACTGGATCCTTGATCTTATTGCTGTGGTTAGGCTTTTCCTTAATTCCTATCTTGTATTTGCGGGTGCTTGCAAGATGTTTAATCATAATAGTGCACTTATCTTAGTCTAGAAGGTGTGCTAGCATCGATCCACCCACTCAACACTTATCAGCACAACACTTGTTATCGATATGGAGTATGGCGAAAGCACGTGACTACCTCTCCATGTGTCCTCAAGAACGCTTTAGACTTTATAAGTTCAGTTGCCAGGGTTATCCTTTTCTCAAACGGATTGGGACACCTGCTTCTCCTCAGGGCCATTTACTTTGCTTGTTTTTATCTTATTATTGCTTATACCGAAAACCCCTAAAAAGTTATCTTTCAGTGCTTGCAGTTATTCCTTGTCCAAAATCACCTATCAATACCTTTCGCTCCCCGTTGGGTTCGACACTCTTACTTATCAAAAACGCTGCAATAGATCCCTTTACATTGAGGGTCATCAGTAGGGGCTAGGATTTCCAGAATAAGTAGGGGGCCTTGTCTATATATAGTAGCTGCTTAGGAGACTAAAAGGGCCACACAATGGGTTGTTTAGAGGGGGTTTTGGGTTAGATATTTGGGTCGGCCTAGAATAGAAGATAAGAGAGAAATAATTGTTGGTCGGTTGGCTGACCGCATGACATTTTATAAATATACCCCTGGATTTAAACCGGCTACTATGCCTGGCACATCCGATCGATCATCCGGTAAACGAAGCCGGAATTGCATGAAATTCGAAGCACCACTTCGTTGCACTAAATTGACGTCGTCTACATCATTTAGCACCAGAAGAGAACGTCGAGTACCTCCCGATAAAATAACCCATTTAAATATAAATGAGGGTTTTTCCGCACCGTTGGTGATGGTTGGTCTTGTTCCAAAAATTGCGACGGTGATCTGGTGACTTTCCCGGTGTCGCAACGAGGTCGTCTCCCATTGGGGAAAAGGTCTGGACTTGCAACAAATACGATAAGAGGGGGGAAAATATATTCACAAAATAATAAATCGAAGAAGAAAATATTACACACAATTCTAACAATCAACAAAATAAGGCAACAAACAATTTTTTTCATTAGGGTGGAATTGACGGGTTGTTACAATACAACACCACCAACAAGGGATATCGTCCCGAGATCCTGGACGATCCGGGGGAGAGGGGGGGAGAGAGAAAAGAGAGTCGACAATCTTCAACACCACCAATGGGGGACTCTGCTCCATGTCGACGACGAACTTCCGTCGACATAAATTTCCGCAGAGAGACGGCGATGTCGGAATACGAAACCATCAGGAGATCAAGAGGAAGAACAGTAGTCCAAGAAACGATGAAGAGAAGCATTCTCACTCAAATAGTGAGGATACTAGGCAAGAGCAATGATGTCAATGGACGACCAAGATGTAAACCAGAGTCGAAGAAGCTAAAGGTACTACATGAATTCCCAAAGCTAATATCGGAATCGAGACAATACGCTGAAAGCAAGGCATCGTAACGGTTCCGAAACTCCACTTACTCGAGATCCTAAAGTTTGAAGGGGATAAGGCGAGAATTAAAACACTTACGACACTTTTCCTGACCAGAGCAAGGGTAAGGAGTAAAAAGATTCCTACTATCCGATAACTAACTTAGTCACTACAAAATAATTTTTGTCTAGACTCGACTTCGAACAGAGAAGGGATCCTATGGTCGGTAAGGCTCATATACCAAGTTGTAAGGCCCGATATGTGGTACTGTTCTAGATCTAGATGTTTCCATAAAGATCCGGGGATGAAACACATATCGGTCCCACCGCGACATATGACACTGCCATATGCCCCGGATTTCCAACATGATATCACAACAGTACATCTACAAGGATACAACATCTCATACAATCGGCACACAATTGCCTTATTACAATACATCAGCGGAAGATACATGTCTGAGTATAGACGAAAATTAAATGCCTAGTGGAAAAGATAAAACACACCATTCCCGTAACCACACGGGTCCAGACTCTCCGCCGGGATCCACCTAACAAGTCGTCGTCGAGTCTCCGCGAAGGCGCCGATAAGAAGGATCATCGAGCTCTACTGAAGTCCAAGATCGATTGCATAACGTGCCTAAAAGAGAAAAGAAGGGGTGAGCTATATCAACAAGTCTTGTAACTAAATTCTCACGGTAAGATCGGGGTAGTGGTTGAGGTTGCAGCCGCACTAGCAATATATGAGTGGCTAACGTTCTATTCAGAGTAAGATGAGAAGCCAAGCATTCGATGAGGAATTGCCTCCAACAAGTCTGCTATCATCTACTTGAGCAAACATAACACATATCCTATCCTTGTCCTCCCCTTCATCACCCGATGAAAAAGAAGTAGTCAAGGCACACACACGTTGATCATGTTATTAAGATGATCTTAGTTGTTGTTGTCTATGAACAAGGATTAGGTCTCAAGTCATCCATAACCGTGGGCACGACTTCTCGAAAATATTTAACCCTGCAGGGGTGTACCAAATGCCCATTACAAGGCTCTACACGCACGCCAATCTCTCTCAGTTGCTACCCATCACAGGCAACCATTTTATGATTTAGTTCCAAGAGATCCGAAACGACAGGTCCCTCTAACTAACAATGCACAAATCTGGGTGGCCCCCAGGGATTCGACACCCAATCCAAGAGTCGTCCACACTCTCGAATCAGACTCTTCTGACTGACGCAGGTCGGATTACCGGGTCACCTCACACGGGGGAAGGGTCCTAGCTGATCGGGTGGACCAACAAGAGAAACCATGTCTCCGCTGGCCCAAGTTGTTTTAAAGGATATCTGCTAGGAGCGACCCGACATACATATATGCATGGTTTGCAAATGGTAATCGGCTTGGGCCACCTCTAGAAATATTTGAAACTAGGTAGGTAACAAAAGGGGACCCCATAGTATCCCACACGCGGTTAGGCACGCTCGTCAAGAGACACAATACACAGAACTCTGGTCCTAGGTGACACGAATGGAACAAAGCATCGGGGCGGGATAGCCTAGACCTTCCATCCTTCGTCGAGTATAGTCAACATTATAATAATCATATCATCCACAACAATATAATAATGTGATAGCCCAATCCAGGGAGTAACAGGATAACAGTTCATAGCATCCTAAGCATGCACACTAAGTAGTGGTTAAAAAATCTAGGTCCATGGCCAAACAATGGTTTTCTAGGATCTGGAGGACATGGTTGTTTCGTTTTATTTGAGAGGCATAAATATAAGGTGGTAGGATCAAGCAATCATTCTATCCTATACCTAGGCACAAGTGAGCTGAAAGTTATAAGCATAATATATGCTCCCCCTTACCCGATGAGAAGATGAAACCGAAGGTGTAGTCGATCACAAGCTCGCATCGTCCCCGAGAGGTACCCGCGGAAGCACACAAGAAGGAAACACTGGAAAAGTCAATCGACGAGCAAGCATCTATTACTATGAAGCAATCACGAGCAAGCATCAACAAGAAAGCCACACGAGACAACGCCATACGATATCGCATCAATCGCCAAGAGCGGTTACTGATACGTGTCAAACTTATCGATAATTTCTGCTCGCTCCATGCATGTTTTGTGTGATATTGCTATGATCTAGATACACTTTCATATACTTTTGATCATAGTTGGACTAACCTACTAACTCAGTGAACCCCAGTGACAGTTCCTGTTTTCTGCTGTTTTTCTATTCCAGGTTTCCCCCATATTAAAAATGCTCCAAAAATTTGGGAAAAATCGGATAAAAATCAGCGTAACGGAGTCTTCCAGAAGCACCCAAGAGGGGACAGAGGGCCGCCACCAGGGGCCTAAGAGGCCACCTGGCGCGGCCAGGGGCCTGGCCGCGCCAGGAGGGCGCCTGGACCCCTTGTGGCCCCCTTGGCTGCCCCCTTGGCTGCCCCATTCGCCTATTTATTCTCCGTGACGGGAAAACTCCGAAGACAAAATCCTATTTCACAATCTCGCCTCTGTTCCCCCTTCGCCGCGCTTCCAAGATCGGGACCACCGTCAGGACCCTTCCCGGCACCCTGCCGGAGGGAGGATCGACCTCCGGGAGCTTCTCCTCCACCATGGACGTTTCCCGGGTGTGCCGTGAGTAGTCTACCTTGGACCATGGGTCTATGATCAGTAGCTATGTGATGTTCTCCTCCCCTCTTTGTTCTTCATGGTTTAGACCTTGTGAGCTGCCTTACATGATCGAGGCACATATGTAATTCTTCTGTTGTTGCTATGTTGAGTTTGATGGGATCTGATGGATTATGAGATTATGTTCAGATTGTGATAGAGTAATATATTTGGTTTTGATCTCTTATATTTTTGTTCCTAAGTAATTCTTGCATGTTCTCCGTTGTTGTTTATTGGTTTGGCCAAGTAGTGGATAGTAACTCCAAGAGGGAACATTATGCTTGATTGTGGGTACATGCCCCATAATGACACGTTTGAGTGGCAGAAACATGAGTCTAGGGGATGTGTTGTGGCCACAAGGGGGAAAACAACGGTGCTTGTAACCGTGGTTGCAAGGATTGTTTAATTTACGCAAAGTTCTTTTAATGCAGTTGTCTCTTGATTTGGGTTTACACTTTTGGTGTGACTCGCAACTTAATACTAGCGAGATGTTCCGAATTGATATCTCAAGGTGGATGATTAGTAGCAGATGTAGATGAATTTCGGTGTACTTATTTTGGCGTACTTCCCATGATTTTGAGCCTCTTCCTTTCTTTTGTAACATAGTTAGCATTGCGGTGCGTGTCTAATCATGTCAATTTCCCATTTGTAATTTGTTTACCTTGCATTGAAGTTTTATCGTCTTTTGGGAGAGAGACATATTCTCATCATTGTTTACAAGCCTATTTCCTTTTCAGTATTTACTTTCAGTTGTTATCATTATCATTATCCTGTGTTTTTGATCCTTTGTAAACAACAAGACAGAGGGATTGACAACCTCTCTGAACTTCGTTGGGAGCAAAGTTAATTGTGTCGGGTGCTGGTCCAGGTCAAGGAGACAACTTTTTTCTTATTCGGTGCCAATGTTTCCTTGTCACCTACTTATCATCTGTCGGAGTCCTACGAGAGAAAAACCCTATCCTCTACATAGGGGAAATTTGCTGCTATCCTACATCTCACCTTCCACTTGGGGTAACCAACGAAGGGCGAGAAGCCATTATCACTTCCACGCCATCAGTTACTAACAGATTAAGTGGAGTATTCGTCACACACGATGATACCGCACGTTTAATACAGTTCAAGTTGTTTAGCTTCACAATATGAGAAATGGTTGTGAACATGGCATCTCACCCAAGCATGGCATGACACACAAACATGGAAAGAGGTGAAGCACAAAGCAAACTATCTATGCTAGTCAATTTAAGTGGGGCAAACTCCTAAACATGCTTATCACTATTTACCCCACAAAAATTCTATTTTTTGGCATTGTTTTTCCATAAAAAATATATTATTTTTATTATTAGCAAGCAAGAGCAGCACAATCAAGATCTACACGCAATTCTAGCCAAGTTACATATAAAGAACATTTTTATCGGAGCAACGGTTAAAAAGTTACAACCTATTACATTTATAGTGGCATGACATGTAATTAGTAGGTAAATAGACTTGTAAACAAGGTCAAACATGGCAAAGGAGCCCATTTTATTAATATACACGAAATTCTAAGCAACTTTCATGTAGAACGCATCATGATCCGACAAACAGGTGAAAAGATACGGGCATTGCAAAAATAATAATACAATCTGCCATTTTAAACGCCCAGAGAATAAATAAACGTTTTCGGGCCAAATCTAGTGCTGCTGTGCCTAAACAGACCAGGCGGAACATAAAAAAAGACGTCCACGGGCGCTACAAACTATTGGGCCGAGCCCAACTGCAGCAAAGAAGAGAAAAAAAGGAAAAAAAGGGCCAGGGGCGTCACCACGTGGGCTTTTCCTAAGGTGAAGGGCGGGCGAAGGGTAGCGCACATGTGCATTAACCGTTGTGGGCGAAGCGGGCCGGGGAGGAGCTGGGGTGCGCGGTGGCGCGCAAGGCGGCCCACAAGGGCGACGACGGTTGGGACGGGCTCAGCAGCCTACGCGAGGTGGCGGCGCGGTTGCAGGGGGCTGAGGCGAGGCGGTGGAGGCCGGGTACGACGGATCCGTCTGGGGCAAGGTCTTCGGCAGCGGCAGCGGCTGTCCGCGGGTAGGTTCAAGGCCTTGAGTCCATGGCGTCCATAATGTAGGGGAGAGAGTAGAGATATTAAAGAGAGGGAGAAGATAGGGAGAGGAGAGAGGGCGTGGGTGGAGGCCAACGACCTGCGGGTCGGCGGTGGCGCGCTGTTGGCGTCTCGTCGGTGAGGTGGCCGGAGGCGAGGCGCATGAGCACGGGCGTCTCGGGCATGCAGGCTCGGGTGGAGTAGCTCCACCAGAGGCTGGTTCTTGGTTCCGATGACGTGGCGCCATGTGAACCATCCGATCTGGATCCAACGGATCTGATTGGAGCTGCCAGATCTGGATGGTGGGGGTTGGCGGCTAGTGAGAGGGCTAGCATGGAAATTGAGGCAGGTAGGGGCTAGGATTTCCAGAATAAGTAGGGGGGCTTTTATATATATAGTAGGTGCTTAGGAGGCTAAAAGGACCACAAAATGGATTATTTAGAGGGAGTTTTGGCCCAGTTTTTTGGGTGCGCTTAGAATAGAAGATAAGAGAGAAACAATTATTGGTCGGTTGGCTGCCCGCATGACGTTTTATAAACATACCCCTGGATTTACACCGGCTACTATGCCTGGCACATCCGATCGATCACCCGCTAAACGAAGCCGGAATCGCATGAAATTTGGACCACCGCCTCGTTGCACTAAATTGACGTTGTTTACAGCATTTAACGCCAAAAGAGAACGTCGATCACCTCCCGATAAAATAACCCATTTAATTATAAATGGGGGTATTTCCGCACCATTGGTGATGGCTGGTCTTGTGCCGAAAATTGCGACGGTGATCGGGTGACTTTCTCGGTGTCGCAACGAGGTCGTGTGCCATTGCCGAGAAGGTCCGGACACACAACAAATACGAGAAGAGGGGGGAAAATACATTCAAGAATTAATAAATCGGCGAAGCAAATAGTACACACAATTCTAACAATCAACAAATTAAACCAACAAACAAATTTTTTAATTAGGGTGGAATTTCCGGGCTGTTACACCCCGGTCCATATTTCCACCATTGTTACACCTCCACTTTATTTCCTGTATTTACTCTCCATTGCAATTATCATTATGACTATCCCCTTGAGTTTAGTCCTTTGTAAACAACAAGGATGGAGGCATTCACAACCCCTTTGTACTCGTTGGGAGCAAAGCTATCAGTTGTGTGTGCAGGTCCACGCAAAGCAAGTGATTATCATAAACGGCGCCTCACTTGCTGAACCACCTACGTGCAGAATTCGGAGTCCGCCGGAGACATAAACCTCGGTATCTTCATTGAGGGAAACTTGCTGATGTGCTACATGTCAACCTTCCACTTGGGGTAACCAACGAGGGCCTAGAAGCCATCACAAGCATCTTTCATACTCTCCTCACCACTTTGTTTGAAGGTAAGGAAATCTGCCTTGGGTGCAACACCAAAGGTAATAGAACTAGACATAATGACTTAACAAAAGGAATAAACTAAAAACAAGGTAAATATATTTTTGGTGTTTTGGATATAAGACACACAAGCAAAGACAAAAATTATAAAGTAAACTAGAAAGACTAAAAAGAAAAGGTAAAGGGTAGTGTGCAACTCCCTTATCTTGAAGCTTGGAATCCCCGGCAGCGGCACCAAAAATTTGGCCGGTGCTTAGTTTGCGGGATCAATCTTTGGTTTCACTTCAGAATCCCCGGCAACGATGCCATAAATTTGCTTTATGGGTGTAGATAACACCTCCTCATTGGTTAACCCAAGTGGAAGGTTATGATGTAGATAGAAGCAAATTTCCATCGGTGAAGATACCAAGGTTATCAATCCAGAGACAAAAAGTAGCTGACAATGGCGCCAAAAGTTTGTTTGATGGCTAAGTTGACGCGGACCTGCACACAAGAACACAAAAAACATTGCTGCCAACGGGTACAGAGAGCTTGCCAATCTCTCTGGCCTTGCTTTTTACATAGGGTCAAACACAAAGGGGAAATAGTAGTGCAACAGAAAGGAAAAGTAAAGAAGTAAACGTAGAGGTGTAAACTATGATGGGAAGATGGAACGAGGTACCATGACATTCACTAGTAGTGTCTCTCTCCCAAAAGACAGTAAACAACTATGTTGGGTAAACAAATTACAGCCGAGCAATTAACAAAATTATAAACGCACTTCATTTCTAATTATGCTACTTGAAAAGTAAAAGGCTCAATTGTATGGGCATTACACCAAGACAAGTAGATCGTTTATTCATCAACATCTACTCACTACTCCTCCACCTTGAGATATCTATCCAGAACATATCGTTGGTATTATGTTGCGAGCCACAACTAATGCGGCAAACTCAAAGCAACAGACAACTTACTTAACACTCTACGCGTAATGTAAGCAATCTTATGGCACGCAGTCATAAGCACCGTTGTTTTACCCTAATGGTAACAACACACTCCCTAGTCTCATGGTTTTTTCACTCAATCTAGACATCGGGAGGCATGAACCCATCATCAAGCATAACGCTCCCTCTTGGAGTTGCGATCTACTACTTGGCCAAAGCAATAAACGGCAACGAAGAACATGCAAGTGATATGTCCCAAATGTATCTATCACTACTAGGGAAATAGCTATACATGGAAACCTTATTAGTGGCGCATATACTAAGCCATGCGCCACCATCTTTTAGGGGTGGCGCATTGCTTCAGAATGCGCCACCAATAAGCTCTTAGGGGTGGCGCATTATTTTCCAGTGCGCCACCCCTAACAGTGGGCCAGCCTGGATGAGCTTATACGTGGCGCATTTGGAGAAATGCGCCACCTCTAAGAACCTTATAGGTGGCGCATTCTGCAAATGCGCCACCCCTAAGAGCTTATGGGTGGCGCATATTGGGAATGCGCCACCTATAAGGTTCTTAGGGGTGGCGCATTAGAAGTATGCGCCACCCATAAGCTCTTATGGGTGGCGCGTTCGCCACCACCGAGATGCAATATGCGCCACTAAATACCTTGACTGTCCTTATCTACTCCACCCCACCTACCACCTCTCATTCACTCCACACACTTCTCAAACTAGATCCACACTTCTAACCCTATATCTATTCGGTTTTCTCCTCCTCCCCACCTCATTTCTTCCATTTATCCATCCATACTTGGCATTAAATTTACTTTGTTTCATATTAATGTAAGTGGACCTCCTCCCCAACTCTTTTCTTCCATTTATATATCACACATATACTTGCCTTTATTAGCTTGGGGTTTGTTGTATATGTGAATTTTGGGTTTGATGTATATGTGCAGCTTGTGGTGGTTTGATGTATATGTGAAGTGTATATGTGAATCTTGTGGTGGTTTGATGTATATGTGAAGTGTATATGTGAATCTTGTGGTGGTTTGATGTATATGTGAAGCTTATGGTGGTTTGATGTATATGTGAAGCTTATGGTGGTTTGATGTATATGTGAATCTTGAGTTGCCAATGTTTTGCCGAAATGTCGATTCATTTCCGTTTCGGCAAATTTCTAGCGCACTCTCCGCATGCTCCCATGCATTATTAGGGAAGGTCATGCCAAATTTTTCCGGCAAAGACTGTGATATATAATTGGGTTGCTCTCTGTGTGCACGCAGGCGATCGATCATGGTCCGCAAGATGCTGAGCGATATCACCGTGGCTAGGTGGATGCAATGTGCGGCAGATGACATGCTAAGGAATAATAGGTCGGATATAAGATGTCCCTGTCGGAGATGCAAACTTCAGTGCGTGACCGAGCCTGATTCCGGAATATTGCAAAGACACCTGAAGCGTAATGGTTTGATGGATCTCTACACACGGTGGATAAGTGATGAAGCTGGTGAGGAGGAGGACGTCAATGGTGGGCGCCATTAAATGAGGAAGGGCAACCAGACAACAGCGGCGGGCAAGAAGACAAAGAGCATCCCATACATGATCATGAAGAAGATGCCGAAGCAGATCATGTAGATCAAGATGCCGGACATGAAGATCAAGATGTCGTACATGAGGATTCAAGCTGGGTGCGGGACCCTCATGTTCAAGAGCTTCTTGTCAAAGAGGTGTTGAACGCAAGAGCTTCAGCTAGAGAGAAAGCCAAGATGGTGCAACTCGAGAAAAGACGCGCTTACGAAGTTGTATGAAGGATGCAACGACGGGGATACCCGCATGAATGTAACACTTTGGGCTATGGAGATGAAGGCAAAACACAAATGGACCGACGAAAGCTTCGATGGTAACATGGCATTCTGGCACGATCGTCTTCCGAAGGGCAACACGTGCCAACTAGTATCGCTAAGGCAAAGAAAGTCACGTGCCCTCTCGATCTTCCGCACGTTAAATATCACGTTTGCATAATTGATTGCATGATCTATCGGGGTGAGGACGAAGAGAAAACCACATGCTCGGTGTGCGGTGTTAGTCGATACAAGAGGAAAGAAAGTTCCTAGAAAAGTGGTATGGTCCTTTCCGATCACTCCTCGTCTGCAGAGGTATTTCGTTGGTCCCGAGGAAGCAAAGCTCATGACCTGGAACGCAGATAGAAAGAAGCTAAAAGAGGATGACCCGAACCCGGATCCGGAAAAGGAGGACATGCTGAGGCACCCTTCTGATGGTAGCCAATGGATTGCGTTGGACCTCGAATACCTAGATTTTGGGGAAGAACCAAGGAACCTCAGGATTGGTGTGAGCGCCGATGGAGTCAATCCGTTTGGCGGCCAGAGCAGCACACACAATACCTGGCCCGTGTTTGTATGCATATACAACCTTCCCCCCTGGAAGTGCATGAAGAAAAAGTACATAACAATGTGTATGCTAGTTCAAGAGCCGAAACAACCAGGTACGGACCTCAATCTATATCTGCAGCTGTTGAAAGAGGAGCTAGAAACGTTATGGAAAGACGGAGTCAATACGTGGGACGCTGCCGCAAATGAATATTTCCCACTGAAAGCCGCGATGATCACGACGGTGCACGACTATCTCGGATACGGATATTTCTCAGGGAAGGTGGTCCAAGGATTCTGTGCATGCGTTAAGTGCATGGATAATACAACGTACCGCTAGCTACCAAAAGATCCCGGATCTTCAAAAACCGTGTTCCAGGGGTCTCAGACGTGGCTTCCCAAGAAATACGCGCGGAGAAAACAGGGGCATCTGTTCGATGGAAGCGAGTGCCCCGCGCCGGGAAAGAAAAAAAAGAAGACTCAGCCGTTGATGAGGGTATGGAAAGAGAGGTCTGTTTTCTGGGATTTGGAATACTGTAATCTCCTCCGCAGTCCTCATAGCCTTGATCTCATGCATATCACAAAGAACGTGTGCGAGAGCTTGTTTGGCACACAGCTCAACATGCCGGATAAGACCAAGGACGGGACAAAAGCAAGGAATCACTTGAAATTTATGGGCATGAGGAGGGAACTTCACCCCCCTAGTGACGGCGATGATTAGCCGGAGGAGGAAGAGGATACGGAAACGCAAAACTCTCGCAAACGAAAAAGGGCGACCAAGAAGAAGACCTGTGCGAGGAGGAAATCAAGTGGTTTATCCACTGCCTCATAGGAGTAAAATTTCCGAACAACTACGTGGGGAAGATAAGAAGATACCTAGACGAGGCGAAATCTCATGACTATGCCGTTCTGATGACACATATTCTCCCGGTTGCGATCCGAGGGATAATGGACGAGCACGTCCGTAAAACGTTGTTCGGACTTTGCAACTTTTTTGACGTCATCTCCCGGAAGTCGATTTGCGCTATGCAACTCAAAAGGCTATAGGAGGAGATCGTGCTCATACTATGCGAGCTTGAGATCTATTTCCCTCCCGCGTTCTTCGACATTATGGTGCATCTGTTAATCCATGTCGTGGAGGATATCGTCCAAATCGGGCCTGCGTTTCTGCGCAGCATGATGCCGTTCGAAAGGATGAATGGACACATCAAAAAATACGTTCGTAACAGGTCCCGTCAAGATGCAAGCATAGCGAAGGGCTTTCTAACCGAAGAGTGCATCTCATTTTTCACGAATTATCTCAACACCGAGAACCCTGTTGGTCTGGCCGTCAACAAGCACTTTCGCAGGACCGATGGGTGTGGTCACCACGAGGGAAGCCGCGCAATGCATGTCAACTTTGAGGGTCGGGACATTGATTTTAAAAGAGCAAGCCTAGTCGCGCTACAACACATCCAGCTGGTCGATCCTTGGATAGTAAACCACAAGGATGTAATCAGGAAGAAGTACAGTGACCAGGGCCAGCAGATAACGGACTGAGATCCATGGCTAATCAAAGAGCACAACTTCGGTATCATGACTTGGTTCAGGGACGTGCTTCGTGCTAATCCCCCGCGAAGGAACGCTTCCGAGGATGAAAATATGATATTCACCTTGTCACAGGGTGCCGCACGCAACCTGATGACCTATCAAGCGTATGATATCAACGGCTACACATTCTACACGGAGGAAAAGGACAATAACTTCGATTACCAGAACTCAGGGGTAACGGGGATATTCTACACCGATGACATCAAGGAAAGATTCTACTGAAGGATCGAGGACATATGGGATCTCGACTACTGTGGAGAGAAGGTGTCGATGTTCCGTGTGAGATGGACCAAGAGCGTCGTAATTGTGCTTCGTTTATAATTCTGTCAATTGTCGCGCTGTAATTTGTTCACCCAACATAGTTGCTTTTGTCTTTTGGGAGAGAGACATCACTAGTGAAAATCATGGGACCCCGGTCCATATTTCCATCATAGTTTACACCGCTCTAATTTACTTCTTTTTTTTATTTTGGTTGCAATCACCACTACTATTTTCACCCTGGTGTTTTGAACCTTTGTAAACAACAATACCGGAGAGATTAACAACCTCTCTTACTCCTTGGGAGCAAAGTTATTTGTTCTTGTGTGAAGGTCCGCAACAGCCTTCAACTTACGCGCCATATTTCTGACGCCGTTATCACCTTCTTGTTTGTTGGGCTCGGGGAAGAAAACAATAATTTTTCCAACATGCACGATGCCCAAACCCAAGACCTATGCTATGCTGATGCAAGTAAAGGAGGGAAATCGACACGTACCAGTATGTAGTCTGTTAAGCGGGAAACGTTCCCGCGTGAACATTGTCGATGTACTCGTACCCGCTGGTCCTTGATGCGGCGGAGATCCGTGATGACTTGAGAAGCCACCCAGTCCTTGAAGACTGATGACGGGATTACGTCCCCGTCGGAACATTGTCGGTAAAGACGTACGCGGCACAGCCTCGCCGATGAAGGAGTACCGCAAGTGCAGCACCTCGCGGGATTACACGCACACGCTATACCCGACGTTCCCTCTGGGCTACAAACTAGGCGAGTAACGGAAAGAAGATGGATTCGGATCTCGATTCCAGCAGCACGACGACGTGCGTATGATGGAGAAATCCCCAACCTAGTGCAGACTCCAAACAAGGGATTCCGCTCAAACAATGAAGAAAGAGAGAGAAGAGAACTCAATTGTTATGAAGAAAAGGGCACCCCTTCCCCTCCTTATATAGGCCAAGGAGGGGTGCGCACCACCCTCCCTCCAATGGGTGGTACTAAACCCCAGGGGGTGGTGATGCACCGTCAATGGGGGAGTGGGGCCACCGTTGGCGTATGGCCCAAGGGGGGAGGCTCCCTCCTCCCATAATGGGCCTCTTTAATCCCATATGCCTTTTCTTCCATTTTTAATTATATTTTAATATATAATTATGTTAATTAAATTAGAAAACATATCTAACATTATTAAATATCATTTTGAACCTTTCAAAATATCCAGAACTACTTCTGGCATCTCTCGAAACAATTTCGGTGTCCTCTCTTATTTCATCAATGATCCTGAATCTATCCTTAATGCGTCGAATACCCTTAAGTGTGACACCCTATTTTAACAGCCCATAAATTCCACCCTAATTAAAAAATTTGTTTGTTGCTTTGTTTTGTTGCTTGATAGAATTGTTTGTAGTATGTTCTTCGCCGATTTATTAATTGGTGATTATGTTTCGCCCTCTTTCTCGTACCAGCATGCGCGACCAAACCTTTCCACCATGGCACATGACATTTTGTGACACCGGGTTTCACCCGATCACCGTCCCAATTTCCGGCATAAGACCAGCCATCGCCATCGGAACGAAAAACCCGTTTATTTAATAAGTGGATTATTTTATTGGGCGGCAGAAAATGTTCTCGGAACGGTATGAAATGAGGTAGAAGTGATCGGCTCGCCGTGCAGAGCGCGTGGTTCGAAGTTTTACCCGAATCGGCGGTCATATGGACTTCCGACGGTAAGAAACGTGGAGCACCGGACGCGAGAGAGAAAAACTAGGGGCCTTTGTGTAAACCTGCAAGCCAGCTAGCCAGCCTATAAATAGACCACCAATCTCTCCCACCCACTTTAGGGTTCCTCCTAGTCCATTTTTGCAGCCACCCCCTCCAAAATACCCAGAATTTTACCCCCAAGTACTTCCATAGCCAAAACACTAGCTAGACCCACTTCTGGTCGTCGGATCTTCAGATCCGGTAGCTCAAGATGAGCCACGTCACCCCTTACCTATTCCAGCCAGCACCAGGGCGCCCTGGACCCCACAAGGCCGCCGCCGGGCCCGATTTGGGCCGCGCCGCCCGAGGCCGCCCATGCGTCGTCTTCACCGGCGTCGAGCCGCCTCCGCACTCCGGTGACCTCGCCTGCAGCAACCACCGCGCCAGTGCGCCCTCCTCCTTTCTCCCCTGCCTCACCTCCCTCTCCTTCCCCACCAACGTAGCTCACCGCCAGGAGCGCGCCGAACCATGGACAGAGGTCGTCGAGCCCGATCTTGGCACGCACCCACCGCCTCGCCGCGCCGCTCGCCGGAGCACCCTCCGGCCTGGATCCGGCCGGCCCCAGCCGGCCTCGCCACCTCCGACCACCCCGCTATCGTGCACCGCCCCTCTCATAAGACGGCGTCGGCCACCGCTACCTCGACCGTGATCCCGATAGGGATTGGGCGAGCAGGCCACCACCATGGATGGTTGCGTGCGCCAGCCCAGCCTCCCCCACGGCCCAGCCTCCAGACGGCCAAGTCCGTGACCCGACCTCACGCTTCCTCTCGCACTAGGCGAGGTCTACTATCTCGCGCCCACTGCGAACGAGGCCTTGGCCCAATGGTGAGCCAGCCCGAGCGCCCCCATCCATTTGTTCTAAGTCCCTGAGATCTATTCTTCTATACTGTTTTTGCGATGATTATTGCGTAAGATCCATAGGTCGTATGAGTTTGCGCCCAACATGAAAAGTGTTCTTCTTGATGTGCTCTACAATATTGCTTTAGGGGTTTATTCATTTGCGGTCATTTGAGTGGTACAATTACTTTTTGAACTCTGCTACTTTATTGCAAAATGATATAAAATGCAATGTTTTCTTGATGTTTGCCTCTCATCCGTGCATCTTTTGCATATGCTTCCTTCATATGGATTTCTTAGAATCATGTCTACTTTAATACCATGTATTCACCCATCATGTTATTTTGTTGTAGGTTGCACTTATATTGCTTCAATGTGGTGCACTTGTTAATCTTCCATTTCTGTTTGCATATTTTGCATTCTTTCTAGCCTTATTGTTATTGATCATGCCTCATATGATTTGACCACAATGGGATGAATATTACTTGTCATGTATACTTTCATGCCATGTATTACTATGCCCTGCGATCTTTCCTGTTCACATAGTTCTTGAGCTCCCAACGTGGCTACTTGCTATTTTCGGTCAACTACACTGAAATTCTACTCAGTCTGGAATATGTTTTACCTGTTTTGTGTGCTTGTTACTTATTCATCCATGGGTCTTTTCACCACAAGTGTTATATATGGAATGTTGACCATCACCTAGACTACATTTATATATATTTCATTGTCATCTTGTTGTAGTATTTACATCACTTTAGCTACTATCCATAGAGAATGATTATAACAGTTTTCCATGATTCTTGTTTTCCACTAAGTCTGTAATCTATAGTAGCTCTCTTGCATCATTGCTATATGTTTATCCATGATTCGTTTGAGCATAAGTATAATGTATGGAAAAATGAGAATCATGTAAGATAGATGTTGATATATTGCATGTTCCATTTGGTGATTGTTTGATACTAGTTTGCCTGCTGTCAAGTATGCATGTTATTAAGCTTTTGCCATGTTTTCCTGATTTTACTAAGTACTAAACCAGTAACATAAATTAGCATTTTGCATGAGCTATAATTATTTATTCTTGATGCTTCTATACATGAAACATTTGGGCCATGTATTTATTGTCATGTATACCATTAACCCATATCATTTATGTGCATGTTTGCAATTTTTAGCATGTTTTCTCATTGCTATCAAATGTGCTACCTGTTGTTGGAAGATTGTGATCATAATTTGTGATGCTTGTATCTTTTTAAACGTAACTTCGTTTGCGTTGTTCTTTATATGTAACTTGACTAGAATTTCGTGTAGATTATTATTGTGTTATTGATTGTAGTTGTTAACCAATGTCAAATATGGATTAGGGCAGAACAATTATAAATGCAATAAATGTTATGGGGTACTTAGAAGTCTTGTCATGTTTAGGGTGTTACCTCATTTAAAATTGACTAGCATAGATATTTTACTTATGCTTCACATCTTGCCATGATTGTGTGAGATGCTATTTTAACAACCTTTCTCATGTTGTGTAGCTAAACAACTTGAACCGTTGTAAGCGTGAACTATCGTCATGTGATATTGATACTTCACTTAACCTATTAGTAATCGCGCTCGATGATAGATCTGTATCCTAGTTCGTTGCCTCGTGTTACCTTCTTGTTGTTGCCTGCTCGTGATTTCTTCGTAGTAATAGACGCTTGCTTGTCGATAGCCTTTCCAGTGTTTCCTTCTTGTGTTCTCCCGCGGTTACCTTCGGAGACGTTGCGAGCTTGCGATCAACTACACCTATACATTAGTTATGATCCATTCTATTATAACCAGCGGTTTGCATGCTAGTCTAGGTTAGGTTTAATATTTGATCCTACCACATGTCTACAACCTCTCTTAAACCGATACAGGCATGTCCCCTCCCAGCAAATCATCTGTACTGCTATGTTACTATTGCTCGTTGCTCAGCCCCTGCTTAGTATGCATGCTTATGATGCTATGAATTTTACCCTGTTACTCCTTGGTTTGGGGTATCACCCTATTATATCTTTGTGGATGATATGATTATTTTAATGTTGACTATATTCGACGAAGGGTAGAAGGTGAGGCTATCCCACCTCCATGCTATGTTCCATCGAGTCACCTAGGACCCGAGTTCCGGGTATTGTTTCTCTTGGAGAGCGTGCCTAACAGCGTGTGGGATACTGTGGGGTCCCCTCGCCTTACCTACCTAGATGCAAACATTTCTAGTGGTGGCCCAAGCTGATTTACCATTTGAAAACCGTTTGCATAACTGGCTGGCAGCTAGTGGATTTAAAACAAATTGGACCAATGGGATGGTATATCATGTTGGTCCACCCTAGGGAGCTAGGGATGCCTTCCCGGGTGAGGGTTAGCCATTCCGACCTCATCCAAACATTAGAGACCGATTTGAGAGCGCAACCGGATTTTGAGTTGGATGTTGACTCACCGGGGCCCGACTGAGAGAGCTTGGTCTGCGTGCGGAGCCTTGTAATGGGCAGTTGGTACACCCCTGCAGGGTTAAATCTTTTCGAGAAGCCATGTCCACGATTATGGACGACTTGGGACCTACTCCTTGTTCATAGATAACATCAACTGAATCATAATTAAAACTTGATCAACGTGTGTGTGCCTTGACCGCTTCTTCTTCGTCGGGATGCGAAAGGGAGGACAAGGATAGGATAGGTGTTATGTTCACGTAAATAGCTGATAGCAAGACTTGTTGGAGGCGATTCCTCATCGAATGCTTGGCTTCTTATCTTACTCTCTAGGTCGCTAGACACTTCATAAATGCTACTGAGACAACAACCGCATCACTATCCATTTCTTACCGTGAATGTAACAGCCCGGGATTTTCACCCAAATTAAAAAAAATTCTTGTTTCTTTATTTTGTTGATTGTTAGAATTGATTGTAGTAATGGCTTCGGCGATTTATTAATTCGTGAATATATTTCCCCCTCATTCTCTTACCGGCATGCGCGACCGAACCTTTCCACCATGGCACACGAGATTTTGCGACACCGGGTTTCACCCGATCACCTTCGCAATTTCAGGCATAAGACCAGCCATCGCCATCAGAACAAAACCCCTTTAATTTAATAAGAAGACTATTTTATTGGGCACGGAAAATGTTCTTGGAATGGTATCCAAGTGAGGTAGAATTGACCGACTCGCCGCGCAGAGCGCGTAGTTCGAAGTTTTACACGAATCGGAGGTTGTACGGACTCCCGGCGGTCAGAAACGTAAACATCAAATGCGAGATATAGGAATCTGGGGCGTTTGCGTAAACCTGCCAGCTAGCCAGCCTATAAATAGACCACCATCTGCCCACCCATTTAGGATTCACCTTATGCCATTTTTGCAGCCACCCCCTCCAAAAATATCATATCTGCCCCAAACAGCCCAAGATCCGAAAAACCCTAGCATCCTTCAACACGAGCCGTTGGATCACAAGATCTGTAGCTCCCAGAGCGCCACATCACCCCCAACAGAATCACCAACTAGATTGGGCCCAGGAGGGCCGCTCCACACTTCCGTGGCTTGCTAGGGCGCCGATTTGCGAGTGCCGCCGCCTCCCGCCGCCGCACCCGCCGACCGGCACCTCCTCTCGTGCACTCCTCTCTTCCCTCCTCTCCCCTCTCGGCCTCACCTATCCCACTCCCGTCCTGTAGATCGCCGCCGGCAAGCGTGCCATGGCCGGCCTTCGAGCACCCCGGATTATATACCCGGAGCGGCCAGCCGCGCACCCGTCATGTTCCCATGATCAGTGATACATGACGTGCAACTCGACAGGTAATAATGATCACATGTTCATACAACATACCGAACAACGTAGTCTTCATCACATAGTCTTACGTTGCCTCATCGGGCACAAGTCCAGTGGAATCACCAAGTACTCCTAACATAGTAGCGGGCATAACCAACAGGAAAGTCCAGAGCATAGCACGTCCTAGTAATCGTCAATCGCATCACCGTCAAATACCTGCTCCTCCAAGCCTGGCCGTTTGAATAATCAGGGACAAAGCCGTGAGTACATACAAAGTACTCGCAAACCACCTCAAGTAAAAGAAAAAAAATTACATAATAAAAAAAAGTAGGAGAGCTTTATGGGTGGTTCATTTGGAGGAAAACCTGTCTACACCAAATTATTAACAAGTATAATGTTCACTTACCTTGAGAAAGTTTAATCATTTAGTAAGTCAGGTTAGATCATCATCCCTTTTCATCCCTTACATATTCATCATTAACCATAACCAAACTTTACTCAAAGTTCAGGTCTTAGCTTGGAGTGGCCTCACTAGTTGTCCATTCGAATAGTTTTCACTCCGCAGAGGTTGTACGCTTTACCCACAACATTCGATACATCCGTCGTGAGTCCCCACGGATCTTCATACCTCAGTATGAGGGTCTCGGATAATCGAACATAGACTTCCCCTTGTCTACCCTAGTAAAGGTGATCTACCCAATGCACACATCCTGAACTATCCGCGTGCAAGGTCATGCTCCTCTTGGACCCATGCCTTCACCGTAGTCGAGGTGTTGCAAAGTTCCGTGCCGACACTGAGAGCAGCGTATTTCACCTGCAGGATCCCGGTTTCTAGGACTCGAATGTCCATTATGTAGTTATAAGATCCCCATACTAAGGTAAACAAGCTTCCAACTAGCCATGTCCCATACTAGGGTAATGTGGCTGTACTGTAGGGCTAGGTTTTAGCGACACTTCAGCCCTAGATATTCCTTTGAGTCGTTGCTTATGTTGCCATATTTTATCATCATCCTTGGCCATCACATCCCTCGGATGTATGCCACAAATACAAGTGTTGGCCATCACATCTCATGGATGTATATCATCATCATCAAGGTGTTGCATGATCACCATCTTAATTTAGTTGTTAATTATTAACCTCTAATGGATGGGTGAAGATCTTGATAGTACATCAAATCATCAGGTGATAAATTTTCATGATCCATAGGTAGGTTGAAGGGGGTGTAGTGGTTTCACCTATTACAACTACAATAGTTCCCATCCCACATGATATGACTAACATAAGAATGATAGATAGCATGTTACAAAGAAAGGAAAAAAGTTTAAAACATAGGACAAGTTTTGAGTTTTGGGAGATGGCTTGCCTTCTTCGACAATGTCCGCTTGTACGGCTTCCTAGGTGGCTTGGGAGGAGTCTTCACCTGCAACGTCAAGCGTGTCGTCTACACGTTGTGGAAAAATAAACACCTAATTACCATCATGACACCCACAAAAAAGGCATACAAGCAATAACACTCAATCTTAACCATAACATTACAATGTCATCAACAAGGTACTAACAACGGTGTAACTATTTTATTAGGACCTACCTTATCATGGTGTTTATTATGCATGGCATCAGAACAACAAGAGTAAAAACAAGATTAGAATTAAAACATGGTATTTAGCTTACTAAGGTGTTCGCTACTGAATATTTTTATGTTGTATCTTAGAATTAGGTCATACCATTTTTAGTTAAGTAGATAAGGGTCCTAAACAAATTTTTTTAAGATTAAACGAGTACTTTTGGTATTTTTTATGTATAAATTATTTTAATCATAAAGGTTCATAATAAATAGCTCCTGATTATAAACAATTTTTAATAAAAGTCCTTAATTTAATTTCCTTAAAAAGGAATTTATTAATTAAAAAACAAAACAGCACATAAATGCAATTAATAATTAAATGACCAATATGTGTATTTTTTCCAACAAACATTATAATCATACAAACAATATAAGAATATTTTTAGGATCACAACAAAAGTAATTTCATAATTTTATGAGTTGAATTTATTTTTCTAAAAGTGTTTTAGTGCCTGTTGTTTAATAAAAAGGAAAATAGCAGGGGAGGCCGACCCAAGGCTATATCTCACCGGGGCGAATTATCTCTGCGGGCCAGGCCCATGCAGTGCGGTGGCTGGCGTTTTTTTTCTATTGGTTTTATTCTTTTTGGCGAAGAGGTATTGGAGCCTCTGGGGCGTTGGATCTTTCCAGATCCAACGGCGCTGGGCCTTATTCTCCCCTAGGTCGGCCAGGAGGACCTGGGCATGTCCATGGCGGACAGGGAGCAGGTGATGGGCTCACCTAGGGCGTTCCCGAGAACGGTGGTCGATGTCGACGGGCGGCGGAGGTGCGGAACGGCGCGCCGGTGCCATTTTTGCGAAGAACGGCGTCCGAGAACGTCGGAGTAGTAGCCGGCTTGGTGAAACTCGGGCTCGGGGAGGTCGTCGTGGACAGCTCCGGCGTCATGGATGACCGTCTACGGTGTGAGGGGCCGCGATATGGCTCCGTTTTTGGCTCAAGGGGGTGGTTGGGGACGTTGGCGGATTCGTTTGGGTAGTCAGGCGAAGCTTCAGCTCGGGGTGGCATCCTCCTCTCTCTTGGGTGCGGCTCCTTGCCGGAGTGGCTCCGGCTAGCCGAGGCGGGTGGCTCCGCGGTGGAGGAGGGTGCACTGGCCTCGCCTCCACTTCCTTCCCTTCCGCCTTGTCCCTCCCCTTCTCCTTCTTCTCTTCGTCCGCTTCCTCTCTTCTCTCTGCGCTTGGGCTATGGATAGCGAGGCAAGGTGGTAGCGAGCTTGTGTGGTGTGGTGTGGAGGTGAGTGAGGAAGAGCGGGGGGTAGGGGCTCCCTTTTATAGTCGTGTAGGGTGCGCCCATGGGAGGGAAACGGGATGGCGAGCAGGGGCTTGAGCGCGGGAGTTCGCCCGGGGCGACCCATGGCTTCGGTTGTGGTTGGGCAACGAGGGTGGTGAGGGCTAACGTCATTGTGCTAGCGTCAGCACGCCCGCGCGCTGACGTAAGTGCTGACGTCGGGGGCATAGTAAGAGGCTACCACGGGGGGTCTGTTGGTCAGGGTTGAGATAGAAGAAGATGGCGTGGGATAGAGGAAGAGAGATGGGCTTCGGCCTAGAGGAGGTTAGGTTTTCTTCTTTTTTTACAAATTCCTATGGCTTTAAAAATCTAAATTTGAATTTCTAAAAATTCAAACTTAGATTACATAAAATACTCTTAACTATCATGGATTTATCTCCTAATTGCATTAGGATTTTTAGAAAATTTTACTAGGGTTAATAATACTATTAGTATTATATTAATAGAATTAATCATTTAGAAAATTTTAAATATTTTAATTAAATAACTTCTTTTATATAGGCATTTGTATTTATTTAAATCATGAAATTTTATGCAAGAAAATATTTATTTGGTGAAGTTTTTTTATTAACTAATTATTATAGGTGACTGAATGTGGTTATTCCAATATAAGTGACGTTAGCCTAATATTTTTCTTGGTTAATTCTTTTAGCATGGCAAGGGAAGTCTAATAAAACAAAGCAAAACAATAACAATCTTAGAAATCAAGTCATGGCATAGCAATTAGGATCCTCATCACATCACAACTAAGCAAGATTTTTGTCGACCCTAAAATTTTCTATTCTAATAAAAAAGAACAAAAAGTTGGGATGTGACATACCTTCCCCCCTTAAAAAGAATCGCGTCCCCGAGATTCAAATGCTAGTGAAGAGATGCGGGAACTCGCGCTTGAGGTATTCCTCCTGTTCCTAGGTGGCTTCCTTCTCGGAATGGTTGCTCTACTGGACCTTGAGAAACTTTAGGGAACGCTTTCGGGTGACGAGGGTGGCTTCCTCAAGAATACGGAGGAGCATTTCTCTGTATGTGAGGTCCTGGTTGATGTCCACCGTGGGATGATCGATGTTCTTGAACACCTATGGATTGTTTGGCACCTCTAGACATTTCCAAAGCTACGGCACGTGGAAGAAATCATGCACATTGGAAAACTCTGGGGGAAGCTCTAGCTGATAAGAAACTTCTCCTCTTCGGGGTAGGACCTTGAATAGGCCAATATATCTTGGCGCGAGCTTTCCCTTCACATGGAATCTATGCATTCCCTTGAGAGGGGTGACTCGAAGGTACAAAAAAATTCCGGGGTTGATAGTCACGTTGCGGAGCTTCGAATCGGCATTACACTTCTGACGAGATTGAGCGGTCTTGATATGCTCACGAATCAAGTAGACTATCTCTTCTGCCTCCTTCAGAACATCTGGTCCAAAAATCTTCCCTTCTCCGGTCTAAGACCAGTTCAAGGGTGTGCAACACTTTCTTCCATACAGGGCTTCAAATGGGGCCATCTGCAAACTCGACTGATAACTATTGTTGTAGGAGTATTCTTCATAAGGCAAGCAGTCCTCCCACTTGGAACCATAGGCTAGATCACATGCACGGAGCATATCATCCAGTATCTGTTTCACTCTCTCAGTCTGGCCTCCGGTTTGCGGGTGATAAGATGTGCTGAATGTGAGCTTGGTGCCTAAGGATTCTTGCACTTGCTTCCAGAACCTTGAGGTAAACTGGGTACCTCGGTCAGACACAATCTCCTTAGGAACTCCCGGCAGACATATGATCCTCGACATGTACAAGTATTCCAGCTGATCTCCTCGATAGGTGGTTCGCACTGGAATAAAGTGTGCTACCTTGGTGAGTCGATCGACAATGACCCAGATAGAGTCATGTCCCTTGCTCGACCTTGGTAGTCCTGTGATGAAGTCCATGCCTATTTGTTCCCACTTTCTATCAGGAACTCGGAGTGGATGCAGCAATCCCGCAGGTCTCTGATGCTCTACTTTCACTCTCTGGCAGATGTCGTACTTGGCAACATACAAGGCAATCTCACGCTTCATACTGTGCCACCAAAACAAATCCTTCAGGTCCTGGTACATCTTAGTACCTCTGGGGTGGATAGAGTAAGGTGTATCATGAGCTTCCTTTAGGATCAAGTCTTTCAGCTCCTTCACATTTGGTACACACAAATGACCCTCAAACCAAAGAACTCCTTCATTATCTGTTGTGAACTTTGGGGCTTTGCCTAAGGGTATATTCTTCTTGATTCCTTCAATGCTATCATGTCCCTTCTGTGCCTCCTTGATCGGATCAAACAGAGTCGGAGTCATCTCGAGGTGATCAAGATAGCTAGGAGTAATAATCTCCAATCCCAACTTGTGAAACTCCTCATGCAGAGCTGGCTACTTCTCTCAGATCATAGCATTCAGTGTGCACGGCTGGCGGCTTAGGGCATCTGCTACCACGTTGGCTTAACCAGGGTGATTGTGGATTTCAAGATCATAGTCCTTGATCAACTCGATCCATCTCCTTTTCCTCATGTTCAACTCCTTCTGAGTGAATATATACTTCAGGAACTTATGGGTCGTGTAGATGTCGCAACGGTGACCCATCAGGTAGTGTCGCCATCTCTTGAGATCAAGCACAACTGCGGCTACCTCTAAGTCATGTGTGGGGTAGTTCACCTCATGCGACCTCAATTGCCTGGACAGATACTCAATGACCTTGCCGATCTGTATTAGGACGCAGCCCAATCAATTCTTTGATGCATCACAGTACACATCAAAGCTCTTGGTCAGGTAAGGCATCGTCAAAATTGGAGCAGATACCAATCTCCTCTTCATCTCCTGGAAACTGGGTTCATATTTTTTTGTCCAAACAAACTTCAGGTCCTTCTTCAACAGTTGAGTCATAGGACGGGCAATGCTGGAGAACCTTCCACGAATTTGCGGTAATATCCCGCTAATCCGAGGAATCCTCTGACTTCCGTCTGGTTTGTCGGGGCTGTCCAGTCCATGATGGACTGAATTTTGGTTGGGTCGACGGATATTCCTCCTTCTGACAATACATGACCCAAGAATCCAATTTCCTTAAGCCAGAATTCGCACTTGTTGAACTTGGCGTACAGCTCATGCTCTCGCAATGTCACAAGGACTAAGCGCAGATGCTCGGCATGCTCTTCTTTGGTCTTGGAGTATATCAGGATATCATCAATGAACACCACCACAAAGTTGAGGTACTTCATGAAGTACTTGTTCATGAGGTTCATGAAGTAGGCTGGGGCATTGGTAAGTTCGAATGACATGACAGTGTACTCGAACAAACCATACCGGGTTGTGAACGCTGTCTTGGGAATATCTGACTCTCGGACCTTCAGTTGGTGATATCCAGTCCTTAGATCAATCTTGGAGAAGACTTGGGCTTCATTCAACTAGTCGAACAGATCCTCGATCTTGGGGAGTGGATACTTGTTGTTGATGGTCACTTCATTCAGCTTACAGTAGTCCACACACATGCGTATGGTACCGTCTCTCTTGTCCATGAAGAGTACTGCTGAACCACAGGGTGAAGCACTGGGTCGACTCAGTCCCTTCTGGAGCATGTCATTCAGATGTTTCTTCAACTCTACTAGATCCTCGGCACTCATCCGATAGGGTCTCTGGGCAATGGGGGTTGTGCCGGCTACCAACTCAATGATGAACTCGATATCCCGATCAGGCGGCATACCAGGTAACTCCTCCGGAAAGACATCCGGAAACTCACAAACAAAATACACCTCCTCAAGTGATGGAATCGAGATACTCTGATGGAAGCAGGCTTGGGTAGTGTCTTCGTTGTCTGTGTACTTTATCTGAACTTCGTCTGCACTAGTGAGGTCGGCTGTCCTCTCAGCACAATTTATCCGACCTCGGTACTTGGACAACCAAATCATGCCAAGTATAAGATAATTCCATTCAGTTCCCAACAAGATTAGATCGGCTGGAAACTGAACTCCATGGATTTCCAACGGAATGTTAGAGCAAGAGAGATGTTCCCTAACTTGGATCCATGGATTTGAACATTCATGGACCTCCTTAGGTGTTCTGTTTCCATATGGCTTCTACCCACGAATGGTTCGGTAACGAATGAGTCAGATGCAACCGAATCAAACAGAACTTTTGCAGGGAAATAATTAACAGGGAACGTTCCCATAAAAACATCTGGGTCTTCTTGGGCTTCCTCAGCATTTACATTGTTCAGACGGCCGTGGGCGGCTTTGGCAGATCTACGTGGGGTATTGTTCTTGATACGGGCTCCTTTTCCTGGCGCTGGGGCAGGTGCATTGGGATGTGGAGCTGGCTTCTTCATGTTGGGGTAGTAGGGGTGTGGCGCAGAGTAGAGGTTTCTCTGCGGTGGTGTGCAAGTCTAGCTGGCTGGTTTAGACGGAGTCTAGGGTTGCTTGATCCTCCTTGCTGCATCATACGACGCTTGGGATTCTCAGAGACCACGCTTCTCTTGTCTTCCACCAAGATGGAGGTGTTGGCCAAATCTTCCATGTCTAGAAACTGCATGGCGACGAGCAAACACTGAAGCTCGTCATCAATGCCATCGATAAAACGGTCCTTCCTCTTCTCTAAAGTGTCCACTTCCTCGGGGGCATACCTCGATAGTTCAGTAAACTTGCTGTGATAAGCGACGCCAGTCATGCCTCCTTGCTTGAGGTGGCGGAACTCATCTTTCTTTCGCCGAATCAAGGCAGAAGGAATGTGCGCCTTTTCAAACTCCTCCTTGAACTGCTCCCAGTTAAGCACTTTCCCTTCAGCCAAACGGGCACGTACTCCTTCCCACCAGCTCCTTGCGGTGCCGGCAAGGTAGTGAGTGGCATAGAGCACCTTCCCGTTTTCTCCAACTCCTGCTAATGTCAAGTTATTCTCGATGGTGCTGAGCCAATCTACAGCATCGAGAGGCTCCTTTGACTGGGAGAACATGGGCGGATTGGTTTTCTGGAAGTCTCGGAGGTTGGATCGTGGATCCTCATTCCCTCTTCCGTGGTTAGCGCTGCTTGCGGAAGTTTGGACCATCTGCTAGAGGGCTGCGAGATTATCTTGGCGCTCTTCTCAGGAAGCTTGCAGTTCCTCCCGAACAGCTTGGAGTTGTACGCAAGCAACTTGTCGCTCCTCCATTAACAAGCGCACAACTTGCGCCATGTTTGAGTCAGGTGTGGGTGGTGGTGTATCACCGGTTCCACTTGGGTGAGCTCGGGTGTGTCTCGGCATCCTGAAGTGGTGTCGCATAAGAGTGCACAGCTAAGTGTCATCCTATGTGGGGGTAGGGTCACTCTAACTTAAGACTTAAACAACACTAATCAAACAAGCATAAGATAATGAATTCGGGTAGGACACTAAACCAAAACTTCCACTAGTCATCTCATTAGGGACACCATTCCCTCTTAATCTTTGGTCTCGCTTGACTAAAAGCATTTTGAAAAGGGTATGAGATACAAGAGATTTTTTATACCAAAATATTTCTAACTAACGTCCATGCTAACTAGGCTGCTACGGTCTGAACAGAGGCTTTAACACCAAGTCTATGGGCACCCCAGATTATATACCCGAAGCGTCCAGCTGCGCACCCGTCAAGTTCCCATGATCAGTGATACATGACGCGCAACTCGACAGGAAATACAGATCACATGTTCGTACAACATACCAAACAACATAGACTTACATCACATAGTCTTACACTGCCTTATCGAGCACAAGTGCAGCGGAATCACCAAGTACTCCTAACATGGTAGCGGGCATAACCAACAGGAAAGTCCAGAGAATAGAATGTCCTAGTAATCGTCAATCGCATCACCGTCAAATACCTGCTCCTCCAAGCCTGGCCGTTTGAATAACCAGGGACAAAGCCGTGAGTACATACAAAGTACTCGCAAACCACCTCAAGGAAAAGAACAAAAGTAGTACATAATAAAAAATAGTGGAGAGCTTTATGGGTGGTTCATTTGGGGGAAAACCTGTCTACACCAAATTATTAACAAGTATAATGTTCACTTATCTTGAAAAAGTTTAATCATTTAGTAAGTCAGGTTAGATCATCATCCCTTTTCATCCCAAACATATTCATCATTAACCATAACCAAAGTTTACTCAAAGTTCAGGTCTTAGCTTGGTGTGGCCTCACTAGCTGTCCATGACCGTGGACTCCGGGTATTTGAATAGTTTTCGTTCTGCAGAGGTTGTACACTTTACCCACAACATTCGATACATCCGCCGTGAGTCCCCACGGATCATCCTACCTAAGTATGCGGGTCTCGAATAATGACCATAGTCTTCCCCTTGTCTACCCCAGTACAGGTGATCTACCCAATGCACACATCCTGAACTTTCTGCGTGCAAGATCATGCTCCTCTTGGACCCATGCCTTCACCCTAGTCGAGGTGTAGCAAAGTTCCGTGCCGACACTGAGAGCATCGTATTTCACCCACAGGATCCTGGATTCTAGGACTCGAATGTCCATTATGTAGTTATAAGATCCACATACTAAGGTAAACAAGCTTAGAACTAGCCCTGTCCCATACCAGGGTAATGTGGCTGTAGCGTAGGGCTAGGTTTTAGCGGCACTTCAGCCCTAGATATTCCTTTGAGTCTTTGCTTATGTTGCAATATTTTCTCATCATCCTTGGCCATCACATCTCTCGGATGTATGCCACAAATACAAGTCTTGGCCATCACATCTCATTGATGTATGCCATCATCATCAAGGTGTTGCATGATCACTATCTTAAGTTAGTTTTTAACTATTAACCTCCAATGCCTAGGTGAAGATCTTGATAGTACATAAAGATCATGGGGGTACTAAGTTTTCATGATCCATAGGTAGGTTGAAGGGGGTGTAGTGGTTTCACCTATTACAACTATTATAGTTCCGATCCCACATGATATAACTTACATAAGAATGATAGATAGCATGATACAAAGAAAGGAAAAAGATTAAAACATAGGACAAGGTTTGAGTTTTGGGAGATGGCTTGCCTTCCTTGATGGTGTCCGCTGGTACGACTTCCTAGGTGGCTTGGGAGGAGTCTTCACCTGCAACGTCAAGCGTGTTGTCTACACGTTGTGGAAAAATAAACACCTAATTACAATAAGGACACCCACAAACAAGGCATACAAGCAATAACACTTAATCTTAACCAAAACATTACAATGTCATCAACAAGGTACGAACAAGGGAGTAACAATTTTATTAGGAACTAGCTTATCATGGTGTTTATTATGCATGGCATCATAACAACAAGAGTAAAAACAAGATTAGAATTAAAACATGGTATTTAGCTTACTAAGGTGTTCGCTACTGAATATTTTTATGTTGTATTTCAGAATTAGGTCATACCATTTTTACTTAAGTAGATAAGGGGCCTAAACAATTCTTTTAAGATTTAACGAGTAATTTTGGTCTTTTTTTATATAATTTATTTTAATCATAAAGGTTCAAAACAAATAGCTACTGATCAGATTTTTTTTTAATAAAATGTCCTTAATTTAATTTCCTTTACAAGGAATTTATTAATAAAAAAACAAAGCAGCACATAAATGCATTTAATAATAAAATGTCCAATATTTGTATTTTTTCAAACAAACATTATAATCATTCAAACAATATTAGAATATTTTTAGGATCACAACAAAATTTATATCATAATTTTATGCGTTTTAATTATTTTTCTAAAAGTGTTTTAGTGCATGTAGTTTAATAAAAAGGAAAATAACAGGGGTGGCCGGCCGAGGGCTATAACTCACCCGGGCGAAATATCTCTGCGGGCCGGGCACGTGTAGTGTGGTGGCTGGCTTTTTTTCTTCTATTTTTTTTGGCGAAGAGGTATGGGAGCCTCTGGGGCGTTGGATCTTGCCGGATCCAACAACCCTGGGCCTTCTTTTCCCCTAGGTCGGCCAGGAGGACCTGGGCATGTCCATGGCGGACAAGGAGCAGGTGGGGGCTCACCTAGGGCGTTCCCGGCGACGGTGGTCGATGCCGACGGGCGGTGGAGGTGCGGAACAGCGCGTCGGGTCCATTTTTGCGAAGAACAGATTCCGGGAACGTCGTAGTAGTCGCCGGCTTGGTGAAGCTCGGGCTCGGGGAGGTCGTCGTGGACAGCTCCGGGGTTGTGGATGACCTCCTGCGGTGTGAGGGGCGGCGATCTGGCTCTGTTTTCAGCGCAAGGGGGTGGTTGGGGACGTTGGTGGCTTCGTTGGGGTAGTCGAGCGAAGCTTCAGCTCGGGGTGGCCTCCTCCTCTCCCCTGGGCGCGGCTCCTTGCCGGAGTGGCGCCGAATAGCCAAGCCGGGCGGCTCCGCGGTGGAGGAGGGCACACCGGCCTCTCCTCCACTTCCTTCCCTTCCCCCTTCTCCCTCACCTTCTCCTTCTTCTCTTCCTCCGCTTCCTCTCTTGTCTCTACTTCTCTTGGCTCGGGCTGGGGATAGCGAAGCAAGGTGGTAGCGAGATAGTGTGTTGTGGTGTGGTGGTGAGCAGTGGCTTGAGCGCGGGAGTTCGCCCGGGGAGATCCATGGCATCGGCAGTGGTTGGGCGACGAGGGCGGTGAGGGCTAACGTCATTATGCTGGCGTCAGCACGCCCACGCGCTGACGTAAGTGCTGATGTCCAGGGCACAATAAGAGGCTTCCATGGGCGGGTCTGTTGGTCAGGGCTGAGATAGAAGAAGATGGTGTGGGATAGAGGGAGAGAGATGGGCTTCGGCCTAGAGGAGGTTAGGTTTCCTTCTCTTTTTTTACAAGTTTCTTTGGCTTTAAAAATTTAAATTTGAATTTCCAAAAATGCGAACTTAGATTACATAAAATACTCTTAATTATCATGGATTTATCTCCTAATTGTTTTAGGATTTTTAGAAATTTTTACTAGGGTTAATAATACTATTAGTATTATATTAGTAGCAATTAATTATTTAGAAAGTTTTAAATATTTTAATTAAATAACTTCTTCTATATATGTATTTGTATTTATTTAAATCATGAAATCTTATGCTAAAAATATTTATTTGGTGAAGTTTTTTTTATTAACTAATTATTATAGGTGACTGAATGTGGTTATTCCACTATAAGTGGTGTGAGCTTAATATTTTTCTTGGTTAATTAGTTTAGCATGGCAAGGGAAGTCTAATAAAACAAAGCAATACAATAACGATCTCACTAATCAAGTCATGGCATAGCAATTAGGATCCTCATCACATCACAACTAAGCAAGATTTTTGTTGACCCTAAAATTTTTTATTCTAATAAAAAAGAATAAAAAGTTGGGATGTGACACGACCCGAGCCGCGGCGCCGCGACGCTGTCGCCGCCGAGCTCTGTCGTGACGCCCTGCATCGTCACCGCCCGGATCAGGCGACCGCGGCCCTTCTCAGCTCCGACCCCAGCCGACCCCGCCACCTCGCCACCCTCTCCAGAGTACGCCCGTGCGGGATCGGGACATACCGATCCTGCGGCGTTGACTCGCAGGTGGGCCGGTGTTGGGAACAGGAGTTCGCTCTCCCGTCCCGGAAACCTTCAACATATCACTAAGAGAAGTTGCCTCCTGGTACAAGCAAAGTGTTGCCGGAAAGGAGTTCCACACAAAAAGAAACCGGAAGAAGGTGCACCACCCTCTCCCTTAAGCGGTGCGGAGGAGACAAGGCGGTCCCACCACGTGAAGAACATTCCAAAAGATACTCAATGCGCCACCCCCTGCGATACCCGCTTCGTCCCAGTTCTATTCCTCGTCGTACCGAGGCCCCGCGCGCCTGCTCAGAAGGAGTGGCGTCACCTCGCCACGTGCCCTTCTCGGAAGCAACATCCCGGTGGCGCCTGTCGCCTCCGGTTCAAGAAGAAAGACACCGCCATGGCCATTTTTGGTCACCCCGTTGAGCTATAAAAGGAGGCCCAAGCTACTGAAAAAGGGGATCAACCACTAGCAACACCCCTGTACCATCCAGAGCTTATATCCGTCTTGGAAGAGCTCCACGCCTTGGTTGTCCACACAGTATCAATCCAGACAAGCAGGAGTAGGGATTTTAGTCTCCGGACGGCCCGAACCTGGGTATGTCCCAGCGCGTCCCGGCATCACTGATCCTCATTGTGTTCCGCGTGCGTGTCCCAGAATCACATCACCCCCGGGGGGTCCGACCCCCGACATCTGGTGCTAGAAGGAGGGCGCCGCACACACGTCATCTGAGGATCTTCATCGCCCATCTCGTCCCGCAATGTCGACCCCTCGACACACGGGAGCTCATCCTCAGCCCGACATCGACGGCGGGCTATCCACCCTGGAGATACTCTTCTGTCGCCGGGCGCGGAGAGATCATTCGCCTCGCCGCCAGAGATGATCCGAAACTGCCTCGGAGGGAGGACGGCCGGTCGGTGGCCTTTCGCCCCCGTAGCGCAACGGTGAGGAACATGGAGCAGGCGGCCCCGCGGCACCCTTGCCGCCTCCAGAAGACCGGTCTACTCGCCGCGCCCACGCTCCCGCCGGGGAGCGCACGACCCGTCCTGAAGAACCCGAAGAAGCAGCGCCTCACGGCGACCATACCTCGCCTAATGGTGCGGGACCCTTTCATCGCTCCCTCGCACGCCTAGGAGGTGCGTTACCGGAGCCAAGTCGGGGCCGAGCCTCTGAACGGAGCGGCGGAACTCCGCGCATCCCCACTCCTGACGGGTTGCGGAACCCCGCGGAGGCATTGGCACAAGTCAGGGTTCTTAGTCAGTACCTCCCTTCCAGGGATCTACTGGAGACCTGGAGGCTCACCATCGCTCAACTCTCCACGTGGGCCCTGCAAAAGCAACAGGAATTCGATCGCCGTGCTCCCGCGCCATCTCGGCAACGCACGGGGCCGACCATGCTCCCCGACGCTTCCGCCCGAGGGCAGGAGTGCAGTGTGCACGCCCCTCAACATGGGCCTCGACCAGACCACCCCCGAGATGAGCGCTGCCGTGACCCCATTGTCCGACAGACTACTCATCAAAGGGCCGGATCTCCTGGTGCATCCTCTATGGAATCTTCCGGGCACCATGGCTCCCAAGACCAGCGTACTTTCCTATATGATCGTCGCCACGAAGATGCTCGTACCACCATTGTTAGGCAGAAGGAAACTCGCCAGTGTTCCGACGCCCGAGTTGCTCCTCTCGATGCTCTCTGAGAAGGAGTTCTTGCCGGTGAAAGTGAGTACAGCATCGTGTGCGTAGCCTTCACCCAAGATCTCCACAGTGTCAAGTAGCTCAAGAAGTTCCGGATAGATCGTCCACTTATGTACGACTGAAAGACTAACCCTCGCAAGTTCATCCGCATGTACAGCACTTTTGTTGAGATCGTGGGGGGAGACGACATGGCGAAAGCCAATTATTTCCCCATGAATCTCAAGGACAACGTCCGCCGGTGGATGATGCATCTCCCGGCCAACTCCATCAGCTCATGGGAGGAGCCCTGCGAAAACTTCGTTGGCACTTTTTCTAGGGGTGTCCAACCTCCGAAAACTGTCAGTGACTTACGCCGGGTGGTGCAAAAGGACGGCAAGCCTCTCCGGAAGTTCATCCAGAGGTTCACTCAGATGCAGCATTGCATCCCCGACGCACATGAGGCCGCGATCATCGACACCTTCCCCACCAACGTCAAGAACACGCGCATGCTCGAGAAGATGAGCACCCAGTCCATCAAGACTATCACCGCTCTGTTTGAGCTAGCCGACAAGGTCGCCCGCGTTGAAGAGGCGGTCCAACCTGTTAATCGAGATGCTGGGAGGCGCCCTGCAACCCGCGCTTCTTCCGGAAAGAACCAGCCTTCCGGGGAGCCCATGGCCCACAAGCGCGCGCAACAAGCCATGTTCGCCACAGAGGGAGACGAGGCCACTCTGAAACCACCCTCCACCGAAATCCTGGTTGCCGCCGTGGACACCACCCCGTCGCCCTATGGCAAGATACAAAAGACCAACAAGCATGACTTGTCTAGGTGCCGCTCCATCATCAAGCTACAGGAGGATATGGAGGCCTTCTACGCCAAGAAATACGCCGAAACGAAGACCCAGCGAGGTGGGAGCTCCCAACATGGGGGCGGAGGCGACTACCAGAACAATGGCAAGCCAAGGAAACCGCTTTCCGGCGGTAATATTTCCGGAGAAGACGCAGATGACGACTTCCAGGCCCTTGTGGACTTTGTTGGTTACATCCACGGGGGAACGTCCGCGCTCACCTCCAACCGTAAATAACACAAGGCCCCGAGACATGTCATCGCGGTCCAGTCTCCGCCGGAGGGACGCCGGGTTTCCCGTTGGTCCAACATCCCTCTGGTGGTGGACGTCGGCGACCACCCCGCTACTCTCCCGGATAACAGCGATGGCTTTCCGCCCACGCTCCTCTCCCCGATGATCAACAATATCAAGGTCAGCAAGATGATGTATGACACCGGGTCCAGCATCAACTTGTTGTCCTCCCGCGCCTTCGAGAAGAGACATATTCCGAGAAGCAACCTCCTTCTGTCCGCGGCCTTCCGTGGGGTCAGCGGGATGGAGGTCCAACCACTCAGGAAGATTTATCGTCCCGTTACCCTCGGAGACCCCGCCAATTTCCGGACAGAGATTCTCACCTTCGATGGAACGGACTTTCCTATTTTGTATAATGGACTTCTTGGGCGGCCGTTTATCAAGAGGTTCGCTTCCGTGCATCACGGGCTCTACAACCTCGTCAAGATCCCGGGGCCCCAAGGCGTCATCACCTTAACCAGCAACACGCGAGAAGCTCTGCGCTGCGTCCAAGGAGAAGCAAAGAAGGCCGCTGTCGCGAGGGAAGCTGGGAAGGCACTGCTCCCAAGCGACGTCCACGATGTCGGGGACCTCACCCCGCTTCCCAGTAGTCCTCCCAACGAAGATAGAAGAATGGAACCCTTGGTTCCTGCCGTCCCAACAGGAAAAAAGCATCCTGGAGGGAGTTCCCGCCCTGCGGTGGACCCCGTCCGGGAAGTGACCAAGAAGCCAAAGCCCAACAAGCTTGCCCCGGCAGCTGTGTCGAAGAAATTTCCTATCTCGGAGGATGGGAGTCGCACCTTATCCATCAGCGCCGACCTCTCCCCTAAATATGAAAGCGCGCTTTTCGCCTTCCTCCGTGAACACGCCAGCGTTTTCTCATGGGAACCCTCCGATCTTCCCGGAGTTCCCAGCGAGGTGATCGAACACTAGCTAGCAGTCAAGGCAGGCACCAAGCCTGTGAAGCAGAAGGTCCACCGTCAAGCGCCGGATTGCCAAGAGTTCATAGCAGAAGAGATCCAGAAGTTTCCCAAAGCCGGGTTCATCCGATAGATCAGACACCCCACTTTGATAGCCAACCCTGTTGTCGTCCCCAAGGTGAATGGGAACAAGAGGCTGTGCATCGACTACGGCAAGTTCAATGACGCCTGCCCGAAAGATCCTTTCCCTCTCCATCACATCGATCAAATCATGGACTCAACAGTAGAGTGTGCTTGGTTATCTTTCTTGGATGCTTACGCCGGTTACCACCACATCAAGATGGTCGTCGAAGACGAAGAGAAAACCACGTTCATCACCCCTTGGGCCACATATTGCTACATATGCATTCCCTTTGGGTTGAAAAATATGGTATCCGCCTTCCAGAGAGCCATCCACAGCGGCCTCGGGCCGCAACTATGATGCAATGTCGAGGCCTATATGGACGACATTGTACTTAAGACCAAAGAAGAATATTCTCTTGTTGAGGACATGCGTGAGACATTCCGCAATCTCGAAAAGATGCAATTGAAGCTGAATCCATAAAAGTGTGGTTTCGGTGTTCCTTCTGGCAAGCTCCTGGGGATTTTGGCATCCACCATGGAATTGAAGTCAAACACGACAAGATCAAGGCGGTCGAGAAAATGCAGGCCCCGAAATGCATCAAGGACGTCCAGAGATTGAACGGTTGCATCACGGCACTTGGGAGATTCATCTCCCGGTTAGCCGAAAGAGCACTACCGTTCTTCATGCTCCTGAAGAAATCGGTCCCCTCAGGTGGACCCCGGAAGCGGAAGCCGCTTTTAAATACCTCAAGAAGTACCTCGCGTCACCACCAACCTTAGTGTCACCTCGCCCATGCGAACCCCTGTTGTCATACATCTCCGCAAAATCTCAGGTGGTAAGAGGAGCATTGGTGGTCAAACACGACCCAGAAGAAGAAGACGATGGATCCCCACCCGCAACAAGCAAACCCGAGGAATCATCTCTTGCAGCCGGAGCCCATGGGGCCAAGGTTCCTGTTAGGAGGACAAGTCAGAAGCCAATCTATTTTATCAGCACCGTCCTCCGGGACGCAAAATGTCGGTACCCGCAGATCCAGAAGATAATTCTCGGAGTGCTCATAGCTTCCCGAAAGCTCAGGCACTATTTTCAGGCACAACCAATCTGAGTGGGGACCAGTTTCCCACTCGAGCGAATCCTGAGAAACCGAGAAGCCACTAGCCGCATCATGGAGTGGGCACTGGAGCTCTCCAGTTTCGACCTCACGTTTTTCAACTCCTCCACCATCAAGAGGAAGGTACTAGTTGATTTCGTTGCTGAATGGACTCTGACTCCAGAAGATGATGAAGACCTCTGGGAAGCATCTTCGCTTCCCGACGCTGAAGACAACAATGAGTGGACCCTATACTTTGACGGATTCTTCTCTTTGCAAGGTGCCGGGGCTAGGGCCTTCCTAGTTTCCCCCACCAGAGAGGTTCTAAAGTATGTTGTGCAGATGCTATTCGAGGGAGAGGCCTCCACCAACAACACAACAGAGTACGAAGGGCTGGTCGCCAGTTTGAGAGCCGCCATGGGTTTCGGAATCAAAATGCTCATAGTCAGAGGCGACTCCCAACTGGTGGTCAGGAAAATCAAGGATGACTTCGGGTGCCCTCAGATGCAGGCATACGTCGAGGAAGTCTCCAAGCATGAGAAATACTTCCATGGCCTAGGGATGGAGCATATCCCAGGGTCCCAGTGTCGGGACCCGGGGTTAGCGTATGCAAGTCCCGCTACGACATAGTCATATGGAGAGCTAAGAACCGTACCCACTTGTCTAAGAAGACAAGGCCAAGCACAGAACGTTCTCGGAAAGCATCGTACGTGAGGGGTATCCCATCCAGGCCGGATGATCAACTGAGATGGGTCCTCATCGTACGCACACAAGTCTAAATGATATGGGTGATGAACTCCCATATTCATAGACAAGTCGCCTCAACCATACTATCGACTATCTCATAACTCTTACATAGACTTACTCCAGCCCGATCACTTAGTCGGGGTCTAGGGCGGGCTCAATCATACCACAAAGTGTGCACGAGATGTAGTCTCGAGCAATCGCATCGCGATGCCCCAAGCTGCGCACATCTAAGGGCCACTTGGTGTATGAAAGACCGCCAGCCAGATCACAACTAAGGTTTCGAAAACCCATAGAGAGACATGCATGTTATAAACATACACGCAACACACATGCCTTTTCTGAACAGCAGGTATCATTGCAATTCTCTACAAAGTATACAACTTTATTAATAACTTTTACAGAGTGCACACAGATATCACAAGCATGTGATCCAACATTACAACAGACAAGCGGAAGCAAAGTAGGTCTGAGTACAGACAAGTTTAACAAATGGCTTAGAGAAGCCTTATCTAAAAACAAGCCCTCCACGAGGGAACCAGTCGTCTGACTGGGACTACACTAGCTTGGTCTTGTTCTGAGTCTTCAATCTTCGAGCTTCGGGTAGAAACCAACATCGGGGTCGGTGGGTTCATCTAAAACATAGAATAAGCAAACGTGAGTACAAAGTCGTACTCAGCAAGACTTACGTAGGAACTATACTACTCATGCACATGTATCAAAGTAAAGGGAGGTGGGGTTTCACTTGCAGAAGTGCCAGCTTTGACTTGGCTAGTCCTGAACTACGAGTACCAGACTTGAGGTAAGAAGCGTACACGAGTCCACTACATCTCTTCAACCAATACACCACTATGGTTACTTCCTCGACTTCCCCACGAGAAGTACACCATAGCACTCACGCTTATCTTGGTGTGTTTTAGAAGTATCCAGTTCAAGTTGTCTAATAATCAAGCTAAGATTTCCAAGCAGTCCTTAACCGCGGACGCGGCTATTCGAATAGTTTTGTTAACCCTGCAGGGGTGTACCGCTACACACACGTGTCATCAGTTACCGCCTTTTGCGTGTCACCGTTCAAGAGATGACAGCGAAGATGCCACCACAACACTTCGCCCACAGCTCCGTTCTAGTCCAGAGAGTCGCCTATCTGAGGGGGATCAGTATGGAAGTCCGGCCGAGGTTCCAGTACAGCCTCAAACGATGTGTGCAGGGTCCCAAGCCGGTCTTGAAAAGCCGTTCATCCACTTCGCAGACCGTGCCACAGCCCTACCAGAACTCCGAACTACTGCGACTCTTGGGGTTCGAACGGGGTGAGGTACTAGGATGAGAGGGGTCAGTGAGCCCAATGTGTGGTTGTACTCTTCTTCTTGGATCACCACACAAGAACTCGGACTTAAGGCGGCGTTCAACGAGATAACCCACTGTGTACTCCTACACAGCCTCTCATCGTTCACCTTGTATTAGGGTAGATTCACCAACACATTTCACTTTCATCAACACCATGTTTATCATCATCCCGACTCACATCATAAGAAACCTCATTGTACCACTAAGCATGCAATAAGCAGTAACAGTTGCAGGGGTCACATGATATCAACCAACTCCTACATCTGCTAGGATTGTGGTTTGCTTACTACTGTGACAAGATGATAGGTCATTTAAAGGATATGGGTTCAACTATGCGATAGAAACGTTATCATGGTGATCATCCTAAACAATGCATAAGAGAGAAATGAGAGGGAAGTGGGATTTTATCGACATTATCAATGGGGGTTTTCTTGCCTTGCTGACGAGGTTCAGTCACGGGGTCTTCAACCAAGGGGGTGATCTCGAGCTCCGGATCCACTTCTATCCGAGAAAACAATATAGACAAAGCATAAATAAGTTGCAATGCTCAAGCACATGATTATGTTATCAAATGATGTGAATTGTATTGATGTGATCTAGGTTCCATTTGCAACAAGTTAATTGAAGTTGATTTGGAAGTGAATTCAAATTCAAACTCCAAATGTATTTAAATTGGTCCAAGTTGCATTTGCTAGTATTTGTATTTTGTAATCCAAATGATCATGTGTGTGATATGCTTCTGAAGTGTAGGTGATCATATGTGCATTGCAAAGGTTCAAAGTGGAATTGCATTTGGATTAAATTTGAATTAATTCCATTTAAATCAAATAGCAAAAGCTACTGATCAGAATTTAAATTCAACTCAAACAAAGTTGAAAGTTGCATATTTGGATAGATAATTTTCTCCTGATCATTTTTCATATATTATTTTCTATATTTGGAGTTAGTATGAATTTATTATGATTTTCCAAAGTTTGTCCTATTTTCTGGAATTTTCTCTGTTTTATATAATTCTTTTAAACTCTGGAAATGATTTATTGCGTCACTGTGACGCAGTGCTGATGTCACCAGGGGGCTGACAACAGGGGCCCGCCTATCTGTCTCTGTGGGTTAAAACCCTGTTAGTTTAAAACTAACAGTGGTTAGTTAGTGGCCTGGGCCCACTGTCAGTGGCCCAGGGGTTAGGATTAGGGGGGGGTTAGTTAGCTCTAATGGCGCCGGCTTGACGCTGACGTCCTGGCCACGGAGGCGCTCTCGCCGGACGGGGTTTTTGGCCACGGAAAGAGGCGTGGGTGGTACGGGGATGAAGCTGGGGCTCGCGCGCATCCATTGGTGCTATCGGGGCAACGCGGGGAGGTCTGTGGCCATGGCTACGACGACGTTTGCGGCGGCCGGAGATGGAGCACGACGGCGATGGTGATTTCGGGAACCAAAACGCGCGTCGGGAGAGGGGAAAGAAGCAGGGGCTCACCCTGAACTTGCTGGTGAGGACGGCGTGGCTGGGGAAGGCGCGGTGGCGACGTAATCAACGGCGAGCTCCCGCGGCTCCGACGAGATGGCGACAGCGATTTCGGTGGCTGCAGAGGCTCCGGCCTCGATTCCCTTTGCACGGTGATGAAGACGACGGTGTGGAGCTCGATGGATAAGGAGGTCTGGGCTATCTCCGCCGATGGCCGCGTCGGGCACGACGGCGTGCTCCGGCAGGCGCTCGGGATGGTGAGGAAATGGCGTCGCAGAGAGGAGGGGGTGACCAGGAGCAAGGGGGAGGGGTGCGGGGGTGTGTGTGGCGTTGCGTGGCGCAAGAGAGAGGGAGGGGGAGGCCTAGAAGGCGGCCGGCGTCGCGGTGGCAGTCGGCGCGCCCACGGCTTGCCACCGAGCTGCTTCGGCGTCGGCAGGAAGACGACAATGGGCGAGCTGGGCTGGGCCGAGGCCAAGGCGAGTTGGGCCTCGCCTGAGGCGCAAGGTAAGCTCTCCTCTCTCTGTCTTTTCTCTTTTCTTTTTATTTTTCTGCAATATGTTTGACCTAGCTAATAAAAATAGCTAGGCATTTTATAAAATGCCAAAAAAAATTATATGGCCTCATAAAATAGAGAGATAGCCACTTATAAAATTTGAGCATTTTTAAAATTCAAAACATTTGAATTTTGAATCAAAAAGGGTATTTGTTTAATTTCCAAGCCATTATTTGAAAATTAGAAAATTCCATTAGCATGGGATTGCTCCCAAATCATTTTTAAAATGATCAGCACCATTTATAGGAATTTTCAAAATACTCAAATGATTTTTGGAAAAAGATTTTTATGTGGCCATTTGATTTAAATTCTCAGGGCTTTTATTTTCCCCAATTTTGATTTTCTTTTTGAATTTTTCATATGATGCAAAGTAGCACTTGATCCTAGCTCATACCTAACTTGGGGTTGTGACACCCAGAAGAGCGTTGCAGACGAGTCGCCTACAATCGTTGCCCGGAAGGAAAAGGTGCCGCCAAGGGTGTTTGTAGAGCGTTTACTCAAACCCTCAGTTGATCCCATGCGGGCAAAGATCAAGAAGCGGAAGATTGAGACCAAGGGCAGTTTCCCGGAGACACACCTTCATTCATCCCCAGCAAGCACCAGGTTCTCACTGTCGACCCTGCACCCCTGGGTTGGGGCGCTGACATCCTGAACTATCTAAAGAACGGGGAGCTGCCGAGTAGCCGGAAGGATGCCGAGAGGATTCTGTCCGGGGGATGGACCAAGCCCATAACCCGACATTAGGTCTCCTGGGCCGAATCACCTACGAAAGTCCCACAAAGAAGACCCGGCCACGGGCCAGCCGCGCCAAGGAAAGAAGATCGAAGCCGTAGAAGGAATTCGACTTACCCTTTATAGCACATAGTATATTTGTAAAGTAGAATTGGACTCCACCTCGTGGCGGAGTCGGACTCGCGGAATCCCGGGACCCGGTGCCTTTATAAGCCGAGGTCCATGGGATCCAGGGACAGAGAACAATCTCAATCTAATATAGGACTAGACACTTGTCGGCGTAACCTAGATCACCTCAAGATCAAGGTTGCGAGCCGACTCTCTTGTAATTGATCAACCGAGTCTTCTTTCGAGAGTCGGAACCCATAATAATAAGAAGCAGGAGTAGGCTTTTACCTCAAGACAAAGAGGGGCTGAAACCTGGGTAAATCGCCGAGTCTCTTGTCCATGTCGACTCTCTCCATGAAATCGCCTCGCATCAAAGATCCCATTTTAAGTTCAACCCTTCGGACCTCTGTCGTGACTTTGCCACAACAGTTGGCGCCCACCGTGGGGCCTACGCTCGCAGGTGTTGAGATTCTGGAGGGAGCTCCACATGGAATGGAGGGATTCATTGTTGGACGGATCACCAGAAGCCGGCGCGGGAAGCTCTGCATCGACGACTCAACCTGGGGCCCTGAAGCCGATTCCGTCGAATCAGGATATCGGGTCCCCATCGGGTCTATTCACATCTTCATTGGAAAGACGGACGGATCAGAGCCAGAGCGAGATCCTGAAGTTCCCATCGAAACTTCATGTCGGCGACATGCCGACTCCAAAAGAACTTTCGTCGGATTCATTGGTGAGACTCCAGAGTCGGAGCGCTCTTTCGAGTCCCCAATGTACGACGCCTCGGAAGAGCTGACTGAGACCGACTCATATCCAAGTGAAAGAAACTTCTCAGACGAGGGGTCCATCCAGTCCGTGGGGAACAACAAACTCGGCACTGGTGTGCCAGAGTATAACCCGGACTACCCTCACTTTGAACCTCCATATTGCGCCACGGTGTTCAGGGCCGACATTGGAATACTAGAGAGTCAGGCGACCCAAAATCAGGGCACAGAGTCGGCAGCAGCCGCAGCCCCTAGCTCAAATAGGGACCCGGCTGTCCGCTCGTTAGTACAAGTTCCCACTAGATCTGAAGCCCTCGCAAATGCCCTAATCTTCCTCGATGAGGCATTGGTTGCGACGGTTACAACTGAAAATCAGGTGCTTGTAATATGAGGGTTAACGAGTTCAGGGATCGGATAGCGACCTTACGGACGGAGGTCAACATCAAAAAAGAGCAGATGATTGAAAAGAAGTCCGGCTTGTCCAGGAACCCGCGCGTCTCCGGGGAGAGTTGGATCTGATAGACGCTCAGTGATTGAGTCTCGCTCATATGCACCCGCAGGGATACACGAGTCGGTTCCCCATAGGTTACCAAGAACGAGCGCTTTTCCAGAGCCTTGACCAGTCAACTCCCCAAGGATTCACGCCTCCCAGACAGCCGGCTCCCTCACCACGCTAAGATCGCTTCCATACACCTCCCCACCACTCAAACAACCCCAAGGCTAACGTCATGGCAGCGACTCGTTACCTCACCAACGCGCCAATTCATGGAAACACTCCAGCAGATTGTGCCGCCCGCGAGGCTGTCGACTTCCTCAAGACTGCGATCACACAGCAGGGCCAATACTCACAAGGGGTCCCATAAATACATGGAACTCCATATCGAAGTCTGAGCTAGCAAGCAGAGTCACCGGCTCCGGCAGCCTCGGGGAGCCAGCGCCACCACAGAGTCCCCCTGAGCCTGCAGGCACCACTAAGAATCATGGACATACCGGGTCCCAACACAAACCAACATGTAGAGCCGGTAGCCCAGCTTCCCCCACAAGAACCAAACACCGAGTTCGTCAGAAGATCCATAGGTAACATATGTTTAGTGTCGGCCTTGAGGAATACACGCCTGCCCCTAGATTTTAAAGGGACGCGTAAAATCCCAAACTACACGGCGAACATGGACCCGACAGCTTGGATCGAAAGCTATGACCTCGCCATTGACATGTGTAACAGCCCGCAAATTCCACCCAAATTAAAAAAATTGTTTGTTGCTTTATTTTATTGCTTGCTAGAATTGTTTGTAGTATTTGTTTTGCCTATTTATTAATCGGTGAATATTTTTCCCCTCTTTCTCGTACCGGATGCGGGACCAAACCTTTTTCTCAAACGGCACACGACCTTTGCGACACCGGGTTCACCCTAGCACTGTCGCAGCCTTCGGCACAAGACCATCCATCACCAACGGTGCGGAAAAAACCCCATTTATATTTAAATGGGTTATTTTATCGAGAGGTGCTCAACGTTCTCTTTTGGTGTTAAACGTTGTAGACGACATCACTTCGGTTCTTTGAGGCTGTGTTTTGAATTTCACACGTTTCCGACTTCGTCGGATAGGTGAACGTTCGGATTTGCCAGGCTTAGTAGCCGATGTAATCCGAGGGGCGTATTTACAAAATTTCGTGCCCGTTATTAGCTGGACCCCGGATTCCACTCTTATCTTCGAATTCTAGCCCACCCGAAAAACCGGACCCGAAACGGGCCATTTCGTGGTCCGAAACCCCTCCCAAACACCCACTTGCTCTTTATAGCAGACCTACCCCTACCAAAATTAGATAAACCCTAGCCCCTAGTCCTCTCATTCCGTTCCTGCCAAACCCAGCCGCCACCCCCACCTCGTTTTCAGCAACCCACCAACTCCTCCCCACGTCCAGATCCGGTGGTCCGATCTGGATCGTCGGATCCAGATCAGGTGACCCGGAGGGCGCCACGTCATCATAAGCCCCAACCAACCATGGAGGCTCTCCCGCTCCTCCCTGAGCCGCCACGCGCCGTGGAGCTCCTCCCGCGCACCTACCACGCGCCGCGGCGGCCGATGAGCCGCCGACGTCACGCCGCACCACCTCGAGACCCCGCCCCGGTTAGCCTTTGGTCGCGTCACACCTTCTCCTCTCCCTCTCACCTCGCGCCTTTCTCTCCCGCAGCCCCATGGACGCCTACAGGCCCGAGCCGCCGCCACCATGAACTCGAGCGGGTGCTCTTCGCCACACCAACTTGGGACCCCTGCCGACGAGCAGATCCGGCTTCCGTTGCGCCGCCGCACCTATTCCCGCCTCGCCCCTCGCTGGATCCAGGGAGTTCTGGCCGATGGAAGCACCACCGCCGCCTGTAGTCTCGCTCGGGACGAGGACGCAAAGACGAGTGCACCAGTCGATCCAGTGAGCTGGGCCACAGGCCCAGCCGCGCCCCCAGCCTAGCTCGCCCTGGGCCAGATCCCGTTAAACGTCGCCCACACTGCACCTGGGCCTGGCCCGCTAAGATGAGGCAGCGACCTCCTCCTTTTCTTGTTTGTTGTGGGGCTTGGCCCATTGCTATTGTACGCACATGTGCGCAGTATAATTATCCCGTGCTCACCCTTTGTAGGCCCAATAGACCCCTGTTTAGGCCCAGTAGCACTATTAGCTCTGTTTTTTATATAATTGGCAGATTGTATTATTTTCTTGCGGTAGCTATATCTTTTTCATCGTAGCTCGGATGGAGACGCTTTCTACATGAAAGATGCTCCGTTTAGAGTGTAGTTAAATGAAATGTTGCTTATTGCCATAATTGAACTTGTCTACATGTTGTTTTACTATTATTTACATCGCATGCCCCCGTAAATTGTTTATTTAATTACTTTTTAACCGTTGCACCGATAAAAATGTTTCTTATATGTAACTTGAATAGAATTTTGTGTAGATTGTGGATATGCTGCTCTTGCTTGCTAATAAAAATAATAAAATATGCTCAGGGAAAAACAGTACCAAAAGATATAATTATCGTAAGGTAAATAGTGATATGCATGTTTAGGATGTCACCCCATTTAAATTGACTAGCTTAGGTAGTTTATTTATGTTTCACCTCTTTCCATGCTTGTGTGAGATGCCATGTTAACAACTTTTGCTCATGTTCTTTAGCTAAAAAACATGAACCATTCTAAATGTGCGGCATCATCGTGTGTGATGAGTAGTCCACTTAACCTGTTAGTAACTGCTCTCAACGATAGATGCGATACTGTGCGATGTCTCGTGTTGCCTTCTTGATGTTGTTTGCTGGTGATTTCTTCGTAGTAACAGATGCTTGCATGGCAATTGCCTTTTCCAGTGGTTCCTCTTGTGTGCTCCCGCGGGTACCTCTCGGAGACGATGCGAGCTTGCGATCGACTACAGCTTCGGTTTCTTCTTCTCATCAGGTAAGGGGGAGCATATATCATGCTTATAACTTTCAGCTCACTCGCGCCTAGGTGTAGGATAGAACGATTGTTTGATCCTACCACTTCATATTCATGCCTCTCAAATAAACCAAAACAGCCATGTCCTCCACATCCCAGCAAACCTTGTTCGGCTATGTTACTATTGCTCGTTGCTCATCCCCTGCTTAGTATGGATGCTTAGGATGCTACGAATGTTACCTGTTACTCCTTGGATTGGGCTATTACACTATTATATTTGTTGTGGATGATATGATTATTATAATGTTGACTACACTCGACGAAGGATGGAAGGTCTAGGCTATCCCGCCCCGATGCTTTGTTCCATTCGAGTCACCAAGGACCCGAGTTCCGGGTATTGTGTCTCTTGACGAGCGTCCCTAACCGCGTGTGGGATTCTATGGGGTCCCCTCTTCTGCTACTACTATACTCCACCGGCTAGCACACACAACATCATGACTGCCTGTTTGCTTTGATCATCCCTAGAAATAATTGAGTACCCTGTTTCATTGTTAGCTTCTTTCCCTATACATAAGTATACCTCTCTCGCGCGGAACCGAATCCTCTGACTTACTGTACCTGACTTTTGGGTCACTGACATGTGGGCCAGTTTTCTCACCGGCCCACATGTCAGTCACCCAAAGTCAGGTGCAGTACTCCAGGCGAGTCTCATCTCTCTCGCGCACCCAAATCATGCTTCTCTTTACCTCTCCTCGCCGCCTCCTCCTCGCAATGGTCGACAGTGATTCCAACTCGTTGTCACCAGTTCGGCTGGCCACCCAGGTACTCCATGAGATTTGAGAGGCTAAAAATCTAGTATGAGATGATGCCATTTGTGGTGATATACATCAACATGATATGACTAATATAGCACCATTGTACATGCCTTTAAAATCTTACAAACTACTACAGCCCCGAAAAAGAAACACAAATGCAACATAAAATAATTTATTTAACTAATACTACTACTACTACTACTACAACTACTAGCACTACTACTAATTAAAATCTCATACTCCTACGATGCCTTTCTTAATCTAGTCTTGTTTGCTTTGCGGCGGCCTTCCAACGCTTTGGGCGAGGGTCTCCTTTGCTGCCTCGGCATCCTTGAAAAGTGAATCAGCAATGCGCCGGCGCTCCTCGGCCACAATCTTATCGTATTTGGTTGGAGCGTACTCGACCTCACTCTCCGTGGCAATGTACACCTTTACTTGGTACCTCCATGCGGCGGCGATGCGTCTGGCGCCTATGGCCTACTTGTAGACAAACACGGGCTCCTCCTCCACCCGGACGAAACGCTCGACGACCATCCGCCATTGCACTTCCTCACAGCGCGCCACTCTGGCTTGGCGCTCGGCTTCCTTCGCCTCCGCCTCCTCCTTCTCGGCCAACTGCTTGGCTTCTACCTCCAGCGGCACCATCTCCTCTAGGTGTAGATCGTACTCCTCCCACAGCTCCTCCATGGTTGGGGGCGCGGTGATGGGAGGCACGGCTGAACGTGGGCTAACCGGCGGCGCCATTCTTGCAGGTTGGAGTGTGTGCGCGTGGTCAGGGGGTGGGTGTGGGGATCTAATGAATCATTTTCGCAATCGCAGGTGCAGTAGTTATTGGCGACTAGCTGGAATCGGGGGCGCAATCTACTCAACTCCGCATTGATAACATGCATTATTCATTCCGCGCAAAAGATCCGAGACGATGAATAGATTCGAAAATAAACATTAAAGATAGTTCCAGACTACAAGATACGTCACATCCATCGGAGTTCATCGGATTACACCAAACACTTCCACTACATTTTTATTTTTGCCACAAACTAGCACAAAACTACATAGGCCGATATGCGGCGGGCGTCTGCGGCGGCTTCTCACGGCTTGGGGAAGAATTGCTCAGACGCCGCCATGTAATCGTCGTACGCGAGGTCGTACGTCGCCTTGGCCTCGGTGTAGCGAAAGCCTCCGCCCTCTTCGGTGCCTGCTACCGCCGCGTTGGCGGCATGGAGAGCCGTCTCAGCGGCACGAAGCTTGGAGGCGGAAGGCTCAACATGCTCGCTCAGTTGGAGGAAGACCAGCCACGAGCGGTCCCCATAGTCGCCGCCGTCGCCGCCGCCGCCGATGGGGATGAATAGTGACCTGGTGGAACTACCTGCCCGAGCATCGAGCGGGCCTCCGCAGATGGCCCCGTTTCGTCGAGGGCTCCCAACACCGCCTGCACCACTTGCCATGGAAATAGCTCGCTGGAGATGGAGGAGATAAAATAAATAAGGATTTCGAGATAATGCTCCTGGCTAAGTACATATAGGTGGTTCGAATGTATTCCACATGATTCAATAAAAACAACCGTTGGCAATGCAAAGAATAGAGTAATCCATGCAAAACATTATGTGCATTTCGTAGGCATTAAATGGATTAAAAATCAAATTGGCATTGACAACGACTAAAACAGTGCACGAAAATGGTTTGAAAAATCAACATGTGGTTCTTCGATGCATTGGTAAGTGTTTTGCAACGAATGTGATGGCATTTCAAAGATCTAAGCGGCGATATCCAACCGTGAACGCGGCATTCATTCGTTTAAAAATTCCATAAAAATTTTATTAGGTCTGAAAATTTTGAAACTTGGCAGGGTGTCCTCAAATCACTTTAGTATGCCGGAAAAAATATATGATATGATTGTAACACTTGTATGATGTACACCCTTTAGAAATCGAACTATCCCTAAGAAGAGTCATGGTTTCAAGGATGGAATGAATCATATTCGAATTTATGTTCTCATTTGCTTCATCTTTTGACCTTGAGTTTTTTCTACAGTGACCATAGACCCAACCATCTCACGTGCTACAATATGAATTTTTTGCAGGATAGTTTGCTATTTTTAACTCTTATGGGCATTTCTAGGAATTAAATGGATTGAAATACAGATTAGCATTGCGAACGACTATAACAGTGCACGAAAATGGTTTGAAAAATCAACATGTCGTTCCTCAATGCATTGCTAAGTGTTTTGCAGCGAATGGGATGACATTTCAAAGATCTAAATGTCGATATAGACCCAAACCATCCCAAGTGAACTATTTTTAACACAATAAATATAAACCATCCATATGCCCACAGTTTATATGAAGCGATCGTTTGGGTTGTGGAAAATATTCAAGACGGTCCAATTGACTGACCGTGTCGCTCGCGCACAGCTCAGACGTTTTATGGCATCCGATGGATGATTCATTTCTACCCCCACTAGACCCCAGTGCAAACGCCTCATCCCCAATCAGATTGACCACGTCCCCACCTAGTAGTTTCGCCAGAAGGAGAGGGCGGCCGCAGCCGCCGAGAGCGCGACAGCATCCGCTGAGAGGGCGGTGGTGGTGGAGCATGGGGCGGCGGCAGGTTTACAGACCGCCATAGAAGCAACTGAGACGGTGGTTGCAGCTATCGCACGTTGTCGAGCATCCACCGAGAGACCGACTGTAGCCGCCAAGAGTGCTGCCAGCAGGGCGGCAGCAGCATTACAGACCGCCGTGGCAGCATCCGAGACGACGTATTCACGTGCCATAACTGCTTGAGCAGCCGCCGACACCACGGCGGCCGTCCTTGCCCAGATCGACCCCGTTGGGATACTGATCGGGACGGTCTCCACAGACTCCAGTCTGCACCCCATGACCGAAGAGTTGGTCGGTGCGACGGTCGAGATGCTCTCCGATGAAGCGTCTACGGAAGCCATAGTTCCCCTTCCCCACGAAATCACTGAGCGTGAGTACGAGCGTCACCTGGAGACGGAGGAAGACCTCCTATGGGTCATGGAAGAATCGATAACAGCGCACCAAAAGGATCTTCGGCGCGTCCACTGCTGCGAGAATTACCTCGAACTGGTCGACCATGATGGATACGGCGACCTCTGCATCGCACCATCGGCGTACGAGGGCATTGTGGACACGGACGCCGACGACACCGAGATTCAGTCCTCACTAGTCGTCAATTTCTGCTCCGATGATGATGATTAGGTCCGTCGGATCCCTGGGCCGCCGGCCATGGTCTTTGTTTAATCACTGATAGTAGTAAAGCCCCTCTCTATTGTTAATGTGAACGCTAGCTCCTTTTAAGGCTGCTTCCAATGAAAAGGTTCTAAGTGAGGTGTTAAGTGTATTAACGATTAAATGAGTTAAGCAACTATACTTCACAATGCATTGGTTCTTAGTTTGTTATTGCTAAGGTTGCATCATTTAATTGTCTATCAACTAAACTCTTTCATGCATTGGCTAGTTTCCTCCATTTTTTGCGATGATTTTGGGATATGCGATGATCACAATCAATTATTAAAGATAGAAGCGTTTGTTATGATTTTGGTAAATGCGATGATCACAATAAATTATTAAGATAGAAGCGTTTGCGATGATTTTGTTTGGCGGCACTTTACCCGCGCATATAGAAAAAAATTCGCCAGCCGCGCAAATATAGAGCCTCCCCCTTCTTTTGCCTCTCTCTTCAGCACACATTCCCCCCTTCCTTGTTCTAGCACCCCCACCCCTTGCAAATTTCCCCGACCTCCTCGACGACGACACCCCTACCCTATTATCACCCGAAGATCCATCACAACCCTCTTCGTCCACACCCATGCCACGACCACCGACCCGCCACGTCCCATCCAAATCACCACCACCACTTCCCACAAGCCGCAGGTCCCGCCGTTCGCCATGGTCCACGCGCCATGGCCTGGAGCTTAGGGAGCACTTGACCGTGGAGAGGAAATTCGCGGCTGCACTCGCTGACGAGGCCGAGGTGGCATCTATGTGCACGGACCCTAAGATCCTCGAGGAGCGCATGGCCGTCGAGGCCACCTTCAATGCGTCGCGCATCGACGCTGCCTCAAGGTTGTCAGCTTTGCGTAGCAAATCTTGGTGTTTTTTCGCGGGCACCGTCGGTTCCTACGAAGAACCCTACGCTGTGTATTCTCAGCGTGCTCGTGCTTACATGAACTCTAGATCTAGAAGGTTGGTGAACCACACCGACCACCAGCAGGGCACCCACGATGTGAAGATCTCGCCCTCTTCCAAGGGGAAAGAGACCATCATCATCTCCGATGACGACGAGCATTAGCTCGTTTCAGCTTACCTAATGCCTATGTTCAACTACCAAGCTTAAGCTTACTTCATTATATTCGGTTTCCCTTTGCAATGTAATGCCACTATGTAATATGCTCTTCAATAACACTTACACAAGCAATGTGTTGTCATGTTAGAGTTGTAAAATAGTGTTCATTTTCACTCTTCAAGAATAAAAGGGCTCTGAGCAATCTGTTGTGATTAATTATTCTCCGGTTTCTGATCTGATCGCGGGAATGGAAGAGGCCAGGGAGGATTATAAAAAATGGGATTCCTGTAGAGGAGGGAGAAACAGAGCAATCTGCAGATCAAGTAAGAAAAGCGACTACTCCGCTACCATGCTACGCCTAGATGTTTACTTATTCCTGGACGTTCGTGGCTATCTCAGGTGTGACATACAGGTGGCGGTTCAGCCCTGCTATCTCTATGTCGGTGTTCTTAGCTCTGCATCACGAGTCAAGTTAGACTCATTCTTACAGGTCGACGGATGTATATTGTAGGATTGTAGGTGCAAGAAAGCTCCATTCACCATTGATTTCAAAGTCCTAACAGTAGATATAGTTGCTCTCTTTTGTTGCAACACAAATTTGAAGAACTAAACCTCATTGTATCTAACAATCAGTCATCAATATTACTCTTGTCGTGGGGTAATTTGAGCAGCTATGATATAGACGATCACATCATATATTGAACTAGAAGAACATCTCGCATGCTGCATCGGAAATTTCTATTGGAAGTCTATAATCTAAATTGAAAGGGTATAAAATGCATGTAAATAAACTCAGCGACATGGACAAATGGTTGGCTAAAATAGTATGCCCAAATGTATCCTAGTGAGGTTCTTTTAGAGGATGACATGCACAAATGATTGGCTATAATAGTTTGTGAGGTAGATAGCTTGCATGTTAAGATAGACACTATTAATGCATCTTATTGGGGTTCATTCATTATATGTTTTTGCGATCATATAACTGCTCAAAGTACCCACGGCGAGAGTAATATTGATGAATGTTGTGAATTTACGATGTTGTTTACGTCTTCCAAATTTGTTACACAAAAATAGATTAACTACATTTATGAACAGAACTTTGGATTCAATTAATGGGTTAAAAAATCTTGCCTTTATAGCTCCACTATACCTATTCCTTCTACTTATATGAATGAGTCATACTTGACTAACGATGATCGCAGGTAAATCACTTTATGCTACCGACCGTCGATGAAGCTTAAGCCAGTTGGATGAAGAAATGTTTGTTCTTTAAAGTCCCTTAGTTGATCTGCTACCTCGTTCGTCATCCACCCGAGGTTGTTTGCTTCCTCATATATATTACTTCTTTCATTAAAACCAAAATATGATGTTCTTATAATGCAGCTTCTACATATGTTTTGTTGTTTCACTTATTAGTTTTTCCTTATTTTGCAAGGAACACACTGAGAGGGGATCACAGGCAGCCAAAATTCTGGCACAATGATATAAAATTTATAGAAGGAAATTTTTCTAAAGGTAAAGCACTTGATGCTTCCAGCAGCCCATGAGTTTTAAGCCGCCAGGATGAAGAAATTTGTGTTCTCTAAAATCCCCCAGGTGATATGATGCCTCTTTCCTCTCCCCCTGTGGTTAATTATTTCCATCCTCTGGCTCATATCTCCGCCTCGGCCGCAGGTTGCAGGGTGGTCTTATGTCTGAAAATTGGTGTAATATGGTGATCTTTCCGTGAATTCCATTATGCCAGAGAGGTATCAGGACCAAATTTTATAGCTGATCTCAACAAAGTGCCAGATGATACGTGTGAAGACTGATTTTGTCGATCAATTCACTGTCACTGTAAGATACAATACTCCCACATATGTGACATTCTTCAAAAAAATAATAGCTGCTAGTTTATTCTTAATGCTATGAACAGAACCTTGGAAAAGGAGGTAGTAATTTTTCTTGTGTTTTGCAAGGCTGTGACACCACATGCCATTGGCGATCCCATCAATGAAGCCATCAATATTAACATTCCACTTCAACATATTTGTAGATGAGATTCATCTGTTATGTTAGTTTTGAAAGGTTTTAGATGGTGGATGCCAAATTTATTGCTCAATTATGTACTATGATGTCAGCTGTAAAATCTTGATGTCTACTGCATTGCAAGTTATGAAATATTGCAATGGCTTTGAAATATACTGTGTGATGGTTGATATGAACATGCCTTTATTACATTCGTTAAATGATCTGATTATTGCATAATATTCTCATTTTTGTATTTCTTATTACATTCCACACATTTTTTCATATGAATTCGTCACTGATGACTTTGTGCAAGTCAAACAGTTCAATCATAATAAGCGTTTGGGATTTAACTCACACGGCATACATAAGTAACAATTGCTCCTACTATTTTGTGTGTCTTATCTTCTACATCGCACACAATTGTAAGACAACCAACGTGTGCGATTTTCTGTACAAAGAAAATGTGCTTATTCTTTCAAACGTTAGGAATACTAAACTTATTTCAAACGATTCATTTTTACGGACCGTGTGAAATGTTCTTGCAACCCAGACATTTGCTATTGCGCCTTTGTGCGCAATGAGATTTCCTTACATGCGGTTTTTTAAGTCAACACGTTTGGGATGAGTCAACATTTCACACGATTTTTACAGGTTAACTGTGTGTGATATACTTCCGTGTCGCATACGAGTTGTTTTATGGAAATGTCTGCGCGTACTGGCGACATAACAAACGGTTTCTGGCTATCGTGTGGAATAGGCCCCCCTATCGCAATTGAGAGCAAGGGGACAATTTTGATTCCCGTAGGCGATAGGGGTCAAACCCCGTTTGGATAGCTGTCGCACGCACTAGTGTTAATATATGTTTTGAATATATCAAATAAAAATAAAAATAACCAAATTGATCATCGTAGCAAAGGCCACAGTTGAAGCGTACTTAGTGTCTGCATTGAAAATAACTATACAAACAAGTACAAAAACATGATCGTTTGCATTGAAAGTAACTCTACAAACAAGTAGGAAAACATAAGCGTGTGCATTAGAAATAACTATACCAACGAATAATAAAACATGAGTGTGTGCAATTGTAAGGCCCGATATGCGGTACTGTTCCAGATCTAGATATTTCTATCCAGATCTGGGGACGAAGCACATATCGTTCCCATCGCGACATATAACAATGTCATATGCCCCGGATTTCAAACATGATATCACAACATTACAGCTACAAGGATACAACATCTCATAAAATCGGCATACAACTGCCTCAATACATTACATCAGCAGAAGATACATTTCTGAGTACATACTACAATCAAATGCCTAGTGGCAAAGGTAAAACACACCATTCCCGTAAACACACAGGTCCAGGCTCCCCGCCGGGATCCGCCTAACTAGTCGTCGTCAAGTCTCCACGAAGGCGTCCAGAATAAGAAGAGTCGAGGTAGTAATCAACTGCAGTGGCCAATCAGGCAAAACATAAAAGGGAAAAGAAAAGCAAGGGGTGAGAATATATCAAAAGTCTTGTAACTAACTTCTAACAGGTAAGATGGGGATAGTGGTGAGGTTGCAGACGGACTAGCAGTATATGAGTGGCTAACGGTCTATTTTAGAGTAAGATGAGAACGAAGCGTTCGATGAGGAATCGCCTCCAACAGGTCTTGCTATCAACTACTTACGCAAGAATAACACCTATCCTATCCTTGTCCTCCTCTTCGCATCCCGACGAAGAAGAAGCAGTCAAGGCACACACACGTTGATCAAGTTTATTAAGATTATGTCAGTTGTTGTTGTCTATGAACAAGGAGTAGGTCTCAAGTCGTCCATAACCGTGGACACGGCTTCTCGAAAATATTTAACGCTGCAGGGGTCTACCAACTTCCCATTACAAGGCTCCGCACGCACGCCCATCTCTCTCAGTTGCTACCCATCATAGGCAACCATTTGATGATTTAGTTCCGAGAGATCCGAAACGACAGGTCCCTCTAGCTAACAACGAACAAATCCGGGTGGCCCCCAGGGAGTCGACACCCAATCCAAAAGTCGTCCGCACTCTCGGATCAGACTCATCTAGCTGACGCAGGTCGGATTACCGGGTCACCTCACATGGGGCCGGGTCATAGCTGATCGGGTGGACCAACAGAGAAACCATGTCTCCACTGGCCCAAGTTGTTTTAAAAGATATCTGCTAGGAGCGACCCGACAGACATATATGCATGGTTTCAAATGGTAAATCAGCTTGGGCCACCTCTAGAAATGTTTTAAGCTAGGTAGGTAAGAAAAGGGGGGCCCATAGTATCCCACACGCAGTTAGGCACGCTCGTCAAGAGACACAATACCCGAAACTTGGGTCCTAGGTGACTCGAATGGAACAAAGCGTCGGGGCGGGATAGCCTAGACCTTCCATCCTTCGTCGAATATAGTCAAGATTATAATAATCATATCATCCACAACAATATAATAATGTCATAGCCCAATCCAAGGAGTAACAGGGTAACAGTTGAAAACATCCTAGCATGCATACTAAGAAGTGGGTGAGCAGCGAGAAAAAGTAACATATCCGAACAAGGTTTGCTGGGATGTGGAGGACATGGTTGTTTGGGTTTATTTGAGAGGCATGAATATGAAGTGGTAGGATCAAGCAATCGTTCTATCCTACACATAGGCGCGAGTGAGCTGAAAGTTATAAGCATGATATATGCTCCCCCTTACCTGATGAGAAGATGAAACCGAAGGTGAAGTCGATCTCAAGCTCGCAACGTCTCCGGGAGGTACCCGCGGAAGCACGCAAGAAGGAAACACTCGAAAAAGCAATCGACGAGCAAGCATCTATTACTACGAAGCAATCACGAGCAAGCAATAATAAGAAAGCAACACGAGACCACACACTATAGCATCACATCTATCATCGAGAACGGTTACTAATAGGTTAAGTGGAGCATTCGTCACACACGACGATACCGCACGTTTATGATGGTTCAAGTTGTTTAGCTACAGGTGATCAACAAAGGTTGTTAACATGGCAACTCAATCAATCATGGCATAGCACACAAACATGGAAAGATGTGAAGCATAAGATAAACTATCTATGCTAGTCAATTTAAGTGAGGCACAACCTAAACATGACATTTCACTAAGTGCCCCACGACAATTAAAGCATTTGGTACTGTTCTGCCCTAAACAATATTTTAGATTGGTTAACAGAAGAAAACAAGCATAAAAACAAAGTACATGAAATTCTAATCAAGAGACATATAAAGAACACTCCAGACGGAGTTACGGTTAAAAAGATACAAGCAAAACAAGTTTGGAACACAATCTGCCAACATCAGGAAGCACACTTTAGAACAATGCATAAACAGGATAATGAATGCAAACATGCTCACAAATAATATGCAATTAATTAGACATAGCAGGGAATGCATGAAAAAAATGAATCATGCAAATAGGCATCATGGTTTACTAGTTATAAGCAACACAAAAAGCTATAAAACATTACTGGTCAAGGACTTAGTGAAAATCAGGAAAATAGGGTAGAAACTGTTATTTTCATGCTGTATAAAAAGGAGCAAAACTATATGCAAATGTGAAGAAGTTGTCACAACCCCAAGCTAGGTATGTGCTAGGAATAGCAAGTTCCTTTGCATCATGTGAAAAATTTCAAAAGAAATCAAAATGGGAGAGAGAACACCCCCAGATGAAATTAATTCAAATGGCCAGATAAAAATCTTTTTCCAAAAATCATTTGAACATTTGGAAAATTCCTATAAATGATGCTGATCATTTTAAAAATGGTATGGGTTCTTTACCATGCCCATGGAATATTCAAAAATTCATAATGTGCTTTGGAAATTAAATAAACCCCTATTTGATTTAAAATTCAAATGTTTTGAATTTTAAAAAGTGCCAAACTTTATAAGTGGCTAGTCTATTTTAAGATGAGGCCATATAAAAAGTTTCATCACTTTTAAAAATGCCTAAATAATTATTTGCTAAGCTAAACAAAATTGCAGAAAAGAAAAAAAGAAGGGAAATAAGAAAAGGGGCTTACCTGCGAAGAAGCCCAACTCATCCCCCCCTGGCCCAGCACCACGGCCCAACCCAGCCGCTCTCCTTGTCGTCTTCTTCAAGCTCCTCGGTGGCGAGCCGAGAGCACGCGGCGACGCCACCGCGACGACGAGGTGCTTCTAGGCCCTCCCCCTCGCCTCCCAGCACGCCACGAAGACGCCACGAGTCTCGTGTGTCACTTCCCCCTCCTCCAGCTTGCTCTCCCTCCCCTGCGTCGCCAATTTCGTCGCCTCCAGGGAGCAGCCGCCGCTCGCCTTCGCGCGCTGACGCGGCCAACGGCCACAAGGAACCGCGCCACCGTGTCCGTCCGCTCCGCCTTCGTCTTCTTCGTCGATCTGCGCAGCCAATCGAGCAAGAGGAGCACCGTACGCGACGCCATCGACCCCGAAGAACTCCGGCCGCCGAGAACTTCCGGCGACGATTCCGGCAACGCTGAACCCTCCCCGCTCCTGTCGTCTGCTTCATTGCGCTCCTGGTGAGCCGCTGATCTTTTCCCCCAACTTCTTTTAGCCCCGCTCTTCCTCTAAGCATGGCCGCCATGGGAGCCGAGCTCCGTCGCCGCCGTGGTGGACCGTGCACTCGCTCCCGTTCACCTAAGCCCCCGCACTGTTGTCCTTTGTGTTGCTACACGCTCCAGGAGTCCAACGCACCCTTAGTTGTGTCCTCCCGTGCACTGCATCGAGGACCTCGCCGTTGCCGTGCCTCTGCTGCCGCTTCTCTCGACGACGGCGATGCTCCGATGACCCCCTTGGTCCCTCGACTCCAACCAGTGATGCGCGCGGGCTCCAGCTGACAGTAGATGCTCTCAGCGGGCAAAACGGTGGCCGAAATCGCCGTCCCGTGCGAGAGCCGCCGCACTGGACGTCACCGGCGGCTAACCGTCGGCGGCCCGATTAGCTTAGGGAGCTAACCCCCCTCCTAATTGACCCCATGGGTCAATGACTAGTGGGCCAGCCACCCCCCTAACCCCTCTCTGTTAATTAAACGGAGAGGATTAAACCCCCTCTCCAACTGACAAGCCGGACCCAGCCGTCAGAGCCCCCCCCCACGCCAGCATGACGTCAGCCTGATGCAATAATTCCATTAAATTGATTAAATCAATTACAAAAAATCCAGAAAATAGCCAAATCTTTGGAAATTCATAACTAATTCATTTTAACTCCAAATTGGGCAAATAATATGTCTAAAATTATCATAAAAATACTAGGATTATGAATATGCAATTTGTTTTCATCTTTGACCATTTTAAAATTGGTGAACAGTAGAAAACATGCATATGGATCCTTTTCAAATTCAAATTTGGAGTGATTTTGCAAATGATTTTGCAACACCCTTAATTCAAATGGATTCATCCACACATCAGAGACATTACTTCAATTATACAATATCACTTCATGATCAACATTTTTCAAATGAACTTTCATGCATTCAAATGCATTTGAAATTCATCGATAAATCAAATGGAGTTTGAATTTCCATTTCAAATGCAATATACTCCTTTTAAATGGAATGCTCAACACATCAGTACCTTGAACATCACCATTGAAATCTTATTCATGTGATTGTGCATTGTACATTATGTTGATCCTATGATTGTCATGTTGCTGATAGAAGTGGAGCCGGAATCCAAGATCACCCCCTTCGTTGAAGACCCCGTGACTGAACCTCGTCAGCAAGGCAAGCAAACCCTCATTGATCATGTCGATAAAATCCCACTTCCCTCTCATGTCTCGCTTATGCATTGTTTAGGATGATCACCATGATAATGTTTCTATCGCATAGTTGAACCCATATCATTTGCATGACCTATCATCTTGTCACAGTAGTAAGCAAACCACAATACTAGCAGATGTAGGAGGTTGTTGATATCATGTGGCCACTGCAACTGTTACTTCTTATTGCATGCTTAGTGGTACAATGAGGTTGCTTTTGATGTGAGTCGGGATGATGGTAAACATGGTGTTGATGAAAGTGAAATGTGTTGGTGAATCTACCCTAATCCAAGGTGAACGATGAGAGGTTGTGTAGGAGTACACAGTGGGTTGTCTCGTTGAACACCGCCTTAAGTCCGAGTTCTTGTGTGGTGATCCAAGAAGAAGAGTACAACCACACATTGGGCTCACTGACCCCTCTCATCCTAGTACCTCACCCCGTTCGAACCCCAAGAGTCGCAGTAGTTCGGAGTTCTGGTAGGGCTGTGGCACGGTCTGCGAATTGGATGAACGGCTTTTCAAGACCGGCTTGGGACCCTGCACACATCGTTTGAGGCTGTACTGGAACCTCGGCCGGACTTCCATACGGATCCCCCTCAGATAGGCGACTCTCTGGACTAGAACGGAGCTGTGGGCGAAGTGTTGTGGTGGCATCCTCGCTGTCACCTCTTGAACGGTGACATGCAAAAGGCGGTAACTGATGACACGTGTGTGTAGCGGTACACCCCTGCAGGGTTAACAAAACTATTCGAATAGCCGCGTCCGTGGTTAAGGACTGCTTGGAGAGTTGTGCTCGATTATTAGATAACTTGAACTGGATACTTCTAAAACACACCAAGATAAGCGTGAGTGCTATGTTGTGCTTCTCGTGGGGAAGTCGAGGAAGTAACCATAGTGGTGTAATTGGTTGAAGAGATGTAGTGGACTCGTGTACGCTTCTTACCTCAAGTCTGGTACTCGTAGTTCAAGACTAGCCAAGTCAAAGCTGGCTCTTCTGCAATTGAACCCCACCTCCCTTTACCTTGATACATATGCAGGAGTAGTATAGTTCCTATGTAAGTCTTGCTGAGTACAATTTTGTACTCACGTTTGCTTAATCTATGTTTTAGATGAACCCACCGACCCCGATGGTGACTTCTACCTGAAGTTCGAAGAATGAAGACTCAGACCAAGACCAAGCTAGTGTAGTCCCTGTCAGACGACTGGTTCCCTCGTGGAGGGCTTGTTTTTAGATAAGGCTTCTCTAAGCCATTTGTTAAACTTGTCTGTACTCAGACCTACTTTGCTTCCGCTTGTCTGTTGTAATGTTGGATCACATGCTTGTGATCTCTGTGTGCACTCTGTAAGAGTTATTAATAAAGATGTATACTTTGTAGAGAATTGTAATGATACCTATTGTTCATACAAGGCATGTGTGCTGCGTGTATGTTTATAACATGCATGTCTTTGTATGGGTTTTCGAGACCTTAGTTGTGATCTGGCTGGAGTTCTTTTATACACCAAGTGGCCCATAGATGTGCGCAGCTTGGGGCATCGCGATGCGATTGCTCGAGACTCCGTCTCGTGCACACTTTGATGTATGATCGAGCCCGCCCTAGACCCCGACTAAGTGATCGGGCTGGAGTAAGTCTATGTAAGGGTTATAATACAATCGATAGTATGGTTGAGGCGACTTGTCTATGAGTATGGGAGTTCACCACCCATATCATTTAGACTTGTGTGCGGACAATGAGGACCCATTTCAGTTGATCATCCGTCCTGGATGGGATGCCCCTCACGTTCGATGCTTTCCGAGAACGTTCTGTGCTTGGCCTTGTCTGCTTAGACAAGTGGGTACGGTTCTCGGCTCTCCATATGATTGTGTTGTAGCGAGGCTTGCATACGCTAACCCCGGGTCCCGACAGACTTGGTATCAGAGCAGGACTGACTGTAGGATTAACAGCCTTGGCCGAAGTCGAGTCTAGCCTTCTATAGTTATATAGTTACTATGGGTATATAAGGGAACAACGTAAGGCTTCTTTTTCTCCTTACCCTCATCGATCTGAGTTCTGAGTCACCCTTACCTTTTCTACGGGAAGATAGGACTAGGCTCACCTCTGTCTTACTAGAACATCTCGTTGCTTGCCTCCTTATAGCCGTAGGATTGTTGTTGTTGTCCAGAGTCTCCGTGTTTTGAGTTCCTTGAGGAAGTTCTGTCCATTCTCCTCGAGGTTGTCTTGTTTTCCATCCCGGTGTAGTCGTTATGCTGCCGGAATTATCCCGTGTTTCTTTGAATCATTGCCTTTGCATTATAGTCTTCTCCTTCTGAAATCATATCCTTTTATCCTTGCCTCCATCGTACAACCTGTTCTGATTGTTAATTTTTTATCACACAGGATGTCAGGTGGAACTCATAGTGCTGTTCTTCGGAATCGAGAGCGTGATCGGAATCAAAATGATGATGAACCTCCAACCCCGCCTTCTGCGGAGGAAATCATGATGGAAGCCGAGCGGAATAGACGTGATCAAACACGCCTTCTGGAGCTCATCGAGCAGAATACCGCCCACCATCGTAATGTGGTGGTCAGCATTCAGGACTTCATCCTCCTCAAGCCACCGGTATTCCAATGTTCTTCTGAGCCCCTTGAAGCTGATGATTGGCTCCGTTCCATCGAGCGTAAGCTTGACACTGCACATGTTGCTCCCGATGACCGAGTTGTTTTCGCGGTATACTTCTTGGAAGGTGCTGCTCTTCAGTGGTGGGAGAACTATGTTGCAATGCAGCCAGATTGTCACGTAGTGACTTGGCAAGAGTTCTGTGTTTCCTTTCGAGGGTACCACATTCTGGATGAGTTGATGGAGCGCAAGAAGGAAGAGTTTTGCAATCTGAATCAAGGAGAGATGTCCATTCATGAGTACGTGAGAGAGTTCAACCGTCTTGCTCGGTATGCCCAAGATGAGATCACCACCGATGCCAGAAAGCAGGCAAGGTTCCGTAAGGGACTTAGCCCCATCCTTCGTCATGATCTCAACCTCCTTGAGTTTGTCACCTTTGAGGATTTAGTCAACAGATCCTTCAGAGCTGAGCATGGCAATGAAGTTTTTGAGAAGTCTCGCAAGCATGCTCTTGAGCTTGCCCCTTCTTCCAGTTCACGCCCTCAGAAGCGTATGATCTGGATTCCTAACAGTTTGTTTCCCCAAAACAACCCACCGAGGCCATCCCTTGTGCCGCCTCGTCCACCAGCTCCACCAAACAACCCAGCTCCCCGCACTATCTTTGGAGCCTGCTTTAGATGTGGCCAGCCTGGTCACTATTCTCGTGAGTGCCCCGTCAGTCAGAATGCTCCACCCCATGCCAAAGGAAACCCCACTGTTCGTGCCAGACCACCCCCGAAGGTTTCCACCGCTAAGCCATCCACCTCAGAAAATCTTGGACGTGTGAACCAAATCTCTGTTGAGGAAACTGATAGTACTTCTGACGTCATTCTTGGTACGCTCCCAGTCAATTTTTTCCCACTTCTGTTCTTTTCGACCCAGGAGCATCTCACTCATTCATGTCGGAGAGTTATGCACTTCGGCATGATGTATCCTTTGATGAAATGTTCACCCCTATGATCATTCAAACTCCTGGTTCCAAGTGGCAAACTAATAGAGTAAGCCATGGTAATCAAATTGCAATTGAGGGTTTAGTATTCCTTGCTTCTCTTATAGCCCTCAAGTCTTCAGACATTGATGTCATCCTTGGTATGGATTGGTTATCAAGACAACATGCTTTTCTTGATTGTAAATCCAAGTCAGTTAGACTTACACATCCTTCAGGCCAGACAATAGTTTACTCATCACCAAGAACAAGAACCCAGGTGCATTCTTTGAATGTGCTTCCCCTTCCCGACCTCGAAGATGTTCCGGTGGTTCGTGACTTCCCGGATGTCTTTCCTGAAGAGCTGCCGGGCATGCCCCCCGACAGATGTGTAGAGTTTATAGTGGATCTTGCCCCAGGAACCGCACCAATTTCCAGACGCCCATACAAAATGGCCCCACGTGAGTTAGCTGAGCTTAAAACCCAACTGGAAGCTTTGTTGGAAAAAGGCTTCATCCGCCCTAGCTCATCGCCATGGGGTTTCCCCGTTCTGTTCGTAACGAAGAAAGATGGAACAGAAAGGATGTGCGTAGACTATCGCCCACTAAATTTAGCGACGATAAAGAACAAGTACCCACTGCCCAGGATCAATGATCTTTATGATCAACTTGCAGGATCCTCTGTCTTCTCCAAGATGGATTTGAGATTAGGTTATCATCAAATCAAAATCCGAAACGAGGACATTCCAAAAACGGCTTTTACTACTCGTTATGTTCTTTACGAGTACACCGTCATGTCAAGTGAATAGTATGATGCAACCGGACATCCCAACTATGGAGATCGTAAGTTTTTTTTGCTTATTCTTGTGTTCTATATGTTGATCAATTTATTGATTCACTCAAGCTAGAACTGATGATCGTCACATTATATAGCTTGGACATGTTGTCGTGTTGTATCAAAGAAAAGATGGTAGATTATTTACCTTGATGCACTGTTGGCTGAAGCTGAGGTGGCGAGTTGAGGTGGATGTTTTCTTCCCATTTTGAGAAAAGATTAATTTTACTTGAATTTCATCAATTCTAACAACTTATGGTATTTATGTATGAATCATGCTATTTTATGTAATTATTTTGAGTGTTATCGACATTTAAAAAACTAAGGATAAACATTTATGACCAAGGTTACATGTCGCGTCCTTTTATGTATCAACGTTGAAGATGGCCTAAGTAAAAGCCGGAGCTTATATTTGAAAACCCTAACATAATGGCTCACCTCAAACTGTTCCTCTCTCGTCTAGGGTTCCTCCCCCGCCGCCGGCTACCTCGCCCTCAAGGCCGCCTCCTCCCCCCTACTCCCCCCTCCGCCTCCTGGGTCGCACGCGCGTACGGCTCCGAAGGCCCCCCACCCCTCGACGGCCGAGCTCCAGATCTGCGGCTCCCTGATACGTCCCAAACGTATCTATAATTTGTTACTTGTTTCCATGCTAATATAGACTCTTGCATGTTATGACTTGAATTGAATCACATACCTTGATTGCTTTACTTTTCAAAGTTCTCATATGGTTGTTAGCATGTCACCACAGAAATTATTCTCATTATCATTTACCTACTCGAGGACGAGCGAGAATTAAGCTTGGGGATGTTGATACGTCCCAAACGTATCTATAATTTCTGCTTGCTGCATGCATGTTTTCTGTGATATTGCCATGATATAGATACACTTTCATACGCATTTGATCATATTTGGAATAACCTATTAACTCAGTGCACCACAGTGCCAGTTCCTATTTTCTGATGTTTTTCTATTTCAGTTTTCCCCCATATTAAAAGTGCCCAATAAATTCCGGGAAAAATATAAAAAAATCAGCGCGAAGGAACCTTCCAGAATCACCAACGGAGAGTTGGAGGGGGGCCACCAGTCACCGAGGCGACCATCCGACGCGGCCTAGTATAGGGTCGCGCGGGGAGGCTGGCTGGACGACTGGGATATTATCATGAGTGATTTCCTCTTTTGTGAATTGATTGAAGATTGAGAGTCTCTTGGTGCTTGTCTTTGACTATCCTTGAGATATGTTGTGGTGATTGTGGTACTCTCTTTGGATGGCCGCGGTGACATTGGGAAATCCATAGATTGAGATAGGGTTTGTCTCCCGTAGGACTCCGGCGATGATAAGTAGGTGTCAGCGGCGCACCTGACGCGGAGCTGCACACAACGCAATTAAATTTTCTCCCAACGAAGTAAGTTCAGAGAGGTTGTCAATCTCTCCGGTCTTGTTGTTTACAAAGGTTAAAAAACACATAATAATGATAATGATAGCAACTGAAAGTAAATACTGAAAAGGAAATAAGCATGTAAACAGTGATGAGAATATGGACCGGGGTCCCGTGATGTTCACTAGTGATGTCTCTCTCCCAAAAGACGATAATACTTCTATGCGAGTTAAACAAATTACAGATGGAAAATTGACAGGATTATAAACGCACCGCAATGCTAACTATGTTACAAAAGAAAGGAAGAGGCTCAAAAGCATGGGCAGTACGCCAAAATAAGTAGACCGAAATCCATCTCATCTACTACTAATCATCCACCTTGAGATATCTATCCAGAACATCTTGCTGGTATTAAGTTGTGAGTCCCACCCAAAGTGTAAACCCAAAGCAATAGACAACTGCATTAATAGAACTTTGTGTAAAGTAAACAATCCTTGGAACCGCGGTTACAAGCACCGTTGTTTTCCCCCTTGTGTCCATAGCACATCCCCTAGAATCATGTTTCTGTCACTCAAGCGTGTCATCAGGGGGCATGTACCCTCTCCCCTTTCTCACCTTTTTGTCTTCCTCCTCCACCATATTTCTCTCTTTGCCATCCTAAATGCAACTTTCGTGCTTACGCTCATCCATTGCTTGAGTGCTCAAAATATCGAAAAGGAGTGGATCAAATTCACTTTAGTAGATTGAGTTATCAAAAAAAATACCCTTTTCTCGTATTCCCTATCCCTTTTCTTGCACACAAACACCATTTGGAGACATTCGAGTCACGGACTGCGAGAGCTCTTGCACCTAATGTTCTTTTGTTACTTGTTTCCATGCTAATATAGACTCTTGCATGTTATGACTTGAATTGAATCACATACCTTGATTTCTTTACTTTTCAAAGTTCTCATGTGGTTGTTAGCATGTCACCACAGAAATTATTCTCATTATCATTTACCTACTCGAGGACGAGCGAGAATTAAGCTTGGGGATGTTGATACGTCCCAAACGTATATATAATTTTTGCTTGCTCCATGCATGTTTTCTGTGATATTGCCATGATATAGATACACTTTCATACACATTTGATCATATTTGGAATAACCTATTAACTCAGTGCACCACAGTGCCAGTTCATGTTTTCTGCTATTTTTCTATTTCAGTTTTCCCCCATATTAAAAGTTCCCAATAAATTCCGGGAAAAATATAAAAAAATCAGCGCGAAGGAACCTTCCAGAATCACCAACGGAGAGTTGGAGGGGGGCCACCAGTCACCGAGGCGATCACCCGACGAGGCCTAGGATAGGGTCGCGCGGGGAGGCCGCCTGGGCGACTGGGACCTCCCCTGGTGGCCCCCTTGGCTCTTATTTATACACCCGTCGCAAAAACCCTGATTCAAGACCCCTTTTCTCCAGAAGCAATTCCGATCTCCGCCGCCGTCGCCGACAAGCTTCGGGAGACTAGAATTCATGTGCCGACACTCTGAAGGGACGGGGAAGTGCCCCCGGATTCATCTCCATCGATGTTGCTTCCTCCCTCCATGAAGAGGGAGTAGATCCTCCTCGGGGCTAAGGTTTCTACCAGTAGCTATGTGTTCTTCTCTCTCTCCCATGATGTGATCTTCATTGTGATCATAGGCTATGTTAATCTAGGGTGATCCCATGATATTTCCCCTTCCTCTATGTATTGGATTGATGTACTCACTTGATCTTATCTAGTATAATCCCCGAGACCTTGGTGACATCGGTCTATTGGACATGGGTTAGAAGAATATTATCATGAGTGATTTTCTCTTTTGTGAATTGATTGAAGATTGAGAGTCTCTTGGTGCTTGTCTTTGACTATCCTTGAGATATGTTGTGGTGATTGTGGTACTCTCTTTGGATAGTCGCGGTGACATTGGGAAATCCATAGATTGAGAACTACGAACTATAAGGTGTGCTTTTTTAGCCCTACATAATTCTCGTCCTCTCTTGATCACAAAGGAATGAACTCCGAGTACATCTCCAAAGCATTTTGTAGTGGAAATATCATGTGATTAGACTATGTTAATGTTGTTGAGAGTTTCCACTAGTGAAAGTATGAATCCTAGGCCTTGTTTCCACCATTGTTACACCGTTTGTGCTCCCTTTGGTCACATGATTGCTTGCTGAACTTTTTATTACAGATTTATATTACCTTGCTTTGCCAAACCTATCACTCGTATTTAGCATCTCTTTGCCGAACTAGTGCACCTATACAACTCCTAGTTGTATTAGGTGTGTTGGCGACACAAGAGACTTCTTGTATCTTAATTGCAGGGTTGCTTGAGAGAGACCATCTTTCACCTCTAGTTTCCTGAGTTCGATAAACCTTAGGTCATCCACTTGAGGAAAATTGCTACTGTCCTACAAACCTCTGCTCTTGGAGGCCCATCAGAGTCTACAAGAGTAGAAGCGTGTGTAAACATCACTCCCCGGCCGGTGCTGGCGCTTGGCGGTGGCCGAGGGTCGAGCTCCTCCCTGACGCCCCCTTTGCGCGGAGGTGGGGCGCTCCTGGGCGCACTACTGGAAAATGGCTATAGATAATATGGAAACTAATGGCGCACTACACATGAGGTGCGCCACTACTAAATAGAAATGACGCACCATGTCCTTGTGCGCCATTAGTGCCCTTGTTACTAATGGCGCATTCCACCTATCGTGCGCCATTGGTTAGCTACTCCTGGACCAGCACCCTTTCCCCGGCTTAGCAATGGTGCATCATGGCACTATGCGCCATTAGTATTCCTGCACGATAATGGCGCATATCGTTGTGGTGCGCCATAGCTATTCCATTTTACTGGACCCACCTTGTTCGCCAGACCTGGGCCCGCCTCTCCCCAGAGTTAGCAATGCCGCACCAGGGAGTCGTGCGCCATTACTAATCTGGGTCCACCTATCACTCAAACCAAGTTGGCCCACCTTTCACCGCGCGTGACTTAAGTCGCCTGCAAAGCCCTCTCCCACAACCCTATCCCCCCGCCCCCACACTTCTCTGGACCAGATCCAGCCGCCGCCGCCACCACACGGACGCCGCCACCCCGCCACCACCACCACCACCAAGAGGAACCCTCCCGTCGCGTGATTGCCGCCCTCCCCGCCCCCAGACTTCTCCCAGACACCGCCGCGTCGTCGACCCACCGTGGACGTCTCCTTCCCACACCACTTCCCCTCCGGCGAGTTCGAGATCGTCTTCGCGCACCCCTAGGTGAGCTGCGATCCCCTAGGGTAGCCCCATAACAAGGACTCGGTTAGTAGGCTTTATTGGCAGTTGTTCGGGTTAGTTGGTTGTGCAAGCCAAACTCGATACCACCATGCACTTCTTGATCAACCGTGGTATTTTGGTGGATGTGGTGGGTGAATAAAGTTGTGGTTGCGGCTTGCTCAAGAGATTTAGCTACAAGAAATTGGTCTTTCCATTCCCAACCTTATGTTGTGTGATCTGCATGACTTTGGCCAGGTTTTTGTGGGTCATTTATCTTGGGATGAAGCATTTTTTCGTGGCTTAGAATCCAGTTTTCCATAGGAGGTTTATAGGGTGCAAAAAGTAATAGGACAATTTCAGCATTATCCAAAAGATGTATGTATAAATAATTTTCACATCTAGACCACCTGCTTCTTTGGGGGGGGGGGAGGGAGGGTGTTGCAAACTTTATTCCTCGCCATCCTAGACCTGGACCACCTGGGTATTTCACGTTTCATGTTTAATAAATTGTTGTGGGCATTGTATGATGCAGAGGCCGTGTAATTCCCTTTCCAAAAAATAATAATTAAGTTTTACTATCCATGTTGTTCATAGCTTTGTTGTCCCTTAAGGTTATGGAGATAACTTTACATGCACGGGTATACTGGTTTTTTAGTTAGTTGTTTCTTAGGATTAACCTTGCTAAAGCCATTTTGAATAAAAACTGATGAGGTCAAGAGTTTTTTCGGAAAAAAAGAAACATGCCTTTGTGATGCACGCTAGCTCTAACACTTATGAAATGATGATCCATAAGAGCTAAGAGCATATATGCATGATAGGAATCATAAGCTTCTAGAAATTGTACACAACTAGAAAACTTTTTTATTTCATGGGGAGAAATGGAAGTTGCATAATGTATGCAGATCAAAATCATCCTTCCGTTGCATATTATGTGGGTAAATGTTAGTTAAACTCTTGTTGTTTTGTCTGTGCATTTAGTCTGTGATTAATATGTGAGAGATACCAACACAAACAAAAAGTGAGAGATGAAATGAGAATGGTTGGATGTCAATTCAAAGACATAGATAAATTCCCAAGTAAAAATATGCACTATCTAATAAAAATATATTATGATACAAGGAAAAAAGGATAGACACAAAAAATTGATTTTTATTTTCTTTGCGATCTGTTGCTTCTGCTGCTTCTGCTAGGCCTGCTGCTTCTACTGTAGTCTTACTCGTACTTTTGCTAATTTCGTATGATACATAAAGTTGTTGACGTGGTATTGAAAGCATGACAGTGTTGCTCTTGCACTTCCTACTATCAGAGGATGTTGTTGCAACCATATATACATATGTCGTAAAGAGGAACACTGCTCCAGTTTACAACTTTGTATATTAAGTCTGAAGATTATAAAAAGTGATGAATTTTTTTGACTTAGATTTTACTGTTATCATCTATATTCCATCCTTCATTTTCTGCTTCAGATATAGTAGCATTTACCGGTAGAAGTCATGGTTGGATCAACTTATTTTTCCACAGAACATACCTTACTTGGTGATATGCTTGTTTTAACATTTGGATTATGCTAGTTCGTAATTAGGCAATATGGGATAATAGTTTGTAAAAAAATGCATTGTGGTATGTCTTTATAATAGCTCTGCATAGTTTACTATTCTGTGTGCCGTTCTCTGCATAATTTACCTAGCTTACATAATTTACCATGCTCCTTTATTACTAACTACACATTTTGCAGCATGGCCGACATGGTTCGCTTCCGCCAAACCTTCCACATTAGCACCTGCGGCCGTATAGTAACTGGTGCCTCCACCCCCTTGCCGCCATCGCCAGCCTCGTTGGGCTCCTCCACGGGCTCGCGCCTCTCTGCATCGACGGCGTCCCCCCATGCATCCCGCTTTTCGACGACAAGCTCTGACATTCATCCCACTGCTTTAGACATGTCTCGAAATAGGCGGGAGATAGAAGAGGAGGACGCGGAGCAGGCGGAGTTCAATGTTGTTTGGGCGCGCAACTACCCGGGCGTACCACCCCCGTCCGACGACAAGGACATCTACATCCCTCCAGCAGACCCGGCACGTCAAGACGTAGCATGGGATGCAGACCAGGCCGCAAGAGAGAATAGACTCATCGTCATCTTATCTTCTGACGAAGAGTGAAGCATCTTTAGTGCGCAAGATTTGTGTATTCCCTCTTTATTGTATCTCCATTATCTATTAGGCAACTTGCAGTTATGTATTTGTGCAAACTCTGAACTTTGGGAAATGTGGTGATGTTGGTTTATCTATATTTGTATTTGTTATATACTTGCAGGTTGCAGTTGCATTATCTATTAGTAGATGAATTAGACTGTTGAACAACTACAAATACAGAAAAAATATATTCATAGTAATGGCGCACTGCCTGAAAGTGCGTCATTGGTAACCCAGAGCACGTGGCACACATGTGGTGGGACCAGTAACATCAATGGCGCACTTAGAGTCGTAGTAATGGCACACTCCTGGTGCGCCATTACTGTCCTGGATAGCAATGGCGCATATTTGATGCGCTATTACTACGGCCTACTAATGACATGTTAGTAATGGCGCAACTAATATACGCCATTAACACCCAAAACTAGTGCACCATTAATGACCTTTTTCTAGTAGTGGCGGGGCGCGGACCGGCCGACTAAGCGCGGTCTCGGCGGGGACGACAGTGTTCTCCTCGGTGGTGCTGCTCGGCGCGCCGCGCGGCCTGGCGTGGGTCGGCGGGCGGCGCTCGGCTCTAGCACTTCCCGACCGGTGGCGCTCAGATCTGGCGCAGCAAGGCGGGCGGCGCGTATCGGCGGTCGGACCTGGCGGGCGGCGTGACAGCGTTCGTGCTCGGCGGGGTGGCTGCTAGCAGTTCTAGTGCCGGGGTGGTCGTCTGGCAGCAACCGGGGCCCGGGTTTGGTCGTTTGGGATCTGTCCCGGTGGGCTCTTTCCAACAACCTGGTGGGTTGTGCTCACGGTAGGGAGCGCGACGACGGTGATTCTCTGGATGCACACGTGGGGCGCAACATGTTGGTGGTCGCAGGCGGTGCGTCGACGCCGATGATGGCAACGATGCTGCGAGGCCCTGCTAGGAAGGGTCCTGGCAGGCAGCGCGCGTCTGGTTTGCCTCCATGTGAGGCGGGCGGTGATTACCTCGTTGAGGTTGGCGCCGAAGTGTGGTTGGAGGCGCGGGTCAGATCCGTTTTGGTAGAAGTCCCTTGGTGTGGGTGAAGGCCGCTGTGGTGGATCTGGCATTGGCGCCGCTCGGGTAGCCGCATTTCGTCGTTGTGCTGAAAGTGGTGGCTTGAGACACGCTCTCTCGGCAGTGAGGGTGATTGTGGTACGTGGCTTCGATGGTAAATGGTTGCGGTGGCGGCGATGTGAGGCATCTTGATTGGGGCTGACCGAGACCTTGAAGCGTGAAGTGTGATGCATTACGGATGAAAATCTTGTTTGGCTTTGGCCGGGCCGGCGTCAATTGCACCCGTGGGTGTCATTCCCCTTCTTGGAGGCATCGTCGAGTGTGTCGCCTTCCTTCTTGCTGCTTGTTGTTGGTAGCTGTCTGCAGGCGAAAGCCTCGATTCGCAGGATCGACATGTTGGCGGCGTTATTTTGACGCCGTTCCTCTGTTGAGAGCTTCATGCGGGAGACTTGAGTCCCTTTGTTGCACTCTTCCGACGTCCGCTGTTGCCTGAACCGTTTTCTCCGGCGCTATATACGATCGTCATCGGTTACCCAAGGAAGCTGGAACTGCTATTGTTCGAAGTTGGTCGGCGTCGGTCAAGATGTGGCGAGATCCTCAGTTTTAGGTAGGCTCGTTTGTGTCGTAGTGTGTTAATGTGTGTGTTGGTCATTGTATGGAGTGATGCCATGCTCGTTGTTCGTAGCGAATGATAGATGTATTTGTATTTTATTTCTCTTCTTCTATAAAGTTATGTCTATGGTACGCATTTTGCGTATTTATAAAACCCAGACATAATGAAGAGCATTAATTAGATAGGCATACCAAAGTGAGTGATAATAGGCAGTACTAGCTAGCTAGCTGTGTGCATCGCTGCATGCATACACGGTAGTGCGTCAAGTATGAGGACCATCCATAGAGGTAGTGTGCTGTACTGCTGTGTGCTAGCTAGCTAGTAGTAGTAACAAGTAGTACTGTACAAGTGTACGTAGAGAGTCCATAGGATAGGTGCAAGCAAACATCTAGGGCTTGTTTGATTCATAGGGTAGAAAAATCATAGGAACAGAAAAAGCATAGGATTGCAATGACATACCCATTCCAATCCTATAGGATTTTGATTACACCAAAGTTTGTTTGATTCCATCAAAGGAATTGTAGAAAAAGGTTGGAGTGAATGTTAGAATTCCTATATGAAGTAATACAAAAATTCCTATGGAAAAAATTCACATAGAAACAATTCTATGAATCAAATGAATAACGTAGGAAAAAATCCTATGACATAAAATCCTACAAAAATGCTATGAAATTCATATGAATCGAAACGAACTCTAGTATTGTTTGTTTGGGTTGCCTCCTCTTTATAAGAGCCTGCTGCTTGCTTTCCCTCCGACCTGCAGCCTTTTGCTAGAGAGCACACTACACACACTCACTCTGGCCCTAAAAGTAACTTCAACACTGCAGGCATTTTGTCTTAGAGTGCACCATTAGCATCTTCCTCCTCTCTCCACTCCACTGCCTCCCTCTTGTATGCTAGCTAGGTTTAATGCTCCTTCCCTGTGTTGCTCCATTATAGATATCCACATACCAGCACCAGAGGCAGAGTAATCTACCACAGTCCAAAGGTATGCGCCATTTCATGGATGGCTTCATCTGTGCATACGTCAATACTTGCATGTGCTTCAGCAGATCAGCCTCAGGCTAGCTAGCTAGCTACCTCGATGTATATATAGCTAATCCTATTTTTCTTATTATGTCGCAGTGGCTGGCAAGATGGATCATGGCTTCTGCGGCAACAACGTGATCCTAAGCGAGACCGCGTGGAACAGCGGCGCTGGCGGTGATGTTGTCGACCGTAGCAGCATGACCGTGCTGGAGAGGCTGGTGCTGGACGACGCGCTCGCGGCCGCCATCATGGAGCTGCAAGGCATCGAGGTCCCGTGCAAGCCGCTCCCGCTCCCAACCATGGAGTCTGCCGGCGGCGGCCTCCAGCTCGAGGCGGCCAGCCTCTCATTCGGCGTTACCGGACCCGTCACTGACGTTGACGGGGTTGTCTTGCAGCGACAGCAGCATCAACATCACCACAAGGGCGTGATGGGGATGCCTCTCGACTACGACCTCGTACCAGCACCAGCAGCTGTCACCTTGGCTACACCTTCCTTCACAAAAGGCGCGGTCGTCGATGTCGATGCGCCGGTCTTTGACTCCGGCAGCAATAACGCGCCAACAAAAGGGACGACGACGAGGCAGTGCGACCAAGGCAATGGTGGTGGCACAAGACAACGCCGGTCAAGCAGAAAGAGGAGGGCCGCCGAGGAGAACTCGTCGCAGGAGAACCCTCTTTGCAGCCTCCTCGCGTCCACCAGCGCCGGAAACTGTGGAATCCAGATCGCCTTCAGCACCGGCAGCGGTGCTGCGCCGTCCTTGAAGCGGACGAAGCTGTCGTTGAGCAGCACTTCCTCCAGCATCAGCTTCGACGGCAGAAGCTCCGTCAACAACGGCTGCGACGACGACGTCACTCGGTACGAACCGGACACGGAGGCCCTGGCGCAGGTGAAGGAGATGATCTACCGCGCGGCGGCGATGCGGCCGGTGAGCCTCGGCGCGGAGGAAGAGGACACCGGCGAGCGGCCGAGCAGGCGCAATGTGCGCATCTCCTCCGACCCGCAGACGGTGGCGGCGCGGCAGCGGCGGGAGCGCATCAGCGAGCGGCTGCGCGTGCTGCAGAAGCTCGTGCCGGGAGGCGCCAAGATGGACACGGCCTCCATGCTCGAAGAGGCCGCTAACTACCTCCGCTTCCTCAAGTCGCAGATCAGGGAGCTGCAAACCCTAGACCGCCAGAATTACGGCACCGCCACTCCCATGGCGCCACTGAGCTACAACAACATGCCCATGCCGGCCTTCGCTTTCCCGACGACAGTCGCCGGCGAAGCCGTAGGAGGAGGAGGAGGAGAGGAGGCTTTCATGAGCAGCCGATTTTAGATAGATTGTTAGTTAATCGGAGACATGCACGTGTACGCGAGAGTATTCACAAGTGTTCTGTCCAATGTAATAGATCGATCCATCATCATTAGCTACTGATTAGGGACGATGGTGTTGATCAATGAAAGTAATCATGCTGTCGATCATCGTCTAAGACTTTCTTGTTCTTCTTCTTTACTTCCTCAAAAGAAAAAGATATTTCTTTACAAAAATGCTAAACACACGGGGCACATTACCTGAGCAACTAATTAGCAGGTACCTCTCGCAGGTATCCGCAGAGGTCACTTTTCGTGCGCTCCGGTGTCGTCACGTGGCACGTTTTAAATTCACACTGCGCAGCCACTGTGGCAGGTCAGATCCAGCCACAGTTTTCCACGCAGCCACAGTCATGTCATAGCTCAGTTTTTCAGCTTAACCCCACAGCCACAGTTTTTCAGCCAAAGCCACAGTTTTTTTAGCCACAAACACAGTTTTTCAGCCACAGCCCAGTTTTCAGTCAAAGCCACAGTTTTTTCAGCCACAGCCCAGTTTTCAGTCAACACCACAGTTTTTTCAGCTATAGACACAGTTTTTTCAGCCACAGTCGTAGTTTTTTAGTCACAACCCAGCCATAGTCCAAGCCAGACGTCCGCCACAGCCATAGTTGTTGTTTGCGTGGGACACAGTAAAAACGAGACATATGTCGAATCCAGAGAACGTTAAAAGTGACCTCTGCGGAGGCGCATGAGAAGGTACCCGCTAATTAGTGATTGACGCACATGCATGCATGTTGTACGTGTTTCCAAAAATTAGAGACGCTTTTGGCCCAGAACCACAAAAGGAGGGCGTGGAAAGTTTGTTCCTCCTTTTGATCACCTTAATTACTCGTCGTCGTCTCCTCCTTTTCATGTGGCAAGCATGTATACACGCGTGAAAGCAAAGCTTTTCCAGTTCACGTTTGTGCTTTCTATGTTCCGATCTAGGAATATATGGTTATGATCGACGTAGAGGTCGTACCAGCTGCTCCAAACACTACTGGAAAAAAAGTTTTTACTTTGTGTGCTTTGATCTTCGTCAAGACTCAAACTAAGAGAGCTCCACAAATGGTGTATAAGCGGAGATGACTTCTTGGCAAAGTGGGACACATGGCATAAGGTTTTAACTTCTTCAGGGTCAAAACCTAAGGTTTGATATTTATTGATTGTATCTGGCGATTGACTTGCTCAAGAAATTATTTTGAGAGCGCGGACTTTCTTTAGGTTGAAAATCTAAGATCTTGCATCGAACAATGATAGCGCTTATTTGGTGACTTGGATCGGGTTCGCCAAAGCTCGGTCCGGCCGGGCCCAACATATGCCAAGGTCTGGATCCAATGGAACCCCCTTAAAAGTCCTCTAGTTGGGTCAAAAAATGTTGAGTTTTAATGGTGACAAATACAAAAGTAGAAATAATAAAGTTATGTATATTGCCATGAAAATAATTTTGCTATGTAAAAGATCCACATGGAAAATATGTATAGCTTGAAGCAAAACGATGCCATAAATTTTGAAATTGAAATTATATTATTTGAAACAATATTTCAACAAATTACAATTTCTATGTGACATAGGAAAATGCGCTGGACAATTTTCGTAACATTTTGCATCAAGAAAAAAAAATTCTGAAATTTTCCATGATTCATAAATATATTTTCCATGGTTCAAAATTGAAAATTAGCATAGTCCAAAATTAAAAAATTTCATTGTCAAAAAACTAAATTACCATAGTAAAAACAAAATAGCCTTGGTTAGAATAATATAAAATTGCCATGATCCATGCAAATACAGTTTCCATGTTTAAAAATACATTACATTGGTAAAATACAAAAAAAAGGATAAATAAATATAAAACTTATTTTTGCACATTTTTTATCATTTCATGAAGAAAATAGGAAAAATGTTTTTCGTTTTAATTTTTCCTTATATTTAAAAACATTTATTTTTATTTTTTTGGCATATGTTGCCACCTCTGATAAAGAAAAGAAAAGAAACAAACTGGTATTCGAACCCAAATGTCTTATATAAAGGGTAGAGGGGATAGCCAGTGCATTATGTATATGTTTCTTTATATCATCTGATACAAGCACTACTAGGAAAATAGCTATACATGGAAACTTTATTAGTGACGCATTTTATATATAATGCGTCATTATGTTGTAAAGGGTGACGCACTGGTAAAAAATGCGCCACCTATAAGCTTTTATAGGTGGTTCATTTTTAAAAATGCGCCACCACTAAGAATGGGCCAGCCCTGGATCCTCTTATACGTGACGCATTTGGAGAAATGCGCCACCCCTAAGAACCTTATAGCCAAAATGCGCCACCCCAAAGAGTATGGGTGCGCATTCTGGAAATGCGGCACCCCTAAGGAATTATTAGTGGCGCATTCAGAATGCGCCACCCATAAGCTCTTAGGGGTGGCGCATCTTGCATATGCGCCACTAATAACCTAAAAATGTGAGGGAACCCCGTTGAACATTTTTAGAATCCTCAAAAACCTAACAGAAAAAAAGTTACGGGCGTTTGAAGATCTAGAGCCAAAAATTTTGAAAAAAATTCGAAACTTATTAGTGGCGCATTTTGTATGAAATGCGTCACTAAAAAAAAAATTTCAAAATAATAATAATAAAATATTTTTTATTTTTTTTAAAGTTCAAAATAGGCTAGAGGACAAATTCGAAAGATTTAAAAAAAGTAGCTAGTAACATAAAAAAATAAAAAAAATATTTTTTCATTTTTTTAAAACATTCAAAATAGGCTTGCATGGGTTTCGAAAAAGTTCAAAATGAACGATCTAGAAGTTTCAAAAAAATGTTGAAAATTTTAGCACACCCATTAAACATCAACAAGGTCCTAGATATCAAGATGGTTTAATAGGATTGATATGATAGATATATCAACAAGTGTCAGCTAAGTGAGTTGGGATGGGAGTTGCATAGAACCGAGAAGTTAAGCGTGCTCCGGGAAGTTTGACCATGGAGGTCAGTTTGACCTGAGATTATGTAATTAAGCATACTAACATGAGATTAAGAAAAAAAAATAAAAAAAATCTTTATCCAGATCCAGATTCAATTTTTTTAATAGTGACGCATTTTCAGAATGCGCCACCCATAAGGGCTTATGGGTGACACATTTCGAAAAAAAGGTATGTGCTTCGTTTAGAAAGGCGTTCACGCCCATATTTTTATTTTAAAGTGAACAAGCAAAATAATATGACTTGACTCTTTCCTCTCGTCTAAGATTTGTGTAGAGAAATAAGGGAAACATTGATGCTGGGCCGGTTGATAACGGTGCGCGTGTTGATCGTCCATGTGACCACTGGATCTAATTTTGACCGGACCTCTCGAAACTAACCTTTATTCATTGTTCAGTTTTTGTAACTTGGTATACGTTTCAATTGGCTCAACCTTAACAAAGTTTTCGTTGCAGACTGATCAGGCGAAGGAAGGGTGACGGCTGCTGGATCTCATGGGAAAAATAGTTCAGATTGATTGATTGCAACAAGTTTCATGTTGCGAACGACCGTCGACAACACTATCATTGTTGAAAAGGTTAACGCTGCTCACATATGGTATATGAGACTGCTATCTGTATTTTTCTTAAAGGAGAAAAATGGTTTGAAGTAATTGCAACAAGCCTCATGCTGCAAGAAATTACCTGCAACATTACCTTGTTGCAAAAATTGGCGTTGCTCACGTACGGTAAATTGAACAATATTTTAAAAGGATAAAATTGGATGATTGCAACATGCATTTTGTTGCAGGGTAAAGATTGCATCACTACGTTTATTGCACACGTGAGGGTTGCTCACATCCATAGATCAAACGAATATTCGTGTTTCATCAGAAGAAGAAAAAGGACTGCAACAAGTCTAACATTACGGAAAGCCGATTGCAAAACTATTTTTGTTGCAAAGGTTAACACTATTTATATGTGGTAAATCAAATTTTTATTCACAGTTCATCCAACAAAGGGTAAGGCGATCAATCTTTTTATTATATCAGCCCATGAATGGTAGCTTCCCCACTAACCGATAGACAGGCAAATAACGCTAGGATGCAGAAAATCTTATGTTCGCTCCTATGCTTTGGATAATTATAAGCTCTGTAAAAGAGAAAGGCCTTTTTCTTTGTCCATGCAAAAGCCCTATCGAAAAAGGATCGATCGTTCGAGGAGAAAGGAAGTAAAAGGGCAAAAATCATAGCTTCATCATTGCATACTTTCTGGTCGTCGTCATTGCTAGGAAGCAAAGCAGGGGAAAGAAAGCATGCAATGCATGGTTAATTATTGAAGTAGTATTTGAGTTGCATGATCGAGGAGGCATGGCAATGTCGATGAGGGGAGAGTTTGAGCCCACTCGGGTCAGGTTTCAGGGTTGGGCAGGGTGAGCTTTTCAGACCGCCGTGGTCAGGCACTCGCTGTATCAAAAGGCATGCGTCTAAAAGGAATCATTCCCTTTCCCTTTTGATTCAAAAATGCACGCCTTTTGGTCCTCGAGTTGTGCGTGAAATTTTCTTGATCAGATGCTGCTATATACTCCTAATCTTAAAAGCAAGGATAATAATAGTCTATTTACAGCGCATGGATGGTATTATGAGTTAGTATCATACATATGATATTAATGTATTATACGAGGACAACTAGTTAAGAAATATTCCTTCGTAGCACCTTTGTCTTCTTCCCCAGACTAGCTAGTGCCATCTTCTCCTTCCATTTGACAAAGTGTGATATTTTAACAAATGTACTTTCTCTCTCTCTTACTAGGTGAGATGTGAGTAAAAAGTTATGTTTTGAATGAACGGAAATATTTGTGTGTGTGTGGGCATGTGATATGAGAGTTTGCCTATGTTACCGAAATATTGATTTATTTCCGTTTCGGTAAATTTCGGGAAAACTCTATATGTCATATTTTTAGGGAAGGTCATGCCGAATTTTTGTATGACTTTGATATGCATGCATGTGTCGTTATAATCTTTTTTTTATATAATACGCAAGCGACCATGAAGGTCTGTGGAAGGATGGTGGATATATACTTGCGAACCATGGTGGACTACATGAATTAAAAAAACTAAAAGAAAATTTTATGTCCGTGTCAAAAATGCAAAGAAGGAGTCGGGATGGACCCCTTTAAGGGTGTACGTTTGAAGGCGCACCTTCTTAGATATGGTTTCATGGATTTCTATACTCGATGGATAACTGAAGTTGATGATGAGGATATCGACGGTGCAACCAATAACCCCATGGAGGCGGATGAAGAGATGATTGATGGATCTGAATACGAAGAGGACACTGGAAATGGCGGCGGAGAAGAGGCCGCACATGGTGGCGGAAAAGATCAGGCCGAACATGACAGAGAAGATGTGGACATACCGGACCCTTCGTCGCTACTAAATTCAATCATGCGGTACCCTCATGTCCGAGACCTGCTTCTCTAGAAGACGACTAGTGACATAGGTGCTTCTAGAGTGGAGGCCAAGTTGGAGCTACAGGAGGTAGACTCAAAGACTCCATTGTATGATGGTTCCGCTCCCGAATTGACCCTCTTGAGTTTCACGCTCGAACTTCTAAAGACGAAGGCTAAAAACAATTGGAGCGACAAAAGCCTCGATGATCATCTCAAGTATCTAAACAAGATGGTTCTTCTCCCTGGGAACCTGTGTCCTAATAGTGTCGATGAGGCCAAGAAGATTGTGTTCCCTCTTGATCTGCCGCACATTAGATACCATGTATGCATCAGCGATTGCATCATTTATCAGAACGAGAACGCAGAAAAAACTAGTTGTTCGGTGTGCAATGCTGATAGATACAAGAAGGCCGGAAAGAAATCTGCTCAGAAAGTTGTATAGTACTTTCCGACAACTCCTCGTGTGCAATGTTATTTCGTAGATCCTAAGGAAGTAGAGCTCATGCGGTGGCACGCGGTCAGTAAGGTGCCCGATGATGGAGATGATCCAAAGATGAGACACCCTGTGGATGGAAGCCAGTTGAGAGCGTCGAACGCGCCGAATATGGATTTCATCTTGATCCAAGGAAGTTCGTGTTTGGATTGAGTTCAGATGGCATGAATCCGTTTGGCAACCATAACACCAACCACAACACACGACCCGTGTTTGTATGGATGTACAACATTCCCCCGTGGAAGTGCATGAAGACAAAGTACATACACATGAGCATTCTGATTCAAGGGCCGAAACAGCCGGGAAATAATATTAATATGTATCTCGAGCTATTAAAAGAGGAGCTAGAAATGTTATGGAAATCACCAGTCAAGACATGGGACACATTCAAAGAAGAATATTTCTATATGAAAGCCGCAATGCTCGGTGCATGACTATCTCGGTTACAGATATGTATAAGGCCAGGTGTGGCACCGATATTGCGGATGCACGAGGTGCATGGATTATACAACATCTCAGCAACTAACGAAAGATGGTGGGTCTGCGAAAATGGGTCGAGAAGAATGACCCTTGGAGAAACCGTGGAGATCTATTCAATGGTGAGAATGAGCATCGAGGAACCCCACGTAAGAGGAGCGGCGGGGAAATTGATGAGTTGTTGAAAAACTGTTAGGAGTGCCCCACGTCTGGAAAGATGAAAAAAGCGCCGGAGCCGCTGCTGAAGTTATGGAAAACAAGGTCTGTTTTCTGGGACTTGGAGTACTGGCCCAAATTCCATACACCTCATTTTCTTGATCAAATGCATATCACGAATAATGTTCTCAAGAGTTTGCTTGGCACACTGATGAACATGCCGAAGAAGACCAAGGATAGACCGAAGGAATTGGAAGATTTGGAAATAAGTGCAGATATTCGCATGCCACGTAAAACAGCCGAGACAGAGACGGAGACAGAGGAGGGGGACAGCAGGCGGGGAAAAAAGTCAAGAAGAAGGAAGAGAAATATTGCCCCCCTTCTTGCTTCACCTTCAGTACAAAGGAGATCAATCAATTTTTCAAGTGCCTTACCGGAATAAAGTTAGTTCCGGTTACTGTGGGAAGATAAGAAAATTTATAGACACCCAAATAAAAAGGTTCAGCGGGATGAAGTATCATGACTGTCACGTGAAGATGACACAAATACTCCCGGTTCCCCTTAGAGGGATAATGGACAAGTACGTTCGTGACACGCTTAATAGTTTCTCTAAATTTTTCGATGTTATCTCTCGAAAGTCGACCAGTTTGAAGGAGCTCACAAGGCTACAGGAAGAGATCTGTGAGGACCCGGAAATAATTTCCAGACCCTCCTGTGTTTAATCATCAACCCCAAGATCATTGTTGATAACACAGCGAAATGGTATCATTGCAGAGTACTTAAATTATTACAAGCATCATAATCTGCCATAAGGCTTACATAACACTAATGTCTCATGACATTTATTACAATCAGAAAAACAGCGGAAACTTTATTGCGCAGCGACTCCATCTCAGCCACTGGAAAGTCGATGTAGTCCACGCGACCTCACTCCTCAGGATCATCATAATAGTCTTAGTCTGCGCCTTGATCTTCATATATCTCTGGATTAAAACAAAAGGATTTCCTTGAGTACATTTCGTACTCAACATGCCTCCCGGGAAAGGCCCTAATAACTACATGAGGCTTCAAAGGAAGGCTATATGGTTCATTTGCATAAAGCTAGTTTTGTTTGAAAAACTATATAGTTGGATAAGCGGTTTTAGACGAAAACAAGAATTTTTCAACACAACATTCATCAAGGTGAGGATCCTCGATCCACTCACATCCTTCATAGGTTTCAAGAATAAGGTCAAAGAGGGAAAAAGCAAGACAGGTTCCCGTATGTCAAGAAAGATTCATGTGTCGTCCATGACCGTGGATGTAACACCCTCAGTGTCAAGCAACAGTAATCAGTTTTACTGTTGCCAGGTCACTGTGGTTAAGCATGGATGATCACCTTTGATCATAGTGACCCAGATTCAGCCCAAATAAAAATTCCAAATAAAAGTGGAAAATAAACCTTGAACAAAAATTGTGCAATCAATTTTGCTAAATCCCTAAAGGTCAGTGGGCTGTGTTAAACCAACCTGGGGCATTTATTATAACACTTTAATATTTTAAACAATTCAAATAGTAGCCTAAAAAGTCCATTTTACTGGTTTAATATTTAAATAAAATACTAAATGATTTTGTTTAAAGTCCAAACCTTTTGTAGCACTTGTGTGGGTTACAACACTAATATTAGAGCCAGTCCTATAATATACAAAATTATAATGCTAGCTAAAAGAATTAAATAAAGTAAAAAATAAATAATTAAATAAGAAAAAAAAACAAAGAAAGCGGCCCAAGCCAACTGGGCCTAGTGCCCAGCCGGCCCAGGCCGACCTAACAGCCCACGCTGGCGCCTAGACCTAGCCCGAGCCGGCTCGATCCCCATCTCTCCCTCGATCTCGTCTCCTCCCTCGCCGATCCCCCTCCCGACCCCCTCCTCCATCTGGCCGCCGCCGCCAGCCCTCTTGGCCCCGCCCCCTCTCCCGCCTGGACGTCGTCGACCCGGCCAACTCCGACAAGCCCCAGCTGCCCAGGCCGTCGTCCCTCCCCCTGGAGTCCCTTCGAGCCACCGCCCCCTCCACCCCATGTATTCCCCGCCCGCCTCCTCCCGCCGCTGCCCCCTCGGGCGAACCCTGGCCGTCGTGGCCTCGGCCGCCTCCGGGAGGTCTTCCTCGATGCCGCTCATGCTCGTGTGCATGGCCGCGCCCCCAAGCACCTCCACAGCCTCCGATGCTCACCTCCTGCATCTGTGCTGCCCCGAGCGCTCACCAGCCTCGCCCGGCCCTCCTGGTGCCTACGGCCACCGCGCCACCCTCATGCCCTCCGCGACGACCCAGCTCCCCTTTGTGAGCTTCCCCCACCCCTGCTCGTCCCCGCAGCACGGCCTGCTGCTGGTGTTTTTTTTGCTACTGCTGCTCCGGCTTGCTGCATCCGCTGGATGATGCCGCTGCTCGTACTGCTACGGCTGATGCTGCTGATTGCTGCTGCTGAACGTGGTGCTAATACTGAATGTTGCTGAAGCTGCAAAAATCTGCTATGTGTTATAAATACCACTACTGGGTACCATCTTGACAGCCACAAAACAGTTAACAAACAAGATATGATGTGGGAAAAATTTATATGAACCTAAAATAGAGGTAACATACTTCATTTTGTTCCTTTGGACCAACTTCATTGGAGGCTTGGATAAATTCCGGCAAAAATCGCAATGTGCAGATTGATAATAAACGACAAACGAAGTTAACCAGATAGCCACTTTGTCGTTGTGACTGAACGTGCTATGGGCACCTGTAATATCATCTGAAGGCATGGCATGATGGTGCGCGTGATGTATAACAAAACTTATAAAGGTCGCAACTCCATTAGAGCTATAGATTTGATACGGTCATCGGTCCAAGTTTGCTAAATTTAACAATTTCTGAAATTAACGTGCCGTAGCACTTTTCATACCCAGTGATAGTTAAGCAGATGAACTATATCGTAGGTGCCATCCATACCGGATCCAAGATCACGGACAATGGATGAAAGTTGATGTTGGGCACTAATTCATTGGAGGAGTAGAACCAAAACCGTAGCCTTCCCAAAACTGCTAATTGATGTTGAAGACAAAAATTCCCAGACTTAGCCAAATTCCAGAGAAATCCAGAAATGAGCCGATGACACCTGACCCCCACCTTGACCCTGTTGACTCATCAACCTTGACTGGTCAACTGTTGACTATGCCCCACTGGCCCCACATGTCATTGACTGTGTCTGGCTCAGTCTGGGTATAAAAGTATTTATCCATTTATCTTTGAATTAATAGAAATTCAGAAAATGCTTTTAAATTGATTTAACTGAAGAAATTAATATCTTTTAATCCGTAACTCCGATGGAAAAACTTTATACATGAAACTTGCTCAGAAAAATACAAAGGATACGAATACGCTACCCGTAAACCCACCGCCCCCTCTAACATACCAAACGTCGAACATTTCTCCTCCGGTTCATCTGCCTGTCTGACGCCCGGAGCCGGTAAAACTTGCCGGATGAAATTGTTCTAAACATGAAAGTTGTTCAGAATGATTCAACTAACTCGGATACACCCCCCTTATCTTTGTCGGATGTCCACGACACCTCCGGCATGATACCTTCCCCCTCCGAACACCTTGTCCTGTAATCACCCGGAGCCGGCAGTTCGTCCACGGATGAATTCCCGCTCCGTGCTACGTGTATCGTACAACGTTAGAGCATCGTTTACATTTCATATGTCATGTCTTGTATTTTTATTGCTATTATTGCTGTGTATTTATTGTTTCTCCCCCCTCTTTTATTGTCCGGTAGTCTCGACGTCCGTTGCTGATGCCCCTGTGATCGACTACATCATCGACGACCGTACCTCTACCGTCGAGCTTACAGGCAAGCAGAGCCATTCTCTTCCCCAGATATCGCCTATCTTTCCGTACATTTCTTGCACTAGGCATTGTTACTGCTGCTGCTACGATTACAATCCTATTCAATTGCATAGCCTGTTTTTGTCGCCCCTTGATGTATCTTCCTTTAATCCTATGCTGCCTATTATTACTTATGCATTATTCAGCAGTAAACCCTGCGCATTGTTAGCTAGGTTTAGAATAGAGGGTCGTGATCACTCTGGGAGTGATCGCGGGAACGATATATTACAACTGAAACAGGTACGGATCAATGCAAACACCCTAGGGAACCTACAACGGCGAGACTCTGCCGAGTCGCTTCAAGTTTGACTTACGAGTGGAATGGACTCGTATTTCACTCTCGTCGGCTTAGTAGCGTAGCATCACCGGGATGATACAAGGTTTACCTCTTTAGTTCATTCCGCTGATGTCTCTGTCAAACCTCTTTAAGTGTGCCATCGAGGGTGATACCTCCTGGTTTCACTTAATGGTAGGAACTCGAACCAACTGGTGTCCTTAAAGGTAAGAAGTTGGGCGACCCAACGGTACCCGCGAGAGGTATTGCGACGGGACGACAGGGAGGGTACGACCAGTGTACCGGTGTGCTTGGCCCCTGGTCGTTGGCCGCGAGAGTTACCAAACCACGAAAGTCGAGCTCCTCCAAGAGCACACGCGAGACAAGGTAAGGAGACGGTTCACCTTGTTGGTAACCGCAGTGACTTGGTGAGACGACGGGGCAGGCACCGATGTATTGGTGGTCCTGGCTGCTGTCGTTGTCCGCGGGTCAGTTAAGTCGAGACAACGATAACGGTTGTCACGCAGGTTAATTAAAATGCTAAATGGTTCAGTGAATGTCTTGAGTTGGCTATATGCCATGTACGCACTAACTACCCGTGGGAATTACGAGTTATGGGCTCCTCTGCTTCGTAGTATCGTCCGAGGAATGTTCAGACGTCAGAAGTACCGCGGGCTGATTGCCGGGAAGTGCGCTGTCTTCTTGGCTCGAGTTGTGTTGTTTTTGTTACGGCTTCCCGGCCACCCACGCACCGTGCAGGAGTACGTCAGGGTTGGGGTCCAAGGCCCTGAGTACTTAGGATTTAGACCGGCGGATGGCCTCTCTGTTGAGTTTGAAAGATGGGCTATGAAGTGTCGGATAGCCTCGGTGGAGCGTTCCCTAACAAGGCTCCCGCCACCCTGGAGATCCGTGCGTGTAGCGTAACACAAGTGCACCCCTGCAGGGAACCCCTGTCCATCATCCGTCATCGGCATCGAATGCATGCTTATCCGCTTGAGATGCTCATACCTTCTTTTGTTTCTCTTAATGTATTCCTCTGAGTTTAAACTCGGAAGATACTTTTTACATCTTCCCTCGGAAAACCTCGGTTGATTAACCTGGTACCGATCCGACCCCCCTTGAGATTACCCCCAACCTATTCGTAAGTACGATGAAGACCCCGAAGAAGGATGACAACTCGTCGAGATGCACTGATGCAGAGAAATGAGGACATCAACGAGAATGATTAACTTCTTCGAGAAGGACAACAAGAACGAGAAGAATCGTTAGAATACGAAACTGAAACCTTACCCCTTGCCCTACTTTTAATTCTCGGGACGAGAATTATTTGTAGCGGTGGAGATTTGTAACACCCTCAGTGTCAAGCAACAGTAATCACTTTTATGTTGCCAGGTCACTGTGGTTAAGCATGGATGATCACCCTTGATCATAGTGACCCAGATTCAGCCCAAATAAAAATTCCAAATAAAAGTGGAAAATAAACCTTGAACAAAAATTGTGCAATCAATTTTTCTAAATCCCTAAAGGTCAGTGGGCTGTGTTAAACCAACCTGGGGCATTTATTATAACACTTTAATATTTTAAACAACTCGAATAGTAGCCTAAAAAGTCCATTTTACTGGTTTAATATTTAAATAAAATACTAAATGATTTTTTTTAAAGTCCAAACCTTTTGTAGCACTTGTGTGGGTTACAACACTAATATTAGAGCCAGTCCTATAATTTAAAAAATTATAATGCTATCTAAAAGAATTAAATAAAGTAAATAATAAATAATTAAATAAGAAAAAAAAACGAAGAAAGCGGCCCAAGCCAACTGGGCCTAGTGCCCAGTCGGCCCAGGCCGACCTAACAGCCCACGCTGGCGCCTAGACCTAGCCCGAGCCGGCTCGATCCCCATCTCTCCCTCGATCTCGTGTCCTCCCTCCCCGATCCCCCTCCCGACCCCCTCCTCCATCTGGCCGCCGCCGCCAGCCCTCTCGGCCCCGCCCCCTCTCCCGCCTGGACGCCGTCGAACCAGCCAACTCCGACGAGCCCCAGCTGCCCCGGCCGTCGTCCCACCCCCTGGAGTCCCTTGGAGCCGCCGCCCCCTCCACCCCACGTATTCCCCGCCCGCCTCCTCCCGCCGCTGCCCCCTCGGGCGAACCCTGGCCGCCGTGGCGTCGGCCGCCTCCGGGAGGTCTTCCTCCACGCCGCTCATGCTCGTGTGAATGGCCGCGCCCCAAGCACCACCACAGCCTCCGATGCTCACCTCCTGCATCTGTGCTGCCCCGAGCGCTCACCGGCCTCGCCCGGCCCCCCTGGTGCCTACGGCCACCGCGCCACCCTCATGCCCGCTGCGACGACCCAGCTCCCCTTTGTGAGCTTCCCCCACCCCTGCTCGTCCCCGCAGCATAGCCTGCTGCTGCTGTTTTTTTTGCTACTGCTGCTCCGGCTTGCTGCATCCGCTAGATGATGCCGCTGCTCGTACTGCTACGGCTGATTGCTGCTGCTGAACGTGGTGCTAATACAGAATGTTGCTGAAGCTGCAAAAATCTGCTATGTGTTATAAATACCACTACTGGGTACCATCTTGACAGCCACAAAACAGTTAGCAAACAAGATATGATGTGGAAAAAATTTATATGAACCTAAATTAGAGGTAACATACTTCATTTTGTTCCTTTGGACCAACTTCATTGGAGGCTTGGATTAAATCCGGCAAAAATCGCAAAGTGCAGATTTATAATAAACGACAAACGAAGTTAACCAGATAGCCACTTTGTCGTTTTGACTGAACGTGCTATGGGCACCTGTAATATCATCTGAAGGCATGGCATGATGGTGCGCGTGATGTATAACAAAACTTATAAAGGTCGCAACTCCATTAGAGCTATAGATTTGATACGGTCATCGGTCCAATTTTGCTAAATTTAACAATTTCTGAAATTAACGTGTCGTAGCACTTTTCATACCCAGTGATAGTTAAGCAGATGAACTATATCGTAGGTGCCATCCATACCGGATCCGAGATCACGGACAATGGATGAAAGTTGATGTTGGGCACTAATTCATTGGAGGAGTAGAACCAAAACCGTAGCCTTCCGAAAACTGCTAATTGATGTTGAAGACAAAAATTCCCAGACTTAGCCAAATTCCAGAGAAATCCAGAAATGAGCCGATGACACCTGACCCCCACCTTGACCCTGTTGACTCATCAACCTTGACTCCCCAAGAAACACAACCCACCATGGTTTATTGAAACAAACCATGTCGTCTTATGGGGGCTATAGATATTATATCACACAGAAAGCATAGACAGATACCTCATAGTGCTTCCGGAGCTGTACAAGTATGTTATGTTGCTTAGAGGTACAGGACAATGATCGCTTGTATAACTCCTCAAGAGAAGATTTCTCAGAAGTTAGCTCACGTGATCGACTCTTCACCTGCTCTTTACTATCCACGATCTTGGCCAACACTGTGTGAGCAGGTGGGATGCCTTTGTGAGTCCCTGTAATCGTCACTTCTTCATCAATCATCTTCTCCAAAGGAGCTGGGGTAGAACCTGGGGCCTCCTCAACGATTGGAGCATCCGGCTTCTTGGTATCATCAGCGGGAGAAGTATCCTTGTAGGGTTCGGAAGTACTCGACTCATTCAAGTCGTCCCTTTTCAAAATCTCAGTCTCCGACAAATCTGCCGATTCCTTAATAACTCCAGAGTCGGCCAGATCCTTGGGATCAATCCGAGCACTGCTTAGAAAAAAGGACACGACTCGTTAAACTTATTAAGCATAAGTCGATAAAGTCAGCACAGCAATAAAGACACTCACCCGAAGTTGATAGGGATAGGAGCTTGGGCAGATGATCCCTCCGAAGAAGAATTGTCGTCTTGCGGTGGATCGTCCCTAAGATTTCCTGATTCATGAGCGGGAGTCGATGAATCAGCAGCCTTGCTTCGAACACGGCGAGGCACATTGTCCAGAATCAAAAGAGGGTCCTCCAAGCCAGTACTACGAGTACGTCTCTTTGAGCCCTGCGCCTATTGAAACAGATATAACATAAGGGTGAAAAAGTCTTACAAACTTAGAAGAGCCAAAAAATATAAACACCGGTGGATCTACATTTTGACTCTCTTTGTGAGAGTCGGCTTCAGCAGGAGGAACTTTATCCTGGTCCACCTCCTCTTCATCCTCTTCATCTTCATTACCACCCGAGTCACCCTACAAAGAACAAGAAGGGTCAGGAGATGGAAGTACATGTCAGAAAATAAGAATGATCAACTCTTACTGTATGACTCGGACTCTTGGCACCGCCGGCAAAATCTTGTCCTGCAGTCCACCATGGGTTGTCATCCTGGAAGAAAGGAGAGTCGAAAAATCAAAAAACATACTTCAAATAAACGGTGGAACAAATTATGAGGCAAGATCATACCTCTTGAGCCGGGTTATCTACATAGAACAGAGCCAGACCAACTCTCTTCAGATCATCAAGCTTCTCCCGAAGAAACTTCTTGCAAGCTCTCGCTATCTCATCAGCAGAAAGCTCATTATGAGCAAAACACATGGGGTCTTCTTTTGCAGTATATTCATACATAAGATGATCTCTTTGGCTGAGAGGCTGGATCTGCCAAGCAACCCAGCACCGTGTTAAATCCCTACCAGTAAGCCAGTGGGAAAACAGGGCCTTCATCCGAGCAATTATCTCCTCATTCCTCTTTTGGTGCTTTTCCTTAGGGTAAAGATTCAGGTTATCATGGAACACCGAGCCGGCTCTCACAAAAGCCGGGCAGAGGATGCTCACCAGGAATCTCCTGCACATCACAATAAAAACAGGACTTCTGCCAGTCCTTCACCTTGCTAGTAAGCTGAGGAGCAGGAAAGATCGACTTGGCCCGCTTATGGATAGTAACTCCTCCACATTCCAAATCCGGTCCACCACTATACTCAGTTTGCTTGTTGAAATAATATAATTCGGCAAACAAACTGAGAGTCGGCCTGATTTTCAAGTAAGATTCACAAAACACTTGAAAGTGACATATATTGAGCACCGAGTTGGCACTCAAGTCTTGAATATGCAGCATATAGCAGTGCAACACACTCCTGAAGAACTTTGACCTGGGAGGACGAAAACCCCGGGTCACATGATCAGCAAAAATAATAATTTCACTCTCCTTGGGCTCTAGCCGGGTTTCCTCTCCTGGAACTCGCCACTTGATCTCATCCTGGGGCTCAAGAATTCCGTTTGCTACCTTTTTGTTTAACTGCACTAAGGTCACATGACTTTTGTCCTCTGAGTCGGCGGCTTCAGCGGCTTTTTACCCATCGGTTTCTTGTGCGCAGCGGTCTTTTTGCCCATGGTGTAAGAATCGGATCAAAGATATGAAAGATGATATTGGGACGATTAAACCAAGCAATGGATAACCCTATCAGAAATCCAAAAAACGGATCCAGATCGGCTCTATAATAGCTACACAGTCCAGATCCAGGAAGTCGAACAGAAATTGACTCTATAGCAACTACATGATTCAGATCTAAGAACTCGGGTAGAAATCAACTCTATGACGGATACACAAACAAGTTTCACAAATTACGACAATATGAAGGATCTACCGGGCTCAGTAAAATCAATGAAAAATATGAACGAAATCTGACGGTTATGGAAGAAACCCTAAGCAGTCAAGGATCACAGATCTACAATATCTTTTCGGTCAAGCTATGGACATAAGCAAACATGCATATCTAGATATACCATTAAAGCTAACTCGGGCTACCGAACAGTAAAAGCTTGAAGACCGCGAGCAATGGTGATGAACAGAATATCTGAAGCGAGAGGTAAGGACGGAGAGCTTACCCGAGCAACGAGCGAGAGTGGCACGGTCCCAGGCCGTTCTTCGCAGCCCTCTAAAGTAAGAAGAACTTCACGTCGTGGCGGAAGTGGAGCTTGGACCTTCTGTGCGCAAGGAAGAAGACGATAGGAAAAGGGAGTGGAGAGAATAGAAAGGGTAGATGGGAGTCGGGGTCTATTTATAAAGGGCAACCGTCCCAGAACCCGAGGCGTCGCATGATGATGAGTAACGGCAGGAAATCCCTCGATTTACGCGAGCAAGTCTAGTGGGCATTGATTGCGCCGCTAGAATCAGGATAAGAACCAATCAAAAGATTCTGAGATAAGCGAAAGAATCGGATCTATTGTTAGAAAGATAGAAGCAGGTTTGGATACCGAAGAATGTGAGTCAGTAGGTTGCAAGAGCTGGTTTAATGAAAATTGATCCCTTGAAGACCAAAAATATATACACCGACTCTCCAAAAATCTCAAAGAAGATAGGAGTTGGACTGTCCAACCTAGTAAGTCGGCGACCACAGGAGGCAAAAAAAAGATTGACGTGAAGACTGAAGCATCACGTCAATCCTGGGGGCTAATGTCGGGGGGATGAATTAAAGCCCAGACCCGGCATTAGGTCTATGGGACGACTCGCCTATGAAAAGCCCATAAGAGATGACCCGTCCCAAGGCCGGTTGCGCCAAGGAAAGAAAATCGAAGCCATAAAAGGACTTCGACTTACCTTGTATAGCACATAACATATTTGTAGATTAGAATAGGACTCCACCTCGTGTCGGAGTCGGACTCATGGAATCCCGGGACCCGGTGCCTTTATAAGGCGAGGTCCATGGGATCCAGGGTCAAGGAACAATCTTAGCTTAAGATAGGACTAGACACTTGTCGGCGAAACCTAGGTCTCATAGAGACTAAGTTTTCAATCGACTCTCTTGTAATCAGCCAAACCGACTCTTCTTTCGAGAGTTGGAACTCATAATAAGAGGAAGCAGGAGTAGGATTTTACCTCGAGATAAAGAGGGGCTGAAACCTGGGTAAAACACCGAGTCCCTTGTCAATGTCGACTCTCTCCACGAAATTGCCTCGCAGCAAAGGTCCCATGTTAAGTTCGACTCTTCGGACATCTGCCGTGACTTTTCCACGACAAAACCCGTGGCTGTAAGGAAAGACTAAAGATGTACCAGAGCTCTTGATTTTCAAAACAAAAATAAAATTCTTTTGGGAAGTGCAACTTTCTAGTCAACGGTAGACGGTAAAGGTCTCTCAATATCTCCCATACCAACCACATTAATGGCGGTTCCCATGATTTTTGCTTACACTTATGTTCCCTTATCCACTTATCATGGATGTTCTATGGTGCCTTTTTATTTTGCCTCAAGTATGGAAGGGAATTTCTCATTCCATCTATCAATAGAAGCATTTGGTCCATTTCATTCCATCATCAAGTATGGGGGAAGTGTAATTTTTATAAAATGCGAAACAAGTGATAACTGGGCATTCTCCAGACCGGCCTCTGCCTCATAAATTTGACTAGTTAAAACTTTGTCAAGGAGTAAAACATTTTTTGCATGGAAGATACTGATTTTCCCTCACTACACCATGAGCTTGTACTGTTACAAAAAGGAAGCTTTTGAATAAATTTTGAGATGGTACAAGAAAGTCTGAATTAGGGATGGCAGGTAAATACAATATATAGGATGGTATGGTGGACTCAAGTCGAATAACTGGTTTGAAAAGGAGTTTGGATGCACAAGAAGAATTTCGTTTAGTGCGAGTGAAGGCTAGCAAATGACTGGGAAGCGACCAACTAGAGAGCAATAACTGTCATAATCATGCAGAGCGACAAAGCAACATTGAATCGGGTATGAAAGTGATATAACTATTCTGAAATTAAAAGATCATCAAGGCATAATATACTTTATAGTCATAAACATGTGTGCACATGTGCCAAGTCAATCCAAGAATTCTCCGAAGGGAAATACCACTTCAATATGCCAAACCATGAACAATGCAATGCATGTAAATCAGTTCAACAACACATTATGCACTCTAGCTATTTGAAATCAGCCACAAAGAAATCATGAACCACTAGGAAAGCATTGTAAACATAGCACTATGTCGCGACAAGCTGGTCTCTAGATCATAAGTACGTGCATATGTACAAAAGTAGAAACAAGAAGAGTTCATACTGGCTTTCTGACGAGGGGGTGACCCGAAGACTCTTGCGTGTGAGTATACCTTGTGCATATGAAGACAGAAGGACCGATAAAGCCTCGATGGGCCCACGACTGGCCCATTCAAAGAACCGACGTAGGAGTCCACGACCAGCATGGAGGTCAAGACTTGGCGTCCAAGCCGAAACTAGTTTAGGAAATCATACCTTGTAACTTGAGAAGGACTCCCCGAGACCCAGCCTAGTATATAAAGGCTGGGAGGGGTGACGGCTCAGGACATCCAATCTACAATCGACACCTCCTGTCTTGAGGAAACTCTCCTAGATCTCCACTGGAATCACCCCCTCGCATAATACAATCGAGAAAGAAGTGCTTCTCCTGTTAGCCGACGAGTATCGCCAACCTGTTCCTTCTCTACGATCTAACCCAGGCTCCCTGACCATGGGATTTGCCAAGGCTAATCCTCGTCAATTGGCGCGGTCTATGGGAACTACGCAGGTTGGAATTACGATCTCGGCGGCCCCGTCATCAGCAATCAACAAGACCGCGGCTCCATCAGCACTCGACGTCTCCATGGCTTGAGTAGATTCCGATCTGTTTGGGTCCCTCGGCTTCACCGCACACCTTCCGATCCTGCGACCAGCCTTCGCAGACCTGCGCACTGGCGTCAACTTGAACTTCGGAGAATACCAGATATACGTCAACTAGTGGGGCACTCTCCGCCTCACAGACCGCGCTCGAGCACCCACATCAACAGCTGTCACGGCAGTAGAGGCCGAAGACGAAGCACCCTCCCACGCGGCAACTCCGCGAGTCAGCCGCGACTCCCCCCTCAACATAAAACATCGCACCTCTCGCGACTGCACGAGTGGGTTGCTAACGTGGAAGAAACGCAGTACGGACGCGGCTAGGCCATGAGCTAAGGCACCATTCCAGGTGTTCATGGAAGACACCCGCGAGCTAACTTCAAACGACAGAGGCAGAGATGATGACCGGAGTAGCCACAGAGACGCACGCTCAAACAGCAAAAGACAAGATCCTGACAACGCTGGACAACTTACTATCACCCTCGGCGAACCAGGAACCATACCAAGGAAGGAATTTAAAAGATAGGACCACAGTAACCACAAGAACGACCAACCAGAAAGCAGCAGGCGCCAGATCACAGAAACCGCAAGAGAGGATCAAGCCACCGAGAAAATCTATTTATCTGGAGAAGCAATCGCTAGAGTAAAAGACACAGTAAAACGCGGAAAGTTACTCCCAGAAGATGCAACTCGCGATGAGCTCAGAGCGTATAACAAGATGGTGAGTGATATCACCAAGAATACAAGCTAGAGGCGACTAGAACTGGAGAAGCAAGGAAAAAACGCTATCGACTCAAGAACCGATCGTAAAGTACTGCCCCAACAACTAAGTGACCCCTCCGACCATGGCTCTCCCTCCCGAGGCAAATCTAGATTTGGCAACTTAAGACGTACTGATAAGAATAAAGTTTCCCGCAAACTAGACGACGACTTCAGACTCGAAGAGGACGACGAAGAAGAAGAACAACTCACACCAGGCGAAGCCCTTGATACGTCCAAAACGTATCTATAATGTTTGCTTGCTCCATGCCTCTTTTGTGTGATATTGCTATGATATTGATGAACTTCCATACAGTTTTGATCATATATGGACTAACCTATTAACTCAGTGCACCCCAGTGCCAGTTCCTATTTTCTGATGTTTTTCTTTTTCAGGTTTCCCCCTTCTTAAAAGTACCAAAAAAATTCCGGGAAAAATATAGGAAAAATCAGCATACCGGAAGCTTAGCGGAGAGCCCGAGAGGGGCCAGAGGGGAGCCAGGGGGGCCCAGGCGGCCAGAGGGCGCGACCAGGCCCCTGGCCGCGCCAGGGCAGCGCCTGGAGCCCCTGGCCCACCTCTGGCTGCCCTCTTTCGCCTATTTATTCCCCGTGATGAGAAACCCTCGGGGACGGAACCCTTTTTCGCGATCTCTCCTCTGTTTCGCCGCCGCCGCGCTTCCAAGATCGGGAGCACCAGAAGACCTCTTACCGGCAGCTTGCCGGAGGGAGGAATCACCTCCGGGAGCTTCTCCACCACCATGGATGCTTCCCGGATGAACCGTGAGTAGTCCACCTTGGAACATGGGTCTATGATCAGTATCTATGTGATGTTCTCCTCCCCTCTTTGTTCTTCATGGATTAGAGCTCCTGAGATTCCCTACATGATCGAGGCACATATGTAATCTTTCTGCTGTTGCTATGTTGAGTTTGCTGGGATCCGATGGATTATGAGATTATGTTAAGATTGTGATTGAGTTATATATTTGATTCTCTTCTTTTATATTTATGTTCTTGAGTAATTCTTTCATGTTATCCGTTGTTGTTTATTCCTTTGGCCAAGTAGTAGGTAGTGACTCCAAGAGGGAGCGTTATGCATGATTGTGGGTTCATGCCCCCCGATGACTAGCTTGAGTGACAAAAACAAGAGTCTAGGGGATGTGTTGTTGCCACAAGGGGGAAAACAACGGTGCTTGTACTTGCGGGTGCAAGGATTGTTTACTTTACGCAAAGTTCTATAATGCAGTTGTCTGTTGCTTTGATTTTACACTTTGGGTGGGATTCACAACTTAATACCACCGAGATATTCTGGATAGATATCTCAAGGTGGATGATTAGTAGGTAGATGCAGATGGATTTCGGTCTACTTGTATTGGCGTACCGCCCATGCTTTTGAGCCTCTTCCTTTCTGCATAGCATAACTAGCATTGGTTAGCACGCATAATCCTGTCAATTGCCCATCTGTAATTTGTTTACCTCGCATGGCTATTTTATCATCTTTTGGGAGAGAGACATCACTAGTGAACATCATAGGACCCAGGTCCATATTTCCAACACTGTTTACACCTTCAATTTACTTTCAGTATTTACTTTTCCGTAGCTATCACTATCATTATTATCCCGTGCATTTTATCCTTTGTAAACAACAAGGACGGAGGAATTGACAACTCCTCTGTACTCGTTGGGAGCAAAGCTATCTGTTGTGTGTGCAGGTCCAGGCAAAGCAAGTGATTATCATAAAACGGCGCCTCACTTGCCGAACCACCTACTTGTTGCCGTTGGAGTCCTCCTGGAAGATACTCAACCTTTGAATTTTTGCTAAGGGAAATTTACTGCTATCTACATCTCACCTTCCACTTGGGGTAACCAACGGGGGCGAGAAGTTATCTCGTATCAGCCCTCATAACTACCCAGGCATATCATTATCGTGCTCAGAAGAGTAAAAAGGGCGCAGCAGATCGCAACACGCCGATGGCTTTCAAGATAATGAAGGACGCCATCACCGCCTCGGCACTGAAAAAAGCAGGCACAAGGCGAATGACTCGCGAGAAGACATGGACCCCAGCTCACCAGACGACGACTACGACGACATCAACGACGACTGTCGCAAGCGTCTAGACAAAAGAAAAGACCATGGGCGGGACTACCACGGCAGCCAACACAACAGCGATCGACGAGACGCAGGCGACGACATAACGCAAAACAAAATCAAACGAGGAAGACGCAGGCGCGCAGCCCGCGAAGAGTACTCAGACGAGCAAGCATCCGAAGAAGACCTCGAACAATGTGACGCATTATGCTTCATGCGAGCTATACGGGAGACACGGATGCCAAAGGTTCTAAAATAAACTCCACAACGCAAAAATACGATGGACTAGAGGAGCTAGAGGAAAGGCTCGATGATTATCTAATAGACATCAAGTTCTAGCGGGGAACCAATATAACGGCAATGCAGTATGTACAGCTCATGCTCGAAGGATCGACGCGGCACTGGCTGAAGAACCTACGACGACGATCAATCAGTTCCTGGAAGCAGTTCCGCAGCGCCATCATCGAGAACTTCAAGTCTACCTACAAGCGACCATCATCACTCGAAGAGCTGAGAGCCTATAGGCAAGGAACCAGAAAGTCCCTGAGGGCATACATTCAACGGTGGACCATACTCAAAAACTCAGCCGAGGACACATCAGACGAAAGTGCGATCGATGCATTTAGAAGAGGCTTACAGCGCATAGAATTCAAAGAGCAACTCGAACAAATGAAGGTCCGAACACTAGCACGGTTATTGGAACAAGCCAACAATTGGGCTGACGGAGAAAACTCCATACGGAACGAATCAGACATCCAGACATTGCGCTCAGAACGCGACTACGACTATTACGCCGGAGACAGAAATTTTGACAGAAGAAGAAAACGCCCCAGGCGTAACTTCTATGAAGACTGAGGACCCGACCTGGTCGCGGCCGGTTTCCCAGATGATAGAGACGGCAGACATCGCGACGACAGAAGAATGCAACGGAGAGACAACCCAAAAGAACCACCGCACGCCCAGAAGCGAGATCGGAGATCATGGAAGCCACGAGACGACACCCGAGCATACCTCTCGGCCAAGGAACAACTCGATGGGCCCTGCACACTACATGGGTTAAAAAACGAACGCGGAGAACTCAGATCGGGACACACCCTAAAAAACTGCAAGCGTTTCACCGAGCTCTCAGAAGAAAAAAGCCGGTCCACAGCTCCAACAGCACAACCTCTCGCAAGTGTAGCAGTTGGAACAATCGCCCACAATGCACCACCTGCACCCGCCGCACCAGCAAGACAGGTGGCAGCCATCCAGGAGTGGTGCACGACATCCGGCGAAGAAGAAAACTACCCAGAGGCACATGGTCGAATCTACATGATCCAAGGAAGACCATCAAACAGGAAGAAGAAGCATGTCACCAGAAAAGTTTTTCCTCGCAGTCTCCTTGCACCCGGCCACCCTATAATATCTGCGCGGGTCAGAGACTAACATTACCTTTTCCCGAGAAGACCACCCTTCCAGCTATCCCACGTCCAGGACACGCCACGCTTGTACTCGAAGCAAGAATTAGAAATTACGACATGTCGCGAGTCTTCATGGACGGTTGCAACGGAATCAACATCATATTCACAGAAACTCTGGAAGAAATGCTCATCCAAAATTCAGCACTAAAAACTCAGGAATGACTTTCCATGGAATCTTGCCAGGCAAAGCAGTTTACCCCCTCAGAAAAATAAGCTTGGAAGTGGTCTTCGGCAACGCGAGTAACTTCCACTAGGAAATCCTGGACTTCGAAGTGGTCGACTGGAAATCGCAGTATCATGCCATCCTCGGCTGACTAGCCTTCGCGCGCTTCATGGAAGTACCACACTACGCCTATGTAACAATCCAGATTTCACAAAAATTAAAAAATTTGTTTTAGGTGTGAATTGGTTGATTGCCTGCTTTGTTTGTGGTGTTTGCATCCCCGATTTATCGATCGGCGATTATTTTCTCCCTATTATCTCGTACCGGACGGAGACCGACCCTTGCCACCCTGACACTCGACCTTTGCGACACTAGGTTTCACCCGATCACGTCGCAAAAACCGCACGAGACCAGTCCTAGCCAACGGAACGAAAAACCCCGTTTAATAATTAAACAAGTTATTTTTATAGTGCTCCGGAAAGTGTTCTCGAAACGGTTCTAGCGTGAGGGTAACGCCGCCGGCTCGACGTGCTGATCAGTCTGTTCGAAGTTTTACCCGAATCGGAGGTCCTGTGGACCCCCGGCGGCTAGAAACGTAAATACCGCGCGCGCGAGAGAAAAACCGGGGATGTTTTTGCAAACTCCCAGCAACGTGGGCTATATAAAGACCGCCACTCTCCCACCTCCTCTCTCCTCTCTCCTCTCTCCTCTATCCCGCTGCGCCACCGCCTCTTCCCGGCTCCGCCCGTCGATGGCGAGCACGCCGGCCAGGGCGCCCCTCCTCCCGCGCCTTCCTCTCCTCCCTCTCTCTTCGTCTTCCACTCATCCCCCTCTCCCTCCCGTGCAGAAGAGCCGCCGCCGGTGCCCGAGTACGAAGCCGCCGGCCGGAGCTCCTCCTCGCGTCCCCATAGCTCGCCGCAGGCCAAGATCTGCGCGGGATCCGGCCGGATCAGGACGCGCTGCGGCCGCCGCGCCCCTGGACCGCCTCGCCGCTCGCCTTCAGTGGCGCCAGTGGCCGCCGCTGCCGGAACTAAGCCCGATCGGGATCGACGGGATCCCATCCCGAGCGAGCCGCCACGGCCAGGTGGGCCGGCCCGCCTCCGCTGTCGCCCGCAGCCCATCGCGCCAGTAGGGCCCAGTCAAGCCGCCAGCCCAGCCAGGCCAGATCCGGCTAGATGGGCCAAGCCCATGGTAGCCTTTTTTTCCTTTCCCTGCCTGTAATTTTCCTATGTTTGGAATAATGTGTTGCTGATGCTGTTTTGCGTTGAAGTTTACGAGTAAACGGTAGCTCGAATCACGTTGCGCCCAAAAGGAAAATTGTTTAGTTTTCTGTGTACTTCAATCCATCTTTTGTGAGCATTTTGATTTGACGCCATCTTGATGTTGTTAATCTGTGTTGAAGTGGGCATCAGGCTGTTAACTACTGATATTTCCTGTTAGTGTGTTGCCGCTATTATTTTATTGCAAGTTTGATTGATGATTGTGACACATCCATGAGGCATATTGCATTAATTCTTGTTGCATGCTGTTAAGCATCATGTCTACTTCAATCCTATGCAATCTCTTGTTATGTTTGCATGTTGTAGCTATATTATTTATTGCTCCAAATTGGTGACCCAGATAACATGTGTTGTTTTTTATATAAAGTTGCTACTTTGCTGCCCTATATCTTTTTAACCGTGCATCCTATTGAGCATTGCAATATGTTATTTTGATCTATGTCATGTCTACTTCCATTATATGTATTGCATTGTCATGTTTGCATTCCTGGTCATAGATATGTTTAGCTCCAAAGTTGCTATGCCACTGGTTTTGACAGCCACCTCCGTTTTTCACCAAGTCTGTAACTTTGTGATGCCATGTTGCTTGCTTAATATCTTTTGATCTGTCATGCCTATGACCTTGATTCTTGTTTGTACCTGATCACCATCATGTCTAGTTGATGCTCATATATTTATATGTCATGTTGCTGCAGTTTTGCATATAGCTTTACCCCTGTTTATACAGCATGAAAATAACAGTTTCTGCCATGATTTCCTGATTTTTAGTAAGTCCTAGACGAGTAATGTTTTATTGCATTTTGTATGGGATATAATTTATTCTTTATGATGCCTATTTGCATGATTCCTTTTGCCATGCCTTCCCTCCCATGTCTACTTTAGTTGCGTATCATTTGTGAGCATGTTTGCATTCATTATCCTGTTTATGCATTGCTCTAAAGTGTGCTTCCTGATGTTGGCAGATTGTGTTCCAAACTTGTTTAGCTTATATCTTTTTAACCGTAACTCCGTTTGGAGTGTTCTTTATACGTAACTTGATTAGTTTTTTGTGTACTTTGTGTTTAAGCTATTTTTTTCTGATGTTAACCAACCTAAAATATGGTTTAGGGCAGAACAGTACCAAATTCTTTAATTGTCGTGGGGTACTTAGTGGAATGCCATGTTTAGGTTGTGCCTCATTTAAATTGACTAGCATAGATAGTTTACTTTATGCTTCACCTCTTGTCATGTTTGTGAGCTATGCCATGCTTGAGTGAGGTGCCATGTTAAAAACGTTTGCTCATGTTGTGTAGGTAAACAACTTGAACCATTCTAAACGTGCGGTATTGTCGTGTGTGACGAGTACTCCACTTAATCTGTTAGTAACCTCTCTCGACGATAGATGCGATACCGTAGTGCGTTGTCTCGTGTTGCCTTCTTGTTGATGCTTGCTCATGATTCCTTCCTTGAAATAGATGCTTGCTCGTCGATTGCATTTTCCAGTGTTTCCCTCTTGTGTGCTTCCGCGGGTACCTCTCAGAGATGATGCGAGCTTGCGATCGACTTCACCTTTGGTTTCGTCTTCTCATCAGGTAAGGGGGAGCATATATCATGCTTATAACTTTCATCTCACTCGCGCCTAGGTGTAGGATAGAACGATTGCTTGATCCTACCACTTTATATTCATGCCTCTCAAATAAACCCAAACAGCCATGTCCTCCACATCCCAGCAAACCTTGTTCGGCTATGATACTATTGCTCGCTGCTCAGCCACTGCTTAGTATGCATGCTAGGATGTTATCAACTGTTATCCTGTTACTCCTTGGATTGGGCTATCACATTATTATATTGTTGTGGATGATATGATTATTATAATGTTAACTATATTCGACAAAGGATGGAAGGTCTAGGCTATCCCGCCCCGACGCTTTGTTCCATTTGAGTCACCTAGGACCCGAGTTCCGGGTATTGGTTTTAAGACTGAGCGTGCCTTACCATCGGGGGCTACTCCCATCGGGAGCACTGTCGTGCCCCCAATGTTGCACAAAGATCAATAAAAGAGAGAAGGTCAAGTCTACGACTACAACCAATCACAAGTGATTGCTCGCAGCCTCGGGGATACTCCCATCGGGAGTGCTGCCGTGCCCCAATATAAATCAGAAGGGCAACGAACTCTATACCTTCTCAGCCATGCGATCGAAAAACTTGGCCTTATCTTCAATGGAGAGACCCCGCCTTTCCAAAAAGAGCTCTTCAGGAATCACAGGTTTCACGTCTGGGGGGAGTTCCCTTCAGTGGCTGCAACAGATCCCTGGATGGAACAGTCGCGGGGGTCGTCCCTGCACCCGAAGCTACAGGAGTCGCGGAAGGAACTGGATGACCAGCCGCCACACCAGAGTCAGTCGACCGAAGATAAACAGCAGCAGTACTCGTGGAGGAAGCAGCCGGAACAGGAACAGTATTGCAAATGACATATCATCAGAACAGAAGCCAAAACAACAGCAAAATCACCCAGCAAAAGTTATACGAACCAAACAGGCGTGGAACCCGGACGAAGCAACACCCTAAACTTGCGCCTCTTTGGAGCATCCGGAGGAGGGCATGGCACAGCAAAAGGCGCGACTAGTGGCAGTTCACCACCACCACCCTCTGTATCCCGCTAACTTGCAGTCGAGGGACGATTGCGTTTGATGCGCAAAGGACTCAAGTCTTCACCATCATCAGCAGACGACGGTTTACCACTCGCGGACTCGCCAGCATTAGCACACGAAGCGCCTCCATCACATGCGGACGCGGGATCAACATTGGCTTCATCAGGGTCATCCAGTATTTCCGCATCCTCAGGTTGTGGTGGATTGTTCAGCAGGGGATAATGATTCTGCAAGTAAGAGCATCATCAATAATCAACAGATATCATTCAAATCTCAAAGAACTCAACTAAATACCTGGGGGAGAGGCGCATCAATAGCATATGGACGAATGAGGCTCTGAACTCCAATACTTGTACTTTTCGTAACCTGTTGGACCCGAGACAAAAGGTTATCACCGGAAAAGTCCTCGGACGAACACCTGGTCGAGTCATAATTTCTCGTATACTGCCACATGGGACGCACCTGATGCTTAAGTGGCTGGACGCATCTCCTCACAAACACAGAAATAAGCTGGCCGCCAGTTAATGCCTTCTTCAAGTCAAAGATTTTCTGTACCAAAGGCTCGACAACAGATACTTCACCAGCAGATAGAGAATGTGCCCACGAAGACCACTTAGCCACTCGCGCAACCGGATTGAAAGGCGCAAGTCCAAATTGCTGCCCATCAATGTTCTGGTCCTTCAGATAAAACCAGCTCTTCCGCCATGTACAGACAAAATCCAGTTTCTCCAGATCAAAGTATACATTTTTATCCTTAATGGAAATGCCCACACCTCCAATGGCGTACTCAGAGTTCGTCCTCTTCACGTTAAAGAGGCGTTTCTATAGCCCCCAATGGGGATAGATACCTAAGAAGCCCTCACAGAGCGTGATGAAGCAGGAAATATGTAGTATCCCATTAGGGGTCAATCCGTGCAGTCGCACTTGATATGCCAAAAGCAATCCCCAGAGGAAAGGATGAACCGGAAGCGCAAACCCACGGGGAAAGAAACTTTGGAAGCATACCCATTTGTCAGGATGAGGTGCAGGAACCTCTTCGTCCCCAGTAATCCGAGCAGCGCCATCTACCACAACGTCGTCTGCCACCAGTGCATCTAGATCCGCACCTCCGAAAGCACACCGCTCCCATCTACCGGTCATCCTTGCTGACTCCTGCGCTACACTTCAAGGACGCTTGGACATGGATCTCGCCGCACAATCGCACATAGTAGAGAGGCAAAAAGGCAAAGAGCGGAGGAAGAAGAACAAGAAGGCAAGGCCTAGGTAAAATCTAAATCCACCTAGCCACCCGGTATTTAACCAAAAGCCGAGGAACATCCAACCACCGTAGATCTCGGAACCCCGCAGACGTGGTGCGATCCCACGATACCCGTGCAACATGGAAAACCCAACCGGCGCACTAACCATACCGCCCACCCCGCTCGAAAAACGAGGGCTATAATCACACAGTGCGAAATTTCCGGGCAGCATTGCGTCACGTCACTTCCATTCACAAGGTACAGCTATCCAACTTGTCAGGCAGCCTGACAACGTCACATCTCAGCAAGGCGTGTTGAGTACGCGTCATTGCCATGTGTCAGTGTTCCGTTTCTGAAAACTTTTGACCGTATTTCAAAATCTTTTACTCCCATCAGGAGCACCTTGCCTTCACTAAAAATAGAGCAATGCCCAAAACCTCAAGAGTTTGGGTGCTCCCTCACCCAGAATACAAAGACATGCTCGAGTGACCGCTCACACCAACAGAACCGCTGCATCCATAGATTTCGGGTGCTCCCTCACCCAGAAGACAATAATGTGCTCGAGTGAACACTCGCACCAACCAAATGACGCATCCCCAGAGTTCGAGTGTTCCCTCGCCCAGGAGACGACGAAGGATGCGAGTGGCTACTCGCAGGACTCAACTAATACCCGACAAGACAATTTTCGCACACACTCGATGACTTTACGAGTGGGTGATTTCTTATCGACTCCTCGCCCGGGCTCGCAAAAGTTCCGCGAGTGACTACCAATAGTCCACTTGATCTTTTATTCCAAGTGGGTGCATCTCTAATTAGGCTCCGTGCCTCTATAAAAAATGATGCCTAGCCTGCGACTCGCTGTACCCCAGATGCCGCGCAAGCTTAGCATGTAGGTAAGACCCCACTGCGCAGTCGGCCGGGCGGGGACTTGCCACAGCGTGACTTCACTCCCGACTTTTTCATGCGCTTGCATGATAGAAAGATGAGCCCGATAACGGACGTGTTAAGGCTATTTGCTGGGACCGGCGGCATCGATCCTATAAGGCCTGCAGCGGCATGGACTTTTCTAGACACCTGTCGTTTCCAAGTTCGTGTCGAGGGACACGAGGTTGATTGGGCTACTGAGGTGTTTTCCACTAGCGCAATTCACCAAGTCTCGACCAATCGACTAACTTGGGCCCATTCAGCATATCATCCCTCGAATAAACATTGTCATGGCTAAACAGCCAACGCCTCACAGCCATGCTGCACATATGAAAGCAAGCGAGGACGGATTCGAGTCCCTGCACGACTCTTCGAGTCCCCCAGGCACTCGGGGGCTACTGACGAGGGGGTGACCCCATAACTCCTGCGTGTGAGGATACCTAGTGCACTCAAAGCCTCGACGGGCCTGATAAAAGCCTCGACGGGCCCACGACTGGCCCACTCAAAGCACCAACGTAGAAGTCTGCGACCAACATGGAGGTCAAGACTTGGCGTCCAAGCCGAAACTAGTTTAGGAAATCATACTTTGTAACCTAAGAAGGTCTCCCCAAGACCCAGCCTAGTATATAAAGGCTGGGAGGGGTGACGGCTCAGGACATCCAATCTACAATCGACACCTCCGGTCTTGAGCGAACTCGCCCAGACCTCCACTTTAATCGCCCCCTCGCAAAATAAAATCGAGTAGGAAGTGCTTCTCCTGTTAGCCGATGAGTATTGCCAGCCTGTTCCTTCTCTACGATCTAACCCAGGGTCCCTGACCATGGGATTTGCCGAGGCTAATCCTCGTCACTTTCCTTGTTGCTTCCCTTTCGTCGATCTTTGTCATTACTACCTTGTCACTTGCACGATCGAATGTGGGAAATATAATCAAATGCCATCATGGACTCGAGATGAACTCTACAAACAAGGCAAACTAAAGAGAGAAAGGAAATATTTTTGGTGTTTTTTAAAGGTTTAACTAAAGAAAAAGAAAGGATAAATCCTTTTGTTGTTTTTGCAAATTAAAAGAGAACAATGAAGAGCGGCAACAACTTTAAAAAGATCAAAGTGAACAAATTAAAATGGATAATAAAATAGAAAAGGGAGAAGGGCACGAACTCCCACAAGATTAAGCTTTTGGCCTAAGTTGGTAACAGCTAATGCGATCCCCAGGAGCCTCTAGCTCCGGGGTGGTACGGGTGAGTCCAAGGGTCGTACAAGGGTTCAGGTGCGTACACAGATGTTCTTGGATCCTCCCACGAAGAAGGCTCCGCGCTACAAGAAAAAGAAGACCTTTCACCCCACTTGGTGAAGGTCTCCCCCTGGAAAGGTGGGAACTCACCGTGCTCCTCCTCATTGGGCACAACCCCCTCCGTTGGGTTATGAAACTGCTGTTGGACCACATACTCATCAAACTGCGTAACATTGAAGGGCCATCTGCTCCTGCGAGTATAATCAAACAAAAGAGGTGCAGGTTGACGAATCTCCCGAATAGAGGTCAGTCCAAACCTAAGAATATAATTAAGGTTACAAAACTCGAAAGTCCTGGTAACAAACTCATGCCTCTTCATGGCAGCAAGATCAAAACTTAAATAAGTAAAAGGCTCATCATAAGGATGTGGGGTGCGATTAAGAGAATCAAGAATAAGTGTCGCGTAAACTACACCATAGAGATCTCCTTCGTTGCCATTAGCAGCAAGGCGACGATCAATTAAGGCACCCACATTATACTTATTCTCCCCGGAGAGGTCGTTCCCCAGGATGGAAACATCCGGTGCAGAATTGTTGCTCGTGGTCGTGAGCTAACACCCCTCTAGCAATAAAATACGTGAAATACATGAGGTGGGGGAATAAGATGGTGGAAATTTTCGAACGTCGGTTATCCTTCATGTCTTGGCAGCAAAGAGAACTAGAGATGGTTCTCAACTCGGTGGGCTGAGGGTTCATCTTTTCCGTCTGTCCAACGTTCGGCACACCAATTATTTCACAAAATCTTGACAAAGACATAGTCAAAAGATCATTGTAAATTTAAAAATCAACAATGCGAGCATCATGATTATATCTGAAACTATTAATAAAATAGGAGGCGAGTTTATGATAGTGAGCAACATGGCATGTTGCTAGCCGTGTCAAACCTGCATTAGCACAAAGGCTATAAAACTCCTCCTTAATTCCTGCAGCTTCGAGGAAAACATCACACGGATATGTCATTGCACGTGTTGGACTTGTATCTTCCAACAAACGGGCATGTAGCCTAGTGTTTGCATCAAACCTATTAGCACGACAGGTCCTAGGTTTGACTCCTGGTGGGAGCGAATTTAAACAGGTCTGGAATTTCTGGAAATAAAAGACTGTGGAGTTGTTGCCTCACAGTAAACATTAAAAAAAACTCTAGGGGAACATGATCTTCATAATAGCTACCCCTAGTAGCTGAGGATGAAGCTGCAGCTCTAGTAACTTGGTCGGTGCGCTCGGGCTTCTTCTTCCCAAGCCACCCCTTTGCTTTTCCTAACAAACTCATTTCTTAAATTTTTGGCAATTCACAAAAACAAGGATGTAAGAAAAATGAGTTGAGGCAAACAACTCTACTGACTTACCTAAGGCATAAACTTGCATCAAAACATGGAAAATAAATTTCTACACATGCATGCAAGCTCATATGAACAACACCAAGAACTTCTAAATACTCACAAATGAAGCCACCAATCAAAAAATCCAATTGGAGGGGTGGAGGAGTCACATACCAGGGAGTATTTCCTCAAAATCCTAGCTTAAATGATGGGCTGAAGAGAGAGATGAAAAATCGCCTCCATGAACAGCAAGAACACGGGTTCCAGCAGAAAAACTTGTGTTTTTGGAGTCAGAGGAAGAGATGGGAGGAAGAAGTACCTGGCTGGCTGCCCTGTGGGCCCCAGGCGCCCTGTGGGCGCGTGCCAGGGGGCAGTCCGCGCCAGCTAGCCGCCTGGACAACTGGTGCCCCCCCTGGTCAGACCCAGGTTCCCCTGGGTCACTTTTGTCGTGGAAAAATTGATTTTTACTTTTGTGGAAATTTTCTGACAACTTCACTGTTGAAATAACTTTGAGGTTTCTGAAAACTTGAAACAGTGGTTAGAAATGTGAAGCTTCAAAAACATAAAATCTTGGTACAACAAAGAGAAAAAAAGCTAATGCAAATGAAAACATAACAAGATTCACTTTTTACTTATATAAAATATGCTAGCTACCAAGGTTGATCAAGTCTTACCAACAAACCGGCGATATATAGAGCAGAAAGTCTCACCTCTTATGAAGTGAGCATTGTACCTTTACTTTAATGGACATTGTCTCCACCATAATAGTTTTGTATTTGTGGTGCACATGTAGAGGACAATCGAATTCTCCAATCTTCACGGTCTAGATATTCTCTATACAGTTAGGGCCATGCCTTTTGCCGATCTTCTTCGGAAAATACACCGTGTGTTCTTTATTATCCACGTTGAAGGTAACCTTTCCTTTATTTCAATCAATGATAGCACCTGCAGTGTTAAGAAAAGGTCTACCAAGAATAATAGACATGCTCCCATACTCGGGCATGTTAAGCACAACAAAATCCGTAAGGATTAATCAATTAGCAACTTCAACTGGAACATCCTCACAAATAACAATCGGGACGGTTGTTGACTTGTCAGCCATCTGAAGAGAGATATTTGTAGGGATTAGTTTATCTAAACAAAGCCTCTTGTAAAGAGATAAAGCATAACACTCACTCCTGCACCAAGGTCACATAAAGCAGTTTTGACATAATTATTCTTTATGGAGAAAGGAATGGTGGGTATACCTGCCGAGCTTCTCATGAATCTTGCCACTGAAAGAGTACTTAGCAAGCATAGTAGATATTGCCTCATTAGGGACTTTTCTTTTATTAGTAACAATATCTTTCATATACGTTGAATAAGGAGGTAATTTAATAGCATCAGTCAAAGCAATTTGAAGAAAAAGAGGTTTCATCCATTCACCAAATTTATTATAGTGCTCTTCTTCTTTGGTTTTGTGAGACTTACCAGGAAAGGGCATGGGTTTCTGTACCCATGGTTCTCTTTCCTTCCCGTGTCTTCTTGCGATGAAGTCTTCTCTAGTATCTTTCTTGCGTTTATCATGTGCTTCTTCTTCTCGCTCCTCGGGAGGATCATTCTTCTCCTTATCTTTTTCGGGCTCAGCACCTTCTTCAGTTTTAGCATCGGAGGTGGATATGCTATTTGGATCAGCAACAAGCTCTTCTTCAACTATGGGATCATTTGAATACTCAGCTTCCTTGTGTTTCTTCTTCTTCTTCTTCGGAGAGCTAACAATTTCTTTTTCATGCACTTGAGAATCTTGCTCGATCCTATTCGGATGCCTCTCTGGACAAACTGGGTCCTGGGTGTGTGTTCCACCTCGAGTCATTATACCATAAGCCTGTATATCCTGTTTGGCATTGTTAGCAAGAAAATATTTTTGCACATTAGAAATTTGTTCAAGTTTAGTTTGAACTATATTGCTTGTCCTCAAGCAATACAGTTAATTGAACTGGACGTGACAAAGAAAACTTTGAAAAACTCTTTTTCTTCATTAGATGTATATAAGCATGTACTACGAGAAGAGTTTAGCAAGTATTGAAACAATGCTATGAGGACAATGCACGAAGCAATCCTTCTTTCAAGTGATCAATCACAAACAACCAAAAGTAAATAATATGCTGCTAAAAATCAGGACAAGATCACAATGCACATGGCCTGAACATATTAGAGTGGTATCTCGCTAGCCTCCATGATTGAAGCAAAACATAAATGTAGAAACTCCTCCGGAGTTTTTTAAAGGAGACTAGAACTAAGAATTTCAGAAGAAGCAATATCACAATCATGCAGAAGACAATTTGGTACTTTGGGACAATGCATGTTACACTAAGAATGAAGATTATGCTCTCAATAGTTGGTGCTTCGAAGAAAGAAGGGGAGACTCTCGAACCGTGGCTTTTGATGGCAATGTTGAAAACCCGTGGCTGGAAGCAAAGACTAAACATGCACCAGAGCTCTTGGTTTTGAAAACAAAAATAAAATTCTTTTGGGAGGTGAAAATTTCCCTTCAAGGGTAGACGGTAAAGGTCTCGCAATATCGCCCATACCAACCACATTAATGGCGGGTCCCATGCTTTTTGCTTACAATTATGTTCCCTTATCCACCTATCCTTTGATGGTCTATGGTGCCTTTTTATTTTGCCTCAAGTATAGAAGGGAATTTCTCGTTCCATCTATCATGAGCACCATTCGGTCCATTTCATTCCATCATCAAGTATGGGGGAAGTGGAATTTTTATAAAATGTGAAACAAGCGAGAATTGGGCATTCTCTAGACCGGCCTCTGCCTCATAAATTTGACTAGTTAAAACTTTGTCAAGGATTAATTTTTTTTTGCATGGAAGATACTAATTTGCCCTCACCGCACCATGAGCTTGTACGGTTAGAAAAAGGAAGGTTTTGAATAAATTTCGAGATGGTACAAGAAAGTCTGAGTTAGGGATTGCAGGTAAATACCATATATAGGAAGGTATGGTGGACTCAAGTGGAATAACTGGTTTGAAAAGGAGTTTGGATGCACAAGAAGAATTCCGCTTAGTGCGAGTGAAGGCAAGCAAAATACTGGGAAGCGACCAACTAGAGAGCAATAACGATGATAATCATGCAGAGCAACAAAGCAACATTGAATCGGGAATGAAAGTGACATAACTATTTTGAAATTAAAAGATCATCAAGGCATGATAGACTTTTTAATCATAAACATGGGTGAACATGTGCCAAGTCAATCCAAGAATTCACCGAAGGGAAATACCAGTTCAATATGCCAAACCATGAACAATGCAATGCATGTAAATCATTTCAACAACACATTATGCACTCTAGCTATTTGAGATCAGCCACAAAGAAATCACGAACCACTGGGAAAGCATTGTAAACATAGCACTATGTCGCTACAAGATGGTCTCTAGATCATAAGTACATGCGTATGTACAAAAGTAGAAAGAATAAGAGTTCATACCGTCTTTACTTTTTGCTTCCCTTTCCTCGATCTTCATCATTACTGCCTTATCATTTGCACGATCGAACATGGGAAATATAATCAAATGACACCATGGACTCGAGATGAAATCTGCAAATAAGGCAAACTAAAGAGAGAAAGGAAATCTTTTTGTGTTTTTTAAAGGTTTAACTAAAGAAAAAGAAAGGATAAATCCTTTTGTTGTTTTTGAAAATTTAAAGAGAACAAAGAAGAGCGGCAAAAACTTCAACAAGATCAAAGCGAATAAAATAAAACGGATCATACAATGGAAAAGGGAGAAGGGCACGTACTCCCCCAAGCTTAGGATTTTGGCCTAAGTTGGCAAAAGCTACTGCGGTCCCTAGGATCCTCCAGCTCCGGGATGGTATGGGTGAGTCCATGGTTCGTACGAGGCTTCAGGTGCGTACACCGAAGTCCTGGGATCCTCCCACAAAAAAGGCTTCGCGCTCCAAGCAGAAGAAGACCCTTCACCCCACTCGGTGACGGTCTCGCCCTGGAAAGGTGGAAACTTACCGTGATCCTCCTCATTGGGCACAACCCCCTCCGTGCGGTTATGAAATTGCTACTGGACCACATACTCATCGAACTGGGTAACGTTGAAGGACCATCCGCTCCTGCGAGTATAATGAAACAAAGAGATCTCCCTTGTTGCCATTAGCAGCAAGGCGACGAGCAATTAAGGCACCCACATTATACTTATTCTACACTGAGAGGGAATTCCCCAGGATGGCAACATCCAGTGCAGAATTGTTGCTCGTGGTCATGAGCTAACACCCCTCTAGCAATAAAATATGTGAAATACCTGAGGTGGGGGAATAAGATGGTGGAAATTTTCGAACGCCGGATATCCTTCATGTCTTGGCTGCAAAGAGAACTGGAGATGGTTCTCAACTCGGTGGGCTGAGGGTTAATCTTTACCTTCTGTCCAACGTTCGGCACACCTATTATTTCACACAATCTTGACAAAGACATGGTCAAAAGATCATTGTAAATTTCAAAATCAACAATGCCAGCATCATGGTTATATATGAAACTATTAATAAAATAGGAGGTGAGTTTATGATACTTAGCAACATGGCATGTTGCTAGCCGTGTCAAACCTGCATTAGCACAAAGGCTGTAAAACTCCTCCTTAATTCATTGAGCTTCGAGGAAAACATCGCACGGATATGTCATTGCACGTGCTTGACTTGTGTATTCCAACAACTCTAGGGGCACATGATCTTCGTTATAGCTCACCCTAGCACCTGAGGATGAAGCTACAGCTCTAGTAACTCGGCCAGTGCACTCGGGCTTCTACTTCCCAAGTGTAAGGCCCGATATGCGGTACTATTCTAGATCCAGATGTTTCCATCCAAATCCGTGGACGAAGCACATATCGGTCCCACCGCGACATATGACGAAGTCATATGCCCCAGATTTCCAACATGATATCACAACATTACAGATACAAGGATACAACATCTCATACAATCGGAATACAACTTCCTTAAATACAATACATCAGCAGAAGGTATATGTCTGAGTATAGACTACAATCAAATGCCTACTGGCAAAGAGAAAAACATCGATCCCCATAACCACACAGGTCCAGGCCCTCCGCCGGGATCCGCCTAACTAGACGTCGTCGAGCCTCCACATGAAACGTCGATCACCATACCTGTTGTCGATCAGGAACCCTGAAAAGAGTTTGGGGGTAGTATCATGAGTACAGAAGTACTCAGCATCCAAATGTAGTGGTCATCTGACCCAAAAAGGACTTCATCACTCATCGTTCTAGGACAACTAGTAGTTTACGGTAAGGATGGGGTAAGTGGTGAGGTTGCTGCCGCACTAGCATTTATGAAGTGGCTAACGATCTAGAGAGTAAGATAAGAAGCCAAGCATTCGATGAGGAATCGCCTCTAATAAGTCTTTCTATCAACTACTACGCAAACATAACACCTATCCTATCCTTGTCCTCCTCTTCGCATCCCGACGAAGAAGAAGCAGTCAAGGCACACACACGTTGATCAAGTTATATTAAGATTATCTCAGTTGTTGTTGTCTATGAACAAGGAGTAGGTCTCAAGTCGTCCATAACCGTGGACACGGCTTCTCGAAAAGATTTAACCCTGCAGGGGTGTACCAACTGCCCATTATAAGGCTCCGCATGCACGCCCATCTCTCTCAGTTGCTACCCATCACATGCAACCATTTTATGATTGTAAGGCCCGATATGCGGTACTGTTCCAGATCTAGATGTTTCCATCCAGACCCTGGGACGAAGCACATATCGGTCCCACCGCGACATATGACGAAGTCATATGCCCCGGATTTCCAACATGATATCACAACATTACAGATACAAGGATACAACATCTCATACAATCGGCATACAACTGCCTTAAATACAATACAACAGCGGAAGATACATGTCTGGGTACAAACTACAATCAAATGCCCAATGGAAAAGAGAAAACATTGATCCCCATAACCACACGGGTCCAGGCCCTCCGCCGGGATTCGCCTAACTAGTCGTCGTCGAGTCTCCACGTGAAACGTCGATCACCATACCTGTTGTCGATCACGAACCCTGAAAAGAGTTTGGGGGTAGTATCATGAGTACAGAGGTACTCAACATCCAACTGTAGTGGCCAACTGACCCAGCAAGGACTTCATCACTCGTCATTCTAGGACAACTAGTAGTTTACGGTAAGGAAGGTGTAAGTGGTGAGTTTGCTTCCGCACTAGCATTTATGAAGTGGCTAACGATCTAGAGAGTAAGGTAGAAGCCAAGCATTCGATGAGTAATCGCCTCCAACAAGTCTTGCTATCAACTACTTACGCAAACATAACACCTATCGTATCCTTGTCCTCCTCTTCGCCTCCCGACGAAGAAGAAGCAGTCAAGGCACACACACACGTTGGTCAAGTTATATAAAGATTATCTCAGCTGTTGTTGTCTATGAACAAGGAGTAGGTCTCAAGTCGTCCATAACCGTGGACACGGCTTCTCGAAAAGATTTAACCTTGCAGGGGTCTACCAACTTCCCATTACAAGGCTCCGCACGCACGCCCATCTCTCTCATTTGCTACCCATCACAGGCAACAATTTTATGATTTAGTTCCAAGTGATCCGAAACGACAGGTCCCTCTAGCTGACAACAAACAAATCCGGGTGGCCCCCGGTGAGTCGACATCCAGCTCAGGAGCCGGCCGCGCTCTCGATCTGGTGTCTACCGTATGACTCCAGGTTTGGATTGCGGGTTAATCACACATGGGAAAACCGGGTCCTCAGCCGGTCACGATGGGCAAGCAAAGGAACTATGTCCTCACTGGTCCGGGTTGGTTTAAAAACTACTGGTAGCTGACCAGCACACACACGGTTTCAAATGGTAAATCAGCTTGGGCCACCACTAGAAATGTTTGAAGCTAGGTAGGTAAGAAAAGGGGACCCCATAAAATCCCACACGCGGTTAGGCACACTCAGTCTTAAAACCAATACTCGGAACTCGGATCCTAGGTGACTCGAATGGAACAAAGCGTCGGGACGGGATAGCCTAGACCTTCCATCCTTCGTCGAATATAGTCAACATTATAATAATCATATCATCAACAACAATATAATAATGTGATATCCCAAACCAAGGACTAACATGGTAACATTGTAGCATCCTAAGCATGCATACTAAGCAGGGGCTGAGCAACGAGCAATAGTAACATAGCAGTACAAGGTTTGCTGGGAAGGGACATGGCTGTATCGGTTTGAAAGAGGCTGTAAACATGTGGTAGGATCAAACATCGAACCTAACCTAGACTAGCATGCAAAACGCTGGTTGAAATAGAATGGATCATAAGTAATGCATAGTCCTTGCCTGTTGATAAGTCGGGTTCCGAAGGTGTAGTGGATCGCATGCTCGCATCGTCTCCGAAGGTACCCGCGGAAGCACACAAGACGATACACACTGGAAAGCAATCAACGAGCAGGCACTCTATTACTACGGGGCAACACAAGATCAAGAAGACATCACACGACATGGCAACGTGATACGGATCTATCGTCGAGAACGGTTGCTAACAGTTTAAGTGGGGTATCGGTCACACACAACGAATACCGCACGTTTACAGTGGTTCAAGTTGCTTAGCTACAGGTGATCAACCAACAGTTATTAACATGTCAACTCAAGCAAGCATGGCATATCACACAAACATGAAAAAAGGTTAAGCACCAAGTAAACTACCTAGGCTAGTCAATTTAAGTGAGGCACAACCTAAACATGGCATACACTAAGTGCCGCACAACAATTAAAGGATTTGGTACTATTATGTCCTAAACCACATTTTAGGTTGGTTAACAACAGCAAACAATAGCGTAAACACAAAGTACACAAAAAACTAATCAAGTTACATATAAAGAACACCCCAAACGGAGTTACGGTTAAAAAGATATAAGCAAAACAAGTTACGGGCACAATCTGCCAACATCACGAAGCACACTTTAGAGCAATGCATAAAAAGGACAATCAATGCAAACATGCTCACAAATGATATGGAACTAAAGTAGACATGACAAGGAAGGCATGGCAAAAAGAATCATGCAAATAGGCATCATAGACCAAAAGATATTAAGCATGCAACATGGCATCGGAACGTTACAGACTTAGAGAAAAACAGAGGTGGCTGTCAAAAACAGAAGCATAGCAACTTTGGAGCTAATTATCTAATGACCAGGAAAGCTAACATGAAGATGCAATACATATAATGGAAGTAGACATGACGCTTAACAATATGCAATTGGAATCACTCAATTCTGATAAACGGTCGCGACACACTCGTCGACCGAAGTTGCAACAAATTAACAGTTTCAGCAACAACAACACATTAACAGCAGGGTAGCTACTTTGGAGCAAGATTTAATATAGCTAAAGCACCCAAACATGACAAGTTAAAGCATGGAAATAAAGTACACATGATGCTTATCACATAGGAAAAAGAATCAATGCAATAGTCATCATGGATTAGTCACAATCATCATGCAAACTTGCAATAAAATAACAACAGCAGCACTTAACAGGAATTAGTAGCAGTTTAACGGCGTGATGCCCACTTGAACACAAAATTACACAATCAAGGTGACCTCAAAATAAATAACTTCCTAAAGATGAACTCTAGAGCACACCAAGCACAACCAAACAAAAAAAGAATCACTTCGTTCCGACCTACGAGTCAATGGGAAATCGCATTACAAAATAGCATCCGCAGCAACTATACAGGGACTTAGCAGAAATTAGATAAAGAAAAAAAGAGCAGAGGGAGAAAAAAAAAGGGTCTCACCTAGTGGGCTTGGCCTGGCGCGGATGGGACGGAAGGGGCCGCGTTAGCTGGGCCGGCCCAACCGGGGCTGCAGTTGACCGGATCGGCGCCCGTTCAATCTGGACAGGACCGAACGACAACGGCGGTGGCGCCCCTGGCCGGCGACGGGCGGCGCGGCGAGGGGGGGCATGGACGGGGTGCGGAGCAGGCGTGTCGGCCAGAGGGAGCGCTGGTGGCGGCCGGAGGCGAGATTGTCGTGGCGGCTCCTCCCGAGCCGAGCTCGGTCGCGCCATGGAGGTGGCGGCGCAGCTCCTCGGCTACCGGCGGCGACCCTGTGCAGAGAGAGAGGAGGCGGGGTTAGAGGATGGGAAAGAGAAGGGGGCGCGGCAGGGGAAGAAGGAGAGGGGCCCGGCGGTGGATCACCGGCTGCGGGCCGGTGGCCGGAGGTGACGGCGGTGAGGTGCCTCCACGGGCAGCACGCGCGTGAGGAGAGAGAGGAGAGAGGTAGGTGGAGGCCAGAGCCGATCTGGGCCGTTGGATCGCGAGATCTGACGGTCCAGATAGCAGGGGAGCAAAAATTTCGGGATTTCGAGGCAGATTGGGCAGATCTGCGAATTTTCAGGGGGGTGGCTGCAATTTTGTGGCTAGGGAAACCCTAGAAAGAGGTGGGAGTGTGGTGGTCTTTATATAGCCCAGGTGGCTGGCAGTTTGCAAAAACATCCCCGGTTTTTATCTCACGCGCGCGGTGTTTACGTTTCTGACCGCTGGGGTCCGCAGTACCTTTGATTTGGGTAAAACTTCAAACTGCGCGACCAGTGCGTCGAGCCGGCGGCGTTCACCTCATGTTGGAACCGTTCCGAGAACACTTTCCGGCGCGCTATAAAAATATCCCGGTTAATTGTTAAACAGGGTTTTTTGTTCCGTTGGCTGCGGCTCGTCTCGTGCGGTTTTTGCGACGGTGCTCGGGTGAATACCGGTGTCGCAAAGGCCGAGTGTCAGGGTGGAAAGGGTCAGTCCCCGTCAGATACGAGATAAGAGGGGGGGGGGGAATAATCGCCGATCAATAAATCGAGGATGCAAACATCGGAAACAAATCAGACAATCAAACAATTCACACCGAAAACAAATTTTTAATTTTTGTGAAATCTAGGCTGTTACAATACAACACCACCAACAAGGGATCTCGTCCCGAGATCCAGGACAGTCCGGGGGAGAGGGGGAAGATAAAAGAGAGACGACGATCTTCAACACCACCAACAAGGGACTTTGGTCCATGTCGTTGTCGAACTTCGGTTGAGATAAATTTCTACAGAGAGACGACATCGTTGGAAAAACAAAACCGTCAGTGTCAACAGGAAGAACGAGAGCGAAAACCGGATCAAAGGATAGTGCTTTTCGACGTAAGTCGTGAAAACACCGGCAAAAGGAGGGAGGGCAATGGACGACCAAGATAATTACCGGAATGCAGAAAAGCTGAAGGTACTACAGGATTTCCCAACCTGAGATCGGAATCGAGACAATTCGCTGCAAGCAAGGCATTGTAACTATTCCGAAACTCCACACACTTGAGATCCTAAAGTTTGAAAGGGGATAAGTCGAGAATAAAACAATTACGACACTTGTCCTGACCAGAGCAAAGGTAAGGAGTAAAAAGATTCCTACTCTCCGATAACTAACTTGTTAACTACAAAATAGTTTTTGTCTAGACTCGACTTCGGCCAGAAAAGGGATCCTACGGTCGGCAAGGCTCTGATACCAAGTTGTAAGGCCCGATATGCGGTACTGTTCCAGATCTAGATGTTTCCATCCAGACCCAGGGACAAAGCACATATCGGTCCCACCGCGACATATGACAAAGTCATATGCCCCGGATTTCCAACATGATATCACAACATTACTGATACAAGGATACAACATCTCATACAATCGGCATACAACTGCCTTAAATACAATACAACAGCGGAAGATACATGTCTGGGTAGGGACTACAATCAAATGCCTACTGGCAAAGAGAAAACATCAATCCCCATAACCACACGGGTCCGCCTAACTAGTCGTCGTCGAGTCTCCACGTGAAACGTCGATAACCATACCTGTTGTCGATCACGATCCCTGAAAAGAGTTTGGGGGTAGTATCATGAGTACAGAGGTACTAAACATCCAACTGTAGTGTCCAACTGACCCAGCAAGGACTTCATCACTCGTCATTCTAGGACAACTAGTAGTTTACGGTAAGGAAGGTGTAAGTGGTGAGTTTGCTTCCGCACTAGCATTTATGAAGTGGCTAACGATCTAGAGAGTAAGGTAAGAAGCCAAGCATTCGATGAGTAATCGCCTCCAACAAGTCTTGCTATCAACTACTTACGCAAACATAACACCTATCGTATCCTTGTCCTCCTCTTCGCCTCCCGACGAAGAAGAAGCAGTCAAGGCACACACACACGTTGATCAAGTTATATTAAGATTATCTCAGCTGTTGTTGTCTATGAACAAGGAGTAGGTCTCAAGTCGTCCATAACCGTGGACACGGCTTCTCGAAAAGATTTAACCCTGCAAGGGTGTACCAACTGCCCATTACAAGGCTCCGCACGCACGCCCAGCTCTCTCAGTTGCTACCCATCACAGGCAACCATTTTATGATTTAGTTCCAAGAGATCCGAAACGACAGGCCCCTCTAGCTAACAACGAACGAATCTGGGTGGCCCCCGGTGAGTCGACATCCAGCTCAGGAGCCGGCCGCGCACTCGATCTGGTCTCTACCGTATGACTCCAGGTTTGGATTGCCGGTTAATCACACATGGGAAAACCGGGTCCTCAGCCGGTCACGATGGGCTAGCAAGGGAACTATGTCCTCACTTGTCCGGGTTGGTTTAAAAACTACTGGTAGCTGACCAGCACACACACGGTTTCAAATGGTAAATCAGCTTGGGCCACCACTAGAAATGCTTGAAGCTAGGTAGGTAAGAAAATGGAACCCCACAAAAACCCACATGCGGTTAGGCACGCTCAGTCTTAAAACCAATACCCGAAACTCGGATCCTAGGTGACTCGAATGGAACAAAGCGTCGGGGCGGGATAGCCTAGACCTTCCATCCTTCGTCGAATATAGTCAACATTATAATAATCATATCATCAACAACAATATAATTATGTGATATCCCAAACCAAGGAGTAACAGGGTAACATCGTAGCATCCTAAGCATGCAAACTAAGCAGGGGCTGAGCAACGACCAATAGTAACATAGCAGTACAAGGTTTGCTGGGAAGGGACATGGCTGTATCGGTTTGAAAGAGGCTGTAAACATGTGGTAGGATCAAACATCGAACCTAACCTAGACTAGCATGCAAACCGCTGATTGAAATAGAATGGATCATAAGTAATGCATAGTCCTTTCCTGTTGATAAGTCGGGTTCCAAAGGTGTAGTGGATCGCAAGCTCGCATCGTCTCCGAAGGTACCCGCGGAAGCACACAAGACGATAAACACTGGAAAGCAATCAACGAGCAGGCACTCTATTACTACGGGGCAACAGAAGATCAAGAAGACATCACACGACACGGCAACGCGATACGGATCTATTGTCGAGAACGGTTGCTAACAGTTTTAGTGGGGTATCGGTCACACACGACGAATACCGCACGTTCACGGTGGTTCAAGTTGCTTAGTTACAGGTGATCAACCAACAGTTATTAACATGGAAACTCAAGCAAGCATGGCATATCACACAAACATGGAAAAAGGTTAAGCACCAAGTAAACTACCTAGGCTAGTCAATTTAAGTGAGGCACAACCTAAACATGGCATACACTAAGTGCCGCACAACAATTAAATGATTTGGTACTGTTCTGTCCTAAACCACATTTTAGGTTGGTTAACAACATCAAACAATGTCATAAACACAAAGTACATGAAAAACTAATCAAGTTACATATAAAGAACACTCCACACGGAGTTACGGTTAAAAAGATATAAGCAAAACAAGTTACGGGCAGAATCTGCCAACATCACGAAGCACACTTTAGAGCAATGCATAAATAGTAAAATCAATGCAAACATGCTTACAAATGACATGGAACTAAAGTAGACATGACAAGGAAGGCATGGCAAAAAGAATCATGCAAATAGGCATCAGAGATCAAAAGATATTAAGCATGCAACATGGCATCGGAACGTTACAGACTTGGAGAATAACAGAGGTGGCTGTCAAAAACAGCAGCATGGAAACTTTGGAGCTAATTATCTATATGACTAAGAAAGCTAACATGAATGTGCAATACATATAATGGATTCGCCTAACTAGTCGTCGTCGAGTCTCGACGTGAAATGTCGATCACCATACCTGTTGTCGATCACGATCCCTGAAAAGAGTTTGGGGGTAGTATCATGAGTACAGAGGTACTAAACATCCAACTGTAGTGTCCAACTGACCCAGCAAGGACTTCATCACTCGTCATTCTAGGACAACTAGTAGTTTACGGTAAGGAAGGTGTAAGTGGTGAGTTTGCTTCCGCACTAGCATTTATGAAGTGGCTAACGATCTAGAGAGTAAGGTAAGAAGCCAAGCATTCGATGAGTAATCGCCTCCAACAAGTCTTGCTATCAACTACTTACGCAAACATAACACCTATCCTATCCTTGTCCTCCTCTTCGCCTCCCGACGAAGAAGAAGCAGTCAAGGCACACACACACGTTGATCAAGTTATATTAAGATTATCTCAGCTGTTGTTGTCTATGAACAAGGAGTAGGTCTCAAGTCGTCAATAACCGTGGACACGGCTTCTCGAAAAGATTTAACCCTGCAAGGGTGTACCAACTGCCCATTACAAGGCTCCGCACGCACGCCCAGCTCTCTCAGTTGCTACCCATCACAGGCAACCATTTTATGATTTAGTTCCAAGAGATCCGAAACGACAGGCCCCTCTAGCAAACAACGAACGAATCTGGGTGGCCCCCGGTGAGTCGACATCCAGGTCAGGAGCCGGCCGCGCACTCGATCTGGTCTCTACCGTATGACTCCAGGTTTGGATTGCCGGTTAATCACACATGGGAAAACCGGGTCCTCAGCCGGTCACGATGGGCAAGCAAAGGAACTATGTCCTCACTTGTCCGGGTTGGTTTAAAAACTACTGGCAGCTGACCAGCACACACACGGTTTCAAATGGTAAATCAGCTTCGGCCACCACTAGAAATGTTTGAAGCTAGGTAGGTAAGAAAAGGGGACCCCATAAAATCCCACACGCGGTTAGGCACACTCAGTCTTAAAACCAATACTCGGAACTCGGATCCTAGGTGACTCGAATGGAACAAAGCATCGGGACGGGATAGCCTAGACCTTCCATCCTTCGTCGAATATAGTCAACATTATAATAATCATATCATCAACAACAATATAATAATGTGATATCCCAAACCAAGGACTAACATGGTAACATTGTAGCATCCTAAGCATGCATACTAAGCAGGGGCTGAGCAACGAGCAATAGTAACATAGCAGTACAAGGTTTGCTGGGAAGGGACATGGCTGTATCGGTTTGAAAGAGGATGTAAACATGTGGTAGGATAAAACATCGAACCTAACCTAGACTAGCATGCAAAACGCTGGTTGAAATAGAATGGATCATAAGTAATGCATAGTCCTTGCCTGTTGATAAGTCGGGTTCCGAAGGTGTAGTGGATCGCAAGCTCGCATCGTCTCCGAAGGTACCCGCGGAAGCACACAAGACGATACACACTGGAAAGCAATCAACGAGCAGGCACTCTATTACTACGGGGCAACACAAGATCAAGAAGACATCACACGACATGGCAACGTGATACGGATCTATCGTCGAGAACGGTTGCTAACAGTTTAAGTGGGGTATCGGTCACACACAACGAATACCGCACGTTTACAGTGGTTCAAGTTGCTTAGCTACAGGTGATCAACCAACAGTTATTAACATGTCAACTCAAGCAAGCATGGCATATCACACAAACATGAAAAAAGGTGAAGCACCAAGTAAACTACCTAGGCTAGTCAATTTAAGTGAGGCACAACCTAAACAGGGCATACACTAAGTGCCGCACAACAATTAAAGGATTTGGTACTATTATTTCCTAAGCCACATTTTAGGTTGGTTAACAACAGCAAACCATAGCGTAAACACAAAGTACACGAAAAACTAATCAAGTTACATATAAAGAACACCCCAAACGGAGTTGCGGTTAAAAAGATATAAGCAAAACAAGTTACGGGCACAATCTGCCAACATCACGAAGCACACTTTAGAGCAATGCATAAAAAGGACAATCAATGCAAACATGCTCACAAATGATATGGAACTAAAGTAGACATGACAAGGAAGGCATGGCAAAAAGAATCATGCAAATAGGCATCATAGACCAAAAGATATTAAGCATGCAACATGGCATCGGAACGTTACAGACTTAGAGAAAAACAGAGGTGGCTGTCAAAAACAGAAGCATAGCAACTTTGGAGCTAATTATCTAATGACCAGGAAAGCTAACATGAAGATGCAATACATATAATGGAAGTAGACATGACGCTTAACAATATGCAATTGGAATCACTCAATTCTGATAAACGGTCGCGACACACTCGTCGACCGAAGTTGCAACAAATTAACAGTTTCAGCAACAACAACACATTAACAGCAGGGTAGCTACTTTGGAGCAAGATTTAATATAGCTAAAGCACCCAAACATGACAAGTTAAAGCATGGAAATAAAGTACACATGATGCTTATCACATAGGAAAAAGAATCAATGCAATAGTCCTCATGGATTAGTCACAATCATCATGCAAACTTGCAATAAAATAACAACAGCAGCACTTAACAGGAATTAGTAGCAGTTTAACGGCGTGATGCCCACTTGAACACAAAATTACACAATCAAGGTGACCTCAAAATAAATAACTTCCTAAAGATGAACTCTAGAGCACACCAAGCACAACCAAACAAAAAAAGAATCACTTCGTTCCGACCTACGAGTCAATGGGAAATCGCATTACAAAATAGCATCCGCAGCAACTATACAGGGACTTAGCAGAAATTAGATAAAGAAAAAAAGAGCAGAGGGAGAAAAAAAAAGGGTCTCACCTAGTGGGCTTGGCCTGGCGCGGATGGGACGGAAGGGGCCGCGTTAGCTGGGCCGGCCCAACCGGGGCTGCAGTTGACCGGATCGGCGCCCGTTCAATCTGGACAGGACCGAACGACAACGGCGGTGGCGCCCCTGGCCGGCGACGGGCGGCGCGGCGAGGGGGGGCATGGACGGGGTGCGGAGCAGGCGTGTCGGCCAGAGGGAGCGCTGGTGGCGGCCGGAGGCGAGATTGTCGTGGCGGCTCCTCCCGAGCCGAGCTCGGTCGCGCCATGGAGGTGGCGGCACAGCTCCTCGGCTATCGGCGGCGACCCTGTGCAGAGAGAGAGGAGGCGGGGTTAGAGGATGGGAAAGAGAAGGGGGCGCGGCAGGGGAAGAAGGAGAGGGGCCCGGCGGTGGATCGCCGGCTGCGGGCCGGTGGCCGGAGGTGACGGCGGTGAGGTGCCTCCATGGGCAGCACGCGCGTGAGGAGAGAGAGGAGAGAGGTAGGTGGAGGCCAGAGCCGATCTGGGCCGTTGGATCGCGAGATCTGACGGTCCAGATAGCAGGGGAGCAAAAATTTCGGGATTTCGAGGCAGATTGGGCAGATCTGCGAATTTTCAGGGGGGTGGCTGCAATTTTGTGGCTAGGGAAACCCTAGAAAGAGGTGGGAGTGTGGTGGTCTTTATATAGCCCAGGTGGCTGGCAGTTTGCGAAAACATCCCCGGTTTTTATCTCACGCGCGCGGTGTTTACGTTTCTGACCGCTGGGGTCCGCAGTACCTTTGCTATGGGTAAAACTTCAAACTGCGCGACCAGTGCGTCGAGCCGGCGGCGTTCACCTCATGTTGGAACCGTTCCGAGAACACTTTCCGGCGCGCTATAAAAATATCCCGGTTAATTATTAAAGGGGGTTTTTTGTTCCGTTGGCAGCGGCTCGTCTCGTGCGGTTTTTGCGACGGTGCTCGGGTGAATACCGGTGTCGCAAAGGCCGAGTGTCAGGGTGGAAAGGGTCAGTCCCCGTCAGATACGAGATAAGAGGGGGGGGGGAATAATCGCCGATCAATAAATCGAGGATGCAAACATCGGAAACAAATCAGACAATCAAACAATTCACACCGAAAACAAATTTTTAATTTTTGTGAAATCTAGGCTGTTACAATACAACACCACCAACAAGGGATCTCGTCCCGAGATCCAGGACAGTCCGGGGGAGAGGGGGAAGATAAAAGAGAGACGACGATCTTCAACACCACCAACAAGGGACTTTGGTCCATGTCGTTGTCGAACTTCGTTTGAGATAAATTTCTACAGAGAGACGACATCGTTGGAAAAACAAAACCGTCAGTGTCAACAGGAAGAACGACAGCGAAAACCGGATCAAAGGATAGTGCTTTTCGACGCAAGTCGTGAAAACACCGGCAAAAGGAGGGAGGGCAATGGACGACCAAGATAATTACCGGAATGCAGAAAAGCTGAAGGTACTACAGGATTTCCCAACCTGAGATCGGAATCGAGAAAATTCGCTGCAAGCAAGGCATTGTAACTATTCCGAAACTCCACACACTTGAGATCCTAAAGTTTGAAAGGGGATAAGTCGAGAATAAAACAATTACGACACTTGTCCTGACCAGAGCAAGGGTAAGGAGTAAAAAGATTCCTACTCTCCGATAACTAACTTGTTAACTACAAAATAGTTTTTGTCTGGACTCGACTTCGGCCAGAAAAGGGATCCTACGGTCGGTAAGGCTCTGATACCAAGTTGTAAGGCCCGATATGCGGTACTGTTCCAGATCTAGATGTTTCCATCCAGACCCAGGGACGAAGCACATATCGGTCCCACCGCGACATATGACAAAGTCATATGCCCCGGATTTCCAACATGATATCACAACATTACTGATACAAGGATACAACATCTCATACAATCGGCATACAACTGCCTTAAATACAATACAACAGCGGAAGATACATGTCTGGGTGGAGACTACAATCAAATGCCTACTGGCAAAGAGAAAACATCAATCCCCATAACCACACGGGTCCAGGCCCTCCGCCGGGATCCGCCTAACTAGTCGTCGTCGAGTCTCCACGTGAAACGTCGATCACCATACCTGTTGTCGATCACAAACCCTGAATAGAGTTTGGGGGTAGTATCATGAGTACAGAGGTACTCAGCATCCAACTGTAGTGGTCAACTGACCTAGCAAAGACTTCATCACTGGTCATTCTAGGACAACTAGTAGTTTACGGTAAGGAAGGGGTAAGTGGTGAGGTTGCTGCCGCACTAGCCTTTACGAAGTGGCTAACAATCTAGAGAGTAAGGTAAGAAGCCAAGCATTCAATGAGGAATCGCCTCCAACAAGTCTTGCTATCAACTACTTACGCAAACATAACACCTATGCTATCCTTGTCCTCCTCTTCGCATCCCGACGAAGAAGAAGCAGTCAAGGCTCACACACACGTTGATAAGGTTATATTAAGAATATCTCAGCTGTTGTTGTCTATGAACAAGGAGTAGGTCTCAAGTCGTCCATAACCGTGGACACGGCTTCTCGAAAAGATTTAACCCTGCAAGGGTGTACCAACTGCCCATTACAAGGCTCCGCACGCACGCCCAGCTCTCTCAGTTGCTACCCATCACAGGCAACCATTTTATGATTTAGTTCCAAGAGATCCGAAACGACAGGCCCCTCTAGCTAACAACGAACGAATCCGGGTGGCCCCCGGTGAGTCGACATCCAGCTCAGGAGCCGGCCGCGCACTCGATCTGGTCTCTACCTTATGACTCCAGGTTTGGATTGCCGGTTAATCACACATGGGAAAACCGGGTCCTCAGCCGGTCACGATGGGCTAGCAAGGGAACTATGTCCTCACTTGTCCGGGTTGGTTTAAAAACTACTGGTAGCTGACCAGCACACACACGGTTTCAAATGGTAAATCAGCTTGGGCCACCACTAGAAATGCTTGAAGCTAGGTAGGTAAGAAAATGGAACCCCACAAAAACCCACATGCGGTTAGGCACGCTCAGTCTTAAAACCAATACCCGAAACTCGGATCCTAGGTGACTCGAATGGAACAAAGCGTCGGGGCGGGATAGCCTAGACCTTCCATCCTTCGTCGAATATAGTCAACATTATAATAATCATATCATCAACAACAATATAATAATGTGATATCCCAAACCAAGGAGTAACAGGGTAACATCGTAGCATCCTAAGCATGCAAACTAAGCAGGGGCTGAGCAACGACCAATAGTAACATAGCAGTACAAGGTTTGCTGGGAAGGGACATGGCTGTATTGGTTTGAAAGAGGCTGTAAACATGTGGTAGGATCAAACATCGAACCTAACCTAGACTAGCATGCAAACCGCTGATTGAAATAGAATGGATCATAAGTAATGCATAGTCGTTTCCTGTTGATAAGTCGGGTTCCGAAGGTGTAGTGGATCGCAAGCTCGCATCGTCTCCGAAGGTACCCGCGGAAGCACACAAGACGATAAACACTGGAAAGCAATCAACGAGCAGGCACTCTATTACTACGGTGCAACACAAGATCAAGAAGACATCACACGACACGGCAACGCGATACGGATCTATTGTCGAGAACGGTTGCTAACAGTTTTAGTGGGGTATCGGTCACACACGACGAATACCGCACGTTTACGGTGGTTCAAGTTGCTTAGTTACAGGTGATCAACCAACAGTTATTAACATGGAAACTCAAGCAAGCATGGCATATCACACAAACATGGGAAAAGGTTAAGCACCAAGTAAACTACCTAGGCTAGTCAATTTAAGTGAGGCACAACCTAAACATGGCATACACTAAGTGCCGCACAACAATTAAATGATTTGGTACTGTTCTGTCCTAAACCACATTTTAGGTTGGTTAACAACATCAAACAATATCATAAACACAAAGTACACGAAAAACTAATCAAGTTACATATAAAGAACACTCCAAACGGAGTTACGGTTAAAAAGATATAAGCAAAACAAGTTACGGGCACAATCTGCCAACATCACGAAGCACACTTTAGAGCAATGCATAAATAGTAAACTCAATGCAAACATGCTTACAAATGACATGGAACTAAAGTAGACATGAAAAGGAAGGCATGGCAAAAAGAATCATGCAAATAGGCATCAGAGATCAAAAGATATTAAGCATGCAACATGGCATCGGAACGTTACAGACTTAGAGAATAACAGAGGTGGCTGTCAAAAACAACAGCATGGAAACTTTGGAGCTAATTATCTATATGACTAAGAAAGCTAACATGAATATGCAATACATATAATGGAAGTAGACGTGATGCTTAACAATATGCAATTGGAAACACTCAATTCTGATAAACGGTCGCGACACACTCGTCGACCGAAGTTGCAACAAATTAACAGTTTCAGCAACAGCAGCACATTAACAGCAGGGTAGCTACTTTGGAGCAAGATTTAATATAGCTAAAGCGCCCAAACATGACAAGTTAAAGCATGGAAATAAAGTACACATGATGCTTATCACATAGGAAAAAAGAATCAATGCAATAGGCGTCATGGATTAGTCACAATCATCATGCAAACTTGCAATAAAATAACAACAGCAACACTTAAAAGGAATTAGTAGCAGTTTAACGGCCTGATGCCCACTTCAACACACAATTACACAATCCAGGTGACCTCAAAATAAATAACTTCCTAAAGATGAACTCTAGAGCACACCAAGCACAATAAAAAAAAAGAATCACTTCGTTCTGACCTACGAGTCAACGGGAAATCGCATTACAAAACAGCATCAGCAGCAAATATACATGGACCGGATGGGGCGGAAGGGGCCGCGTCAGTTGGGCCGGCCCACCCGGGGCTGCAGTTGACCGGATCGGCGCCCGTCCGATCTGGACAGGACCGAACGACGACGACGGTGGCGCCCCTGGCCGGCGACTGGCAGCGCGTCAAGGGGGGCATGGACGAGGCGCGGAGCAAGCGGATCGGCCAGAGGGAGCACCGGTGGCGGCCCGAGGCGAGGTGGTCGCGGCGGCTCCTCCCGAGCCGAGCTCGGTCGCGCCATGGAGATGGCGGCGCAGCTCCTCGGCTACCGGCGGCGACCCTGTGCGGAGAGAGAGGAGGCCGGGTTAGAGGAGGGGAAAGAGAAGGGGGCACGGTAGGGGAAAAAGGAGAGGGGCCCGGCAGTGGCTTGCCGGCTGTGGGCCGGTGGCCGGAGGCAGCGGCGGTGAGGTGCCTCCACGGGCAGCACGCGCGTGAGGAGAGAGAGGAGAGAGGTGGGTGGAGGCCAGAGCCGATCTGGGCCGTTGGATCGCGAGATCTGACGGTCCAGATCGCAGGGGAGCAAAAATTTCGGGATTTTGAGGCAGATTGGGCAGATCTGCGAATTTTGACCGCACGCGCGCGCGGTGTTTACGTTTCTGACCGTCGGGGGTCCGCAGTACCTCTGATTCGGGTAAAACTTCGAACTGCGCGACCAGCACGTCGAGCCGGTGGCGTTCACCTCGCGTTGGAACCGTTCCGAGAACACTTTCCGGCGCGCTATAAAAATATCCTGTTTAATTATTAAACGGGGTTTTTAGTTCCGTTGGCTGCGGCTGGTCTCGTGCGGTTTTCGGGACGGTGCTCGGGTGAATACCGGTGTCGCAAAGGCCGGGTGTCAGGGTGGCAAGGGTCAGTCTCCGTCCGATACGAGATAAGAGGGGGGAAAATAATCGCCGATCAATAAATCGGGGATGCAAACATCACAAACAAATCAGACAATCAACCAATTCACACCGAATTTTTTTTTTAATTTTTGTGAAATCTGGGTTGTTACAATGATTTAGTTCCGAGAGATCCGAAATGACAGGTGCCTCTAACTAACAACGAAGAAATCCGGGTGGTTCCCGGGGAGTCGGCACCCAATCCAAAAGCCGGCCACGTTCTCGGATCGGACTCTTCCGTATGGCTAAGGTCGGGGTTAGCCTCACCTATATAACAGGGGACTTCCCAAGCTCACCAGTGTGGACCAACAAAGGAACTCTGTCTGTGCTGGCCCGATTTGTTTTAAATCCACTGGCTCCAGACCAGTTATGCATGCGGGTTTCAAATGGTAAATGAGCTTGGGCCACCACTAGAAATGTTTGAAGCTAGGTAGGTAAGAAGAGGGGACCCCATAGTATCCCACACGTGGTTAGGCACGCTCAGTCTTAAAACCAATACCCGGAACTCGGGTCCTAGGTGACTCGAAAGAAACAAAGCGTCGGGGCGGGATAGCCTAGACCTTCCATCCTTCGTCGAATATAGTCAACATAATAATAATCATATCATCAACAACAATATAATAATGTGATATCCCAAACCAAGGACTAACATGGTAACATTGTAGCATCCTAAGCATGCATACTAAGCAGGGGCTGAGCAACGAGCAATAGTAACATAGCAGTACAAGGTTTGCTGGGAGGGGACATGGCTATATCGGTTTGAAAGAGGCTATAAACATGTGGTAGGATCAAACATCGAACCTCTCCCAGACTAGCATGCAAACCGCTGGTTGAATAGAATGGCTCATAAGTAATGTATAGTCCTTGCCTGTTGATAAGTCGGGTTCCGAAGGTGTAGTTGATCGCAAGCTCGCATCGTCTCTGAGAGGTACCCGCAGAAGCACACAAGAGGTAAACACTGGAAAGCAATCAACGAGAAAAAATCTATTACTACGAAGCAAACACGATCAAGCATCAACAAGAAGGCAACATGAGACATCGCACATACCGTCGAGAGCGATTACTAACAGGTTAAGTGGAGTACTCGTCACACACGACGATACCGCACATTTAGAAAGGTTCAAGTTGTTTAGCTACACAAGATGAGCAAATGTTATTAACATGGAAACTCATGTAACCATGGCATCGCACACAAATATGTCAAGAGGTGAAGCATAAAATAAACTATCTAATCTAGTCATTTTAAGTGGGGGGTAAAACCTATACATGGAAACTATTGCAGACCCCACGATAATTAATGCATTTGGTACTTCTTTGCCCTAAACACAATTTTATTATTTTTATTAGCAAGCAAGCACAGCATAAACACAACCTACACAAAATTCTAGTCAAGTTACATATAAAGAACATTTTAAACAGAGCAACGGTTAAAAAGTTATAGCTTTAACAGTTTACGGTGGCATGCGATGTAATTAGCAGTCAAACAACATGTGAACAAAGTCAAACATGGCAAAGGGCAGCATTTTATTAATCTACACAAAATTTTAAGCAACTTTCATGTTTAAGGCGTCGCGATCCGAGCTACGAGCTAAAAGATACGGGCAACGCAAAAATTAACAATAATCTGCAATTTAAATAAGCCCAGGAAAAAAAGAGCAACGGGACGAATCTGCCTAAACGGGCTAACAGGGCGAGCGCTTAATAATTAAATAGCGCTTAGGGCGCTACACAACAGCAGCAACCAGAACTGGGCCTAGCCCAATAGCAGCAGGATGAGCAAAAAAAAGGGGGGGCTCACCCTTGGGCTTCGGCCCAACAGGCCGCTGAAGAGGGGAGGAGGCCGGCCTGGCTGGGCCGCTGGGGCGCCGCGTGGCCCACTGGGGCGACCGAGCGAGCGAGCGCTCCTCATCTCGACAGGAGCAGGAGGCGGCGGGTTCGGCTTCCTCCAGCCGGAGCTCGCCGGATCCGACGTAGGTGAGGCGGGACGGCACGAGGGAAGGGGGCGGAGGCGGGTATGGATCCGGGCGCTGGGGGGGCGTCGGCGTGGTCTTGGGGGCGACGCTGGGAGCTTCAAGGCCATGGCCATGGCGTCCTGGGCACACAGAAGGAGAGAGAGGAGGTGAGGAAGAGGGAGGAAGAAGGAAGAGAGGGAAAAGGAAATGAGGAGAGGAGGGGCGCGGGAGGCTGACCTGCAGGGCCTCACCGGCGCGGCCGCGGCTGCTTGCCGGGGTTGGAGGCGGCGGCGACTTGAACGGGAGGAGGCGGCAGACGACTCGGCCATGGGAGGAGGCCCTCGGGCGTCGGAGCTGCGAGCGGTGACGTGGCGCAACGAGAGCCCGAGATCTCGCGATCCACCGGCCGTGGACGCCCCAGATCTTGCTTTTCGGGGTGTTGGGGCTATGGGCAGAATTTGGAAGGGACTTTGAGGGGGTGGCTGCAATTTTTGTGGCTGGGGAAACCCTAGAAAGGGGTGGGAGTGTGGTGGTCTTTATATAGCCCTAGTGGCTGGCAGTTTGAAAAAACATCCCCGGTATTTCTCTCGCGCGCGCGGTGCTTACGTTTTAAACCGCCGGGGGTCCGCATGACCTCCGATTCGGGTAAAACTTTGAACTGTGCGATCAGCGCGTCGAGCCGGCGGCGTTCACCTCGAGATGGAACCGTTCCGAGAACACTTTCCGGCGCACTATAAAAATATCCCGTTTACTTATTAAACGGGGTTTTTCGTTCCATTGGCTGCGGCTGGTCTCGTGCGGTTTTCGCGACGGAGATCGGGTGAAACCCGGTGTCGCAAATGTCGAGTGTCAGGGTGGAAAGGGTTGGTTTCCGTCCGGTACTAGATAATAGGGGGGAAAATAATCGTCGATTGATAAATCGGGGATGCAAACACCGCAAAAAAATCAGACAATCAAACAATTCTCACCGAAGACAAATTTTTTAATTTTTGTGAAAACTGGGCTGTTACACCAAGCAACCCCTTTGCTTTTCCTAACAAACTCATTTCTGAAATTTTTGAAAATTCACAAAAAACAAGGATTTAAGAAAATGAGTTGAGTCAAACTACTCTACTCACTTACCTAAGGCATAAACTTGCATCAAAACTTGGAAAATGAATTTCTACACATGCATGCAAGCTCATATGAACAACACCAAGAACTTCTATATACTCACAAACGAAGCCACCAATAAAAAAATCCAATTGGAGGGGTGGAGGAGTCACATACCAGGGACTATTTGCTAAAAATCTCATCTCAAATGATGGGCTGTAGAGAGAGATCGAAAATCGCCTCCAAGAACAGCAAGAACACGCGTTCCATCAGCAAAACTCATGTTTTTTGGAGAGAGAGGAAGAGAAGGGAGGAAGAAGTACCTGGCTGGCTGCCCTGTGGGCCACAAGCGCCCTGTGGGCGCGACCAGGGGGAAGGCCTCGCCAGCTAGTCGCCTGGGCCACTCGTGGCCCCCCTGGTCAGGCCCAGGTGCCCCTGAGTCACTTTTGTCATGGAAAATTTGATTTTATTTTGTGGCATTTTTTTACAACTTTGCTGTTGAAAATTTTTCAAGGTTCAGAAAGCTACGAAACTTTCTGAAAACTTGAAACATTTGTTAGAAATGTGAATCTTCAAAAATATAAAACCTTGGTACAACAAAGAGAACAAAAGCTAAAGCAAATGAAAACATAAGAAGCTCCACTTTTTACTTATATAAAATATACTAGCTAGCAAGGTGGGTCAAGTCTTACCAACAAACCGGCGATATATAGAGCAGAAAGTCTCACCTATTATGAAGTGATCATTGTACCTTTACTTGAATGGACATTTTCCCCACCATAATGGTTTCGTATTTTTGGTGCACATGTAGAGGACAATCCCATTCTCCAATCTTCACGGTCTTGATATTCTCTATAGAGTTAAGGCCATGCCTTTTGTCGATCTTCTTCAGAAATACACCGTGTGTTCTTTATCATCCACATTGAAGGAAACCTTTTTCCTTTATTGCAATCGATGATAGCACCTGTGGTGTTAAGAAAAGGTCTAGCAAGAATAATAGACATGCTCCAATCCTTGGGCATGTCAAGCACAACAAAATCTGTAAGGATTAAGCAATTAGCAACTTCAACCGGAACATCCTCACAAATACCAATCGGGACGGCTCTTGACTTGTCAGCCATCTGAAGAGAGATATCTGTAGGGATTAGTTTATCTAAAAAAAGCCTCTTGTAAAGAGAAAAAGTCATAACACTCACTCTTGCACCAAGGTTACATAAAGAAGTTTTGACATAATTATTCTTTATGGATCAAGGAATGGTGGGTATACCTAGATCGCGGAGCTTCTCAGGAATCTTGCCACTGAAAGAGTAGTTAGCAAGATTAGTATATATTGCCTCATTAGGGACTTTTATTTTATTAGTAACAATATCTTTCATATACTTTGAATAAGGAGGTAATTTAATAGCATAAGTCAAAGGAATTTGAAGAAAAAGAGGTTTCATTCATTCACAAAATTTATTATAGTGCTCTTCTTCTTTGGATTTGAAAGACTTACCTGGAAAGGACTTGGGTTTCTGTACCCATGGTTCTCTTTCCTTCCCGTGTCTTCTGGAGATGAAGTCTTCTCTAGTATATTTCTTGCGTTTATCAGCTGCTTCTTCTTCTCGCACCTCGGGAGGATCATTCTTCTCCTTATCTTTTTCGGGCTCAACACCGTCTTCAGTTTCAGCATCGGAGGTGGATATGCTATTTGGATCAGCAACATGCTCTTCTTCAACTATGGCATCATTTGAATTCTCAGCTTCCTTGTGTTCCTTCTTCTTCTTCTTGTTCTTCTTCTTCTTCGGAGATCTAACAGTTTCTTCTTCATGCACTTGAGAATCTTGCTCGATCCTCTTCGGACGCCCCTCTGGATAGAGAGGGTCCTGGGTGTGTGTTCCACCCCTAGTCTTTATACAATAAGCCTGTATATCCTGTTTGGCATTGATAGCAAGCAAATCTTTTTGCACATTAGAAATTTTCTCAACTTGTGTTTGAACCATATGAAAATGCTTCACAAGACATTTAACATCATTAACTGTTCTACCTAGAACATCAAGCAAACTTTTGATAGCAAGGGAATTATCATGCAACTGACTTTGAATCCTCTCATTAAAGTGATTTTGCTTCATAATAAAATTATCAAGCTCATCTAAACATTGATCAGGAGGCTTATCTCGAGGGATGTCACTTGCATTGAAATCTAAAAGAGAGTGTACCTCTACCAAGGGAGGGTGAGTAGTAAGCTCAAACATCTTCTCAATAGGAGGTAGATTCTTCACGTCTTCATCTTTAAGTCCTTTTTCTTTTATAGACTTCTTTTCTTATTGCATATCTTCGGGACTTAGAACAAGCATGCTCCTCTTCTTTGGCGATGGAGGTGGTTCAGGGATGGACCAATCTTCGTGGTTCTTGGCAATCTTGCCCATTAGTTCTTCAACATCGTCCGATGTTCTTTCCCTGAAAACACAACAATCACAACTATCCAAATAGGATCTAGATTCTTCGGTTAGACCAAAATAAAATATATTGAGTAATTCATTCTTAGGGACTTCATGTCCCAGTCTAGCCTTGATTAAACTGCAATACCTCGGCCAAGGTTTAGGGAGGTGCAGATCCTGCAACTGTATAATGTTATAAATTCTTTGTAAAGCAGCATGTTGCATATGAGCAGGAAAATACTTATCAACAAAAGATTGTGGTAAATCTTGAGGACTCTTAATGGAACCATAGGGTAGTGCGTCATACCATGCTTTGGCGTCTTCCTTCAAAGAGAAAGGAAAAAGCTTAGTCACATAAAAGTTTTGTATCATCTCATCGGTAGTAAACAAGCCACCTAACTCAGTGAGTTTGGTCAGGTGTGCAATAGCATCATAATTTTCTCTGCCATAAAAGGGGTTAGATTCAACTGTAGATATAAGTGAAATATCAAGAGAGAAATCATAATCAGGATTATTGATGCATATAGGGGATGTAGCAAATTCAGGATGAGGAGTAATCTTGTTCTTCATGGAGTGTTTTTGAAGCAGCTTCTTAACAACACCAGGGTCAGAGTCGGCACACTCTGTAAGTTCCCTGCATAAATCATCATCAAGAATAATGTAATCATCCTCAAGGAGTCTCTCCTTGAGTTTGTCCAAGTCTAGGTAAGGCTTTGCAAGTGGGCAAATAGGTGGCAGGAGTTCCAGTCTCGGACTGTGCTGCAACCTTAGCCATTTGAGATTCAAGATAGCGACCAAGAAAACCAATTTCCTCAAAAGTAGTAGAAGCATCATCAAAAGTATCGAACATAGTAACAAACTAAGTAGAAGCAGCATGTGGTTGTGGTGAAGCAAACTTACTTGTAAACGAAGTTGAATCAAGTGTAGCACTGATACGTCCAAAATGTATCTATAATTTCTGCTTGCTCCATGCATCTTTTGTGTTATATTCCTATGATATTGATGCACTTCCATACACTTTTGATCATATTTGGACTAACCTATTAACTCAGTGCACCCCAGTGCCAGTTCCTGTTTTCTGCTGTTTTGTATTTCAGGTTTTCCCATTACTTAAAGTGCCAGAAAAATTACGGGAAAAATATCGGAAAAATCAGCGTACAGGAAGCTTCGGGAATAGCCAATGTGGGGCCAGAGGGGAGCCAGGGGTGGCCCAGGCGGCTACCTGGTGCGGCCACCCCCTAGGTCGCGCCAGGGGGGCGCCTGGGACCCGTGGTCCAACTCTGGCTGCCCCCTTCGCCTATATATCTCTCTCTTTCTGAAACCCTCGAGGAAAGAACCCTTTTTCGCGATCTCTCCTTTGTTCTACCGCCGCAGCGCTTCCAAGATCGGGAGCACCAGGAGCCCTCTTCCCGGCACCCTGCCGGAGGGAGGAACCACCTCCGGGAGCTTCTCCACCACCATGGATGCTTCCCGGATGAACCGTGAGTAGTCCACGTTGGACCATGGGTCCATGACCAGTAGCTATGTGATGTTCTCCTCCCCTCTTTGTTCTTCATGGTTTAGACCTCGTGAGCTTCCCTACATGATCGAGGCACATATGTAATATTTTTGCTGTTACTATGCTGAGTTTGCTGGGATCTGATGGTTTATGAGACTTTGTTCAGATTGTGTTTGAGTAATATATTTGATTATCCTCTTTTATATTTATGTTCTTCAGTAATTCTTGCATTTTCTCCGTTGCTGTTTATTTCTTTGGCCAAGTAGTAGGTAGTAACTCCAAGAGGGAGCGTTATGCATGATTGTGGGTTCATGCCCCCTGATGACTAGCATGAGTGAAAGAAAGATGAGTCTAGGGGATGTTTTGTTGCCACAAGGGAGAAAACAATGGTTCTTGTACTTGCGGGTGCAAGGATTGTTTAATTTACGCAACATTCTTTAATGCAGTTGTCTGTTGCTTTGAGTTTACACTTAGGGTGGGATTCGCAACTTAATACCAGCGAGATGTCCATGATAAATATCTCAAGGTGGATAATTAGTAGGTAGATGCAGATGGATTTAGGTCTACTTGTCTTGGCGTACCGCCCAAGCTTATGAGCCTCTTCCTTTCTTTGTAGCATAGTTAGCATTGGTTTGCGCACATAATCCCGTCAATTTCCCAGCTGTAATTTGTTTACCTTGCATGGATATGTTATCGTCTTTTGGGAGAGAGACATCACTAGTGAACATCATGGGACCCCGGTCCATATTTCCACTACTGTTTACACCCGCTATTTATTTTCTTCTTTATTTCCTTTCCTGTTTCTATCGCTATCTTTATTATCCCGTGCGTTTGATCCTTTGTAAACAACAAGTCCGGAGGGATTGACAACCTCTCTGTACTCATTGGGAGCAAACTTATTTCTTGTGTGTGCAGGTACACGTCAACCGCCTAATTGCTGGCGCCGTTGTCACCTTCCTGTCGTTGTCGGAGTCCTACTAGAGACAAACCTTGGTATATTCACAAGGGAAATTTGCTGTTGTCTACATCTCAACCTTCCACTTTGGGTATCCAACGAGGGGAGAGAAGCCATCAAAGCTAATTTCTGGCGCCGTTGCCGGGGACTTCACTCTTCAAGATAGGGGAGTTTCACACTATCTTTTATCTTTGCTTTTTAGTCTTGTTACTTTACCTTTCAGTGTTTTTTAGTGTCCCTTATCAGAAATCAAAAAAATTAGTTACCTTGCTTTTAGTTATCCTTTCTGTTTAGCCAAGCATGTTAGGATTAGGTGCCTTCAGGGAATCGGAGGTCCTAGATTTCCATCAAAGGGATGGAGAAAATATGAAGAAGGCATGGGACAACATTTCTGATGCGCATAGGAGAATTATGCCTTGGATACCTATAAAAATTGTGCTTATAAATTTTTACCATGGTATTTTTAGATGGTGAAAACACTCTCTTTATATTATACCCGAAGGATATTTCTTAGATTGTGATGAAGCTAGAGCTCTTGAAATTATACATGGTCTATCTAGTTACTTTGTTTATGATCATAGTTTTGATACTGGTATAGATAGACTTGCTACTATTGAAAAGAGAATGGATGCTCTAAACTTGAGAGAAGTAAACAAACCCAAGCCAAATAAGAAAAATGTTTATGCGATAGATGGTGACTGGGAACCCTTTGTTATAATTAGCATCTCTAATCAAGACTTCCTTGCTTTTTGTGACATTGGATCCATGGTTTCTACTATGCAAAAAGTTGTTTATGATTCTTTAAAATTTAACATGGACAAATTGTCATCCTATCATGAACATGCTAATGGAGATATTTCTGAGATCCAGGGAAGGATAAAAGAGGTACCGGTTACATTCCTTAAAGGGATTGCAATGGTTGATTTCTTCGTCATGAAGCCAAACCAAGGAAACATAGTGCTTGGAACGGATTTCCTCCGGGCCGTAAAGGGCTTCATTGATATAGGTAAGGGACAAATACGCCTACGTGGGAAGGCAAAAGGTATGTACCCCTTTCCTAAAAGAAACAAGGATGAACTTGTTGAGGAACCATTTGAAGCGATTTACAACTCCGATTATTATGATGACTTTTGATTCCTCCTTTTTTGCATCATGCCTAGCTTAAAGGAATAAAAGAAAGCGCTTTTGGGAGGCAGCCCACAACGAATTAGGTTTATTTTGCTTTTGTTGTGTCTTGATGTTTGTTACTACAGTAGCAATATCATTGTATCTTTACTTTTCAGCTTTGTGCCAAGTTTAGCTCCGATTGCAAGAAAGTTCAAAACTTGTGACATGCTGTCCAGAAAACAGATTTTGTCCTTGGATAGAAAAATTTCAATAAAATCACCCGATCATATTTTTTATCTGAATTTTTTGACAGCGTGCTCTATATAATTGGATTTCTAGCGTCTGTTCTGCGTTTTTTGATTTGACTTGCAGAAGTGCCCCAATAATATTATTTACTACCTACTGGTCTGTTTTTCACAGATTCTGTCCTGTTTTGCCTTTTCTTCGTTTTTCAAACCTTAAGCTTGCTTTTTATTTGAAAAAACTTTTTGGCGATCTGGAGAAACAACAGCTCTTCAAGAATATCCTTATTTCCAGTAGAGAAAAATTATTTTATTGTGGGTACTAACCTCGCTAATCAGATTATGATGAGTTATGTATGAAGGGAGTTTTCAAGTGTGCGAGGGAAGAAGATAAAAGAAGATTGAGGAGGGTCAAACGATCAATCTTGGGGATGCCCCCGTGCACCCCAAAGAAATATTCAAGAAGACTCAAGCATCTAAGCTCGGGGATGCCCCCATGCATCCCCTTCACCATCAACAATTATCAGTTCGTCTTTCGTTCCACTATATTTTTTATCACTTCATGCGTTATGTGCTATGCTTGGAGCATCTTGCTCTTTATTTCCTTTTTAGTTTTCTTTAGCTTTGCTTTCTGTTCATAAGAAGTTAGAACCCAGATTTCTTTGTGTGGGAGAGAAACACGCTCCACTTCACCCTAGAACACAACATAGGATTTTCATGCTTATCTTTGCTGTGTGTGTTCTTTATCTTTTTCGTAGCTGCTGACATGTTTAGCTCTTAGTTTTCATGCTTATCTTTTCAAGAGCTTTTGTTTAGTTTGTTGCTGGAACTCTCTTGAGTTTTCATGTTTATCTTGTTTAGAGAGTTTTCCTGTTGCACTGAGTTGTGTGTCTTGACTTGAAGTAGGTAATTGAGGCTGCTATTCAATTGTAGTAGTAACTTGCAATAGTTTTGAGGTATTGACATGAGTAATGTTTGAACTTTTGGTGTCAAGAGCTTTATCCTATTAGTGATAGATGTCGTATTTTGGGAAATTCGTGTTTATTTTCGAAAAACCTACAAAATTAGTTGAGAACTTTAGCTACTAGATGGATCACTAATCTTGGGAGGGATCGGATATTAGAGTACACTCACGTACCATGAGTTGAGGATGCGCAAGGATAACCAAACCCCCATACACTCCTCCTCGGGGTACTTGTCTCTTTGTGAACCTCCTAATTAGATTGAGAGTTACCGATAATAAGTGCATGAGTTCTTAAGACTAATGTGAGTATTCGAAAGTTGACGCTTCCACCTAGCCATATTTTTCTAGCCTCTTCGGTACCGTGCATTGCCCTTTCTCACCTCGAGAGTTGGCGCATACTTCTCCGGTGCATCCAAATCCTTGGCACGATACGCTCTATCATCATAAGCCTCATTATATCCTTCCTCAAAACAGCCACCATACCTACCTATCAAGGCATTTCCATAGCCTTTCCGAGATACATTGCCATGCAACATCCACCTTCTCATGACTTGATCTTCATGTCATACATGCTTTTGCTTGATCGATGAGCCGCATGCTAGTTGGGCCTTGCCCTATTCATTTCTACATGACGCGCTAGTATCATTACATATCCTGCTACACTGGCAGAGGCATACATTTGCATACTTCATGATAGTTTCATTTTCTTTATGTTGAGTACTTTTGTAAAGTGTGAAAGATCTTCTATACTTCTTGTAATATATAGAGTGTTGCCCCTAAAGTGAGGAAAAGATCCCAAAGAGGAAAAATCAACAAATCCAAAAGAGGACAAATGAGAGTTAAATAGAAAGAGCCATTGAGGATACCAAAAAATAGAAAAAAGGAGAAAAAGAAATAAAAAGAGAGAAGGGGCACACTACTATTCCTTTTGAGAGATCCACACTCGTACTCCATCTTATATCTTGTACTCCATAGAGATAATCATTCATGCATATAGCTATGTGGGGACCTTCACACTATAGAACTTGGCCTGTATATTCCAATGATGAGCCTCCTCAAATGAGCTCTAGGTCTTCTTAAGCAAGCAAGTTGGATGCACCCCCACTAGTTCCATTGGAGAGCTTACCTTAGCTCATATGTGCATCTGTTGCATGGCAATCCCTACTCCTCACATCATATCTATCATTTGGCTTTCTCTCACCTAAGATTGTCCTCATTGATGTGAGCTTTTCACACCTTTTTTTTCTTCCTCCTCCATCATTTTTCTCTCTTTGCCATCCTAAGTGTCAACTTTCTTGCTTACGCTCATCCATTGCATGAGTGCTCAAAATATCGAAAGGGAGCGGATCATTTTGACTTGTACGTGGCTAGTGGTCTGGGGATGAGTCAAGATAAGATTCCAAAGAAGACCAAGTGTGAAACTTTAGTAGATTAAGTTGTCAACAATAAAAACTATGTTTTACTATATCGTATATTCCTATCCCCTTTCTTGCACGCAAACACCATTTGGAGACATTCGAGTCACGGACAGCGAGAGCTCTTGCACCTTTATGTTCTTATGTTGCTAGTTTCAATACTAAATATAGACTCTTGCCTATTATAACTTGAATTGAATTACATGCCTTGATTCCTTTACTTAAAAGTTCTTATATGGTTGTTAGCATGTCACCATAGCTTTTATCATTTACCTACTCGAGGACGAGCAGGAATTAAGATTGGGGATGATGATACGTCCAAAACTTATCTATGATTTCTGCTTGCTCCATGCCTCTTTTGTGTGATATTGCTATGATATTGATGAACTTCCATACACTTTTGATCATATTTGGACTAACCTATTAAATTAGTGCACCCCAGTGCCAGTTCCCGTTTTCTGCTGTTTTTCTATTTCAGGTTTCCCCCATATTAAAAGTGCTCCAAAAATTCAGGAAAAATCCAATAAAAATTCAGCGTGCAGGAAGCTTCGGGAATCACCGAGGGGGGGCCAGAGGGGACCCACCATGGCCCCAGGCGCCCTCCCGGCGTGCCCTAGGGTGGGGTCGCGCCAGGGTGCCGCCTAGACCCTTTGTTGCGGCCCTGCCTGCCCCCCTTCACCAATGTATTCCCCGTGACGCAAAAACAACGAGACGGGAACCCTTTTTCGCGATCTCTCCTCTGTTCCGCCGCCGTCGCGCTTCCAAGATCGGGAGCACCTGAAGACCTCTTCCCGGCACCCTGCCGTAGGGAGGAACCACCTCCGGGAGCTTCTCCACGACCATGGACGCTTCCCGGATGAACCGTTAGTAGTTCACCTTGGACCATGGGTCTATAATCAGTAGCTATGTGATGTTCTCCTCCCGTCTTTGTTCTTCATGGATTAGACCTCGTGAGCTGCCCTACATGATCGAGGCACTTATGTAATATTTCTGTTGTTGCTATCCTTTGTTTGCTGGTATCCGATGGATTATGAGATTATGCTCAGATTGTGTTTGAGTAATATATTTTATTCTCCTCTTTTATATTTATATTCTTGAGTAATTCTTGCATGTTCTCCGTTGCCGTTTATTGCTTCGGCCAAGTAGTAGGTAGTGACTCCAAGAGGGAGCGTTATGCATGATTGTGGGTTCATGCCCTCCGATGACTAGCTTGAGTGAAAGAAACATGAGTCTAGGGGATGTGCAATTGCCACAAGGGGGAAAACAAAGGTGCTTGTACTTGCGGGTGCAAGGATTGTTTACTTTACGCAAAGTTCTTTAATGCAGTTGTTTGTTGCTTTGAATTTACACTTTGGGTGGGATTCGCAACTTAATACCAGCGAAATGTTCTGGATAGATATCTCAAGGTGGATGATTAGTAGGTAGATGCAGATGGATTTCGGTCTAGTTGTCTTGGCGTATCGCCCAAGCTTTTGCGCCTCTTCCTTTCTTTATAGCATAATTAGCACTGGTATGCGCACATAATCTTGTCAATTGACCAGTTGTAATTTGTTTACTTCGCATGGCTATTTTATCGTCTTTTGGGAGAGAGACATCACTAGTGAACATCATAGGACCCCGGTCCATCTTTCCAATACTGTTTACAACCACTATCAATTTAATGCTTTACTTACTTTTCCGTTGCTATAACTATCATTATTATCCTATGTGTTTTATCCTTTGTAAACAACAAGGCCGGAGGGATTGACAACCCCTTTGTACTCGTTGGGAGCAAAGTTATCTGTTGTGTGTGCAGGTCCATGCCAATCGCCATCTCTGGCGCCATTGTCACCTACCTGTCGTTGCCGGAGTCCTGCTAGAGACAAACCTTTGTATCTTCACCGAGGGAAATTGCCGCTGTCTACATCTCAACCTTCCACTTTGGGTAACCAACGAGGGGGCGTTAATTCATACCATCAGACGCGTGGAGCAAGCAGGCTTCAGCGCAGGATCAGCTGGACCGCGAGCTTCCTCGTCATGCTGATAGGCTCCTTCAGCAGGAGGCACGAATAAGTCATCACCTTCAAACGAAGTGTTGATGAACTGGTCGGCGTTGATATTATCATCGTAATCATCATCAAGATCATCGTCTTCTTGTTGTGCGCCGATGGGATCATGTGGCACCGGCTCGATGACTACCGGTGTTGTCCTAGGTGTGGTGCCCCTTTCCCCCATCATTAAACGCATTTGGGTCTTCGGCCATAGGCATATTTGCCGGAAACAGTCACTAAGGACTGCCGGCTCGTCCTCATCGTATCCGGGGGGTTGAATGGGAGGTTCAACTCTCTTGTAGCCTGAAATCACGAGAGAGATTTGAACCCTATGCATCTCCGGTGCCATCGGCATATTGTGCATGATTCGATTTTGTGGTTGAATGATATTACCTTTGGCAACATCCTTCAACTCGCCGTCCACGACTTGTAATAGAATGCATGAAGTGTCCTCCTGCGAAAGAGATATATGCATGTAGGGCATCAGAGAGATTCCACTAAAAAGGCAAGGAGATGAAGTCCTCGTTTGAGTTGCAGACGCTTATAGTTACCTTGAGGGCGTCGATGTCGGCCAATGAAGAGACCCCGCCGATGACGGCGGGCATGCAAGAGACGGAGGGCGCGCTGCCTCCCGTGGCGTCGGTCGCCCTATTTGCGCTGCCGCCGGGTGCATTATTGTTATGCCCCGGTTGCTCAATCGTGCCTGGAGGACTTACCATCACGTCCGGCGCCGCCTCGGCGGTTTTGGCGGCCGGAGTCACCAATATGCCGAGAGTCGGTGCGGGAGCCACCACTACGGCAGGAGTCGGAACTGCAGGCGCCACGGTGCCCAAGTTGCTGCCGACCATGCTAGGGACCGGTATGGGCCCTTTTCCACCACGCGCTTGCCAATTCGCGAGTGACTGCATCATATCTGGAAGGAGAGCGTTCATCGTCTTCGCTACTTCGTCCTGGACATGCTGCGGAAGCATGTTCACCTTCTCCTGCAGTCCACGAACATAAGCGGCGTCTTCTTCGGTCCTTCTCGCCTTGTGCCCCCTCGAACCGTACTGCTCCGCCGGATTTCCATAATATTCGGACCAATTTAGGTCTGCACCAAAGCCGACTACACGGCTGGCTGACTATGGCTTCTCAATCACGTCGTGAACCTTCTTGACCTTGTTCAACGCCCTGTTAAAGGCGTTGTCCCATGGGCCGGCCGGCTTAGCCGACGACTCTTGCGATGAGGCGATTTTCATTTCCGCTTGCTGCACAAAGAATGTGAAACATTAAGAAATTGTGAACTTCACTGGTGTCAGAACCCTCTATTAGGTAATGTGCTAGGGTTAGCAAGTCACTTGCATCATGCTAAAATTTCAAAAGAAATATTTGAAATCAAAATCAAAAGAAAAATGGGAGAAGGAAACCCCCCAGATGAATTAATTCAAAAGGCCAGATAAAAATCTTCTCCAAAAATTCATGTTAGAATTTTTAAAAGTCTTATAAATGAGTGTGATCACATATCAAGTGATGTGGGAACCACCCCATGCTCATGGATTTTTCAGATATTCAAACAGTGCCTTGGAATTAATCAAAAATCCCTAGGTATTTAAATTATTTGAATTTTAAAAAGTGCCAAACTTTATAAGTGGCTAGTCTATATTATTATGAGGCCATATAAAAAGTTTCAGCATTTTAGAAAATGGCTAGGTATTTATTTTTGCTAGCCAAAACAAATGTCAGAAAATAAAAACAAAAAAGGAAGGGAAAAATCTTACCAGACGCCCAGGCGAAGCCGGCCCAGCCAGCCCACCCGGCCCAGACGGGCAGCAGGGTCTTCTTCCCCGCCCCGCGCCTCCAAGCTGCTCGGTGGAATGCCACCGAGCCAGCCGTGGACGCCACATCGCCGCCGAGAGCCTTCCAGGCCTCCCCATGCCTTCTAGCCACGCCTGGAGACGTCTCTCGCCCTTCCCGATCCATTCCCCCCCTCCAGAGCTTCCTCCTCCTCCTCCCGTGCTCGTTTTCGTCGCCGCCCGAGAACTCGCCGGAGCACCGAAGCGACCCCGCGTGGCCATCGACGCCGAGGAGCCCGTCCAAGCTGTACAGCGTGATCACCATCCTCGACTACGACGACTAGCAGCAGGAGGCGCATCAATTCGGGCCAGACGAGACGCAAGCTTCACCGAGAACTCGCCGGACCCGCGAGCTCGCCGTCGTCGATTCGCCGCCGTTGAAGCCTCCCCGAGCTTACTGTTGCTTCCGTTCGATCTGCGGTGAGCTTCTGAGATTTTCCCCCAAGCTCCTAGCACCCCGTAGCCCCTCTAGAAAAATCCTCCATGAGAACCCGAGCTCCTCGCCGCCATGGTTGAGCTAGAGCTCGCCCTCGTGCTCCTCGCGGCGCCCCAGTGCGCGCTTTGACTTGCGGGCGTTCCAGCTTTCGAACGCGCGCAAGTTCAGCCTAAGCCGTGCACGCTAGCCTTTTCCCCCAACCTCGCAGTCGTTCTGTTTCCGCCCAACACGTCGCCCTCGTCGCTCCCGACCTCCTCGTGACCCCCTGATGCCTCCTCTCGACGCGGACGACGTCCAGGAGCACGCCCATGCCCTCCGTTTCCTCTTCCGTGGCCTCTAGCCGATTCTGGCAAGGGCGCCGCCGTGGCCAGGCCACCGGCGTCAAGCCGCCGATGGGTTAGCCCTTAACCCCGCTCTAATCCACCCCTTGGGTCCCTTACAAGTGGGGCCCCTAACCCTTAACCCCTCTGTTATTTTTAAACAGAGAGGGATTAACCCCACTGTGGCTGACCACTGGACCCCAGACGTCAGACCCCCCCCCACGTTAGCCTTGCGCAAGCATGACACAGTAAACCTTTTTTCCAGAATAAAAAGAATTCAAGAAATCACAGAAAATCCAGAAAATAGCCCAAACTTTGGAAATTCGTAGAAAATTCATATTAACTCCAAATTGGACAAATAATATATGAAAAATGATCAGGAGAAAATAACCTATCCAAAAATCCAACTTTCAACTATGTTTGAGTTGATTTTAAATTGGGACCAGTAGCATTTGTCATTTGATTTAATTGGAATTAAACCAAATTCAATTCAAATATTTTTGCAACTTGAACCATGGCAACATGCTACATTTCAATTACACATCAGAGGCATATCATACACATTTCAAAATGTTTCAAATTGATCAAACAATGTCACATGTAACTTGGCTAAGTTTGAATTCAAATTGGAGTTTGAATTTGCAATTCAATTTGCAATACACTCCATTTAAATTGAATTGCTTCACACATCAAAGCATATACATCAAGTTTCAACCTTCCATCATGTGATTGTGCATTGTATTTACTTTTTCTACCTTGTTTGTTGTTTGTCGAGTAGAGGTGGAACCGGAGCAGGAGGTTGCCCCCTTCGTTGAAGACCCCGAACCTGAACCTCATCAGCAAGACAAGCAAACCCCCATTGATCATGTCGATAAAATCCCACTTCCCTCTCATGTCTCGCTTATGCATTGTATAGGATGATTACCATGATGCGTTTCTACCGCATAGATGAACCCATTCCTTTGCATGACCTATCATTTTGTCACAGTAGTAAACAAACCACAATCCTAGCAAATGTAGGAGTTGATTGATATCATGTGGCCCCTGCAATTGTTACTGCTTATTGCATGCTTAGAGTGATACCATGTTGATACTGTTATGTGAGTCGGGATGGTAGTGATCATGATGATGATGGTAGAAAAGTGTTGGTGAATCTACCCTAATACAAGGTGAACGATGAGAGGCTGTGTAGGAGTACACGGTGGGTTGTCTCGTTGAACACCTCCCTAAGTCCGAGTTCTTGTGTGGTGATCCAAGATGAAGAGTACAACCACACATTGGGCTCAATGACCCCTCTCAACCTATTAACTCATCCCTTTCGATGTCCAGATGTCGCAATAGTTTGGAGTTCTGGTAGGTATGTGGCCTGGCTGTTAAGTGAGAGAACGGCTCACCCGAGACCGGCTTATGCACCACGCACACATCACGATAGTGGTAGCCAACCCAAGTAGGCGGATTTCTCGGACTAGATCGGCTATGAGGTAACAGTTGTGGTGAGCATCCTCGCTGGCACCCCTTGAATGGTGTCGAGATCAAAGGCGGTAAATGATGATCATGTGTGTGTAGCGGTACACCCCTGCAGGGTTAACAAAATATTCGAATAGCCGCGTCCACGGTTATGGACTGCTTGGAAAGCTTAGCTTGATTATTAGACAACTTGAACTGGATACTTCTAAAACCCACCAAGATAAGTGTGAGTGCTATGGCGTGATTTCTCATGGGGAAGTCGAGGAAGGCACCATAGTGGTGTAATTGGTTGGAGAAAGTAGTGGACTCGTGTACGCTTCTTACCTCAAAGTCTGGTACTCGTAGTTCAGGACTAGCCAAGTCAAATATGGCACTTCTGCAAGTGAAACCCCACCTCCCTTTACCTTGATACATATGTACTCACGTTTTCTTAATCTATGTTTTAGATGAACCCACTGACCCCGAAGGTGGCTTCTTCGTCGAGCTGGACGACTGAAGATCAAGCTAGTCTAGTCCCAGTCAGACGACTGGTTCCCTCGTGGAGGGCATGTGTTTAAATAAGGCTTCTTAAGCCATTTGTTAAACTTGTCTGTACTTAGACATACTTTGCTTCCGCTTGTTGTTGTAATGTTGGAACACATGTTTGTGATCTCTGTGTGCACTCTATAAGAGTTATCAATAAAAATGTATACTTTGTAGAGAATTGCAATGATACCTACTGTTCATACAAGGCATGTGTGCTGCGTGTATGTTTATAACATGCATGTCTTTGTATGGGTTTTCGAGACCTTAGTTGTGATCTGGCTGGCGGTCTTTCATACACCAAGTGGCCCTTAGATGTGCGCAGCTTGGGGCATCGCGATGCTATTGTTCGAGACTCTGTCTCGTGCACACTTTCTGGTATGATCGAGCCCGCCCTAGACCCTGACTAAGTGATCGGGCTGGAGTAAGTCTATGTAAGAGTTATGAGATAGTCGATAGTATGGTTGAGGCGACTTGTCTTTGAATATGGGAGTTCACCACCCATATCATTAGACTTGTGTGCGGACGATGAGGACCCATCTCAGTTGATCATCCGGCCTGGATGGGATGCCCCTCACGTACGATGCTCTCCGAGAACGTTCTGTGATTGGCCTTATCTGCTTAGACAAGTGGGTATGGTTCTCGGCTCTCCATATGACTATGTCTTAACTGGACTTGCATACGCTAACCTTGGGTCCCGACAGACTTGGTATCAGAGCAGGACTGACTGTAGGACTAGTAGCCTTGGCCGAAGTCGAGTCTAGCTTGCTATAGTTATATAGTTACTCTGGGTATATAAGGGAAAAACGTAAGGCTTCTTTTTTCTCCTTACCCCCTTCGTTCTGAGTTCTGAGTCACCCTCATCTTATTATACGGGAAGATAGGACTAGGCTCTCCTCTGTCTAACTAGAACATCTCGTTGTTTGCTTCCTTGTAGCCGTAGGAAAGTTGTGATCGGTTTGTTAGAGTGGTTATGCTTCCTGATTTCTTACATCGTATGTAAGTGTTGTTTACATGTTGTGAGAAATTGTCTTTTTCTTGCAATTACAGCCATTATGCTGTCCGAGTCATTCCTGGTTTATCTCATAATCTGATGCATTTGCAAACTCCTTCTTTCTGTTTCAGATGGAAGATCTTCCCCCTCGGCAGATTGTTCGTTTGACCAGGTGCCTCGGTGTGTGTGGCCATCCCGCCACGTGGATCGAGATGATGTCCAATGTGGGATATCGATGGTATCCTGAGTACACCGTCGAGGAGAAGTTCCATGACTTCAACCAGACCCAGTTCCACTGCATTGTTAGGATCTACCCGCACCACGTTGGAGTCACTCAGCCTATCCACTTTGGACATCGCATTGGCATTACCGAGAACATGGCTGTGCAGGATGCTGCATACTCATGTATTACCCTGCTGAGAGAGGAGCACACTATGCTGAGAGAGACCTCATTCCGCTATATCCCTGCTGCACTTCCAGGAGAAGAGGGATATTACACCGGACTCTACTCAGATCACTCTGCAGAAGATCCAGTACTTCAGATGACTTCTAGGTTTGCTAGTGATCGAGATCGTGATGCACGCACTCTCCGTTTTGAGCTTCACGCCACCCGTGTTCGTCTGTATCGAGCACTGACACTCTTGGCACCCTTCGTGAGTGTTGGATCAGTCGAGTATGACGCTATCTACTCAGTTAGGACTCAGATGCCTTCTCGAGTTGCTTGGCCCGAGATTGGAGGCATTTTTCCACCCCGTGGTCCTTTGATTCCACCCTACGCTGGACCTAGGCCCCATCCTTGCCCAAATGGATATCAGGGTCCACAGGCCTCCGTGTTTTCCGATGGTCACCTTCAGCTACCGGGATACGCGGGTAACTTTTACGAGGACTACTATGGAGATGGAGATGAGTGAGACCGCCTGTGGTCTTACTTAGTGAGGATGTAGTAGTATCTTAGTATATTGTACGCAAGGTGTTCTATGTTCCAGAGGCTTAGATAAATAATGTATAGGAAGTCAGAGTGCCTCTGAAGGATGTATCATCTTCATGACGTTTGTATTAGCTTGGTGCTTGTACTAAAACGATGTATGGTTTGTATGACAGCTTGTGAATATATGGCTTGTATTCTTTTATCACCATGTTGTCAAGATGATTACTTCCTTTGCTCTGTAATCCTTCCAGTACTTCAATACCTTGTTTGGATTCTTCCAATCAACTCTGTTTGACTTTGGTCTTTCACCTTCAGGATGTATCAAGGAACCCGTGGCCAGCTTGGTCATAACCATGGTCGTGGGAATGAACAGGCGGAAGGCAACCTTCCACCCCCACCACGATGGCTCAGGTTCTGATGGAGGTTGAGAGGAACTGCCGAGACTCTCACCATCTGCTGGAAGTCATTGCTCGCAACACCACTCAGCAGCGCAACGAGTTGGTGTCCCTGAACGACTTCATGTGGCTTCATCCCCCGGTTTTCAGTTACTCCACCGAGCCCCTTGACGCCGATGACTGGCTTCGCAGCATCGAGAGGAAGCTCCAGGCAGGCCATGTTGCGGATGGCGACAAGGTCAGCTATGCCACCTATCACCTTGAAGGTGCAGCTAGCTCTTGGTGGGAGAACTTCCTGAACATGCGTCCCGTTGGACCGCCTGCATCTTGGGATGAATTCTGCACTTCCTTCCGTGAGCACCACATTCCCAAGGGTCTTATGGACCGCAAGCGTGAGGAGTTCTGCAACCTCACCCAAGGCAGAAGGACTGTTGACGAGTTTAGTCGTGAGTTCAACCAACTTGCTCGTTATGCTACTGAAGAAGTCTCCACCGATGCAAAGAAGCAAGAGAGGTTCCGTCGTGGACTCAATTCCGGACTCCGTCGTGAGCTCAACCTACATGACTTTGCCACCTTCCAGGTCCTTGTCAACAAGGCCATCAAGGCAGAGGACATGAACACCCCCAAAGACATCCGCAAACACCCTAGAGATGATGGATCATCCAGTTCCGGCTCTCAGAAGCGCAAGATCTGGATCCCAAATAGTATGTTCCGCCAGAACAACCCACCGAGGCCATCCTATGTGGCGCCTCGTCCACCAACTCCGTTCCACCCAGCTCCACCAAACAACCCAGCTCCACGCACTGTCTTTGGAACCTGTTACAAGTGTGGTCAGGAAAGCCACTACTCTCGTGATTGTCCCCAGACCCAGCTACAGAATCAGAATGCTCCACCCCGTGTCGTAGGCAACAACAACGGTCGTGGCAAGCCACCCCAGAAGGTCTACACCGCCAAACCCGCTCCTCCCGCCACTCGTGGACGTGTGAACCAGATTGCCGCCGAAGAGACTGACGACACCACTGACGTCATTCTTGGTACTCTCCCAGTCAATTATGTTCCTACTTCCGTTATTTTCGACCCAGGAGCATCTCATTCATTCATGTCGGAAATTTATGCACTTCGTCATGAGCTATCTTTTGTTGAATTGTCCACCCCCATGATTATTCAAACTCCAGGGTCAAGATGGCAAACTAATAGAGTAAGCCACGGTAATCAAATTGCAATTGAGGGTTTAGTATTCCTTGCTTCACTCATAGCCCTCAAATCTTCAGATATTGATGTCATCCTTGGCATGGATTGGCTATCAAGACAGAATGCCTACCTGGATTGCAAAGGCAAATCCGTGAAACTCACCCACCCTTCAGGCAAGACCGTCAACTATACCTCACCCAGAACAAGAACCCAAGTGCATTCTTTGAATGTACTTCCCCTTCCAGAACTTGAAGATATTCCGGTGCTTCGTGACTTCTCGGATGTCTTTCCTGAAGAGCTGCCGGGCATGCCACCCGACAGATGTGTAGAGTTCATAGTAGATCTTGTGCCAGGAACCGCACCAATTTCTAGACGCCCATACAAAATGGCCCCACGTGAGTTAGCTGAGCTTAAAACCCAACTGGAAGCTTTGTTGGAAAAAGGCTTCATCCGCCCTAGCTCATCGCCATGGGGTTGCCCCGTTCTGTTCGTAACGAAGAAAGATGGAACAGAAAGGATGTGCGTAGACTATCGCCCGCTAAATTTAGCGACAATAAAGAATAAGTACCCATTGCCCAGGATCAATGATCTTTACGATCAACTTGCAGGATCCTCTATCTTCTCCAAGATGGATTTGAGATTGGGTTATCATCAAATCAAAATCCGAAACGAGGACATTCCCAAAACGGATTTTACTACTCATTATGCTCTTTACGAGTACACCGTCATGTCCTTTGGTTAACCAATGCCCCCGCCACTTTCTCACGCATGATGAATTCAATCTTCATGGAGTACTTAGATAAATTTATTGTGGTTTATCTTGATGATATTCTCATCTACTCGAAGAACGAAGAAGAACATGCCAAACACCTAAGGCTGGTATTGAAGAAACTTAGAGAGCATCGCCTGTATGCTAAATTCTCCAAGTGTGAATTTTGGCTACCAGAAGTGACCTACTTAGGCCACGTGATTTCTGCAAAAGGCATTGCTGTGAATCCCGAGAGAGTTCAGGCCGTCCTTGACTGGACTCCATCTGAATCGGTTAAGCAAGTTAGGAGTTTTCTTGGCCTAGCCAGCTATTGCCGTCGCTTCGTCGAGAACTTTTCTAAAGTTGCAAAGCCTCTAACTGAACTCCTCAAGAAAGATAAGAAATTCCTATGGACTCCCAAGTGCGAGGAAAGCTTTCAAGAGCTAGAAAGAAGGTTGACTTCTGCACCCGTACTTGCACCTCCACACACCAAAAAGGATTTCGAGATCTATTGTGACGCATCACGGCAAGGGTTAGGATGCATACTTCTGCAAGATCGACATGTGGTAGCTTATGCTTCACGCCAGTTGCGTCCACATGAAGAGAACTATCCTACCCATGACCTTGAACTCGCTGTCGTAGTTCATGCACTAACAACTTGGCGACATTACCTCCTTGGTAATCATTGTGAGATCTATTCCGACCACCAAAGCCTCAAATTCATTTTCACCCAGCCAGATCTTAATCTCAGGCAAAGACGCTGGATTGAGTTGATAAAAGATTACGACGTAGGAATTTCTTACACCCCAGGCAAAGCCAATGTCATGGCTGATGCACTAAGTCGTAAGTCGTATTGTAACAACCTCATGTTACAACAGTATCAACCACTTCTTCATGAGGAATTTCGCAAGCTTAATCTTGAGATTGTTCCTCATGGCTATCTTTCTACCTTGGTGGCGAAACCAACTCTTGAGGATCAAATCATAGTTGCCCAAAGGCGTGCACGAGGTGTTCGCCGGATCAAGGAGAACATTGCTAGAGGAGTTGCTAAGTGTTTCTCCACAGATAGCAAGGGAACGGTATTCTTTGAAAATGGTTTAGTAGTACCTAAGAATAGGGAACTAAGGCAACTCATCCTCAAAGAAGCCCATGACACACCCCTCTCAATTCATCCCGGTAGCAAAAAAATGTACCGAGATCTACGCCAGAGATTTTGGTGGACCAGGATGAAGAGAGACATTGCTCAATTTGTTGTCGAATGTGATGTTTGTCGTCGCATTAAGGCAGAACATCAAAGACCTGATGGTACACTTCCACCTTTATCTATTCCAGAGTGGAAATGGGACAAAGTCGGTATGGACTTCATCACCGGCTTTCCAAAAACCCAGAAAGGAAACAATGCCATCTTCGTTGTCATAGATAGGCTTTCCAAAGTTGCTCACTTCCTTCCAGTTCGCGAGTCTATAACTGCTAGCCAGTTAGCGGACTTGTACGTCTCTAGAATTGTATCCCTTCATGGTGTTCCTTTGGAAATCAATTCTGATCGCGGTAGCCTTTTCACCTCTAGATTTTGGGGAAGCTTTCAGAATGCTATGGGAACTCATCTCTCCTTTAGTACAGCTTTCCATCCTCAGTCTATCGGTCAAGTCGAAAGGGTTAACCAAATTCTTGAAGACATGCTCAGAGCTTGTGTTATCTCATTCGGAAAGAATTGGGAGAAGTCTCTGCCATTCGCCGCATTTTCTTATAACAATAGTTTTCAATCTAGTCTGAACATGGCTCCTTTTGAACTCCTATATGGACGACGATGTCGAACACCACGAAACTGGTCAGAAACCGGCGAAAGACAATTCTTTGGACCGGATATGATCAAGGAAGAAGAAGAGCAAGTTCACATTGTTCGTGATCAATTGAAAGCAGCCCAGTCTCGTCAGAAAAGCTACTATGATCGTCATCATAGGCAAGAGAGCTACAATCTGGATGAGAAGGCTTACCTTCGGGTTACTCCTCTGAAGGGAACCCAACGTTTCGGTATCAAAGGTAAGTTGGCCCCACGTTACATCGGACCTTTCCGCATTCTTGCTAAACGTGGAGAAGTTGCCTACCAACTTGAACTACCCCCGCACCTTTCCCGAGTACATGATGTATTCCATGTGTCCCAACTCAGGTGTTGCTTCAAGGACCCCATCCGCGAAGTCGACCATGAAACGCTTGATCTCCAAGATGACCTTTCTTATCGAGAATACCCCGTTCGTATTCTTGACTCCGCAGAGCGTGTCACTCGTTGTCAGAAGATTAGGTTTCTGAAAGTGCAATGGTCACACCACTCTGAGAGAGAAGCTACGTGGGAAAGAGAAGACCGTCTCAGTGCCGAGTACCCCACCTTCCTCCCGCAGACTTCTGAATCTCGGGACGAGATTCTGTTGAGTGGGGGCGAGTTGTCAGAACCCTCTGTTAGGTAATGTGCTAGGGTTAGCAAGTCACTTGCATCATGTTAAAATTTCAAAAAAATCTTTGAAATAAAAATCAAAAGCAAAATGGGAGAAGGAAACCCCCCAGATGAATTAATTCAAAAGGCCAGATAAAAATCTTCTCCAAAAAATCATGTTAGAATTTTGAAAAGTCTTATAAATGAGTGTGATCACATATCAAGTGATGTGGGACCCACCCCATGCTCATGGATTTTCAAATATTCAAACAGTGGCTTGGAATTAATCAAAAACCCCTATTTGAGTTAAGATTCAAATTATTTGAATTTTAAAAAGTGCCAAACTTTATAAGTGGCTAGTCTATATTATTATGAGGCCATATAAAAAGTTTCAGCATTTTAGAAAATGGCTAGGTATTTATTTTTTCTAGCCAAAACAAATGTCAGAAAAGAAAAACAGAAAATGAAGGGAAAAATCTTACCAGACGCCCAGGCGAAGCCGGCCCATCTAGCCCACCCGGCCCAGAGGGGCAGCAGGGTCTTCTTCTCCGGCCCGCGCCTCCAAGCTGCTCGGTGGAATGCCACCAAGCCAGCCGTGGACGCCACATCGCCGCCGAGAGCCTTCCAGGCCTCCCTGTGCCTTCTAGCCACGCCTGGAGACGTCTCTCGCCCGTCCCGATCCATTCCCCCCCTCAAGAGCTTCCTCCTCCTCCTCCCGTGCTCGTTTTCGTCGCCGCCCGAGAACTCGCCGGAGCACCGAAGCGCCCCCACGTGGCCATAGACGCCGAGGAGCCCGTCCAAGCTGTCCAGCGTGATCACCGTCCTCGACTACGACGACTAGCAGCAGGAGGCGCATCAATTCAGGCCAGACGAGACGCATGCTTCACCGAGAACTCGCCGGACCCGCGAGCTCGCCGTCGTCGATTCGCCGCCGTTGAAGCCTCCCCGAGCTTACTGTTGCTTCCGTTCGATCCGCGGTGAGCTTCTGAGATTTTCCCCCAAGCTCCTAGCACCCCATAGCCCCTCTAGCCAAATCCGCCATGAGAACCCGAGCTCCTCGCCGCCATGGTTGAGCTAGAGCTCGCCCTCGTGCTCCTCGTGGCGCCCCAGTGCGCGCGTTTGACTCGCGGGCGTTCCAGCTTTCGAACGCGCGCAAGTTCAGCCCAAGCCATGCACGCTAGCCTTTTCCCCCAACCTCGCCGTCGTTCTGTTTCCGCCCACCACGTCGCCGTCGTCGCTCCCGACCTCCCCGTGACCCCTAGATGCCTCCTCTCGACGCGGACGACCTCCAGGAGCACGCCCATGCCCTCCGTTTCCTCTTCCGTGGCCTCTAGCCGATTCCGGCAAGGGCGCCGCCGTGGCTAGGCCACCGGCGTCAAGCCGCCGGTGGGTTAGCCCTTAACCCCGCTCTAATCCACCCCCTGGGTCCCTTACAGGTGGGGCCCCGAGCCCTTAACCCCTCTGTTATTTTTAAACAGAGAGGGATTAACCCCACTGTGGCTGACCACTGGACCCCACACGTCAGACCCCCCCCCCCCCCCACGTCAGCCTTGCACAAGCATGACGCAGTAAACCTTTTTTCCAGAATAAAAAGAATTCAAGAAATCACAGAACATCTAGAAAATACCCCAAACTTTGGAAATTCATAAAAAATTCATATTAACTCCAAATTGCACAAATAATATATGAAAAATGATCAGGAGAAAATAACCTATCCAAGAATCCAACTTTCAACTATGTTTGAGTTGATTTTAAATTGGGACCAGTAGCATTTGTCATTTGATTTAATTGGAAGTAAATCAAATTCAATTCAAATATTTTTGCAACTTGAACCATGGCAACATGCTACATTTGAATTACACATCAAAGGCATATCCTACACATTTCAAAATGTTTCAAATTGATCAAACAATGTCACATGTAACTTGGCTAAGTTTGAATTCAAATTGGAGTTTGAATTTGCAATTCAATTTGCAATATACTCATTTAAATTGAATTGATTCACACATCAAAGCATATACATCAAGTTTCAACCTTCCATCATGTGATTGTGCATTGTATTTACTTTTGCTACCTTGTTTGTTGTTTGTCGAGTAGAGGTGGGACCGGAGCAGGAGGCTGCCCCCTTCGTTGAAGACCCCGAACCCGAACCTCGTCAGCAAGGCAAGCAAACCCCCATTGATCATGTCCATGAAATCCCACTTCCCTCTCATTTCTCACTTATGCATTGTATAGAATGATTACCATGATGCGTTTCTACCGCATAGATGAACCCATTCCTTTGCATGACCTATCATTTTGTCACAGTAGTAAGCAAACCACAATCCTAGCAAATGTAGGAGTTGATTGATATCATGTGGCCCCTGCAATTGTTACTGCTTATTGCATGCTTAGAGTCATACCATGTTGATACTGTTATGTGAGTCGGGATGGTAGTGATCATGATGATGATGGTAGAAAAGTGTTGGTGAATCTACCCTAATACAAGGTGAACGATGAGAGGCTGTGTAGGAGTACACGGTGGGTTGTCTCATTGAACACCGCCCTAAGTCCGAGTTCTTGTGTGGTGATCCAAGATGAAGAGTACAACCACATATTGGGCTCACTGACCCCTCTCAACCTATTAACTCATCCCTTTCGATGTCCGTATGTCGCAATAGTTCGGAGTTCTGGTAGGTCTGTGGCCTGGCTACTAAGTGAGAGAACGGCTCACCCGAGACCGGCTTATGCACCACGCACACATAACTTGGGTCCACTTCGGTAAACCGGCCGGGTTCACGATAGTGGTAGCCAACCCAAGTAGGTGGCTTTCTCGGACTAGATCGGCTATGAGGTAACAGTTGTGGTGAGCATCCTCGTTGGCACCCCTTGAATGGTGTCGAGATCAAAGGCGGTAAATGATGATCATGTGTGTGTAGCGGTACACCCCTGCAGGGTTAACAAAACTATTCGAATAGCCGCGTCCGCGGTTATCGACTGCTTGGAAAGCTTAGCTTGATTATTAGACAACTTGAACTGGATACTTCTAAAACCCACCAAGATAAGTGTGAGTGATATGGCGTGCTTTCTCGTGGGGAAGTCGAGGAAGGCACCATAGTGGTGTAATTGGTTGGAGAAAGTAGTGGACTCGTGTACGCTTCTTACCTCAAAGTCTGGTACTCGTAGTTCAGGACTAGCCAAGTCAAAGCTGGCACTTCTGCAAGTGAAACCCCACCTCCCTTTACCTTGATACATATGCATGAGTACTATAGCTGCTATGTAAGTCTTGCAGAGTACGACTTTGTACTCACGTTTGCTTAATCTATGTTTTAGATGAACCCACTGACCACGAAGGTGGCTTCTTCATCGAGCTGGACGACTGAAGATCAAGCTAGTCTAGTCCCAGTCAGACGACTGGTTCCCTCGTGGAGGGCATGTGTTTAAATAAGGCTTCTTAAGCCATTTGTTAAACTTGTCTGTACTCAGACATACTTTGCTTCCGCTTGTTGTTGTAATGTTGGATCACATGTTTGTGATCTCTGTGTGCACTCTATAAGAGTTATCAATAAAAATGTATACTTTGTAGAGAATTGCAATGATACCTACTGTTCATACAAGGCATGTGTGCTGCGTGTATGTTTATAACATGCATGTCTTTGTATGGGTTTTCGAGACCTTAGTTGTGATCTGGCTAGCGGTCTTTCATACACCAAGTGGCCCTTAGATGTGCGCAGCTTGGGGCATCGCGATGCGATTGTTCGAGACTCTGTCTCGTGGACACTTTGTGGTATGATCGAGCCCGCCCTAGACCCCGGCTAAGTGATCGGGCTGGAGTAAGTCTATGTAAGAGTTATGAGATAGTCGATAGTATGGTTGAGGCGACTTGTCTTTGAATATGGGAGTTCACCACCCATATCATTAGACTTGTGTGCGGACGATGAGGACCCATCTCAGTTGATCATCCGGCCTGGATGGGATGCCCCTCACGTACGATGCTCTCCAAGAACGTTCTGTGCTTGGCCTTGTCTGCTTAGACAAGTGGGTACGGTTCTCGGCTCTCCATATGACTATGTCTTAACTGGACTTGCATACGCTAACCCGGGTCCCGACAACTGGAGAATTCAATCGACAAGGTCGCGTGGTAAACTACTTACCACGGCAGTCGTAAACTCCTGAATCTTAGGATCGATAACTATTTTCGAGGTTGCTTTGTCCTTATTGCTCCGGGACCTCACAAAGAATTCGGTCTGTGGATCATCTTTGTATGGCTGGAAGGTGTTAGGTATGCCTGCTGCGGCGTACTCGGCGTCCTCCTTGTCCCATTTAGGCTTGGAAATTCTGTAACCACCGGCTCCGAGACGGTGGTTACCTATGAACTGCGACCGCATGGCCTTGCCCTTTGCACTCGCGGCATTGGCTGGCTCGGACTCACACCTAGCCTTGAAAAGGTTGTAGGTAGCTTCGTCGATCAACGACTCTTTCTCCTTGAGCTCCTCCCAGGTTTTGTTCTTTTCAATAATTGCCCTCTTCACCTGGGTTTTCCAACTGGACGAGGCCTTGCTCATCTTCTTGAGGGCCCATGTGTTTACTTTGAGTTTCGTGTTATCGTACGGCTCCGGAAACTTGCATCGTCCATGCAGCTTGTTGATAAGAAGCTGACAATAATGAATATTCTCACGACTCCTAAGGTTAATCGTGGTGATTGGCACGGTGTTGCGGAGGATCGCCGTGACTTGACGGCCGTACCCTTCCGAAAAACGTTCGGGTTGTTTAGGAATCCCGACGGCGGTCACAACAGTAAACTCTTGCCTGATGGTGCCGACCTTGGTCGGTTTCCGATTCCTCTTCTTCGACTAGGTACCATCTGTGTTGGAGTATTCCCAAAATTGCTTCCTTTTTTTCCGGGCTGAGAAGAAGGACCGGCGTCGGCTCCGGTCGACATGTTTGCACTAGTACAATATTAAGAAATGCAACTACTTAATTAATTAGCACAATAAATAAATGCAACTACTCTCATGTTAAGAAAAATAGCAAAGGTCATGCACGAATTCACGAAAAAATTCGGCATGACCTTTGCTATTTTTCTTAACATGAGAGTGCCCCATCCTCAACCGAAACGGAAGTTAATCAACCTTTTGGGAGAAAGGGGATAATGAGAGTCCCTGCACAACATATAGAATAACATGTATGTCACAATAAACAGCAACATAACATTTGTTCTTATCAGATTTCATAACAAGAGGCACCAAATATCAAGTAAAAAAGTGGATATATGCTTATACATACAAGAAATTAAACAAATTACAACGGAATAAATAGAGCACCATCAAATTCCTCAAAGGTATGACCAATTTCACTTCAAAAAATAGAGCACCATCTAACTATCTCTCTATTTTGGCAATACACAAAATAGTAGATAAAAACAGTGGATAAAAACAGTGGATAAAAATTCCCCAACCAGCATATATATGAAGCAATTGGAGGACTCGTAGTAGAGCAGGAGATGTCCAAAGTTTACTAGTTGGATTCCCTGTTGGGGTGCTACTTTTTCTATTTTGCTTGCATGTTTGATTCTTTTTTTTCAATGGGAGGATGTATCGATGGTTCCTCCTCTGCCTTTGGTTTTATTCAACTCCAAACCGAAGAGGAGAGGTCAGTAGTTGTTTCGAAGTTGTTTTTACTTATTGTTGTTTGGAAGAAGATGCCATCAAAATGCCTCCTGCACTAGTAGATATCTTTTGACTGCAAATAATGTATCTAGTTCATCATCTTGACTGGAAATAATGTATCTAGTTCCTCATCTTACATGGATCTTTGTTTTGGTAAAAATAAAGTGCATGTGTGTGTAAGTATGTCAATAAAACCCACTGGATGATTAAATAAAATTGATGCTGATCATGCCTTTAGTTTTAATGCATAATCTATCAGATTATGTTGGTTCTTGTGATCCTCAGAGATAAACCCTAGCCATGGGGACAGGGGAGCAGGGGGTCGGCGCCGGGGTGGATGCAAATCAAGGGGGTCGGCGCCGTTCTCATCTCGGGGGAGTTGGGGTGGCGGCTCCGGGGGTGACGAAGACGAAGGGATCGAGGGACGATGTCCACGGCGCCTCCGGTGGCATCGACGGGCTTCCCGACTCGGGTTCCGCGGTGGAGAGGAAGGAGACGAACCCGACGAGGCTCCGGTGGCAGCTCCAGTGGTGGCGAGGGCGATGGTCGGAGAGGGGGGATCGAAAGGCGGGGGTGGCTCAAGTGGCGGACGGCGGCGACCAGTGCGGTTGGCCGGTGGGGATCGAATGGGTGTGGGCACGGGAAAGGGGAGGGGGTGATGGAGGTTAAGGCTTGCAAAATGCGCCATGCATAAGAGGACTTAGTGGCGCATTGCGGCAATATGCGCCACCCCTAAGAGTTTTTTTATTTTTTTTGTTCAATTATTTTTTTATTAAACATGCCTTGTCACATTATGAATGAATATTTCCATTTCTTCTTCTTGGAGTATATTGTAAGTATGTAACAACAAAGATTGTGTTTGATGTGTGTTCCTTGCTTCAGGTTCTCTCCTGTCCATGTAGCCATTGGGTTGTGAATATTAAGCAGGATTCCTCTCCTCCTCTTTAAGACAAGTAAGAATCACCAACCAAGCCCAGTATTCTGGCAGTGCTGTAAGGATTATGATGGAAACACAGATCCCTGATGGTTATAATATGTAGGTGGAGTCATGAAGTGGATGCAAACAAAGAAAAGCTTTAACAAAATACTAGGTGTAATGTGAGAGGGTAGCAACCTATTGGATATGTGCCCTAGAGACAAATTAATAAAGATATTTGTCACATATCCGTTTTGTTCATAATACGTTTTATACTGTGCTATAACTGTATTACTTGGAAATACTAATACAGGTGTAGTATAAAACATGGTCCGTAGTTTAACTCGGGTAAACTATCTCATTGGGCAATTGATTGATCAAGCTTTCCTGATCATGGCGACACTTAAGTCCATTGAAAATGAGGTCATATCGTTAAGGGGAATGATGTGATGGACATACACCCACCTAAAGTACTGCAATGTGATCGAGTCACATAGTTCAGCGTTGCTATGACTTTGTAACGATCGTACGTAATTGTCATCTATGAGGAGACTTTGATTTGTATCCCACCGCCTGACTGAAATATGCTGGCTATAACGGTGCACTTTGGGTATTCCGAAATAGATGGTTGATTAGTATGTTAATAGATCAGAGCGGTATTTGTCAGTCCTTGTGACAGGACATGTACTCTGGGCCCACTCGATGATATTGCATCAACACCTTGCAAGGACGTGACTAGGTCACAAGAGATGAAATGATCATGGACGAGAGAAGTTGTTTGTTGTGAACGAGATGTGAACACGGTATGTAGGATACCGATGATCAAACCTCGGACAAACAAAGTACCGCAGCACAAAGGGATTACGTCGTATCGTTAACGGTTTCCCAAAGCGATCGAAGTTCATTCGATGGAAGCGCAGGGGCTGTCAAGGATTGTAACCAGGTCCAACTGACTAGTCATTGGTCAATGAGAAGAGTCTCGACCATGTCTGCTGTTTCCCGGACCGTTAGGGTGTTACACTTAAGGGCAATCGATGCATAGAACAGTTACGAGATCAATCGGTGAAATAGGAGGAATCACTGGAATAGTTCCGGAGGAGGACGGAATGGTTTCCGGACATTTTGAATAGTTCAAAATAAAGTTTAATTGATTGAATAATGTTTTATTATTTAATTATCTGAATTAAATATTTAAAACATATTAAATAAATTAAAAAAAATGGGAAAAAGGCTAAATGGGCCCATGGGGCCCATTAAGGGAGGAGGGGGTCTCCCCCTTGGGCTTGGCGCCAAGGGTGGTGCCCACCACCCCCCTTGGGCTTGGCGCCAAGGGTGGGGCCCACCACCCCCCTTGGCCGGCGAACTCCCCCCCCTTGGGAGTTTAGTCCCACATGGGGGAGGGGAGGAGGATGGCACCCCCCTTGGCCTATATAAGGAGGGGTAGACCCCCCTTTTTCCAACACACCAATATCTCCTGCTTCCTCCTTCTCCTTCCCAGAAGTGTTCTCCCCTTGTTTGGAGTCTGCACCTGGATTGGAGTTCTCCACCATAAGGCAGGCCGTCGTTCTGCTGGAGTCGGGATCCGTAGCCGTCTTTCTTCCGCTGCTCGCCTGGTTCGGGGCCCGGGAGGAACATCGATTGTACCGTACGTGTATAATATCTTCGAGGCACTACACCTGTGGTGCTACTTCATCGCTGGAGGTTTACCAGGAGTCATCCTCGCCGGTGGTGGTCTTCTACACGGCAGGGAGGTCGAGTTCCGAGTCTACGCCAGCCACGTTCGCAAGAACGTTTCCCTCTTTCGGTCTTCAAAGGTATGAACACCGATTCGCTCCGTTACTTTACATCGCCATAGCATAGATCTTGGGTTCGGGTACCGTAGGTATGAAAATTTTGTGTTTTCTTCCCCGTATCCCAACAGTGGTATCATGAGCTAGCTATGCGTAGATGTATTGTACGGGTAGAACACATCTAGGATGTGGGCATCGAATCTTCATTCGTTGCCCTCCCACGTGTACTCATTTAGCGTTGCGGCAATGTTTGATGAAGCGGCCCCCGACCGAACTTACGCGTTTACGCGAGACTGGTTCCACGCTTGACATATGGCTTGTACCATATAAAGTGGCTGGGGGGTGTCTGTCTCTCTGCATTAGCGATGCGAAGATGTTTGCAACGGAGGGCCCCGACAGGGGTGTAATAGAGACGGATGGGAGAAGGTGTTGTGGCATGTTTTTCGCAGGATAGAAACGGTTCTCTCTATCGAAACCCCTAGCAGCCGCGTAAAACTTGCACAACCTAAAGTAGAAAGGCGTGTAACTTTGCTTTGCATGAAGGGGGGTCATAGGTTGTATGATTTACAGTTTTACTTCCTGTTTTATGCTAGTATGCTAGATATATCGACGGTAGCACGAAACAGGACCATCTCTCACAATACCAACATTGTGTTCTCCCTTGGTGGGCACCGCCTGGAAGGTTCTCCCATATGGATTGATGCTCCGTACATACCGGAGTTGTCCTACATATTCAACGGATATGCATGAGGTTGGGTTCGGCAAGCCTGGCATATGCAGATATGGCCTTGCTGAACAGCTAACATCAAGGTTCGATTGGAAGGCTTGACGTATGTAGATGCGGTCCTGGAACACAGGAGACCGAAAGGTCGAGCACGAGTCACATGCCTGATGTGATTGGCTTAGAGGCCTACCTGGTTCGCATACTAATGTCCTTGACGATCAGGGGAGGTATGGGGGCTGGGATTGTGTAATAACTTAGTTAAATTGAGAGGTGTTTATCTTAGTGGGAGCTTTCTAGAATTTTGAGATTAAATTGAAACTCCACATTATGAAAAAAAGTCTAAAGATGTATCCTTGTGAATCAACCTTGTAGATGGCAGCACCTCGCCCCTCGTTCAACTTAGGATCATTCCTAGAGAAAGATAAGCTAAAAACAGATGGGAAAAACTTCACCAACTGGTTCCGCACCCTGAGGATTCTCCTCGTTCCCCTCAAGATGGCATACGTACTAGAGGGCGCGTTAGGTGACGCACCAGCAGATGATGCCAGTCAGGACGAGAAGAATGTCTATCTCTCCAGGACTGATGATTACAACCTTGTCCAGAGTGGCATGCTCTACTCCATGGAGGTTGAGCTGCAGAAACGCTTTGAGAGGATGGGTGCATATGAGATTATCACCAACGTCAAGGCGGTCTTCCCACCTCAAGCCAGGGCTGAACGGTACGAGGCTTCTGAAGCCTTCTTCTCAGCAAAGATGGACGAGCACGGCAGCGTGAGTGAGCATGTAGTCAAAATGTCTGGCTACATTCAGCGCTTGAATGCTCTGGAATTCCAGATTCCAGATGAACTTGCTGTTGATAGGGTGTTGCAGTCGCTTCCCCCTAGCTACAAAGGCTTTGTGCTCAACTACAACATGTAGGGGATGAAAAAACCCCTTCTGAGTTGTTCGCCATGCTGAAGAGCGCCAAGGTTGAGATCAAGAAGGAGCACGGCGTCTTCATGGTCAACAAGACCACTGACTTCAAGAAGTCAAGAAGGCGGGAGAAGGCCAAGAGAGGTGGCCCCAAGAGGGATGGCAAGTCAGTTGCTGCTCCTCCCAAGGCACCCAAGCCTAAACACGGAGTGGAGTGCTTCTACTGCAAGGGTGAAGGTCACTGGAAACGCAACTGCCCCAAGTACCTAAAGGACAAGAAGGCTGGCAAGGTCGCCAAGAGAGACGAAGGTATATTTGATATACATATTGTTGATCTTCTCTTGACAAGCGCCGGGAACACATCATGGATACTTGATACAGGATCTGTCGCTCATATTTCTAATTCCATTCAGGGACTAAGGAATAGGAGACGCTTGCTCAAGGATTAAGTGACGATGCGTGTGGGGAATGGCTGTCAAATTGAAGTCTTGGCGGTCGGCAGAAGCATCTTAGTCTCCCTTCGGGATTGGTTTTAGTTCTGAATAATTGCTACTATGTACCTGCGTTGAGTGTGAGCATCGTTAGTGGCTCTTGCTTGAAGCGAGACCGCTATTCTTTTAAGTCTGATACAATTGTTTGTTTGATTTATAAGGATGAAATGTTTTATGTTCACGCACCGGAGTTGCATGGTTTATTCGTACTTGATCTCGATGGTGACGTGTATCACATTAACAATATTGAGGCCAAAAGATTGAAGTATGATGAAGATCACATGAAGATGTGGCATTGCCGACTTGGTCATATTGGTATAAAGCGCATGGAGAAGCTCCATAAGGATGGACTTCTTGAGTCATTGGATTTTGGATCCCTTGATACATGTGAACCATGCCTCATGGGAAAAATGACAAGGACTCCATTCAATGGGATAATGGAGTGTGCGGATGACTTCTTGGGGATCATACACATGGATGTATGTGGACCCATGAACGGCCCCACTCGCAATGGTCTTCGTTACTTCATGACCTTTACTGATGACTTGAGCAGATATGGGTATATTTACTTGACGAAGCACAAGTCTGAAACCTTTGAAAAGTTCAAGGAATTTCAGAATGAGGTCGAAAATCAACTCGGAAAGAAATTCAAGCACCTTCGATCGGATCGAGGTGGCGAGTATTTGAGTCATGAGTTTGGCAATCATCTGAAGTCTTGTGGCATAGTACCACAACTTACGCCGGCAGGCACACCTCAGAGAAATGGTGTGGCTGAGCGACGTAATCGAACCCTATTGGATAGCGTACGATCGATGATATCTCATACTGATTTGCCTGTGTCATTCTGGGGGTATGCATTAGAAACTGCCGCTCATATTCTTAATAGGGCACCATCCAAATCCGTAAAGACAACACCATTTGAAGAATGGCATGGCACGAAACCTAAGTTGTCTCACCTGAAGATTTGGGGTTGTGAGGCTTATGTTAGGAAACTACAGCCTGACAAACTTGAATCCAAGGCGGATAAGTGCATCTTTGTGGGCTATCCCAAGGAAAATTGTGGATACTGTAAGAGCAAAGTTATAACCCCATGAGTTTTGGATATTGTTGGTCAAAACAGTAGAGGAACTAACAAGTCTTCTAGTGTGAAACAGATGGTTAGGTTCCTGAAGTTATAGGTTGGTGATAAAGCTTCAACGAAGATTTATACTTTTACTGAAGTATATCCTCTGGAGTGAAGCTCATCACGGATGTCGACCCCTAAAAAGATAAGGAATCCTGAAGCACGTCTCATCGAAGAAGATGACCAGGATGGCGCAAGACTTAGTTGTTTTTGCGTAGTTCTTTTCCACTTCTTTGAGTCGTAGGAAAAACCGTACTATCAAGAGGGGTTTAGTAAATGGACTCCGAAGGTTTTGATGAAAAGACTCAGATCGAATCCAAACCAGTGAGAAACCAGAGATGAGAAATCTCATGTGCGCTAGGTAATGCTTCACCAGCGAAGACTTAGTTCTTTCGGCTCCTGAAGCAGAACCAAGTCCGTGAGTCAGCTTTACTTGGACCGCAAGTAAAGTTGCGCCTTTGATTGGAAATATGACCGTTGGGGACAGGTGTCAATCTGTCAGATCGGGTCACTTCAGTCATTTCGCACCTAGGGATTTCCACCTATAAATACGCCACCCCAGCCCTCATTGGGTGGTGGCTGCTCCAAGATTAATTCCTTACAGAGGAGAGAGAGAGAGAGCAACCCCACCGAAGCAAAAGAAAACCCATCCACCGAAGCATAAGTCCTATTGATCTGAGTGATTCATTATGACTTAGGAAGAAGTTTGCTAGCCCTTTTATCTTGGAGAACTGCAATTCTCCTAGACGGTTAGAGAGTTGTTCTTCAGAGAGCGAAGAGTTATTGTCTCCTCGAATTCCAGTTTGTCAAAGGTTTCGGTGATTTCCTCAATAATCAACCACGAGTGAAGATCTGACCAAGCTCAAGGAGATTGGTGCAGTGGAGATACGGACGGAGAGAGGTTAGCTCCTGTGTTCAATCACAAGTCCCTCCAACCAGACGTAGCACTTTGCAGAGTGTGAACTGGTCGAACAAACATCGCCGAGTCAAGAGTTCGTTTTACTTTCCGCACTTACATTCAGTTTATCAATTTCTTCAGTGATCTGCTTCAATGCAATTGATTCAATGCTTTTGATTCGCTATGTTATGCTTCAATCATGTTCTGCTTCGATGTTTACCTTTCTGTTGAAACTCTTCTGCTGTTAAGTTATGCTTCACTTCATAGTTTCATGCAAAAATTTGAAGTGATCATTCACCCCCTCCCCCTCTGATCACATACTTGAACTTACAATTGGTATCAGAGCTAGGCACTCTTTATTTGGATGAACCTCCTGGAGTGTTTTCAAGTATGTCTTCTAGTATGTCTTTCGCAGCTATTCGCTCTGGCGAACCTATTCCTATTTTCAATGGGAAGGACTACCCGTACTGGTAGGACAAGATGAAAAGAAATATCATGGCTATCAACTCAACTGCCTGGCAAGTTTTCTTGTATGGAGTCACTGTTGCCGATGAGAAGGAGATCACCCCTGAAGAAGCAACACTGATTGATCTTGATTCTGTTGTTTGGGTTTTCAGCACCAATCACTTGACACCTGAAAAGTATCATGAGGTGAAGAATATTCCAACTGCCAAAGGTGTCTGGGACTATCTTGAGAAGATTGGTGAAGGTGTTTCTACCTAGAAAGATGCCAGAATTGACACTCTTCGAAGCAAATTCTATCGCTTCAAGAGAAACGAGGGTGAAAAAGTCAGCTCCATTTACAGCAGACTCACAACTCTTGCTAATGAATTGATTTCCCTCGGTGCTGATGACATTACACCTCACTCTGTTGTGAGAACTCTGCTTCGCTCATTGGATGATTCGTTTGATCACATAGTGCTGATGATCAAGGAAAGGACTGATTTTAGACGTCTTGTTGCTGCTGATGTTCTTGAGAGACTCACTATCTTTGAAATGGAAGAAGAAGAGAAACGTGACATAAATGGTTCTCGAAGGAGATCCCATGCCCTGAAAGCAAAAGCTTCGCGTCATTCTTCACCCGAAGTCAGTTCTGCTTCAGGTGTCGAATCAGATGATCCCTCAAGCATTGGAAAGGATTTAGCACTGATCATGAAACGCTTCAATCGCTTTCAAAGAAAAGGTTTTTCTTCACCCAAGAAGAGTTATCCTTCAAGAAGCTCAAGTCATTCTTCCTACCGTTCATCCTCTAGAAGCTCTCCATCAAAGGACAATTGCTGCTACAAGTGCAAGAAACCAGGTCACTACATTGCTGATTGCCCTCTGTGGGAAGCTGAGAACAAATCGAAGCATTCTCTTAGAGACTCTTCATCGAAGTCTCACAGATCCTCCAGAAGTCATGAGTCAAGGAGACATGATTCCAGTTCAAGAAGAGAAAAGAAGAAAGATTCTGATGATGATAAGAAGAAGAAGTATCATAAGAAACGTGAGAGTTCTTCATCGAAGAATTACTCATCTCGTCGAAGCAGCTCTCACCGTGCCAAGGCCTATCTGGGAAAGGAGATGAACTCTGAAGACGAAGCCTCTGGTTCCAAAGCTGAATAAGATTCAAGGTCTGCGTCTGGGTCCGAATCAGATGGTGTTGCTGGTTTGGCCTTCGCTTCGGCAGATGCTTCAATCAATGCTTCGAGCTCATTCTTCACCAACAACCGTAGTGAAGATGAAACTCCTGCATATTGCTTCATGGCCAAGGCAAAGGTATCCTCATCTAAGTCAAACTATGATACTTCTGATTGTTCTTCATATGAAAGTGATTCAAAGATAAGCTATGCTAAACTTACTAAAATTGCTTCAATCCAACAAGATGAACTTGATTCACTAAGCAAAACCATTAAGAAATCAGAAACGTTGTTGATTGATGAGATTGAGAAAGGTCAAACTTTAACTAATGAGCATGCTGCTCTGAAGGAGAAGTTTGAAGAATTATCCTCTCGGCATGATCTTCTTTCAGTTGATTATGAGAAGCTCACCTATGAAGTTCTTCAGAGGAAAATGGCTCTCGAAAAACTGAAAGAGGCTCATGAAGAATTGGAAAATGTCAATCTCTCTCTTAGCTCAACAAGGTTCTGAAGCAAATCATAAAACTGAATCACCTTGTTTAGATTGTTTGGAACGAAGCAAAACTGATTCCAATGGGAAAGCTCCTATTATTTTTGATGATACTAATGCCTCTGATGAGGAAAATCCTGCTGTTACCGAGGAACTCCTTAGGTTGAAAAACTTATTTGAAACAGGCATGTTCAAAAGTGTGCAAGGACACCAATATCTCTGTGATATCCTGTGGAAGGCTCTCCTTCACAGGAATCCCAGGAATGAAGGTGTTGGTTTCGAGAGAAAGATAAATCCTGATGGCACATACTGGGAGCCTGAACAGTATCCTAAGACTGTTTGGGTTCTAGCGAAGGAGAAACCCATTGATATTGCTAACCTTTCAGGTTTCGACTACAAAATGAACAAAGTCATTGTGGATGAATCATTTGATTCAGACTACAAACTCATGAAATATGAACAGGGAAAAGTTTCAGCTGAGTATGTAGGTACTCCACCAAAGAATGGATTCTATAAGAGGCAGATATGGGTGCAGAAAGCACTTGTGGAAAAACTGCCTGCTAACCATTCTATGCAGGGAAAGTCTTCGGTACCACCAAATCATTTCTACTCTCTTGAGACGAGAAATGATCCATTGGTGACCGAATCAAATGTTCCGCAGAAGCAATACTATCGTACTGGTCGCCACACGTATCGTCCTCATAATAATCATACTAAGATTTCATATGCTCATACTTATGCTAACCGTTCGCAGAGGACTTACATTTATGGTGTGCTTGATGGTTCACCGAAGCAATACACTCCTGTTCGATTTAATATTGCTTCGACCAGTGCTTCAACGTCTTCTCAGTCACCTGCTCGTTTGTGGGTGGTTAAGAAGAACTAATTCTTCTGCAGGGCTATGTCTCCGGTGGATCCGAATGGGTCATGGATAGTGGTTGTACAAATCATATGACCGGAGACAAGGAGTTATTCACCGAAGAAAAACTATCTCAATCTTCTTTGAAGTACATTATCTTCGGTGATAACAACAAAGGTAAAGTGTTAGGTTTTGGGTAAGATTGCCATATCGAAGGATAAGCACATTGACAAGGTTATGCTAGTCCAATCTCTTGGATATAATCTAATGTCTATTTCAAAGCTATGCGATATGGGTATGCTTGTTCTGTTTTCTGCTTCGCGTTGCGTTGTCTTTTCACAGGATGACAATACGTTTGTCTTTGAGGGTTACCAAAAGGGATATCTATACATTGTTGATTTTTCTTCGGGCCCTGCTGTATCCACTTGTTTAATGGCAAAAGCTTCATCTGGATGGTTATGGCATCGAAGACTTGGTCATGCAGGGATGAGAAATCTTCATAACTTAGTAAAGAAGAATCATGTTATCGGTCTTAGCGAAGTAAGATTCGATAAGGATCGTCTCTGCAGTGCTTGCGAAGCTGGTAAAATTACGAAGAAACATCATTCAGCGAAGACCATCATGACAACCACTCGTCCTCTTGAATTGCTTCATATGGATCTTTTTGGTCCTCAAAATTATGCAAGCTTGGGAAGAAACAAATATGGTCTAGTTATTGTTGATGAATTTTCTCGTTATGCTTGGGTTTTATTTTTGGATGACAAGAGCAAAGTGGTTGAAATCTTGAAGTCATTCGCAAAGAGAGCTCAAACAGAATATGAATTATCTCTGAAGCATATCCGAAGTGATAATGGAACTGAGTTCAAAAATACTCATATTGAAGATTTTCTTGATGATCATGGTTTTACGCATGAGTTCTCTGCTGCCTATACACCTCAACAGAATGGTGTTGTTGAAAGGAAGAATAGAACTCTTATTGAGATGGCCAGAACTATGCTTGCTGAATACAAGACTCCTATTAGGTTCTGGGCCGAAGCAATCAATACTGCATGTCACATCATCAACAAGGTTTACCTTCACAAATTCTTGAAGAAAACTTCACATGAGCTTATCACTGGTAACAAACCAAATGTCTCATATCTTAGGGTATTTGGTGCTCCATGCTTTATTAGAGATATGAATCATAGCTCCAAATTTGCCCCTAAGGCACATGAAGGTTTTCTTTTAGGTTATGGCTCAAACTCTCACACTTACAGAGTCTATAACTCTCACTTTGGGAAAGTTATGGAAAATATGAATGTAAGGTTTGATGAAACTAATGGCTCTCAAAAGGAGCATTTGCCTCATGATCTAGATGAACCTCCTCTTGATGAAGTAATAAGGTCCATGGCTATTGGTGAGATTCGCCCTGTTGAAGCCAATCAACGTCAAGCTGTTAGGGATGATGATGTTCCAATGTTCCCACACATAGCCCGGGGCGCTGGAGATCAACATCCTGAAGCTAATGATGAACAGGACGAAGAAGTTCAAAGGAACGAAGGAAATGCTAATCCTGAAGGAAATGCTGAAGCTGAAGGTGAAGCTGATCCCGAAGCTGATGCAAATTCTGAAGCAGAAGCTGAGCCTGAAGCAAATGATACTACGTTATCACGAGTTCGAAGAAGAGTAGATGTGGATTCGATCCTTGAAGATATCAATCAACCAGGTCGTCCCACTACTCGATCTCGTACTCGTTTGGCTAACTTCTGTGGAAACTTTTCTTTTGTCTCCATGCTAGAGCCTTCAACATATGATGAAGCCATGAAGGACCCTGATTGGTTATTGGCTATGATGGAAGAACTTCACCAATTTGAAAGAAACAAGGTCTGGTCACTTGTTGAAAGGCCAGATCCCACGAAGCACAACGTTATTGGCACAAAGTGGATATTTCGCAACAAGCAAGATGAAGATGGTATTGTGGTAAGAAATAAGGCTAGATTGGTAGCACAAGGTTACAATCAAATCGAAGGCATTGACTTTGGTGAAACCTATGCTCCAGTAGCCCGTCTCGAATCCATTCGTGTCATGATTGCTTTTGCTAACCACAAAAATATATTGCTATATCAAATGGATGTCAAGAGTGCTTTTCTTAATGGTGAAATCGAAGAAGAAGTGTATATTATGCAGCCTCCAGGTTTTGAAGAATCGAAGAATCCTGATATGGTGTACATGCTTCACAAAGCTTTGTATGGACTGAAGCAAGCACCTCGTCCTTGGTATGAAACATTGAAGGATGTCCTCCTGAAGAAAGGCTTCAAACCAGGAACAACTGACCCCACTCTTTTCACTCGATCATATAACAATGATCTATTTGTGTGTCAGATATATGTAGATGATATTATATTTGGCTGTATGTCGGGACCCGGGGTTAGCGTATGCAAGTACAGTTAAGACATAGTCATATGGACAGCCGAGAACCGCACCCACTTGTCTAAGCAGACAAGGCCAAGCACTGAATCTTCTCGGAGAGCATCGTACGTGAGGGGCATCCCATCCAGGCCGGATGATCAACTGAGATGGGTCCTCATCGTCCGCACACAAGTCAAATGATATGGGTGGTGAACTCCCATATTCAAAGACAAGTCGCCTCAACCATACTACCGACTATCTCAAAACTCTTACATAGACTTACTCCAGCACGATCACTTAGTCGGGGTCTAGGGCGGGCTCGATCATACCACAAAGTGTGCACGAGACGGAGTCTCGAGCAATCTCATCGCGATGCCCCAAGCTGCGCACATCTAAGGGCCACTTGGTGTATGAAAGACCGCCAGCCAGAACACAACTAAGGTCTCGAAAACCCATACAAAGACATGTATGTTATAAACATACACGCAGCACACATGCCTTGTATGAACAGCAGGTACCATTGCAATTCTCTACAAAGTGTACAATTTTATTTATAACTCTTATAGAGTACAAACAGAGATCACATACATGTGATCCAACATTACAACACAAGCGGAAGCAAATTATGTCTGAGTACAGACAAGTTTAACAAATGACTTAAGAAGCCTTATTTAAACACAAAGCCCTCCACGAGGGAACCAGTCGTCTGACTGGGACTAGACTAGTTATCTTCAGTCGTCCAGCTCGATGAAGAAGCCACCTTCGGGGTCAGTGGCATCCTCTAAAACATAGATTATGCAAACGTGAGTACAAAGTTGTACTCAGCAAGACTTACATAGGAGCTATACTACTCATGCACATGTATCAAGGTAAAGGGAGGTGGGGTTCATTTGCAGAAGTGCTAGCTTTGACTTGGCTAATCCTGAACTATGAATACCAGACTTTGAGGTAAGAAGCGTACACGAGTCCACTACTTTCTCCAACCAATACACCACTATGGTACCTTCCTCGACTTCCCCACGAGAAAGCACGCCATAGCACTCACACTTATCTTGGTGTGTTTTAGAAGTATCCGGTTCAAGTTATCTAATAATCAAGCTAAGCTTTCCAAGCAGTCCATAACCGCGGACGCGGCTATTCGAATAGTTTTGTTAACCTTGCAAGGGTGTACCGCTACACACACATGACCATCATTTACCGCCTTTGATCTCGACACCATTCAAGGGGTGCCAGCGAGGATGCTCACCACAACTGTTACCTCATAGCCGATCTAGTCCGAGAAAGCCGCCTACTTGGGTTGGTTACCACAATCGTGAACCCGGCCGGTTTACCGAAGTGGACCCAAGTGATGTGTGCGTGGTGCATAAGCCGGTCACGGATGAGCCGTTCTCTCACTTAGCAACCAGGCCACTGACCTACCAGAACTCCGAACTATTGCGACATCTGACATCGAAAGGGATGAGTTAGTAAGTTGAGAGGGGTCAGTGAGCCCAATGTGTGGTTGTACTCTTCATCTTGGATCACCACACAAGAACTCGTACTAGGGCGGTGTTCAACGAGACAACCCACTGTGTACTCCTACACAGCCTCTCATCGTTCACCTTGTATTAGGGTCGATTCACCAACACTTTTCTACCATCATCAACGTGATCATTCCCATCCCGACTCACATCACAGTAACAACATGGTATCATACTAAGCATGAAATAAGCGATAACATTCGTAGGGGCCACATGATATCAACCAACTCCTACATTTGCTAGGATTGTGGTTTGCTTACTACTGTGACAAAATGATAGGTCATGCAAAGGAATGGGTTCATCTATGCGGTAGAATCGTAAGATGGTGATCATCCTAAACAATGCATAAGCGAGACATGAGAGGGAAGTGGGATTTTATCGACATGATCAATGGGGGTTTGCTTGCCTTGCTGACGAGGTTCGGGTTCGGGGTCTTCAACGAAGGGGGTGACCTCGGGTTCCGGCTCCACTTCTATCAGCAACATGACAATCATAGGATCAACATAATGTACAATGCACAATCACATGAATAAGATTGAAAGGGTGATGTTCATGGTACTGATGTGTTGAGCATTCCATTTAAATGGAGTATATTGCAAATTGAATCGCAAATTCAAACTCCACACTTGAAATCAACATTAACCAAGTTGTATGTGATATAGTTTGATCATTTTGAAACAACTTCAAATGTGTATGATATGCCTCTGATGTGTGATTGAAATGTAGCATGTTTCCATGGTTCAAGTTGCAAAAATATTTGATTTGAATTTGATTTAATTCCATTTAAATCAAATAGCAAATGCTACTGATCACATTTTAAATTCAACTCAAACAGAGTTGAAAGTTGCATATTTGGAAAGATAATTTTCTCCTGATCATTTTTCATATATTATTTGTCCAATTTGGAGTTAATATGAATTTTCTATGAATTTCCAAAGTTTGGGGTATTTTCTGGAATTTCTGGAATTCTTTTAATTCAAATATTCTCTGGAAATTCATTTAACTGATTTATTGTGCAAGTGCTGACATCAGGGGGGGTGACATGTGGGGTCACCTTGTCAGTGACTGGGTTAATTAACCCGTGGGTTAAATTAATCCAGTGGCTTAATTAAGCCACTGGGCCCATTGGTCAGTGACCCAGGGGTCATTAGCCGAGTAATTAACAGGGGGGGTTTGGCTAACTCGCGGGCGGCTAAACGCCGGCCACTGGAGTCACGGCGGCGCTGCACGGGAATGCGAATCCGGCCACGGGAGGGGAAACGGAGGGCACCGGCTTGCTCTTGGAGGTCGTCCGCGTCTTCTGGAGGCAACAGGGGGTCACGGGGTGCTCGGAATCGGCGACGGCGACGACTCCGGCGGAAACAGAGAACCGGCGAGGTCGTAGATGACGTTGTGGTGCACGGTTGGAGTTGATTCGGGGCTCGTTCGAACGCTAGCACGTGCAGGAGTCAAATGCGTGCACTGGGGGTTCACGACGAGCACTGGAGCGAGGAGGACGACGACCATGGCGGCGACGAGCTCCTGCGTCCATGGCGGATCCTTCTAGAGGAAGCAAACGAGGGGGAGAAGTGAGGGGTTCCGGCCGTGAGCTCACCCTGAATCTATCTGGAGTGGTGGCTTGCTCGGGGAGGCGCTGGATCTGCCGGAATTTGAAGTCGATCCACGGCGGCCGGCGATGAAGACGACGAAGCTAGCGAGCTCGTGGAGGCGTCCTGCTCCGATTCCTTTCGCAGGTCGATGAAGACGACGACGAGGAGCACGATGGACTTGCTGGCTTGAGCTCTAGGGCACGGTGGCCACGCGGGGGCTCGACGGCGCTCCGGCGTTCTTCTCGGGCGACGACGAAACGGGCGAGAGAGGAGGGGAGGGAGCTCGTGGAGGGGGGGAATGGACTGCGGAGGCTGCGGGGAGTCTCCAGGTGCGAGAAGAAGCCACGGGGAGGCCTGGAAGCTCCTCGACGACGACGTGTCATCCCTAGCTAGCTCGGTGGCATTCCACCGAGCAGCTTGGAGTCGAGGGACGGGGAAGAAGATGCCCCTGCTCCTGTGGGCCGGCTGGGCTGGGGTGGGCCGGCTTCGCGTGGGCGCCAGGTAAGGTTTTCTGATTTCGTTTCTATTTTTCTTTTCTGACATTTGTTTTGTTTAGCTAAAATAAATAGCTAAACATTTTATTAAATGCTGAAAATTTTTATGTGGCCTCATAATAATATGGACTAGCCACTCATAAACTTTCAACATTTTTAAAATTCAAATAATTTTAATTTTAAATCAAATAGGGGTATTTCAATAATTCCAAGGAACTGTTTGATTATTTGAAAAATCTATGAGCATGGGATGGGTCCCACATCACTTGATATGTGATCACACTCATTTATAAGACTTTTCAAAAATCTAACATGAATTTTTGGAGAAGATTTTTATCTGGCCTTTTGAATTAATTCATCTGGGGGGTGTTCCTTCTCCCATTTGGATTTTGAAGTTGATTTCCTCTGAAAATTTGACATGATGCAAGGTTACTTGATCCTTGCACATTACCTAACAGAGGGTTCTGACACTGTACTAACACTGAAATCAGCGAAGAATTTGCAAGAATGATGTCGAAGAAATATGAGATATCTATGATGGGAGAATTGAAGTTTTTCCTCGGACTTCAAATTCGACAACAGAAGAATGGCACCTTTATTTCACAAGAGAAATACTTGAAGGATTGCCTGAAGAAGTTTGATCTTGCTGAATGCAAGACCATTAGAACTCCCATGCCTACTAATGGTTTTCTTGATGCAGATGAGAAAGGGAAACCCTTCGATCAGAAGAAGTTTTGGTCTATGATAGGTTCACTCTTATACTTATGTGCATCTAGACCTGACATCATGCTATCAGTTTGTATTTGTGCTCGTTTTCAGGCAAATCCGAAGGAATCGCATCATATAGCGGTGAAGCGAATTCTTTGATATCTAGCTCATACTATTTCTTTGGGACTTTGGTATCCCAAAGGTACTCAATTTGATTTGATTGGATATTCTGATTCAGACTGGGCTGGTGACAGGGTTGACAGGAAATCTACCTCAGGCACTTGTCATTTTCTTGGTAGATCTCTTGTGTGTTGGGCTTCAAAGAAACAGAACTGTGTCTCAATATCTACTGCTGAAGCTGAATACATTGCTGCTGGCTCATGCTGCACTCAAATACTTTGGCTTAAGCAGACGCTGAAAGATTATGGTATTTTTGTGAAGAAAATCGCTCTGCTTTGTGACAATGAGAGTGCCATCAAGATTGCTCACAATCCTATGCAACACTCTCGAACGAAGCATATTGATATTCTTCATCATTTTCTTCGAGATCATGTCCAGCCCGAAGACATTGAGATTAGTCATGTAAGAACTGAAGATCAATTGGCAGACATATTCACGAAGCCATTGGACGAGAAAAGGTTTTGTACATTGAGATGTGAGCTAAACATCTTAGACTCACACAATGTTCAGTAAGATCGAAACTTTTCATTGTATATATTCACCTTCGTTGTGTATTTATGTGTTTAGTTTCGATTGAGTTTTCCTTCGTCTCAATTTAGTTTCGTTTGCCATTTGCTTTCTGTTCTGTGTGTTCTTTATTTGTTCGTTTATTTTGTCCCCTATGCTTGTCACTTTTAGCTTCATTGTTGTTCTTCGAAGTGATAAGTTTCGGACCCTATCTCTCTTTTCAGATTCGCTCCCAATCTTTTCTATCTTGAATGATAAGCACAATTGAAACGGAAAGCATATTGCTTCGAACATCATTGAGTTCCGAATCAAATGCCTCCAACTTTATCGAAGTTTTTGCTCTCGGGCAAGACTTATTCTTCGGCCGTTGAGTCCCCGTCTTTTTCGGGTCATTGAGATTCGCTCGCGATACGCCACTTCATCTGAGCCGTTGAATCGGAAGAGTCAGTCGCTGTGAACCGTTCGATTTGATCTGGTAACCGCTCCAGGTCGGGCCTATTTAAGGCGTTCACCCAGCGAAACGGTTCACCCACGACTCATTCTCTCCGATTTCCCCGTCTTCCACCTCGATCTATCCGCAGAGCTCTCGTCCTCGTCGTCGCCATCGCCGCATCACTGCCGGAACGTCGCCGCCGTGGACATTCCCGTCGTCGCAGAGCACTTCTCCGCTCCCCGTCGCCGTAGCCGCCTTGCGTCACCAAGTTAGGGTACGCAAAAGCCTCTTGGATCCAATCTTGTCTCCGTGTTCTTCATCTAGGGTTTGGATCTAAGTTTTGTTAGGGTTTTGATTTCTTTTATAGGGCTGTTTGATCTATGCTGATCTTTGCTCTTTGGGAAAACTGTTCTTTGCATCAAAGTGATCCCATCTCTTCAGGTCAGTGCTTGAGATACGACTCATTCTATGATTTGGATTAGATTAGGTCTTGTTTTCGAACAGGTTCTAGCCAAATTCATAAACAGAGTTGCATCCAATCTTAGATTGATCTGGGCTCCTATCAAAAATCTTTTGTTTTGGACGAAACCTTTGCCTGTGCTTATTCATTCTCTCTCCTTGTTTCCCTCTTGTCTATAATTCTGTTCACAGGATGTCTGACGAAGAGGCTGCTATGGGGAATGAATCTCCCATTGTTGAAGGGCTCGAAAACTATCCAGAGCCACCGAAGCAGAAAGGTAAAGGAGGAAAAACGAAGGAAGTCAATAATGCCCGAGGCATACCCAAAGCCATTCGCCTCAAGATGGGCTATGACACCCCGCCAGAAGAGACAGATCATGATAGAAAGATTCGACTGCAAAGGATTCATCGATATTGGGCTATCAGGTGGTACAAGTACAAAAGTATCCCAACTTGGAAGTGGGCAATGCAATTTGCTTTCAGCCCACCTTATCAGTACACCACCGCCATGTGCGCTCAGTACACTGCAGCCAACCGGAAGAAGTACTACCCGAAGCCTCCGGCTGTCCCGCACCCAAATTCACTCAAGACCCCGGATGATTATCCTGAAGAGCAAGATAGGCTTGCTATTCTGGCTGAGAAGAAGAGGATTAGAGAAGATAAGAAGGCAAAAGCACTTGCTGCTGCAGGGCTTGATGAAGCCGAATCATCGAAGCCTAAGAAGAGGCAAAAGCTTCGAAAGCTGAGTGATTCACCCCCTCCTGCTTCTGAAGAGGAGGCTGAACACGAAGCAGATGACGAAGCTGATGCAGCTGCACAGCTTGAAGACTCGATCGATGAAGATCCTTCTGATGAAGCAGATGATGAGTCAGAGAACTCTCCCATTCCCCCAAGTCCAAAGAAGAAAATGATTCGGATGCCTCTAAAGAAGAAGGCTGGAGCGAAGCCAACTGCTCCTAAAGGTGTTAAGTTTCAAGAACCAACTGAACCTCCTGCTCCCAAAAGAAATATAGATTTGACGAACTTGGTGGTCGAGGCTCCCCTGTCCTCCAAGCCTCCCCGCCGTCCAGTTCCTACTGAGCAGAGGACCAAGGAAAGGCATGACCCAAAGGCAAAGCCTGTGGCTAAACCTGCCGCTGTGCCCGAAGTCAAAGCTCCTGAGCATGCTAAAACTCCGAAGCCGAAGACAATTGTGGCCAAGCCTGGCCAGACTTATGCCCATGTTGGCACAAAGAAGCTGTTTGAAGCTGAATCGCGGAAGAGAGACCGCATTGAAGCTGAACGACTGCATGCCGAAGCTCAAGCCAAAGCTAAGGCTGAGAAAGAAGCCAAAGAGAAAGAGAAAGCTGATAGAGAAGCTGCCGATCTGGAAAAGAAAAGGAAGGAGCTGGCCGAGGCAAACCAGCAAGCTGAAGCGAAGCGCAAGCTAGCTGAAGCTAAAGCACAAGAGGCTAAGGCTGCCGCCGAAGCCAAACAGCTTAGCGAAGCTGAAGCCAAACGCCAAGCTAATTTGGAATTTCTTCGCACAAAGAAAGCTGAGAAAGTTGCAAGGGCCGCTCAAAAGGAAGCCGCTGTGGACATGGCACCGAAGGACCTTCCCCCGAAGCCAGTCGCAGCTCCTGTCCCCGAAGCCCATGTTGAAGCTGAGCATAGTGAACACATCTTCCCAGATGCTAGAGAAGGTGAACTATGGGACTGTTTAGGCCTCAACCAGGCATACTGTAAGCTTGCTGAAGCTGTAAATCCCCAAGCTGTGGACATTGGGGATATCTATATTTCTCCAAATCTTTCAGCCATGCTCGAAACTTTATACACTCAGCTGAGGGATTTGCATTCAAGGGACAGATCAGAAACTGCTAAGATTCTGAAATTCAAGAAGAAAGCAGATGAGGACTCTGAAGACAAAGAAGGCGAAGCCAAAGATCCAAATGCTAAAGCCGATGCAAATTCTGAAGTCGAAGCAGAAGCCGAAGCAAATGAGTTGGCCATCGTCACTCAACCACAAAGGCGAATCACAGATGCACGAAGGCACTGCATTCCTGCTCAAGACACACAGTTGGACTCCGTTTATCCCAGAGAGACTTTTCCCATATTCTTGGGAGAAGGATCTTCTTCAAGACATGGTCCTGAATTTGACATTGAAGTTCATCGCAAGAAGCTTCGATTATTTGGCACTAGTCCATATGACTCACCAAGAACTGCAGATGACCTTCGATTCTGGACCGCCGAACAGCAAATCCTATACACGAAGCTATACTGCCAGACAGGTGTTCTATTCAGACACAAGTACTTGGACATGCACAACCTATCATCTGCGACGTGCTTCCAAAACATCATGGAAACTATCGAAGCACAAAACTTGACTGGTTTGTTTGCTATGGAGACTCCATTCAACTCAGAGCTAGTGAAGCAATTCTATGCCACACTATATGTCTCTGGAATCCCAGATGATACTAGCACATGGATACTTGAATGGATGATTCAAGGGAAAGTGTTCCGAATGCACTCAGATGAATTCATGGAAATAGTGAATATACCAAGACACAGAGAAGAACTTGCAAAGGTTCATATGTTACCGGATCCCACTGAAGCCGAATTTGCATCACTTTTGGATCCCAAAGTCTCTGGAGATCACATGCCAGCGAACATTCGCCCAAAGCATCTAGTGTTCATTTCGAACACTTGGTTTTACATCCTGTCAAATTCATTGATGCCTCTCAGTACTGCGAATGAAGAATCAAACATTCTCTATCCTACTCGTCATGCTCTATTGAAGCTCACCCATGGACATGTGTTTGACTTCGAGGATTGTTTTCTTCGATACATGGTACAAGCTGCAGAATTGGTAAATCAACTGAAGCCATATGCCCCTTGGCTGCAAGCCATTTGCAACCATGGACGCAGCGAAGATTACACTGCGAAGCATCACCCGAAGCTGTTCTGTCCCCCTGTCCGCGACACGATGAATATCTTCAGGCGGCCAAATGATCCTTTTGCCACATATGTCGGCGTTAGACAGCATGTCAATGAACGCAATATGTCGAAGCGTTTTCAAAAAGAAGTGTACCACTTTGAAGTTGCAATTTGAAACCAACAGCTGCTTGAAAACTTTATTGAAGGAAATCAACGCCAGATGCAACATCTGTCAGATGAGATTAATAGAGTTGGAAACATTGCCCTGAACAACAACTAGTACTTGAAAGTGTTGAAGCGTCATTCTTGGAAAGGTTTACGGAAATTCAACTCAGTGAAAAAACTTGAAGCCGATCAGATTTTCAAGGAGTATCCACATCTTCAACGTTACTTCTCCAGAAATGATACGGTCGACTGCCCCAACCCCAAGATCCCTTCGCTGGACAAGATTGATGAAGTTCTCTTTGTCAACCCTCCTGAACAGATTCTCCCCGATACCTTCTCGGATGCAGACTCCCATACCTCGAAGCACGAAGACGATCCTCTCGACGACAGCGACCTTGAACTGCTTCAAGCGCCGATGGACTTCGACAAGGAAGAGTCACCTGCTTCGACCGAAGGCGATACTTCAGGCGATGCATCTTCTTCAGGCGAAGACAATATGCAGGGTCCCAGGGTTGCAGCTAACGCATAGATGCTCTTGATCTACCTATCAACCTTTTGTCCAATTATTGACAAAAAGGGGGAGAAAGTAGCATCGATTGAGTTTAGATTCGCTGCGGGGTTTAGGGTTTTGATTCGATCTTTTGCATGTTAAGTTACGACAAACATTCCATTCTCTTCGATTGGGTTGTAACTTAAGTATTACTTCGATTGTGAACTGCTTCATCCTATATGTTAATAACCCCCGTGCTTGCAAGTTGCTCTCCTATTGTTTACCTTGCAGGTGGTTATTATCCTTTAAAGTTCACAGGTCATTGGATGATTGCATATTCTTCAAATCATATTCTCTATATGCAATTGATTCACTAAGACATGTGTTAGGCTTCCCATTGATGATACTCTGCAACAAGCATTCTCTTCGATTATATAAATCTTCAATGCTTGCATTCAGGGGGAGTCAAAGGCTTCATATCTTAGAGTTTGCTCTCAACTCAACTCAAAATTCCATATCTTTTATCGATGCCTGTTTTGTCAACAATAGTCCAAAAAGGGGGAGATTGTAAGAGCAAAGTTATAACCCCATGTGTTTTGGATATTATTGGTCAAAACAGTAGAGGAACTAACAAGTCTTCTAGTGTGAAACAGATGGTTAGGTTCCTGAAGTTATAGGTTGGTGATAAAGCTTCAACGAAGATTTATACTTTTACTGAAGTATATCCTCTGGAGTGAAGCTCATCACGGATGTCGACCCCTAAAAAGATAAGGAATCCTGAAGCACGTCTCATCGAATAAGATGACCAGGATGGCGCAAGACTTAGTTGTTTTTGCGTAGTTCTTTTCCACTTCTTTGAGTCGTAGGAAAAACCGTACTATCAAAAGGGGTTTAGTAAATGGACTCCGAAGGTTTTGATGAAAAGACTTAGATCGAATCCAAACCAGTGAGAAACCAGAGATGAGAAATCTCATGTGCGCTAGGTAATGCTTCACCAGCGAAGACTTAGTTCTTTCGGCTCCTGAAGCAGAACCAAGTCCGTGAGTCAGCTTTACTTGGACCGCAAGTAAAGTTGCGCCTTTGATTGGAAATATGACCGTTGGGGACAGGTGTCAAGATGTCACATCGGGTCACTTCAGTCATTTCGCACCTAGGGATTGCCACCTATAAATACGCCACCCCAGCCCTCATTGGCCGGTGGCTGCTCCAAGATTAATTCCTTACAGAGGAGAGAGAGAGAGAGCAACCCCACCGAAGCAAAATAAAACCCATCCACCGAAGCATAAGTCCTATTGATCTGAGTGATTCATTATGACTTAGGAAGAAGTTTGCTAGCCCTTTTATCTTGGAGAACTATAATTCTCCTAGACGGTTAGAGAGTTGTTCTTCATAGAGCGAAGAGTTATTGTCGCCTCGAAGTCCAGTTTGTCAAAGGTTTCGGTGATTTCCTCAATAATCAACCACGAGTGAAGATCTGACCAAGCTCAAGGAGATTGGTGCAGTGGAGATACGGACGGAAAGAGGTTAGCTCCTGTGTTCAATCACAAGTCCCTCCAACCAGACGTAGCACTTTGCAGAGTGTGAACTGGTCGAACAAACATCGCCGAGTCAAGAGTTCGTTTTACTTTCCGCACTTACATTCAGTTTATCAATTGCTTCAGTGATCTGCTTCGATGCAATTGATTCAATGCTTTTGATTCGCTATGTTATGCTTCAATCATGTTCTGCTTCGATGTTTACCTTTCTGTTGAAACTCTTCTGCTGTTAAGTTATGCTTCACTTCATAGTTTCATGCAAAAATTTGAAGTGATCATTCACCCCCTCCCCCTCTGATCACATACTTGAACTTACAGATACACCTTCTACAAAAAGTTTGACAGCAAAAAGTTTGTTGCCAAGACGGGGTACTTTCTTGAGAAGGAGTTTCTCGCGAAAGAGTTGAGTGGGAGGAAAATAGACCTTGATGAAGTGACTGACCAATCACTCTAATTGGAAGAAACGGCTACGGAAATTGTTCTGGAACCATCTTCCACAGTGGGAGCTGAAGAGAATGGCCAGAACGACATTCATAACCATCATGACATTGATGATGATCATGATGAGAATGAAGAGGAACCTTTTATGCCCCGTAGGTCATCAAGAGTCCGTCAACCTACTGAGTTTTACGGAAAGCTTGGGAATGCAATCTCAGCTGATGAGTCGGATGAACCTACAAGTTACAAAGAAGCAATGTAGGGACCCGAGTCCGAGAAATGGCTTGAACCCATGAAATCCGAAATAGACTCCATGTACACCAACAAAGTATGGACTTTGGTGGATATTCCTGAGGACCGCATGGCCGTCGAGAATAAATGGATTTTCAAGAAAAAGACTAACGCAGACGGAAACGTATCTGTCTACAAAGCTCGACTTGTCGCGAAGGGGTTCCGACAAATTCAAGGAGTTGACTACGAGGAGACGTTCTCTCCTGTAGCGATGATAAAGTCTATTCGGATCCTACTAGCAATAGCTGCATATCATGATTACGAGATATGGCAGATGGATGTGAAAATTGCATTCCTAAATGGCAACATTGAGGAAGAGTTGTATATGATGCAACCAGAGGGGTTTGTCGATCCAAGGAACGCTGGTAAGGTGTGCAAGCTTCAAAGGTCCATCTATGGGTTGAAGCAAGCATCTCGGAGCTGGAATCTTCGATTTGATGAGGTCATTAAAGCTTTTGGATTTGTCCAAAACGTCGAAGAGTTATGCGCCTATAAGAAACTGAGTGGGAGCTCTATAGCATTCCTTGTGTTATATGTAGATGACATATTAATAATAGGGAACGATAAGAAATTATTAGAGGAAGTGAAGGAATATCTGAATGGACAATTTTCCATGAAGGACCTAGGTGAAGCTGCGTACATATTGGGGATTAAGATCTATAGAGATAGACCTAATCGACGGTTGGCCTTGAGTCAGAGCACTTATATTGACAAGATATTGAAAAGGTTCAGTATGGGTAACTCCAAGAGAGGCCTCTTGCCAGTTATAAAAGGTGTAAAATTAAGCGTGACTCAATAAAGAGAAGGAGGAGATTTCCTCAAAGCCTTATGCCTCAGCCATAGGTTCTCTCATGTATGCTATGTTATGTACCAGACCGGATTTAGCGCTGGCCATTAGTATGACTAATCGCTACCAGACTAACCCGGGAATGGCTCACTGGACAGCAGTAAAGAACATCCTTAAGTACTTGAGAAGAACCAAGGATCTCTTTCTCGTTTATGGAGGAGTTGATGAGGAGCTCACCGTAAAGGGTTACGTTGACGCAAGCCTCGACTCAGATCTAGATGACTCGAAATCCCAGACGGGATATGTTTTCATGTTGAACGGTGGCGCAATTAGCTGGAGGAGCGGCAAATAGTTAGTCGTCGCCCAATCTACAATGGAGTCGGAGTATATTGCCGCTTGCGAAGCGTCTAACGAGGCGTTGTGGCTGAAGAAGTTCGTGATCGAGCTTGGCGTCTTTCCCAGCTGCACTGACCCCGTGGGAATCTTCTGCGACAACACGGGTGCCATTGCTAACGCGAAGGAGCCAAGAACTAACTCTACAGCCAAGCACATCCTCCGAAAGTTCCATGTGACGCGAGACTACGTCAGGGATGGACACACTAGGATTCACAAGAGACATACGGATCTGAACGCAGCATACCCCGTTGACTAAACCTCTTCCACAGGGCAAGTTGGAAGAACATCGAGAAACCATTGGTGTTAGATACATACCTGATGTAAACAAGTGTAATTTGTACTCTAGTGCAAGTGGGAGACTGTTGGATATGTGCCCTAGAGACAAATTAATAAAGATATTTGTCACATATCCGTTTTGTTCATAATACGTTTTATACTGTGCTATAATTGTATTACTTGGAAATACTAATACAGGTGTAGTATAAAACATGGTCCGTAGTTTAACTCGGGTAAACTATCCCATTGGACAATTGATTGATCAAGTTTTCCTGTTCATGGCGACACTTAAGTCCATTGACAATGAGGTCATATCGTTAAGGGGAATGATGTGATGGACATACACCCACCTAAAGTATTGCAATGTGATCGAGTCACATAGTTCAGCGTTGCTATGACTTTATAACGTATGGCTTAGTCCTTAGACCGTAACGATCATACGTAATTGTCATCTATGAGGAGACTTTGATTTGTATCCCACCGCCTGACTGAAATATTCTGGCTATAACAGTGCACTTTGGGTATTCCGAAATAGATGGTTGATGAGTATGTTAATAGATCAGAGCGGGATTTGTCAGTCCTTGTGACAGGACAGGTACTCTGGGCCCACTCGGTGATATTGCATCAACACCCTGCAAGGACGTGATTAGGTCACAAGAGATGCAATGATCATGGACGAGAGAAGTTGGTTGTTGTGAACGAGATGTGAACAAGGTATGTAGGATACCGACGATCAAACCTCGGAAAAACAAAGTACCGCAGCACAAAGGGATTACGTCGTATCGTTAACGGTTTCCAAAAGAGATCGAAGTTCATTCGATGGAAGCGCAGGGGCTGTCAAGGATTGTAACCAGGTCCAACTGACTAGTCATTGGTCAATGAGAAGAGTATCGACCATGTCTGTTGTTTCCCAGACCGTTAGGGTGTTACACTTAAGGGCAATCGATGCATAGGACAGTTACGGGATCAATCGGTGAAATAGGAGGAATAACTGGAATAGTTCCGGAGGAGGACGGAATGGTTTCCGGACATTTTGAATAGTTCAAAATAAAGTTGAATTGTTTTAATAATGTTTTATTATTTAATTATCTGAATTAAATATTTAAAACATATTAAATAAATTAAAAAAAATGGGAAAAGGCTAAATGGGCCCATGGGGCCCATTAAGGGAGGAGGGGGTCACCCCCCTTGGGCTTGGCACCAAGGGTGGGGCCCACCACCCCCCTTGGCCGGTGCACTCCCCCCCCCCTGGGGAGTTTAGTACCACATGGGGGAGGCGAGGAGGATGGCACCCCCCTTGGCCTATATAAGGAGGGGTAGACCCCCCTTTTTCCAACACACCAATATCTACTTCTTCCTCCTTCTCCTTCCCGGAAGTGGACTCCCCTTGTTTGGAGTCTGCACCTGGATTGGAGTTCTCCACCATAAGGTAGGCCGTCGTTCTGCTGGAGTCGGGATCCATAGCCCTCTTTCTTCCGCTGCTCTCCTGGTTCGGGGCCCGGGAGGAACATCGATTGTACCGTATGTGTATAATCTCTTCGAGGCACTACACCTGTGGTGCTACTTCATCGCTGGAGGTTTACCGGGAGTCATCCTCACCGGTGGTGGTCTTCTACACGACAGGGAGGTCGTAGTTCCGAGTCTACGCCAGCCACGTTCGCAAGAACGTTTCCCTCTTTCGGTCTTCAAAGGTATGAACACCGATTCCCTCCGTTACTTTACATCGCCATAGCATAGATCTTGGGTTCGGGTACCGTAGGTGTGAAATTTTTTTGTTTTCTGCCCCGTATCCCAACACAAGCACGAGCAGCAACACCAACAAACAACAGCAAAGTGCTGAGTAAATCCATGCATACACAAAGTGACCATGAATTCCAAAATATTTTTCTTAAATTTAAAGCTAGCGTTTACAAAATATCTTTCCCTTCTTTGTTGTGGTTGAATAATTTAGGCCCAGGACGCCTTCACTTTTCCTCTTGAAAGGGATACCTTTCTTCGGTAGGGTTGTGGTGTATGTATCCTGAGCGGCGTAGTCATCTTCCATCTTCGGGTCGCCGTACTTGTCAAAGTCTTGCTCGTTGGCGAATCCATCTATTCCGATGATGTTTATTTTGCCTCTCCTCACTTCAACACGGCCCGTCTTTGATGGGTCGGTAATGAAGAAGCATTGGTCCACTTGGCTAGCCAGTACCCATGGCTCATTTTTTGCGCTGACGTTTGCGCCCGCAGAATTGGATTTGGCTTCGGGTATAACCATGGTGGTGAAGTACAGGTCTTCTTTTACGACGCTCTTGGCCCATCTCACACGGAAAATCGGCACCTTGTCTCCACAGTAGTCGAGCTCCCATATGTCCTCGATCCTTCCGTAGAATATTTCCATGACGTCATCGGTGTAGAATATCCCTGTTACCCCTGAGTTCTGGTAATCGCAGTTATTGTCCTTTTCCTCCGTGTAGAATGTGTAGCCGTTGATATCATACGCTTGATAGGTCATCAGGTTGCGTGCGGCACCCTGTGACAAGGTGAATATCATCTTTTCGTCCTCGGCAGCGTTCCTTCGCGGGGGATTAGCACGAAGCTCGTCCCTGAACCAAGTCATGAAACCGGAGTTGTGCTCTTTGATTAGCCGTGGATCTCGGTCCGTTATATGCAGGCCCTGGTCACTGTACTTCTTCCTGATTACATCCTTGTGCTTTACTATCCAAGGATCGACCAGCTGGATGTGTTTTAGGGCGACTAGGCTTGCTCTTTCAAAGTCGATGTTTCGACCGTCAAAGTTGACATGCATTGCGCGGCTTCCCTCGTGGTGACCACACCCATCGGTCCTGCCAAAGTGCTTGTTGACAGCCAGACCAACAGGGTTCTCGGTGTTGAGATAATTCCTGCAAAAAGAGATGCACTCTTAGGTTAGAAAGCCCTTCGCTATGCTTGCATCTGGACGGGACCTGTTACGAACGTATTTTTTGATGTTTCCATTTATGCTTTCGAACGACATCATGCTGCGCAGAAACGCAGGCCCGAGTTGGACGATATCCTCCATGACGTGGATCAGCAGATGCACCATAATGTTGAAGAACGCGGGAAGGAAATAGATCTCAAGCTCGCATAGTATAAGAACGATCTCCTCGTGTAGCCTTTTTATTTGCGTAGCGAAAATCGACTTCTGGGAGATGACGTAAAAAAAGTTGCAAAGGCCAAACAACATTTTACAGACGTGCTCGTCCATTATCCCTCGGATCGCAACCGGGAGAATATGCGTCTTCAGCACGGCACAGTCGTGAGATTTCATCCCGCTGAAATGTTGCTTCGCCTCATCTAGGTATCTGCTTATCTTCCCCGCGTAGCCGTTCGGAAATTTTACTCCAATGAGGCAGTGGATAAACCGCTTGATCTCCTCCTCGCAGAGAGTGAAGCATGCCGGGGGGCAGTGATCAATACCGGTCTTCTTCTTGGTCCCCCTTTTTCGTTTGCGAGAGTTTTGCATTTCCGTATCCTCTTCCTCCTCCGGCTCATCTACGTCGTCACTAGGGGGTAAAGTTCCCTCTTGATGCCCATAAATTTCAAGTCAGTCCTTGATTTTGGCCCGTCCTTGGTCTTCTCCGGCATGTTGAGCAGCATGCCAAACAAGCTCTCGCACACGTTCTTTGTGATATGCATGAGATCAAGGCTATGAGGAATGCGGAGGAGACTCCAGTATTCCAAATCCCAGAAAACAGACCTCGCTTTCCATACCCTCATCAATGGCTGAGTCTTCTTTTTTTTCTTTCCCGGCGTGGGGCACTCTTTCCAAGTTTTCAACAAGTTGTCGATTTCTTTGCCGCTCCTTCGAGCAGGGGTGCTCGGAGCTCCTCGCTTCCATCGAACAGATGTCCCTATTTTCTCCACGCGTGTTTCTTGGGAAGCCACCTCCGAGACCCCTGGAACCCGGTTTTTGAAGATCCGGGATACAAACACGGGCTAGGTACTGTGTGTGCTGCTCTGGCCGCCAAACGGATTGACTCCATCGGCGCTCACACCAATCTTGAGGTTCCTTGGATCTTCCCCAAAATCTGGGTATTCGAGGTCCAACGCAGTCAATTGGCTACCATCTGAAGGGTGCCTCAGCATGTCCTCCTTTTCCAGATCCGGGTTCGGGTCATCCTCTTTAAGATTCTTTCTATCTGCGTGCTAGGTCATGAGCTTTGCTTCCTCGGGATCTTCGAAATACCTCTGCAAACGAGGAGTGATCGGGAAGTACCATACCGAGCATTTAGTTTTCTCTTCATCCTCACCCCGATAGATCATGCAATCATTTATGCAGACGTAGTATTTAACGTACGGAAGATCGAGAGGGCATAGGACTTTCTTGGCCTCAGCGATACTAGTTGGACACATGTTGCCATTCGGAAGACGATCGTGCCAGAATGCCATGTTATCATCGAAACTTTCGTCGGTCCATTTGTGTTTTGCCTTCATCTCCATAGCCCAAAGTGTTACATTCAAGCGGGTATCCCCGTCGTTGCATCCTTCATATAACTTCGTAACCGCGTCTTTCTCGAGTTGCGCCATCTTGGCTTTCTCTCTAGCTGCACCTTTTTCGTTCAACGCCTCTTTGACAAGCAGCTCTTGAACATGAGGGTCCCGCACCCAGCTTGAATCCTGATCATGTCCGACATCTTGATCTTCATGTCCGGCATCTTGATCTACATGATCCGCTTCGGCATCTTCTTCATGATCATGTACGGTATGCTCTTCGTCTTCTCGCCCGCCGCTGTTGTCTGGTTTCCCTTCCTCATTTACTGGCACCCCACCATTGACGTCCTCCTCCTCACCAGCTTCATCACTTATCCACTGTGTGTAGCCATCCATCAAATCATTACGCTTCAGGTGTCTTTGCAATATTCCGGAATCAGGCTCGGTCACGCACTGCAGTGTGCATCTCCGATACAGACATCTTATATCCGACCTATTATTCCTTAGCATGTCGTTTGTCGCACATTGCATCCACCTAGCCACGGTGATATTGTTGAACATCTCGCGGACCATGGTCGGTCACCTGCGTGCACAGAGAGAGCAACACAATTATATATCACACTCGTCGCCGGAAAAATTCGGCATGACCTTCCCTAATAATGCATGGGAGAATGCGGAGAGTGCGCCAGAAATTTGCCGAAACGGAAATGAATCGACATTTCGGCAAAACATTGGCCACTCAAGATTCACATATACCTCAAACCACCATCAGCTTCACATATACATCAAACCACCACAAGCTTCACATATACATCAAAACCACCACAAGCTGAACATATACACTTCACATATACATCAAACCACCACAAGCTTCACATATACACTTCACATATACATCAAACCACCACAAGCTTCACATATACATCAAACCAAAGCTTCACATATACAACAAACCCCAAGATAATAAAGGCAAGTCTATGGGTCATAAATGGAAGAAAAGAGTTTGGGAGGAGGTGCACTTACTTCAATATGAAACAAAATAGATTTAATGCCAAGTGTGGATGGATAAATGGAAGAAATGAGGTGGGGAGGAGGAGAAAACCGAATAGATCTAGGGTGAGAACAGTGGATCTAGTTTGAGAATTGTGTGGAGTGAATGAGAGGTGGTAGGTGGGGTCGAGTAGATAAGGGCAGCTCTAGGCATTTAGTGGTGCATATAGTAAGTCAGTGGTGGCGCATTGTTGACATGCGCCACCCCTAAGATCTTATGGGTGGCGCATCTCCAAAATGCGCCACTCCTAAGCTCTTAGGGGTGGAGCATTTTGGGAATGTGCCATCTATAAGGTTCTTAGGGGTGGCGCATTATACCAAATGCGCCATGTATAAGCTCATCTAGGATGGCCCACTCTTACGGGTGGCGCACAGGAAAATAATGCGCCACCCCTAAGGTCTTATGGGTGGCGCATTATTTTCAAGTGCGCCACCCCTAACAGATGGGGGCACATGTCTTGTTATATGCGCCTCTAATAAGCTTTCCATGTATAACTATTTCCCTAGTAGTTTCTCTGCCGCCATCATCAACAAGCTTCGGGGGACCAAAATTACTGTGCCGGCACCCTGCCGAGACGGGGAAGTGCCCCAGGATTCATCTCCATCGACGTTGTTTCCTTCCTCCATGAAGCGGGAGTAGTTCCCCCTCGGGGCTAAGGCTTGTACCTTATCTCTGTGGTTAATTCTCTCTCCCATGATGTGATCTTGATTGTGATCATAGGCTATGTTAATCTAGGTTGATCCCATGATGTTTGGATTTGATGCAGTCACTTGTCCTGATCTATTATAATCCCCGAGACCAAGGTGACAGCGGTCTATTGGACATGGATTAGAAGAATATTTTCATAAGTGATTTCCTCTTTTGTGTGTTGATTGAAGATTGAGAGTCTCTTGGTGCTTATCTTTGACTATCTTTGAGATATGTTGGTGTGATTGTTGTACTCTCTTTGGATGGCCGAGGTGACATTGAGAAATCCGCAGATGAGAACTACGAACTCTACGGTGTGCTTTTGTAACTCTACACAATTCTCGTCCTCTCTTGACCACAAAGGAATGACCTCTGAGTACGTCTCCAATGCATGTTTTAGTGGAAATATCATGTGATTAGACTATGTTAATGTTGTTGGGAATTTTCACTAGTGAAAGTATGAAGCCTAGGCCTTGTTTCCACCATTGGAATACCATTTGTGCTCACGTTTAGTACTTGTTTGCTCGCTATAATTTTTATTACAGATTTATATTACTTTGCTTTGCCACACCTATCACTCCTATTTTACCATCTCTTCGCCAAACTAGTGCACCTATATAACTCCTAGGTTTTTTAGGTGTGTTGGGGAAACAAAAGACTTCTTGTATCTTAATTGCAGGGTTACTTGAGAGAGACCGTCTTCAACCTCTACTTCCCTGAGTTCGATAAAACTTAGGTCATCCACTTGAGGGAAATTGCTGATGTCCTACGAACCTCTGCGCTTGGAGGCCCAACATAGTCTACAAGAATAGAAGCGTGCGTAGCCATCAGTAATCCACCTTGGACCATGAGTCCATGATTAGTACCTATGTGATGTTTTCTCTCTAATCTTGTGTCTCAATTCTTATCCCTTGTGAGCTGCTGTAACACACTCACTATCATGTAGCAGTAATAACTTTTTGTTAATGAAGATTACTATTGCTAATCTCACTTTGATCATCTTTGCATTGATCATTTCAAATTTCCCTGTGATAGAAATTAAAAAACTATGTGGCAATTAAAAGTTCAACCAAAAACTTTCCAACCACTTTTGTAAAATGCCCAATATTTAGTGGATCATGTCCATATGGATATGGGGATTTGTTGAGCTATAAAATAAATCCAACAATTCAAAACAATAGCTATATTAGCCCCTTTAATCATTTATCATTTAGATAAAATCGAAATCCTTTTTATTAAGTCACCAAACTTTTTGTGGCACTATATTATTGTGCAATACTAATTATGGAACATATTACATATTTTACAAAAATGTTTAAGCTAATAAAATAATTGTAAACAGAAAACATAATAGAAAATAAATAAAGATAAAAAAATTAAAGACCTATCTAACGCACCCGGCAAAGCCCGCCCCACCCCACTTGGACCAGCCCAGCCCAATCCACACCTCGTTTCCCCTCCACTTCACACGCCCATGGCGTGGCATCCATCGCACGGAGCCACATCCGGCGGCGGCGCCGTGTTGCCCATCGTCGGCTAGCCAGCGACGATAAGGGCAACCCCCTTGCCCCTCTGGAACCCTAACCTAGCCACCCCTCAAAGATCTCGCTACCCCCCCCCCTCTGCCTCACTCCCCGCCCGACCCCGTAGCCGCCCGTGGACTCAATGTGGCCGCCGTCTCGCGCCGCCACGGCCAACGGAGACACCAACCTCCTCCACCGTGTCCAGTCGCCTAGCCATCATCGTCTTCGTCCCTTCGTGGAAGGAATTGAGCCGAGCAGGCCCACGCAGAGCACAACGTCGTCGTCTTCAACCTCGAGCCGCCGGTGATGGACGGGCGATCCCGGCCACCCCACCCTCCCCTGAGCCCGCTGCCACCCTCTGCTTGCTCAAGGTGAGCTTCTCCGTCGACGCGAACTGCTCGATGCCGCCCGTTTAGCACGTAGACATCGCCCCCTTCACGCCCGATCCCGCGGCCGTGCTGGCCTGCCACCGGCATGGTTTTGGTGAACAAATGGTCACGAGCACACCACTACCGTGCTGAGCACATCCCGTAGAGCAATCATAACCCCTCCATTTGTTGCAGCGCACCTCGTACGTCAAGTTCGCCGCGCCCCCGTTCTGGACGCTGGCACGGCTCGTCGCCGGCTTCTATTCCAGCGTCCCCCTGGTCCATCTACACCATAATCCGACGCGGGATCTCCCTAGGAGCCCGTAGCACCCGACGCCGTCCCAAACGGTGGCCGAATCCGAGCGCGCCGTTGAGTTCGCCGGAGCACCGTCACCGGCGATCCACCAGTGTGATTGCCATGTGGGTTCCCCTCGTCAGCAACGTAATTAGCTTAATCTAATCACACTGCTGGGTTAGTGACAACGGGCCCCACGCCCTGCTAATTGCTACTAGTTAGAATAAACAGAGAAATCCCCCATTTCTATTACCTGTGGGCCCTGCTCATTTAAAAAACCTTTAGTTAATTAAACTTGTTAATTCAAAGCCTGTGACACTTGCACCTAGGGCCCACCTATAAGTAATTAATTTATATAAAATAGAATTAGAATGTCCCACTGACCTATGGGACCTCTGTTGATTATCTATTTAATTAAAGTTGTTAAATGCCACTGTCACTGACTAATGGGGCCCACTGGTCAGGTTTGACCAGTCAATATCCCTATTGCAGATAATGCTGAATTAATAAATAAAAATAATCTAGAAAATGTTTTTTAAATAATTTAAACTTCGGAAATTAATATCTTTTAAACCGTAACTCGGATCGAAAAACTTTATACATGAAAATTGATCAGAAAAATATCACGAATCCGAATGCGCTACCCACATACCCACCACACCCCTCTAACATACCGCACATGAGACATTCCCCCTCCGGTTGCACTATCCGGTAATTCCCAGTACCGGTAAAACTTTCCGGATGAAAATGTTCTAAAAACGAAAGTTGTTCGGAATGGATCAACGAGCACAGATACACTATCGAAATGCCTGTCAGATGTCTCTAACACTGGAGACATGGAACCTTCCCCTCCGGATCATCTGTCCGTTAATCAACCGGTACTGATGAGCCATTCCCGGATAAATTCCCGCTCCACCTAAAAATACTTAACACTGCGTTAGTACACCGCCAACGCTGCGTTTGCCTTGTCTTGTATTTGAATTGCTATTATTACTATGTATTTATTGTTTCTCCCCCCTTTATTCTCCGATATACCCCGTTGACGACCGTACCCCTACCATGAGCTTCCAGACAAGCAGAGCCATTTTCCTTCTGCAGATATCGCCTATCTTTCCATACATTTCTTGCATTAGGCATTGTTGCTTCTACGTTACAATCCTGTTCAGTTGCATAGCCTATTTTTGTCGCCCCTTGATGTACCTTTCCTTGTCCTATGATGCCTTATAAATATATATAATATTCAGCAGTAAACCCTGCGCATTGTTAGCTAGGTTTAGAATAGAGGGTCGTGATCACTCTGGTGAGTGAACGCGGATTACAAAATATTATAACTGTAACAGGTACGATACAGAGCAGACGCCCAAGGGAACCTACAACGGCGAGACTCTGCCGAGTCGCTTCGACTTTGACTTACGAGTAGATGGACTCGTATTTCACTCTCGTTTGCTCAGTAGCGTAGCATGACCGGGATGATACGAGGATTACCTCTTTAGTTCATTCCCTGATGTCTCTGTCGAACCTCTTCAAGTGTACCATCGAGGGTGATTCCTCCTGGTTTCACTTGATGGTAGGCACTCGAATCAACTGGTGTCCTTAAAGGTAAGGAGTCGGGTGCCCAATGGTGGCCGCGCAGGGATTGTATCGGGACGGCAGGACAGGAGGATACCACCGTGGGCCTGGTCCTTGCTCGTTGGTCATGAGATACCCTGTTGTACGAAAGTCGAGCTCTTCAGAGAGAAAACGCGAGACAAGGTAAGGAGACGGTTCACCTTGTTGGTAACCACACGAGTTGGTGGGACGACAGGGCAGGCGGCCACCAGCTCTGGTTATGGAAGTGGACCTGGTTGTTGTTGTTGTCCGCGACTCACCCAGATAAGGGGCAACGATAAGGGTTGTCCCGACATAAAATAATAAAATTCTTAATGGGTCAGGTGGATGACTTGAGTGGGTCGATGTGGGCACCCCGGACTATATGTCCGAAGCGACAAGTTGTGTATACAGTCATGCTCCCATGATCAGTTCGCATGACACACAACTCGACATGAATATCATAGTCTCAATGTTCATACAATACCGAATACAAGTCATACAACAATAAAGTCTTACAGGGCCTCATCGGGCTCAAATAGCAGCGGAAAAGCAAAAGCATTAAAGGTAGGGGCGTCACAATCCACAGGGTAGATCAGAGCAAAACACGTCCTAGTATTCGCTGGTAGCATCGTCGTCATATACCTGCTCCTCCAAGCCTAGCTGATGGATTAACCAGGGAAAAAGCCGTGAGTACATACAAAGTACTCGCAAACCACCTAAAGAAAGAAACAAAGTTTTGCATACGAAAATAATAGGATGGCTATATGGTGGAGTTTTTCATAGGGATTTTCTATCTACTCAAGATCATTATTAAGTTGGCAAAGTTTTAAACTTGGCAGATTTTATTTCCCACAATGTATTTGGATAAGTCAAGTCCAACCTTTTTCCAACCATAAACTCAGTACCGGGCTTCTCATCTATTCCCCACAAAGTGTGGCCTCACTAGCTGTCCATGACCGTGGACTCCGGCTACTCGAATAGATTTACACTCTGCAGAGGTTGTACACTTTACCCACCACATTCGATACATCCGCCGTGTGCCCCCACGGATCGTCATACTTCAGTATGCGGGTCTCGGATAATCGACCTTAGTTTTCCCCTTGTCTTCCCTAGTATAGATGAATCCACCCCTTGCGTATTGCATGGACTTTCTATGTGACAGAGCATGCTCCTCTAGGACCCAAGCCTGCACCGTAGTCGAAGAGCACCAAGGTTCCTTCCGACACTAAGCCTAGCGAATTTCACCCATCGACTTCGAGGGCTATCGGATTCGTGGAATCAAGCATCCATGTGTAGTTAGAGGACCCCCGTACTAAGACAAACAAGCTTCCAATTAGCCCTGTCCCATACCAGAGTATAGTGGTTGTACTGTAATGCTAGATTTTGGCGGCACATATAGAGAGTCCCTCCAGACTTTGTCCATGTCCGACGATGTTCCACAAACCCGGCTTTACCACCTTCCTAGGAGTATGCCGTACCATATAGGATGAAGTATGACTTTCCAAGTTGTTATATAATGCTAATTACTAGAGCTGAGTGATGGTCTCGACAGAATGCCGGGATCATCGGGGTTCTACTTAGTTTTTCCCAAATAGGTAGGCTAGGGGGTGGTGTGGAGTTTTTCTAATATAACTAATACAATCCCAAACCATATGAATATATAATACTAGCATGATACAATATAAGTGATACAAGAAGGTAAATAAAAAATGGTAATGCGGGGTTTTGAGTTTGACGGTGGCTTGCCTTCCTCGGCGATGTACCCTGGATCGGCTTCTTCGGCGGCAAGGGAGGAGTCTTCACCTGCAACGTACGGCGTATCGTCTACACGTTGCGTAAGAAAAAAATTCACCATTACAACTGGGCAAAACAAACAAGGCACACAACACTCAACTTCACTATCAAACAACAGGTAATTAAAGGAACCATTTGTACTAGCATTGAAATACTAAATCAACACTTCAAAGTTGAATACCACAACAAGGCATTGGATTAATTTAATAGGATTACCACAAAAAGATTATATTAAATTAATTCTTGACTTAAGTTATGTTTTTTTAATTACTTTATTCATTAACAACTTATTAAATTGTTTTATTTCCAAAACCAAGTTCATAGAAATGACCTACTGACCAAATGCTGGTTTAATATTAAACTAACAATCAAATAGTACTAACATAAGTTAAATAGGAAAATAAACTAGCAATATTAATAATAATAATAATAATAATAATAAAAGGGTCACAAATTTATTTAAGACAAATAATATTCTACACATACAGAAAAATTAAGAATATTCACAGGAGTATATACAAATCAACATTACATTTTTAGGGTTTACAGGGAATTGATTAAAACTATTCTTAGCTGCTAAAAAGCACAATTAACTAGTTTAAACTAAAGCAATTAATTTGGTACTGCATAAAAATTATTCCAAACATACAGAAAAATAAAACACAATTTTCTAAGCCACACAAAATTTATTTCATAAGTTTCTGAGCTACGGTTATTTGTCTGAAATTATTTAAGCTTTCTAGATTTAAAACAAAAGTGAAGGGCTCAGCAGGCCGGCCCGGCTATCTGGCGCACACGGGCAATGTTTCTCTCTTTTTTTTTAAACGGGCCGAGCCCAGCACACCGCAGCAGTAAGTTGTTTTTTTTTCTTTAAAAAAAACTCAAAGGGGTATGGGGCTCCCTGGGCCGTTAGATCTAGGAAGATCGGACGGCCAGGGACCGTTCTTCCCGAGGGGCTCGGTCGGCTCGGCCTCACAGGCCATGGCGGGCAGGGGAGGCCAAGGGGCCTCGCCGGTAGCCCTCCTTCGACCGGAGGCCGGTGGCAAGTGGCGGCGGGGGTAGTGGGGCCCTAGGGGGTTCCATTTTTGGCACAAAAAAGGCGGTGCGACGAGGGCTTTTGGGGCGCCATCGCGAACAGGGAGATGGCTGGAAGGCTCACTGGGGGGCTCGGAGCGGCGGCGGGTAGCGGGGAAGGGCGGCGGGCGTGCGGAACGGGAAGGGGGCTCCGTTTTTTACGAAGGCGGCGGCCGGGGGCGTCGGGGTTGACCACGGGTCGGGGTAGACGGGCGGCGTGCAGGGGCTCTGACATGGGGTCGTCGGGGCTCGGGACGGTCGGCGCGGTCCTCCTGGCGCGGCTCCACGCCGGCGCCGACTCCGGCGAGAGATGGCGGAGGTGGAGAGGCGCGCCGGCCTCTCCCTCCTCTCCCTCTTCTTCTTCCTCCCTTCTTCCTTCCTTCCCTTCCTTCTTCTTCCCCTCGGCTTGTCTCTGTCTCGGGCGAGCGGGTGTGGTGAGGGCGCTGGAGCGAGGTGGAGTAAGGAGCTGGGGAGGCTAGGGTGCTCCCCTTTTAAATCGAGTCAAGGGAGGGGTGCGTGAGCGGGAGAGGCGAGCGGAGAGGGCGACCTCCTCGTCTGCTGGCCGACGAGGGCGGTGGCGAGGGCTGCCGTCATCTGGCTTGCGTCAGCAGGGGGCCTCCTGAAGACCTAGGGGTGGGGGGTGTCATGCGGGCTGGAGAGAGAGAGGGAGATGGGCTGCGGCCCAGGTAGCCTAGGTTTTTTTTAAAACAACAAAACCAGTTTTGCAAAAACTTCTCCTCGGTTTGGTTTAAATATGAAACGAAATCTTAAATTTTAAACCTCCAAAATAATTTAAAAGCTCCAAGAGTATTATTCTAATTTATTTAGAATTTTTAGGATATTTTTAGTTGGGTTAAAAATATTATTACTATTATCGTAATAGTAATAAATTAATTAGCAGTTTTGAAATTTTTTATTAAATACTTTCTGCTATTGAGGTATTTTTCATTATTTAAATGGTGAATTTCTGTGCAAGAAAAACTTCATTTGGTGAAAATATTAGTGATGCTAATATGCTATGGTGGTGATATGTTGGTAGATCAATATGTGTGGTATGTGCTAATTATTTTTATTGGTTGATTATTTTTTGGCATGACCAGGGAAAACAAGTATGGCATTAGCACAAGGCAAGCATGGCATAGAAACCAAGCATAAAGCAAGCATGGTAGGGAAATTTTATTTGCATCACATCACAACTTTAGAAAGTTTTTGTTACCCCTAATTTTTTCTACTCTAATAACAGGGTAATAAAAGTCGGGATGTGACAGACCTTCCCCCCTTAAAAAGAATATCATCCCCGAGATTCACAAACTAGTGAAGAGATGCGGGAACTCGCGCTTGAGGTAGTCCTCCCGTTCCTAGGTGGCTTCCTCCTCTGTGTGATTTGTCCACTGGACCTTGTGGAACTTGATAACGCGCTTACGGGTGACTCGGGTGGCTTCTTCCAGGATACGAAGGGGCGTCTCGCGGTATGTGAGATCCTAGTTGATGTCCACCATGCGGTGATCGATGTTCTTAAAAACATCGGAATTGTCTGGCACCTCCAGACACTTCCGGAGCTGCGATATGTGGAAGACGTCGTGCACATCGGATAGCTTTGCTGGCAGTCTCAACTGATAGGCAACTTGGCCTCGTCTGGCTATCACCTCAAACGGTCCAATGTATCAGGGTGCTAGCTTTCCCTTCACATGGAATCGCTGCATTCCCTTCAATGGGGTGACTCGGAGATACACAAAATCTCCAACTGCAAAAGTCACCTCTCGACGCTTGGGGTTAGAATAACTCTTCTGACGAGACTGAGCGGTCTTGAGACGCTCACGAATCAACTGGACCTACTCTTCGGCCTCTTTCAGAACAACAGGTCAGAAAATATTCCCTTCTCCGGTCTGAGACCAGTTCAGGGGCGTGCGACACTTCCTCCCATACAAAGCATCAAATGGTGCTATCTGCAAACTCGACTGGTAGCTGTTGTTGTAGGAGAATTCTGCATAGGGAAAGCAGTCTTCCCACTTGGAACCGTAGGCTAGAGCACATTCGCGGAGCATATCCTCTAGTATCTGGTTCACTCGCTCGGTCTGGCCTCCAGTCTGCGAGTGATAGGCTGTGCTGAATGTGATCTTGGTTCCTAGTACCTCATGAACTTGCTTCCAGAACCTCGAGGTAAACTGGGTACCTCGGTCAAACACAATCTCCTTCGGGACTCCGCGCAGGCATACGATCCTCGACATGTACAATTCTGCCAGCTGGTCTCCTCGATAGGTGGTTCGCACTGGGATGAAGTGCGCTACCTTGGTGAGTCGATCGACGATAACCCAGATAGAGTCATGACCTTTGCTCGACATCGGTAGACTTGTGAGGAGGTCCATGCCTATTTGTTCCCACTTCCATTCAGGAACTCGTAGTGGTTGCAGCAATCCTGCAGGTCTCTAGTGTTCCGCTTTCACTCTCTGGTAGATGTCGCACTTGGCGACATACAAGGCAATTTCACGCTTCATACCGTGCCACCAGAACAAGTCCTTCAGGTCTTGATACATCTTAGTCCCTCCAGGGTGGATGGAGTAAGGTGAATCGTGAGCTTCCTTCAGGATAGTGAGCTTCAACTCCTCTATATCTGGCACACACAATCGGCCATCGAACCAAAGAACTACGTCATCATCTATCGTGAACTTCGGGGCCTTGCCGAGGGTCATCTTCTTCTTGATTCCCTCAATACTATCGTGTCCCTTCTGTGCCTCCTTGATCTGATCAAATAGAGTCGGAGTCAGCTCGAGGTGAGCCAGAAAACCGGGTGTAACAAGTTCCAAACCCAGCTTCTCGAGCTCCTCGTGCAGAGCTGGCAGCGTCTCTCTGATCATCGCATTAAGTTTGCATGGCTTGCGGCTGAGGGCATCTGCTACCACATTGGCCTTGCCAGGATGGTAGTGGATCTCGAGATCGTAGTCTTTGATCAACTCGATCCATCTCCTCTGCCTCATGTTCAACTCCTTCTACGATAAAATGTACTTCAGGCTCTTATGGTCTGTGTATATGTCGCAACGGTGACCCATCAGGTAATGTCTCCATCTCTTGAGAGCAAGCACAACAGCGGCTAGCTCCAAGTCATGTGTGGGTAGTTCAACTCGTGCGGCTTCAATTGTCGTGACAGGTACTCAATCACCTTGCCCACTTGCATAAGAACGCAACCCAAACCAACCTTCGATGCATCGCACTACACATCAAAGCTCTTGGTCAGGTCAGGTATCGTCAACACTGGGGCGGATACCAATCTCCTCTTCAACTCCTGGAAACTGGCTTCACACTTTTCCGTCCACACAAACTTCTGGTCCTTCTTTAGCAGCTGGGTCATGGGTCGGGCGATGCTGGAGAAGCCTTCCACGAACTTGCGGTAGTATCCCGCTAGTCCGAGGAATCCTCTAACTTCAGTCTGAGTGGTCGGAGCTGTCCAGTCTATGACGGACTGAATCTTGGCGGGGTCGACGGATATTCCTCCTTCTGACAATACATGTCCCAAAAATCCGACTTCCTTGAGCCAGAACTCGCATTTGCTGAACTTGGCGTACAACTGGTGCTCACGCAAAGTCTCGAGGACTAAGCGCAAATGATCGGCGTGCTCTTCTTCGGTCTTGGAATATATCAGGATGTCAGCAATGAACACCACCACAAACTTGTCGAGATACTTCATGAAGATCTTGTTCATGAGATTCATGAAATAGGCCGGGGCATTGGTAAATCCGAAATCATTGACAGTGTACTCGAACAAACCATAGCGGGTCGTGAAAGATGTCTTGGGGATGTCCGACTCGCGGACCTTCAACTGGTGATATCCGGTCCTTAGATCGATCTTGGAGAAGACTCGAGCTCCGTTCAACTGGTCGAACAGATCCTCTTTCTTGGGGAGCGGATACTTGTTCTTGATGGTCACTTCGTTCAGCTTGCGGTAGTCCACACACATGCGTATGGTGTCGTCTCTCTTGTCCACAAAGAGAACTGGCGAACCCCAGGGTGAAGCACTGGGTCGAATCATCCCCTTCGGGAGCATGTCATTCAGCTGTTTCTTCAACTCAACCAGTTCTTCAGCATTCATCCGGTAGGGTCTCTATGCAATAGGGGCTGTGCCAGGCACTAACTCGATGATAAACTCGATATCCCGATCAGGCGGCATACCAGGTAGCTCCTCCGGAAAAACGTCCGGGAAATCACATACAACCTTCACCTCCTCAAGTGGTAGCACCGAGACACTCTGATGACAGAAGGCTCGGTCAGTCTCTTCCTTGTCGGTGTACTCTATCTGAACTCAATCGGCGCTCGTGAGGTTTACTGTCCTCTCAGTGCAATCTATCCGGCCTCGGTATCTGGAAAACCAATTCATGCCAAGTACCACATCTATACCTTCTGTCCCTAACACGATCAGGTCAGCTGGGAACTCGACTCCATGAATCGCTATGGAAACTCCAGAACAAGCTAAACTGGCTCGGGTTTTGGATCCGTGTATTTGGACTACCATGGGCATCCTCATTTCACTAGGTGACAACTTACTTCTATCCACAAATGTCTTCGTAACAAATGAATGTGATGCACCAGAATCAAACAATACTTGAGCAGGTACTGATTTAACTGGAAACGAACCCAAGATAACGTCTGCGGCCTCCAGGGCTTCCTCGGCTTGCACATGGTTCAGACGTCCCTTGGCAGCGTTGGGCGCACCGCGCTGGGCATTGTTTCGGCCGGGGTTCCCTCTGGCTGGTGCTGTAGCATTGGGGCGTGGGGAAGAATTTGCCTTACTGGTGCAGGTAATGGCATAGTGACCCATCTGGCCACACTTGAAGCAGATCACTTCTGATGCAGGGTCGTGGGGAACTCCGCCTGCTGGGCGCGAAACTCCACCAGGGCGAGCAGGAGCACTGGGGCATGGCGCTGGGTAAGGGCTCCTCTGAGGCTGGGGTGCTGGCCTTGGTGGCTGTGTTGGACGCAGTCGGGGGTTGCTGGATCCACCTTGCTGCATCATGCGGCGCTTGCGGTTCTCAGAGGCCATCTTGAGCTTGACCTCCATCATGATAGCAGCATCGGAAAGAGACTCAAGATCGGGGAACTTCATGGCCACCAGGACAACCTGCAGCTCATCGTGCAGTCCATCCAGGAAACGGTCCTTTCGCTTCTCCTCGGTGTCCACCTCCTCCGGTGCATACCTCGACAGCTGAGTGAAGCGGTCAAGATATCCAACCACAGTCATGCCCCCTTGCTTGAGGTGGCGGAACTCGTCCTTCATCCTCCTGATCAGTGCAGTCGGGATGTGCGCCTTCTTGAACTTCTCGGAAAACTCCGCCCAGGTGAGTACTTTCCCCTCAGGAAGACGGGCACGCACTCCTTCCCACCAGATCCTTGCGGTGCCAGTGAGGTAGTGGGTGGCATACAGGACCTTCTCGTTGTTGCCAACAACGGCGACAGCGAGATTGTTCTCCATGGTGCGGAGCCAATCCTCAGCATCCAAAGGCTCCTTCGTCTGCGAAAATACCGGAGGGTTGGTGTTCTGGAAGTCTCGGAGCCGAGACCTGGGCTCCTCATTCCCACCAGATCCTCCGCCTCCTTGGTTGGCATTGGTGGCGCCCTGGACTAGCTGCTGGAGTGCAGCCATGTTCTCCTGGCGCTCGTCACGAGCGGCCTGGCGCACCTCCATCAGCAGTCGCAGAAGATGCGCCATGTTTGGGTCAGGTGGTGGCGGTGGCGCGTCACCGGATCCACTTGGGTTGGCGCGGGAGCTTCTCCGCATCCTGAGGGTGTTGCGCAAGATAAGAGGGAATTTAGTCTACAAGGGGGTAAGTCCCTAACAATCTAGTTATCACACACAAGCAAGACTTATAAAATAGGTAATAATCATGCAACTAGCAATCACCACATGGTAGCATAACGATCGCATAAGTCTCATACATAATCAAGTCTTACAGGTAACCAACCACACAGGCAACGTCTAACGCAAATCTCCAAAAGGGCATCCAACAACTAACGAAGCCTAGAGCTCATCCTCATCGCGATCATCGATGAAGTCCTCATCATCAGTGTTCGGAGCCTCCTCGTACTCCTTATCCATCCAGTCCTCATCCTCACTGATATGGGCGTTCTCCTCCTTCTGGATGTCCTCGCCATCATACAGAGCATCAATCTCATCCTCCAAATCGTCGCACTTGCACTTCAGGCTCCTGGTCCTCTTCCTCAGCATCTTGTTACTCTCCTCCAGACTGGCGACCTTGTCCTGCAGCCCCTTGATAATCTTGTCCCGAGTCTCCAACTCGATGGGGGCGACGGGGACGGGACCCTCGGTCTGGAGGTTGTAGTCATGCTTGACCCGGACCTCATCCTGCTGATCCTGAGTCAGAGCCAGGTGTCTCTCTAGAGCGAACAAGTGGTCCCTCAGGACCGGGTGAAGCACACCAGGAGTGGGATCTCCCTCATCATCGCGCATCCCGTAGTGACAGAACCGCGTGGTACCCAGCTCGTACTGGTGAAACCTCACAAGGCGTGCAATCGCCTCCTGGCAAGCTCGGGCGAGACCCTCCTCCCAAGTACGAGCATACAGCGTGAAGATGATAGGATCCGACCGTGGGGCCACCTCCGAACCTCGGAGCTCACACCGTACAATCAGGCGGAGCTCTGTATCCTCCCCACCGGTGATCTGGAAAGCCCTGATCTCCGCAGTTGGGCGGTGAACGATTGCAAGAAGATCCATCAGATCCTGAGCAAAGGGCGTCTTCCCAACCTGAGTCAGCTGGAGGTGGTGCATAGGAACTCCAGCCATCTACAAGTTTTAAGAGCTTAAGTTGGATGACAAGTGTGCAAAATTTTAACATAATAAAACATTTAATAGTTTACTATAGAGGGGATAAGAGAGGTAAGCATTCTATACTATGCATTTGACCATCTCTTTAGCTTAGAAAATAGTTTTTGATTTCCCCCCATCCTATCTACCGACCAACCTAACTAGGCTGCTATGGTCTGAATAGAGGCTCTGATACCAAGTCTGTGGGCATGACGGAATATATGTCCGAAGCGACCAGTTGTGTATACAATCATGCTCCCATGATCAGTTCGCATGACACACAACTCGACATGAATATCATAGTCTCAATGTTCATACAATACCGAATACAAGTCATAGAACAATAAAGTCTTACAGGGCCTCATCGGGCTCAAATAGCAGCGGAAAAGCAAAAGCATCAAAGGTAGGGGCGTACAAATCCACAGGGTAGATCAGAGCATAACACGTCCTAGTATTCGCCGGTAGCATCGTCGTCATATACCTGCTCCTCCAAGCCTGGCCGATGGAATAACCAGGGACAAAGCCGTGAGTACATACAAAGTACTCGCAAACCACCTAAAGAAAGAAACAAAGTTTTGCATACGAAAATAATAGGATGGCTATATGGTGGAGTTTTTCATAGGGATTTTCTATCTACTCAATATCATTATTAAGTTGGCAAAGTTTTAAACTTGGCAGATTTTATTTCCCACAATGTATTTGGATAAGTCAAGTCCAACCTTTTTCCAACAATATCAACATCATCGTCGCGAACCATAAACTCAGTACCGGGCTTCTCATCTATTCCCCACAAAGTGTGGCCTCACTAGTTGTCCATGACCGTGGACTCCGGCTACTTGAATAGATTTACACTCTGCAGAAGTTGTACACTTTACCCACCACATTCGATACATCCGCCGTGTGCCCCCACGGATCGTCATACTTCAGTATGTGGGTCTCGGATAATGGACCTTAGTTTTCCCCTTGTCTGCCCTAGTACAGGTGAATCCACCCCTTGCGTACTGCATGGACTTTCCGTGTGACAGAGCATGCTCCTCTAGGACCCAAGCCTGCACCGTAGTCGAAGAGCACCAAGGTTCCTTCCGACACTAAGCCTAGCGAATTTCACCCATCGACTTCGAGGGCTATCGGATTCGTGGAATCACGCATCCATGTGTAGTTATAGGGACCCCGTACTAAGACAAACAAGCTTCCAACTAGCCCTGTCCCATACCAGAGTATAGTGGTTGTACTGTAATGCTAGATTTTGGCGGCACATATAGAGAGTCCCTCCAGACTTTGTCCATGTCCGACGATGTTCCACAAACCCGGCTTTACCACCTTCTTAGACGTAGGCCGTACCATATAGGATGAAGTATGACTTTCCAAGTTGTTATATAATGCTAATTACTAGAGCTGAGTGATGGTCTCGACAGAATGCCGGGATCATCGGGGTTCTACTTAGTTTTTCCCAAATAGGTAGGCTAGGGGTGGTGTGGACTTTGTCTAATATAACTAATACAATCCCAAACCATATGAATATATAATACTAGCATGATACAATATAAGTGATACAAGAAGGTAAAAAAATGGTAATGCGGGGTTTTGAGTTTGACGGTGGCTTGCCTTCCTCGGCGATGTACCCTGGATCGGCTTCTTCGGGGGCAAGGGAGGAGTCTTCACCTGCAACGTATGGCGTATCGTCTACACGTTGCGGAAGAAACAAATTCACCATTACAACCGGGCAAAACAAACAATGCACACAACACTCAACTTCACTATCAAACAACAGGTAATTAAAGGAATCATTTGTACTAGCATTGAAATACTAAATCAACACTTCAAAGTTGAATACCACAACAAGGCATTGGAATAAATTTAATAGCATTACCACAACAAGATTATATTAAAACAATTCTTAACTTAACTTATGTTTTTTAGTTACTTTATTCATTAACAACTTATTAAATTGTTTTATTTCCAAAACCAAGTTCATAGCAATGACCTACTGACCAAATGCTGGTTTAATATTAAACTAACAATCAAATAGTACTAACATAAGTTAAATAGGAAAATAAACTAGCAATATTAATAATAATAATAATAATAGTAAAAAGGGTCACAAATTTATTTAAGATAAATAATATTCTACACATATAGAAAAATCAAGAATATTCACATGAGTATATATAAATCAACATTACATTTTTAGGGTTTACAGGGAATTGATTAAAACTATTCTTAGCTGCTAAAAAGCACAATTAACTAGTTTAAGCTAAAGCAATTAATTTGGTACTGCATAAAAATTATTCCAAACATACAGAAAAATAAAATACAATTTTCTAAGCGACACAAAATTTATTTCATAATTTTCTGAGCTACGGTTATTTGTCTAAAATTATTTAAGCTTTCCAGATTTAAAACAAAAGAGAAGGGCTAAGTAGGCCGGCCCGGCTATCTGGCGCACATAGGCAATGTTTCTCTTTTTTCTTTAAACGGGCCGAGCCCAGCACAGCGTAGCAGTAAGTTGTTTTTTTTAAAACAAAAGGGGTATGGGGCTCCCTGGGCCGTTAGATCTGGGAAGATCGGACGTCCAGGGACCCTTCTTCCCCAGGGGCTCGGTCGGCTCGGCCTCAAAGGCCATGGCGGGAAGGGGAGGCCAAGGGGCTTCGCCGGCGGCCCTCCTGCGGCCGGAGGCCGGTGTCAAGTGGCGGCGGGGGTAGGGGGACCCTAGGGGGTTCCATTTTTGGCCCAAAAAAGGCGGCGCGACGAGGGCTTTTGGGGCGCCATGGCGAACATGGAGATGGCTGGACGACTCACCGGGGGGGGGGGGGGCTCGGAGCGGCGGCGGGTAGCGGGGAAGGGCGGCGGGCGTGCGGAACGGGTAGGGAGCTCCGTTTTTTACGAAGGCGGCGGCCGGGGGCGTCGGGGTTGACCACGGGACGGGGTAGACGGGCGGCATGCAGGGACTCCGGCGAGAGGTGGCGGAGGTGGAGAGGCGCGACGGCCTCTCCCTCCTCTCCTTCTTCTTCTTCCTCCCTTCTTCCTTCCTTCCCTTCCTTCTTCTTCCCCTCGGCTTCTCTCTGTCTCGGGCGAGCGGGTGTGGTGAGGGCGCTGGAGCGAGGTGGAGTGAGGAGCTGGGGAGGCTGGGGTGCTCCCCTTATAAAGCGAGGCAAGGGACGGGTGCGGGAGCGGGAGAGGCGAGCGGAGAGGGCGACGTCCTCGTCTACTGGCCGACGAGGGCGGTGGCGAGGGCTGCTGTCATCTGGCTTGCGTCAGCAGGGGGGGCCTCCTGATGACGTAGGGGTGGGGGTGTCATGCGGGCTAGAGAGAGAGACGGAGATGGGCTGCGGCCCAGGTAGCGTAGGTTTTTATTTAACCAACAAAACCAGTTTTGCAAAAACTTCTCCTCGGTTTGGTTTAAATATGAAACAAAATCTTAAATTTTAAACCTCCAAAATAATTTAAAAAGCTCCAAGAGTATTATTCTAATTTATTTAGTATTTTTAGGATATTTTTAATTGGGTTAAAAATATTATTACTATTATAGTAATAGTAATAAATTAATTAGCAGTTTTGAAATATTTTTATTAAATACTTTCTGCTATTGAGGTATTTTTCATTATTTAAATGGTGAGTTTATGTGCAAGAAAAACTTCATTTGGTGAAAATATTAGTGATGCTAATATGCTATGGTGGTGATATGTTGGTAGATCAATCTGTCTGGTATGTGCTAATTATTTTTATTGGTTGATTCTTTTTTGGCATGACCAGGGAAAAAAAGTATGGCATTAGCACAAGGCAAGCATGGCATAGGAACCAAGCATAAACCAAGCATGGCAGGGCAATTTTATTTGCATCACATCACAACTTTAGAAAGTTTTTGTTACCCCTAATTTTTGCTACTCTAATAACAGTGTAATAAAAGTCGGGATGTGACAGTCGACGTGCCCTATACGCACTACCTCCACGTGGGATAATGGTGTGGGCCCTCTGCGTTGTAGCCTCGTTCGATGGCTCTTCAGACGTCAGCTTTGCCTCGGGCTGATTTCCGGGCTTGGACCGCCTACTCCGGTAGTAGGAGGTGGGTCTGCTTCACCGGCCAGTCACGTACCTGTTGGGGCACGCGGTACGCTACGTTAGCGCCAAATTAAAATTTCTACGACGCACAACCAAGATCACTGCTACTAGGGATGAACTACGTGATTACGGTTTACCACTAGACGTGCAGTCACGGCAGCGGAAGGATAGTTGACGATGCGTGTCGGCGGCTGCTCCTCGAATCCCTCGAACCGATCCCTCGTACCGATCCCACGAACGGAGTCCCGCGATCCAATCCCGCGAGCAGTTCGTCCAAGCGCCGCAGGTGCAGCGCCTCCAAGGGATGCGCATGTACAAGGAGGAGCGCCGGGCGGCGGACTGCTAGGTCCGGCGGCTCGGCCTGGAGGTGGAGTGGCGTCTAGGGTTGTGGTCTGTCCTGTGCCCCTTCGGGGTTAGCCCTAGCCTTTATATAGGCGCTCGTGGAATGGCCTCAACCCTTGAGGCAATCCGGACCCTCCATCCATATTCTATTCGGATCACATCCGAATGGGCTCCTTTCCTCTTAAGCGTGCGACCCTATAGGTTCACGTACACATGGACACGTCCCGAATCACATCCGGTTCGATAGTCGGTAGCGGTTCCTAGCAGAACATGCCGAGTCCCATATATGCGTAAAGTCATAAGACGAACCATTACAAAGTGTCATATGCAACATTCTTTTTACCTCACGATATATGTTGTCAAGCTCAAGGCGAGTACTTGTCACCCTTGTGATAGCATGACCTCTCTTCTCGAAACCGTGATACAGATTCCTGAACCGGGTTAACACTTAACCCATATCGCATGGCCATTCTTTCTGAATCTTATCACTCGAGAGGGCCCAGAGAATATCTCTCCAAAGTGGAGGGGCAAATCCCATCTTGATCAACCATGTCTCGCGGCATGTATCATGACTCACCCGTAAGCTACCTTTATAACTACCCAGTTACGGTGTAGCGTTTGATAGTCCCTAAGTGAGTCATTCCTCATCCCGATAACATGCGAGGTCGTCAGGTCTAGGACATGGCATATACATTGTATTGAGACTAACATATGACAATATCTCGCTGCGTCTCAAAGTGGGTCTCTGTCCAACTCAGTGATCCCATCACTAAGTTCATACTATCGATAGCATCTCCATGCTCATGACTTGTGAAACATAGTCATCAATCGAATCATATACTAGTCAAGGATATGTGTCCGCATAACCTTATCAACTAGGGACCATTAGAACAATCATCATAGAATATATAGTCTCACAAACAAGTCACATACTTATTGATACATATCAGTGATGATGTTCAAGGACAATACAAATAACTCATGAATACATAAGGAGATAACATCATAACATGATTGCCTCTAGGACATATCTCCAACAGTACCATGCAGGAGTACAAAGGGTACGGTTCCAAAGTCCCGTTGTGCTTAGGATTTAGACCGGCGGATGGCCTCTCTGTTGAGCGATGGACTTTGGCGTATCGGATAGACTCGGTGGGGCATTCCCTAACAAGGTGTACGCCACCCTGGAGATCCGAGCGTGTAGGGTAACAGTAGTGCAGCCCCTGCAGGGATGATAATCTATTCGGATAGCCGTGTCCACGGTAACAGGACGCTTCATGCTGAAGCCAGACTCTACTACTACAAACTACTACTATTAAACTGATTGGTTCCGGGTTTTCTTCTTCGCAGGGAACTCGAGGAAGGATTCTCGGAGTCTTTGATAATTGTTAACTAATACAACTTACTATTATACAATGATGCATCAATTTTTGTTGCATTGTTAATTTACGCTTTATATGAACTGTTGTCTATTCTCTTCTCATGATGCAAGACTCGTCGGAAGATGCTAGTCTTCGATAGGCCGAGCTTCTCTTCCTTATTCTGGATTTCTGCAATTCATTCTACTATATATAGCCTCCCCTTTCCATTGATAAAAATGCATAAATGCTTCGTAGAGAACATAAGACTCGCGGGTATACTAGATACTCACCCTTGATTTATTTCCACTTTTGGTTTTGCCTGATCGGCCGCTGCAGACGACGTTGGAGCCTAGGAGCAGGAGTACCCCGGAGGCGACTACTACGACGTCGAGTTCCCCGTCGACTAGGAGTAGTTTGGAGGTTCCGAGGCCGGAGTCCTCGCCTTTTCGATCGTTGTTGATTTTGTGCTAGCCTTATTAAGGAAAACTTTTATCCTTGTGTCTGTACTCAGATACTATTGCTTCCGCTAACTTTGTGCTCTAGAGTTGTTGTATTCGATCCCTCGTGGCCCCTGGCTTGTATTAAACAGCTTGTATTATTTTATTTGTAGAGTTGTGTTGTGATTACTATACCTTGCGTGTACCTTGCAACTCACCGTGAGTCCCTGATCTCGATCGTGTACCTTGCGTGTATGATTACTGTACACGATTCGATTTTGGGGGCGTGACAACTGCCCTACATGATCAAGGCATATTTGTAATTCTTCTGCTGTTGCTAAGTTGAGTTTGCTGGGATCTGATGGATTGTGAGATTATGTTCAGATTGTAATGAGTAATATATTTGGTTCTTCTCCTTTTATATTTATGTTCTTGAGTAATTCTTGCATGTTCTCCGTTGCTTTTTATTACTTTGGCCAAGTGATAGATCGTTACTCCAAGAGGGAGCGTTATGCATGATTGTGGGTTCATGCCCCCCGATGACTAGCTTGAGTGACATAAACATGGTCTAGGGGATATGCTATTGCCACCAGGGGGAAAACAACGGTGCTTATACATGCGGGTGCAAGGATTGTTTACTTTAGGCAATGTTCTATCAATGCAGTTGTCTGTTGCTTTGGTTTTACACTTTGGGTGGGGCTCGCAACTTAATACCAGCGAGATGTTCTGGATAGATATCTCAAGGTGGATGATTAGTGAGTAGATGCAGATGGATTTCGGTATACTTGTCCATGCGTACTGCCCATGCTTTTGAGCCTCTTCCTTTCCTTTGTAGCATAGTTAGCATTGCAGTGCATTTTTAATCATGTCAATTGCTCAGCTGTAATTTGTTCACCTCGCATAGTTGTTTATTGTCTTTTTAGAGAGAGTCATCACTAGTGAACTTCATGGGACCCCGGTCTATATTTCCACCACTTGTACACCCTCAATTTACTTCATGTTTTACTTTCTAGTCGTATTTACCATTATCATTATCTCTTGTGTTTGTTCCTTTGTAAAAGGCAAGGTCGGATAGATTGACAACCTCTCTGTATTCGTTGGGAGCAAAGTTATTTGTTTTTGTGTTGTAAGTGCATCTAGTGCCCCTTTGAGGTTTTGGAGTATTCGATGACAAAACGGTAAAGGGACTGATGTGTTTGTGAGTATAGATAGGAGAACAGTCCCTGAAGAGAGGTTAACCACCATTGTCAACCCCCCAAAATGTTGAGGAACATTGAAAAAACCCGGTGTCTTTCCTGAAGTATGCCGAGGCGCGAAATCCTGAGGAAATAGGATCCTAAGGCATTCGGCTGATGCTGAAGAAGCCAGGGGTCATCCTGAGGAAACTCGCGCTAAAGCTGAAGTTGAAGTGTAGTCTTCGTTAAGACTTTTATACTTTTTAAGTCATAGAAAAACACCGCAATATTGGAGGGGTTGAGTGTAAGGCCCGATATGTGGTACTGTTCCAAATCTAGATGTTTCCATCCACATCCAGGGTCGAAGCACATATTGGTCCCACCGCGACATATGACAATGTCATATGCCCTGGATTTCCAACATGATATCACAACATTACAGCTACAAGGATACAACATCTCATACAATAGGCATGCAACTTCCTTAATACAATATATCGGCGGAATATCCATGTCTGAGTACAAACTACAATCATATGCCTATTGGCAAAGGTAAAACACATCATTCCCACGTCCACACGGGTCCAGGTTCTCCGCCGGGATCCACCTAACTAGTCCTCGTCGAGTCTCCGCGAAGGCGTCCAGAAGAAAGGTCGTCGAGCTCCTCTAAAGTCCAAGATCGTTTGCATAACGTGCTTAAAAGAGAAAAGAAGAGGTGAGCTATATCAAAAATCTTGTAACTAACTTCTCACGGTAAGATGGGGTAGTGTTGAGGTTGCAGTCACACTAGAAATATATGAGTGGCTAACGATCTATTTAGAGTAAGAAGAGAACCAAGCATTCGATGAGGAATCGCCTCCAACAAGTCTTGCTATCAGCTACTTACACAAACATAACAGCTATCCTATCCTTGTCCTCCCCTTCGCATCCCGACGAAGAAGAAGCAGTCAAGGCACACACACATTGATCAAGTTTATTAAGATTATCTCAGTTGTTGTTGTCTATGAACAAAGAGTAGGTCTCAAGTCATCCATAAACGTGGACATGGCTTCTCGAAAAGATTAACCCCTGCAGGGGTGTACCAACTTCCCATTATAAGATCCGCATGTACGATGGCTCTCTCAGTCAGTCCCGTCAGAGACACTCATTGAAGAGTTGTTCCGAGAGATCCGAACGTAATAATCCCTTAAACTAACAACGAACAAATCCGGGTGGCCCCCGAGGAGTCGACATTCAGTTTAGGAGCCGGCTGCGCTCTCGTCCTGGTCTCTTCCGTCTCAACTGGGTTTGTGTTACCGTGGCATATACCATGCCTGGGCCCTCGCCGGCCAAGTGTGGACTAATAGGATATACCACCCCACTGGTCCATTTTTTTAAATCCACTGGCTGCAGACCAGTTATGCATGCGGTTTCAAATTGTAAATCATCTTGGGCCACCACAAGAAATGTTTGAAGCTAGGTAGGTAAGAAGAGGGGACCCCATAGAATCCCACACGCGGTTAGGCACGGTCGTCAAGAGATACCATACCCGGAACTCGGGTCCTAGGTGACTCAAATGAAACAACGCATCGGAGCTGGATAGCCTAGACCTTCCATCCTTCGTCGAGTATAGTCAATATTATAATAATCATATCATCCACATCAATATAACAATGTGATAGTCCAATCCAAGGAGTAACAGGAGGTAACAATTGATAGCATCCTAGCATGCATACTAAGAAGTGGCTGAGTAGCGAGCAATAGTAACATAGCCGAACAAGGTTTGCTGGGATGTGGAGGACATGGCTGTTTGGTTTATTTGAGAGGCATGAATATGAAGTGGTAGGATCAAGAAAATCATTCTATCCTACACCTAAGCGTGAGTGAGCTGAAAGCTACAAGAGTCAGGTTTTGATCCTATGGAACTGTGGGTTATGGGCCCACATTGAGCAAGAAGGGTGGTGACAATAATGCGATCAAGTTGCAAGGTTAGTCAGAGAACAGCTTGTTAACTATGTTGGAAACAACGTCGGCACCAGGAGCAGTGGACAAAGAGAACCATTTCCTTCTCGTTAATACGAGGCGGACCAATTGGCAAAGTTCTCGTCCCGGTGGTTACCGAGATGTTATCAACAATGGAAACAAGGGTTACTGACGAGGTAGTACACCGAGGTGTTTACATAAGCAAGGAATCATCGCTGCTCAGATAATTTATATCACAAGAAAGATTAAACAGACCAATGGAAGGTAAAATATGGTTGTCTGATCAAATAGACCAACGGAAAGGTAAATGTCATTGTCTGACCAACAGACCAATGGACGGGAAAAGTGATGATACACAAGTATCACGTGTATAACCTTCCCAAGGGAAAGCAGAGCACGATATATATGATCAAGTTGTATTGGCACGGAGACAAGGGAGGTTGTCGACGATAACACAAATCATCGAGGGGCATGGAGGATATTTCACACGATGAATCCAATTGACACATGGAATAATCCATGTAAGAATAGTCGGATAGTAATCCACAAAAAGGTCGGATGGTTCGCAAAGGATCCGATGTGAGTATGGGCACTCAACCAGAAGGGGAAAGAATGCCAAGGCATCGGGTGACAGAAGCACCGAAATAACTTGATGCTTAAGTACAAGGAAATTGTGATTTCCAGATCGGGAGGTGGATGCAATTATCCACACGGACTTATCGGTGGCATGGGATTGCAAAGGCGATGAACACGTAGGATCTCGGGAATTGATCAGAGAGTAATCGTCGAAATCTTCAGGTGGATCAGGCGATCATCGAGAATGCAGAGCTCTCCGGGAGGAAGGAGGTACGTGAACCTAAGTCAGAGTTATTAAAACTTTACCAGCAAGGATAAGAGAGCAGAGTCCCAGAGCATAGGTACGGAGAAAAGATCCTAATACCAAAGATATCACACGTAGTGACATCGATGTGGGCCCGTAAAGCAAACATTAAGTTAGCAAGTAGTTTTGCAAATACTAGACTCGACTTCGACCAAGGAGTGGTTAGGGGCTTCCTACAGGCAGTCGGCTCTGATACCAACTTGTGACGCCCCCAAAATCAGACCGTGTACTGTAATCATACACGCAAGGTACACGATCGAGATTAGGGACTCATAGTGAGATATCACAACACAACTCTACAAATAAAATAATACAAGCTGTTTATCACAAGCCAGGGGCCACGAGGGCTCGAATACAACAGATCGAGAGCACAAGTCAGCGGAAGCAATAGTATCTGAGTACAGACACAAGGATACAAGGTTGCCTTAAGAAGTCTAGCACAAAATTAACACTCGATCGAAAAGGCGAGGCCTCCTGCCTGGGAACCTCCAAACTACTCCTGGTCAAAGGGTAACTCGACGTCGTAGAAGGCAGCGGGGATCTTAACGTTGCGGGGGTCGGCATCGGGGTCCTCCTGCTCCTGGGCTTCAACGTCGGCTGCAGCGGCCGATCAGGAAAAACAGTAAAGGAAATAAAGCAGGTGAGTATCTAGCATACCCGCGAGTCTTACGTCCGCTACTAAGCATTATGCATTTTATCAACGGAAAGAAGAGGCTGTATATAGTGGACTGAAAGACAAAAAATCCAGAGCAAGGGTAAGAAGCTAGGCCTAACGAAGACTAGCATCTTCCAACGATGTCTTGCAGCATGAGGTAAGAATCAGCCAACAGTTTATATAAAGCATAAAGTAACAGTGCAACAGAAGTTGTTGCAGCATTGTATAATAATAAGTTGTAATACTTAACAATGCCTCCGAGTTGACCTCCTCGACATCCCCACGAGGAAGAAAACCCGAAACCATACAATTTAATAATAATAGTTTCTAGTGGTAAGATCCAGCTTCAGCATAAAGCGTCCTGTTACCGTGGACACGGCTATTCGAATAGATTAATCTTCCCTGCAGGGGTGCACTTGTGTTACGCTACACGCACGGATCTCCAGGGTGGCAGGAACTTTGTTAGGGAACGCTCCACCGAGGCTATCCGACACTTCATAGCCCATCTTTCAAACTCAACAGAGAGGCCATCCGCCGGTCTAAATCCAAAGTACTCAGGGCCTTGGACCCCAACCCTGACGTACTCCTGCACGGTGCGTGGGTGGCAGGGAAGCCGTAACAAAAACAACACAGCTCGAGCAAAGAAGACAGCGCACTTCCCGGCAATCATCCCGCGGTACTCCTGACGTCTGAAGAGTCCTCGGACGACACTACGAAGCAGAGGAGCCCATAAACTCGTAATTCCCACGGGTAGGTAGTGCGTACATGGCATATAGCCAACTCAAGACATTCACTGAACCATTTAGCATTTTAATTAACCTGCGTGACAACCGTTATCGTTGCCTCGACTTAATTGACCCGCGGACAACGACAGCAGCCAGGACCACCAGTACATCGGTGCCTGCCCCGTCGTCCCACCAAGTCACTGCGGTTACCAACAAGGTGAACCATCTCCTTACCTTGTCTCGCGTGTGCTCCTGGAGGAGCTCGACTTTCGTGGTTTGGTAACTCTCGCGGCCAACGATCAGGGGCCAAGCACACCGGTACACTGGTCGTACCCTCCCTGTCGTCCCATCGTAATACCTCTCGCGGGTACCGTTGGGTCGCCCGACTTCTTACCTTTAAGGACACCAGTTGGTTCGAGTTCCTACCATTAAGTGAAACCAGGAGGTACCACCCTCGATGGCACAATTAAAGAGGTTTGACAGAGACATCAGCGGAATGAACTAAAGAGGTAAACCTCGTATCATCCCGGTGATGCTACGCTACTGAGCCGACGAGAGTGAAATACGAGTCCATTCCACTCGTAAGCCAAACTCGAAGCGACTCGGAAGAGTCTCTCCGTTGTAGGTTCCCTAGGGTGTCTGCATAGATCCGTACCTGTTGCAGTTGTAATATATCATTCCCGCGATCACTCCCAGTGTGATCGCAGCCCGCTATCTAATCCTAGCTAACAATGCGCAGGGTTTACCGCTGAATAATGCATAAGTAATAATAGGCAGCATAGGATTAAAGGAAGGTACATCAAGGGCGACAAAATCAGGCTATGCAATTGAATAGGGTTGTAACGTAGCAGCAGGAATAACAATGCCTAGTGCAAGAAAGTACGGAAAGGTAGGCGATATCTGGGGAAGAGAATGGCTCTGCTTGCCTGTAAGATCGACGGTAGAGGTACGGTCGTCGACGAAGTAGTCGATCACAGGGGCATCAGCAGCGGACGTCGAGACTACCGGACAATAAAAGAGGGGTGAAAACAATAAATACACAGCAATAATAGCAATACAAATACAAGACATGACATATGAAATGTTAACGATGCTCTAACGTTGTACGATACACGTAGCACGGAGCGGGAATTCATCCGTGGATGAACTGCCGGCTCCGGGTGATTACCGGACAAGGTGTCCGGAGGGGGAAGGTATCATGCCGGAGGTGTCCTGGACATCCGACAAAGATAAGGGGGGTGTATCTGAGTTAGTTGAATCATTCCGAACAACTTTCATGTTTAGAACAATTTCATCCGGCAAGTTTTACCGGCTCCACGCGTCTGACAGAAAGATGAACCGGAGGAGAAATGTTCGACGTTTGGTATGTTAGAGGGGGCGGTGGGTTTACGGGTAGCGTATTCGTATCGGTTGTATTTTTCTGAGCAAGTTTCATGTATAAAGTTTTTCCATCGGAGTTACGGATTAAAAGATATTAATTTCTCAGTTAAATCAATTTAAAAGCATTTTCTGAATTTCTATTAATTCAAAGATAAATGGATAAATACTTTTATACCCAGACTGAGCCAGACACAGTCAATGACATGTGGGGCCAGTGGGGCATAGTCAACAGTTGACCAGTCAAGGTTGATGAGTCAACAGGGTCAAGGTGGGGGCCAGGTGTCATCGGCTCATTTCTGGATTTCTCTGGAATTTGGCTAAGTCTGGGAATTTTTTTCTTCAACATAAATTAGCAGTTTTCGGAAGGCTACGGTTTTGGTTCTACTCCTCCAATGAATTAGTGCCCAACATAACCTTTCATCCATTGTCCGTGATCTCGGATCCGGTATGGATGGCACCTATGATATAGTTCATCTGCTTAACTATCACTGGGTATGAAAAGTGCTACGGAATTTTAATTTCAGAAATTGTTAAATTTAGCAAACTTGGACCGATGACCGTATCAAATCAATAGCTCTAATGGAGTTGCGACCTTTATAAGTTTTTTTATACATCACGCGCACCATCATGCCATGCCATCAGATGATATTGCAGGTGCCCATAGCACGTTCAGTCACAACGACAAAGTGGCTATTTGGTTAACTTCGTTTGTCGTTTATTATAAATCTGCACTTTGCGGTTTTTGCCTCCAATGAAGTATGTTACCTCTATTTTAGGTTCATATAAATTTTTCCCACATCATATCTTGTTTGCTAACTGTTTTGTGGCTGTCAAGATGGTACCCAGTAGTGGTATTTATAACACATAGCAGATTTTTGCAGCTTCAACAACATTCAGTATTAGCACCACGTTCAGCAGCAGCAATCAGCAGCATCAGCCGTAGCAGTACGAGCAGCGGCATCATCCAGTGGATGCAGCAAGCGGAGCAGCAGTAGCAAAAAAAAACAGCAGCAGCAGGCCGTGCTGCGGGGACGAGCAGGGGTGGGGGAAGCTCACAAAGGGGATCTGGGTCGTCGCGGCGGGCATGAGGGTGGCGCGGTGGCCGTAGGCACCAGGGGGGCCGGGCGAGGCCGGTGAGCGCTCGGGGCAGCACAGATGCAGGAGGTGAGCATCGGAGGCTGTGGAGGTGCTTGGGGCGCGGCCATGCACACGAGCATGAGCGGCGTCGAGGAAGACCTTCCGGAGGCGGCCGAGGCCACGGCGGCCAGGGTTCGCCCGAGGGGGCAGCGGCTCGAAGGGACTCCAGGGGGCAGGACGACGGCCGGGGAAGCTGGGGCTCGTCGGAGTTGGCCGGGTGGACGGCGTCCAGGCGGGAGAGGGGGCGGGGCCGAGAGGGCTGGCGGCGGCGGCCAGATGGAGGAGGGGGTCGGGAGGGGGATCGGGGAGGGAGGAGACGAGATCAAGGGAGAGATGGGGATCGAGCCGGCTCGGGCTAGGTCTAGGCACCAGCGTGGGCTGTTAGGTCGGCCTGGGCCGGCTGGGCACTAGGCCCAGTTGGCTTGGGCCGCTTTCTTCGTTTTTTTTCTTATTTAATTATTTATTATTTACTTTATTTAATTCTTTTAGCTAGCATTATAATTTTGTAAATTATAGGACTGGCTCTAATATTAGTGTTGTAACCCACACAAGTGCTACAAAAGGTTTGGACTTTAAACAAAATCATTTAGTATTTAATTTAAATATTAAACCAGTAAAATGGACTTTTTAGGCTACTATTCGAATTGTTTAAAATATTAAAGTGTTATAATAAATGCCCCAGGTTGGATAAACACAGCCCACTGACCTTTAGGGATTTAGCAAAATTGATTGCACAATTTTTGTTGAAGGTTTATTTTCCACTTTTATTTGGAATTTTTATTTGGGCTCAATCTGGATCACTATGATCAAGGGTGATCATCCATGCTTAACCACAGTGACCTGGCAACAGTAAAAGTGATTACTGTTGCTAGACACTGAGGGTGTTACAGCGCGAGTGAGCTAAAAGTTATAAGCAGGATATATGCTTCCCCTTACCTGATGAGAAGACGAAGCCGAAGGTGTAGTCGATCGCAAGCTCGCATCATCTCCAAAGTACCCGTGGAAACACACAAGAAGGAAATACTGGAAAGGCAATCACAAGCAAGTATCTATTACTACGAAGGAATCACGAGCAAGCAACATCAAAAGGCAACAAGAGGCAACACACTTCGATCGCATCTATCATCGAGAGCGGTTACTAACAAGTTAAGTGGAGTACTCGTCACACACAACGATACCACACATTTAGAATGGTTCAAGTTGTGTAGCTACACAGTGTGAGCAAAGTTTGTTAACATGGCATCTCACCAAGCATGTCATATCACACAAAAATGGCAAGAGGTGAAGCACAAAGTAAACTATCTAATCTAGTCATTTTAAGTGGGGGTAAAACCTATACATGGCAACTATTACGGACCCCACGATAATTATTGCATTTTGTACTGTTCTTCCCGAAACATAGTTTTATTATTTTTATTATCAATCAAGAACATCATATTCACAACCTACACGAAATTCTAGTCAAGTTACATGTAAAGAACATTTTTATCGGAGCAACGGTTAAAATGTTATGACAGATTACAATTTACAGTGGCATGCAATATAATTAGCAATGAAATAACATGTAAAAAAGTTCAAACATGGCAAAGAGAAATATTTTATTAATCTACACGAAATTCTAAGCAACTTTCATCTAGGACACGTCTCGATCCGACAAACGGTTGAAAAGATATAAGCGTCGCAAAAATACAATAAAATAAGCTATTTAATCAGCCCGGAAAAATAAATAACCCCCACGGGCCGAATCTGACTAAATGTGCCCACATGGGTGAGCGTAGGATACTATCAGATGCCCTAGGAGAGAATTAATCACTAGCCGGCCCAACAGTGCAGCAGCAACAACAAATAATAATGAAAAGGAAGAGGCCGCTCACCACAGCGGGCCACGACCCAAGAGGAGGTGGGAGCGAGATAGCACTGTGTCACCTGGGGCGAGAGGCGCGTCGTGGGCCGGTGTGGTGCGGGGCTGGGGATGGTGCGACTAGGCCTTGCGAGGCAGGACGGCAGGGGCGTGGCCAGCCCACGGCGACACGGCGAGCGGCGGCTCGGGCGTCCTCCCGATCCAGCACGGGCCACTGCGGCACTGCTGCAGGGCTCGCCGGCCGGCCACCGGAGGCGCGGTGAGGTCGGAGGGAGGGGAGTGGTGGTGCGGGCCCGCCGGATCGTGGAGCCTGCTGGTTACGAGGCAACATAAGGAGGGAGAAGAGATGCAGCGCGGGTTGGCGCGGCCTCACCGGGGCAATGGAGCGCGGCAGCGCTCGGCGGCGGGGACGAGGACGGGCGGAGGAGGAGCGGCCTCCAGCACAGATCGGGCCCGAGGTGGCGCGGCGGTGGGCTGGGAGGGCCCAGTGGGGCACAAACCGGCTGGGAGGAGGCTAGGCGCGCTCTGGCCGTTGGATCGGCCGATACGACGGTCCAGATCGATGGGGGCTAGGGTTTCGACTAGAGGAGGAGCTATTGGGCAGATTTGGGCAAAGTGGAGGGGGTGGCTGCAATTTTTCCAGAGGGAAACCCTAGAAGGGCTAGGGGAGAGTGGTGGTCTTTATATAGGGTGGCTTGGATGGCATGTTTACGCAAAAGCCATCGGCTCTCTCGCGTGCGTCCGATACTCCACGTTTCTGACCGCCGGGAATGCATATGACCTCCGATTCGGAAGAAATCTCAAACCACGCGCTCAGCGCGTCGAGCACGTCAGTCGTACCTCACTTTGATACCGTTCCGAGAATAGTGTCCGACGCCCAATAAAATAATCTATTTAATTATTAAATGGGGTTTTTGTTCCGATGGCGATGGCTGGTCCTTTGACGGAAGTTGCGACGGTGCTCGGGTGAAACCCCGATGTCGCAAAGGTAGTGTGCCGTTGGGAAAAAGGTTCGGTCCCGCATCCGATACGAGAAAGAGGGGGGATATTCACCGATTAATAAATCGGCGAAGCAAATAATATAAACAATTCTAGCAATCAACAAAATAAAGCAACAAACAAATTTTTTAATTTGGGTAAAATTCCCGGGTTGTTACAATACAACACCACCAACAAGGGATCTCGTCTCGAGATCCATGACGATCTGGGGGAGAGGAGGGAGAGAAAAGAAAGTCGACGGTCTTCAACACCACCAACATGGGACTCTGCTCCATGCCGACGATGAACTTCCATCCAGATAAATTTCCACAAAGAGATGGTAACGTCGAAAGAACGCAACCATCGGGAGATCAAGAGGAGGAATAATAGTTCAAAGCGACGATCAAGGGAAGCATTCTCACTCAAATCGTGAGGATACTGGCCAAAAGGAATGAAGTCAACGGAATAAACCAGAGTCGGATAGAATAAAGGTACTACAAGATTTCCCAACCTGAGATCGGAATTGAGACAATGCGCTGCAAGCAAGGCATTGTAACGGTTCCAAAACTCCACACAATCGAGATCATAGAGTTTGAAGGGGATAAGGCAAGAATTAAAACACTTACGACACTTGTCCTGACCAGAGCAAGGGTAAGGAGTAAAAAGATTCCTACTGTCCGATAACTAACTTATTAACTACTCCCTCCGATCCATAATAAGTGTCGCTCATCTAGTACAAATTTTGTACTAGCTTAGTACAAAATGTGCGACACTTATTATGGATCAGAGGGAGTACAAAATAGTTTTTGTCTAGACTCGACTTCGGCCAGAAAAGGGCCTACGATCGGTAAGGCTCTGATACCAAGTTGTAAGGCCCGATATGTGGTACTATTCCAGATCTAGATATTTCCATCCAGATCCGGGGATGAAGCACATATCGGTCCCACCGCGACATATGTCAATGCCATATGCCCCAGATTTCCAACATGATATCACACAATCGGCATACAACTGCCTTAATACAATATATCAGCGGAATATACATGTCTGAGTACAGACTACAATCATATGCCTATTTGATAAGGTAAAACACATCATTCCCACGTCCACACGGGTCCAGGTTCTCTCCGCGATCCACCTAACTAGTCGTCGTCGAGTCTCTGCGAAGGCGTCCAGAAGAAGGGTCGTCGATCTCCTCTGAAATCCAAGATCGTTTGCGTAACGTGCGTAAAAGAGAAAAGAAGAGGTGAGCTATATCATCAAGTCTTGTAACTAACTTCTCACGGTAAGATGGGGGTAGTGGTGAGGTTGCAGTCGCACTAGAAATATATGAGTGGCTAACGATCTATGTAGAGTAAGATGAGAACCAAGCATTCGATGAGGAATCACCTCCAACAAGTCTTGCTATCAGCTACTTACGCAAACATAACACCTATCATATCCTTGTCCTCCCCTTCGCATCCCGACGAAGAAGAAACAATCAAGGCACACACACATTGATCAAGTTTATTAAGATTATCTCAGTTGTTGTTGTCTATGAACAAGGAGTAGGTCTCAAGTCGTCCATAACCGTGGACGGGGCTTCTCGAAAATATTTGACCCTGCAGGGGTGTACCAACTGCCCATTATAAGCTCCGCATATACGCCGACTCTCTCAGTCAGGCCCATTAAAGACACTCATTGAAGAGTTGTTCCGAGAGATCCGGACGTCATAATCCCTCTAACTAACAACGAACAAATCCGGGTGGCCCCCGGGGAGTCGACATCCAGTTCAGGAGCCGGACGCGCTCTCGTCCTGGTCTCTTCCTTCTCAACTGGGTTTGGGTTACCGTGGCATATACCATGCCTGGGCCCTCACCGACCAACTGTGGACCAATAGGATAACCACCCCACTGGTCCGTTTTTTTTAAATCCACTGGGTGCAGACCAGTTATGCATGTGGTTTCAAATGGTAAATCATCTTGGGCCACCACTAGAAATGTTTGAAGCTAGGTAGGTAAGAAGAGGGCACCCCATAGAATCCCACACGCGGTTAGGCACGCTCATCAAGAGACACAATACACGGAACTTGGATCTTCGGTGACTTGAATGGAACAAAGCATCGGGTCGGGATAGCCTAGACCATCCATCCTTCGTCGAGTATAGTCAACATTATAATAATCATATCATCCACACAAATATAATAATGTGATAGTCCAATCCAAGGAGTAACAGGAGGTAACAATTGATAGCATCCTAGCATGCATACTAAGCAGTGGCTGAGTAACGAGCAATAGTAACATAGCCGAACAAGGTTTGCTGGGATGTGGAGGACATGGCTGTTTGGGTTTATTTGAGAGGCATGAATATGAAGTGGTAGGATCAAGCAATCATTCTATCCTACACCTAAGCGCGAGTGAGCTGAAAGTTATTATCATGATATATGCTCCCCCTTACCTGATGAGAAGACGAAGACGAAGGTGTAGTCGATCTCAATCTCGCATCGTCTCCGAAGTACCCGCGGAAGCACACAAGAAGGAAACACTAGAAAGGCATTCGACGAGCAAGCATATTTACTACGAAGCAATCATGAGCAAGCAACTGTTGGGGCACGCGGTCCGCTACGCTAGCGCTAAAACAAAATTTTCTACCGCGCACAACGAAGATCACTTCTACTGGAGATGAACTACATGATTAGGGTTTACCACTAGATGTGCAGTCACGGCAGCGGAAGGAGAGTTGGTGATGCTGCTCGAATCCCTGGAACCGATCCCTCGTACCATTCCCACGAACGGAGTCCCGTGATCCGATCCCGCGAATAGCTCGTCCAAGCGCCGCTGGTGCAGCTCCTCCAAGGGATGTGCACATGCAAGGAGGAGCGCCGGGCGGTAGACTGATAGGTCCGGCGGCTCGGCCTGGAGATGGAGTGGCGGCTAGGGTATTGGTCTGACCTGTACCCCTTCGGGGTTCACCCTAGCCCTTATATAGGCGCCCATCGAATGGCCTCAACCCTTGAGGCAATCCGGACCCTCCATCCATATTCCATTCGGATCACATACGAATGGGATTCTTTCCTCTTAAGCGGCTACCCTATAGGTTCACGTACACATGGATACGTCCCGAATCACATGCGATTCGATAGTCGGTAGCGGTTCCTAGCAGAACGTGCCGACTCCCATATATGCGTAGAGTCATAAGATGAACCATTACAAAGTGTCATATGCAACATTCCTTTTGCCTCACGATATATGTTGTCAAGCTCAAGGCGAGTACTTGTCACCCTTGTGATAGCTTGACCTCTCTTCTCGAAACAGTGATACAGATTCCTGAACCAGGTTAACACTTAACCCATGTCGCATGGCCATGATTTCTGAATCTTATCACTCGAGAGGGCCCAGAGAATATCTCTCCAAAGTGGAGGGGCAAATCCCATCTTGATCAACCATGTCTCGCAGCATGTATCAAGACTCACCCGTAAGCTACCTTTATAACTTCCCAGTTACGGTGTAGAGTTTGATAGTCCCTAAGTGAGTCATTCCTCATCCCGAGAACATGCGAGGACCTCAGGTCTAGGACATGGCATATACATTGTATTGAGACTAACAGATGACAGTATCTCAGTGTGTCTCAAAGTGGGTCTCTGTCCAACTCAGTGATCCCATCAATAAGTTCATACTATCGGTAGCATCTCCATGCTCATGACTTGTGAAACATAGTCATAAATCGAATCATATACTAGTCAAGGATATGTGTCCGCATAACCTTATCAACTAGGGACCATTAGAAAAATCATCATAGAATATATAGTCTCACAAACAAGTCACATACTTATTGATACATATCAGTGAAGATGTTCAAGGACAATAAAAATAACTCACGAATACATATGACATAACATCATAACATGATTGCCTCTAGGGCATATCTCCAACAACAACATCAAAAGGCTACACAAGGCAACACACATCGATCACATCTATCGTCGAGAGGGGTTACTAACAGGTTAAGTGGAGTACTCGTCACACAGGACGATACCGCACATTTAGAATGGTTCAAGTTGTTTGCCTACATAACATGATCAAAGGTTGTTAACATGGCATCTCACTCAAGCATGGAATATCACACAAAAATGGCAAGAGGTGAAGAACAAAGTAAACTATCTAATAATTTTCAGTGGGGGTAAAACCTATACATGGCAACTATTACGGACCCCACGATAATTATTGCGTTTTGTACTGTTCTGTCCTAAACATAGTTTTATTATTTTTATTAGAAAGAAAGAATAGCATATTCACAACCTACACGAAATCCTAGTCAAGTTACATGTAAAGAACATTTTTATCGGAGCAACGTTCAAAAGTTACGACAGATTACAATTTACAGTGGCATGCGATGTAATTAGCAATGAAACAACATGTAAACAAGTTCAAACATGGCAAAGAGCAAACTTTTATTAATCACACGAAATTCTAAGAAACTTTCATGTAGGACACGTCTCGATCCGACTAACGCTTGAAAACATATAAGCGTCGCAAAAATACAATAAAATAAGCTATTTAATCTGCCCAGAAAAATAAATAAGCCCCCACGGGCCGAATCTGGCTAAATGGGCTTACATGGGTGAGCGTAGGATACTATTAGATGCCCTAGGCGAGCATTAATCACGGGCCATCCCAACAGTGCGGCAGCCGCAACAAAAAAAGACAAAGGCCGCTCACCACAGTGGGCCACGACTCAAGAGGAGGTGGGAGCGAGATAGCACCACGTCGTTGGCCGGTGCGGTGTTGGGCTGGGATGGTGCGACTGGGCCTTGCGAGGCAGGACGGCTGGATCTGGGCCGGCTGGGTGGCTGGCCCACGTCGACATGGCGAGCAGCGGCTCTGCGTCCTCCCGATCTAGCACGGGCCACGGCGGCGCCGCTGCATGGCTCACCGGCCGTCCACTGGAGGCGCGGCGAGGTAGCGGGGGAGGGGAGCGGCGATGCGGGCCTGCCGGATCCGGGAGCCTGCCGGTGATGAGGCAAGGTAAGGAAGGAGGAGAGATGCAGCGCGGGGTGGCACGGCCTCACCGGGGCAATGGAGTGCGGCGGCCGGCGGATGCCGGAGCGCGGTGGCGCTCGGCGGCGGGGACGAGAACGGGCAGAGAAGGGGCGGCCTCCAGACCAGATCGGGCCCGAGGTGGCGCGGCTGCGGGCTGGGAGGGCCCGGTGGGGCCCAAACTGGCTGGGAGGAGGCTGGGCGCGCTCTGAACGTTGGATCGGCCGATCCGACGATCCAGATCGCTGGGGGCTAGGGTTTCGGCTGGAGAAGGGGCTATTGGGTAGATTTGGGAAAAGTAGAGGGGGGTTGCTGCAATTTTTCCAGAGGGAAACCCTAGAAGGGCAAGGGAGAGTGGTGGTCTTTATATAGGGTGGCCTGGATGGCAGGTTTATGCAAACGCCGTCGGCTCTCTCGCGCGCGTCTGATACTCCACGTTTCTGACCCCCAAGAATGCATACGACCTCCGATTCGGACGAAATCTGGAACCACGCGCTCATCGCGTCGAGCCCGTCAGTCGTACCTCACTTCACTGCCGTTCCGAGAATATTTTCCGGCGCCCAATAAAATAATCCATTTAATTATTAAATGGGGTTTTTGTTCCGATGGCGATGGCTGGTCCTGTGCCGGAAGTTGCGACGGTGCTCGGGAGAAACCCTGGTGTCGCAAAGGTCATGTGACGTTGGGAAAAAGGTTACGTCCCGCATCCGATACGAGAAAGAGTGGGGGGGGGGATATTCACCGATTAATAAATCGGCGAAGCAAATACTACAAACTATTCAAGCAATCAAAAAAAATAAAGCAACAAAGAATTTTTTAATTTGGGTGAAAATCCCGAGCTGTTACATTGAGAAAAATGAGTTATGTATATTTTAGGAAGTGCTCAAATAGAAATCCTGAAGAAAACCCTGAGAAATATCCTGCAGAAGAAGTTCAGTTCCTCGGTTATCTGAGACCTTGTTCTTCAGGACACTGAGGAATCTAGCTTCGGTTGAGGAGTCAGGAACCTGCCAATGCAAATTTCCTGAAGAAGAGAGAGAGAGAGAGAGATAATACATTGTACCATGCCACGTGTCACGTGGTAAGAGGATAGAACCTATCTAGCAACGGTCCGAAGGGTGGGCACGATGGTCATTTCATGCATGGGCATTTATGTTCTTTCACGTGGGGTTGCTCCCCGGCTATAAATAGCCGCCCCAGCCCCATTGGTGGGTTGGCTGCTCCGTGAGAGAAACTGGCACTTGACATTTGAGAGCAACCCACCTCTGAGGAACCTGAAGAATCTAATTGAGGAAAACCAGCAGCCTGAGTAGTTGAGCATTTCTATGGAAGTCGGTTCGATTGATCCGAAGCTTTTTACTCTTTAAGACTATGATCTTCCAACCGATGTAGGAGTCATCGTTCTGACGAAGTCAAGATGCAATTGTGACTTCCCTGAGTGAACGAAGTCTGTGAAGGTTTCGGGAGTCTACCTTGAAGACTCACCTGAGTGATTGGATGAAGTTTGAGGACTTTAGTTCAAGGAGAATAAGGTGAAAACTATGTCTTCTGAGTTCAATCTCAGCCTCTCCAACCAGATGTAGAGTTGTCTCAACAACTTGAACTGGTCTATTAAATCAGTGTATTCAGTGCCCTCGTGCTACTTCTTCAAACCTTACTCTTCTGTTTCTGCACTGATGACTTGTCCTGATGCCTTCCTCTCTGAGTTTCCCCTATTCTGATTCCTCATGCATTGCATCAGTATCACTTCTGCCTTTTCATTAGAATTTATTTCTTCCACAATATGAAGTTATGTGCTCATGTTTACCTTGTGTAATGTTTATGTTCTTCATTACTTTGCGAGTTTCCTCGATATACTGCGCTTTCAATTGGTATCAGAGCAAGGTACTCCCTTGTTTTGTGTGATTCGGTTTAACCACCTGGAGTTTTAGTTATGTCGACCTCAGGTAAAATGAAAGTTTCTTCGAACTGCCCAGCTTCGATGGTTTGGACTACCCATACTGGAAGAACAAGATGAGGATGCATCTTGAAGCTATTGACAAAGATCGCTGGGATATTTTTGATAAAGGCATCCCTGAAGCTACCTTGATGACTCCTCCTGATGTTTTCAAGATAAACTGGCAACTTGACGCAAAAGCTCGAAGCATCATTGGTGGCCTCCTCAACAAAGCTCAGTTCAATCGTATCAGCGGTCTAGATACTGCAAAGAAGATGTGGATGAGACTGTCAAAATTCAATGAGGGATTTTCCACACAACGAGACTCTTGAGTTGATATTCTTCGCAGTATATTCAACAGGTTTAAAAGGCTGGACAATGAACATATGCAGCAAACCTTTGACAGGCTCACTGATATATCAAATGAGCTTCAAGCACTGGGTGCCACTGTAATCACTGATCACGAAGTCGTGAAGAAACTACTGAGATATCTGGATGACTCATTTGAGTTTCTATCGTTGATGATCCAAGAACGTCCTGACTTCAAGACCCTCGACCCTGCTGATATCCTCGAGCGCCTCAATGCTCATGAACTGAAGTTGTATGAGAAATGAGACTTATATGGTTCCGCCCATAAAGTCCGCACGCTAAAAGCTAAGGCACGAAAGGTGTCCTCTGATGAAAAGTCTGAAGCTGACTCTGATGATCCTAAAACTCTCAGTCGAGAATTAGCTCTCCTCACCAGAAAATCCCAAAATTCACGAAGAAGAATCGGTTCGGAAATTCCTCAAGATCGTCCTCAAGAAGAAACAAAAATGACGACTCAGTTGACTGAAGAAAAAGAGTATGCCACAAATGCAAGAAACCTGGCCATTACATCGTTGAATGTCCTCTTTGGGAATAGGAAGCTAAGTTGAAGAAGAAGAAACAGGGGAAAGATGACAGTTCTGATGAAAGGTCAAAGAAGAAATCCTCAAGGTCCTCAAATTCTGCTGGATACAAGAACAACAGCTCCCGCAAGAATCGCGCATATCTCGGCAAGGAATTGGATTATGGAGAATCTGATTTTGATCCTTTAACTGCGGAAGAAGGATCTGAAGAATCTTAAGGTGTGGCTGGTCTTCCTGATGCCAAAACGTTGGTCAGCAAGTCAATCTTCAGCACTGAGGAAGCAGCCACTCACCACGTTGATGGCGAGTCTGAAGATACCACTCCCGCCTTCTGCTTCATGGCCAAGAGATCCAAGGTATCTTCTCACTCTTCCTGTGATGATGCCATTGATGAAGAACCTGATGAAAACTATGCTAAACTTTCTAAACTTGGTTCAAAGCAACAATGTGCACTTGAGAAAATTCAAAACTCAATAAATAAAAGTGATGATATGTTGGTTGAGTAAATGAAGAAATCTCAAAATTTGAATGATGAATCTAAATTTTTTCCATGAAAGTTTGACGATTTGATCAGTCGTCATGAGGCATTCCTCACAGATCATAAGAAGCTGGCTCATGAGTTCATCATGAGAAAGAAAGAACTTGAGCGGGTGAGGATGTCTCATGATGATCTGAGGAAAGTAAATGGATCACTCCTCTCCCAAGAAAAGGGTTTGATCCTCCTTGCTTAAAGTGCATTAAACATGACCGTATCACTTCATTACCTAGTTCTTCAATATCTTTAGAATCTATTATATCAACTACCTCTATGGTATCTAACCCCTCATCTGAGGATACCATAGACATTGCTAAAGAAAATGCTAGGTTGAAGTGTCTCTTGGAAACTGGAATGTTCAAGAGTCTGAAAGGGCATCAGATTCTTTGCGACGTCCTCAAGAAACAGATCCTCAACAGATATCCGATGAAAGAAGGCGTCAGTTTCACCCGAAACCTCAATGCTGATAGCTCTTACTGGAAACCAGAACAATACAAAAAGACCACTTGGGTTCTGGAAATATGCCTCCTCCCAATCCCTATACCTTATCGGGCTATGACAATGATTCCTCAGATGTGATGGTTGAGTCCTTTGACTCAAACTATAAACTTTTTAAACATGTAAATGGCGAAGTATTCTCCAGATACATCGGGAATAATTGCAGGAACGGTGCTCCAATAAAGAAGATTTGGGTTCGAAAGGAACTCATCACTAACCTTCCTGTGAATGCAAGTGCAAGTGAGTTGAGGGTATCACCTGTGGATGATACCTCAAAGGCCAATGACTACAATTATGTCTCAGCTAATCATTTTGTTCAAAGAGAAGCTCCTCATAAGAATGCCTATTCATTTGTATATCCTGATACCACTATCCAGCATCCCATCAGACACTATCATCTTTGTCGTTCCTCATATGCTTCAAGGCCACCCATGCAAATGTGGGTGGTGAAGAAGAACTAATTATGTTTCCAGGAACACGTCCTGAGGCAATCATAACTTCTTGCAGATCTGATGCCCAGGACGATATTAGTTGAGCCGGTTGAATAAAGTTAACACTCTCTGATTATGAGGAATCAATCTTGAGGAAAATCCTAAGGAATCAATTCTGAGGAATCTTAAATTCTTCAAACTGATATTGGCTCATAACCTGTTGTATGAGATACTCTGCACGGGAAAACCGAATGGGTAATGTATAGTGGATGCACTAATCACATGACTGATGATAGAAGCCTTCTCATGGAATCATCTTTGAGTCCTTCTTCGAACAAAACCATCACCTTCGCTGATAAAGGTAAAAGTAAGGTATTGGCCCTCGGAAGAGTTTCTATCTCTCGAGACCAACACATTGACAAAGTCATGCTGGTTGAATCCCTCGGATACAACCTGATGTCTGTGTCCATGCTATGTGATCTTGGTCTCATTGTTCTCTTTGGAAAATATGGTTGTGTTGTACAAATGGTTAGAGATTACTCCATCATTTTCTGAGGAGTTAGGAAAGGTGACTTGTATATTGTAGATTTTTCTGAAGGTCCTCAGGTCGCCACTTGCCTCATGGCTCGAGCCAAAGAGTGTTGGCTATGGCATACAAGACTCAGGCACGCTGGAATAAGGAACCTCCGAAAACTGGTCCTGAAGAAACATGTCCTCGGGATTGAGGAAATCAGATTTACCAAGGACCGGCTCTGTGGAGCTTGTGAATCTAGAAAGATCACCAAGGCCAAGAATCCTTCCAAGACCATCGTGACGATGACAAGACCTCTCGAACGGCTTCAGATGGACTTATTCGGTCCTCCAAAGTACTCAAGCTTTGGAGGTAGCATGTATGGCCTTGTTATTGTTGATGACTTCTCACGATATACTTGGGTGCATTTTCTTCTCTATAAGTCAAAAACCCCATCTATCTTCAAGCGCTTCGCCCAACGAGTCATGAACAACTACAACCTGACGATCAAGCACATTCGAAGCGACAGCGGCACCGAGTTCAAGAACATCGGCGTGGAGCAATTCCTCGATGAGATGGGTATCACTCATGAGTTCTCAACACCTTATACTCCTCAGCAAAATGGAGTTGTTGAGAGAAAGAACAGAACCCTCATCGGGATGGCTCGGACAATGCTTGTTGAGTACAACACTCAACTCAAATGGTGGGCTGAAGCAATCAACACTGCTTGCCACATCGTCAATCGAGTGTATCTTCATAAGTTCTTCAAGAAAACCTCATATGAGCTGATGGTCGGTAAGAAACCCAATGTAAGTTACTTCAAAGTATTTGGTGCACCTTGTTGGATTCGTGATCCTCATCATCAATCTAAGTTTGCACCAAAAGCGTGTGAGGGTTTCATGATCGGTTACGATATCGATTCGCACAGCTCCAGAGTCGTCAACCTCAGTCATCACAAAGTGGTTGAAACTGTAGATGTGCGGTTCGATGAGTCTGACGGCTCGCAAAGAGGGCACCGGCCACCTGTGCTCGATGAAGCATCACCTGATGAACTGATCAATAAGATGGGTGACGGTGATACCCTGCCTGTGGACCATCCTGAAGAAACACACATACCTCCTACTCCTGAAGAACACCCAAATCTTGAAGCAAATGATCCTGATGCTCATGACACTCTTGATGCACCTGAAGCTGATTCTAATGAGTCTGATGAAAGTGATGATGATTCACCTCAAGATCATCGACCTCGTCTTCCCCCGTGGCGAATGAAGTTCAAATCGACAAAATTCTCGCCGACGTCAACATACCAGGTCCTCTCACTTGTGCCAGAGGAAATCGAATAGCTGAATTTTGTGGGCATTTTTCGTTTGTGTCTATTTCAGAGCCCACCAAAGTTGATGAGGCATTCCAAGAAGCGGAATGGATTCATGAAATGGAAGACGAACTTCTTTAGTTCAAACTGAATGATGTCTAGGAATTGGTGAAAAGGCCTGATCCTCGAATTCATAGTGTCATCGGGACTAAGTGGATCTACCGCAACAAACTTGATGAAGATGGTCAAGTCATCAGGAACAAAGCTCGTCTTGTGGCACAAGGTTACACTCAGGTTGAGGGTATCGACTTCGGTGAAACTTTTTCTCCTGTTGCTAGACTTGTGTCCATCCGCATCATGCTTGACTTTGCTAACCATCATAATATCAAGCTATATCAAATATATGTGAAAAGTGCATTCCTCAATGGTAATGTCGAGGAAGAAGTATATGTTGCTCAACCTCCAGGTTTGAAGACTCGAAGAATCTTTATATGGTGTACAGATTGAAGAAAGCTCTATGCAGACTGAAGCAAGCCCCTCGGGCTTGGTATGATACCCTTCCTCATCATTAAGGGCATCAAATCTGGTTCCCTCGATCCAACTCTATTCACAAAACGATATGATGATGCACTATTCATATGTCAAATTTATGTCGATGATATCATATTTGGATGCACTAACAAAAAATAAAGTGAAGAATTTTCCTTTTTGATGAGTGAACAGTATCAGATGTCCGTGATGGGTGAACTGAAGTTCTTCTTAGGGCTTCAAACCTGTCAGCAATGCAATGCCATCTTCATATCTCAGGAGAACTACCTCAAGGAGTGCCTGAGGAAATTCGGGATGCAAGATTGCAAAGGAATCAAGACACCAATGCCTACAAATGGACAACTCCATCCTGATGAAAATGGCAAGGACTACGATCAGAAGATATACTTCTCCATGATAGGTTCTCTGCTACATCTATGTGCATCTAGGCCTGATATAATGTTATGCGTTAGCATGTGTGCCCGATTCCAGGCGGCACCAAAGGAATCGCATCACCAAGCGATGAAACAAATTCTTCGATATTTGGATCACACCCCGACGCTAGGCTTATGGTATCCAAAAGGCACGCAGGTAGATCTTGTTTGGTACTCGGACTCAGATTATGATGGAGATTGCGTGGATAGGAAGTCTACCTCAGGAACATGTCAGTTCCTCGGACGATCACTGGTGTGCTGGTCATCGAAGAAGCAGAATTGTGTCTCACTCTCCACTTCTGAAGCTGAATACATCGCCGCTGGTGCAAGCTGCTCACAACTTCTCTGGATGAAGCAAACTCTCAAGGAGTACGTCATCAACCTAAAGAAAGTACCACTACTATGTGACAACGAGAGTGCCATCAAGATCTCTTAGAACCAAGTACAACACTCGACGACGAAGCACATCGAGCTACGGTATCACTTTGTTCGAGATCATGTGTTGAAGGAAGACATCGTCATCAGCCACGTGAAGACTGAAGACCAACTTGCTCATATATTCACTAAGCCTTTGGATGAGAAGCGTTTTAGCACTTTGAGTTGTGAGCTAAATATCTTAGATTCCTCAAATGTCCAATGAATGGACACACATCATAACGCTTAAACACTATTGAAGAATCCTGATGTACAACACATGATACGTCGTACTCCTCAAATCATGAGGAACTACCTTGCTAAGTGTGAAGAAATTAACGTGGAATTGACTCATGATCCATACGACAATTGTATGGTATCAAGTGTCACATTCCCTATAAGGTGGGTAGAGTCACCGCCCAAATTCCTCTGGAATTGCTTGTCTTCAGTTGCCTCATTTGTGTCTTCATCATGATACTCATTTTTAATCCTAAACAGCATTCACCTATCGTTTTTTATCTTCAAAATTTGTTTCACCATCTAGGTGAATGTGATCGGACCCGTCTCTCTGTGCTCACTTATCCACTCTATCTATCTATTGTATGCGTTCATTTGAACTTCCTCCATTTCTGCATTCTAAGGCTTTGGCTGATATTCCTCAATCTTCATAATCCTCAGTTTCCTCAAGCTGAGGCATTCGTTGGAGCCTTATCCCCTCAACAGTTCTCTTTTTACTGCTTGGATAACCTCAAATCCACCACAACGCGTCGCGAATCGAACCGCCAGGGGTAATCTCGTCCACCAAAAGCGCGACTGCTCAGTTTTTACCCTACCTATAAATAGCCCTCCACAGCGGTCATTTACCCCTATTGCCTCATTCTCTCTCGCGCCGCCGCTCCTGATGTCCTTGCGCCGCCGTCGCCGGAGCTCATCATCGCCAGAGACAATCGCCGCTTACTGCCTTAGTTCGCTCGCCTCAGTTTTCGGTATGATCATTGTCTCGCCTCTTCATTGCCTCAGTAGTTCTACCACTTCCTCAAGATCCTATTCTCAGCAGTATTGAAACTTCACTGAGACCTATGATAACTTAATTTGATTTCCTCAACAATTTCCTCATGAACCTATATAACAGTACCCGACTTCCCTCGCAACTTTATTCTGTCACAGGTACATGTCTGCCGATGAATCATATGGTTCTCATAGTCTCACTTCATTTGCAGCTCATCTTGAACTTACTATTTCTCAGTCCCCTCAGCTGAAGAAGATGGGTTCTCATCGTCGCACCGGTACTGCTCATGACCTCCCTCCGGAATTAAATGATGCTCTGAAGACTCCAGAGCGAGAAACTTCTAGCGAACGAAAGATTCGCATTCAGAAGATGACAAGTGCATTGTAACATCCCAAAATTTCCCAAATTATATTAATGTTTGTTTGCTTGATATGTTTGACTTTTACTCGGATCTGAAACTTTTGCATTTTAATTGAATAATAAAATGAGAGGGAATAAAAGGACTTTCCCTGCTATTCATTTTAGGTGTTTTGGAATTTATTATTTAAAACAAATCCAACAAACTAAAATGAGAGAAGGTAATATGACTCCTTCATTATAAAAGAAAGCTGGAAATGTTTTAGTGTGATTTTATTTTAATTTAATCGGAGTTATTTAAATAATTTTCCATTCAAAAATAATAATAATATGAGAGAAGATAAAATGACTTCTTCAGAAAAATGGAGTGGAAATTATTTAAATAATTATTCGAGGTTTTTGTTGATTTTTAAAATATTTTATAACTAAATAAAGTCATTGGAAAAATGTCATTGTTTTTATTTATTATTTTGGAAAATATGTCCATTGCATAATTTTCTTTAGATTATTTGATGAATTTAGAAATTTATTTCATATTTTTCTGATTTGTATTTATTTTTGTAATATTGTTTGAAGTTTTGGATTTAAAGAAAAAAAACTGTACCCGGCCGAGTAGCCTTTTCTCGCCGCGGGCGCAATTTTAGCCCGAGAAGGATTTCAAAAAAACATATATAAGATTTCAAAAAAAGTTCTTTTTCGTTTTTTTTAGAAACCCTAAATCGTCTGCGCCTCGATTTTCTTGTCGCTGCAGGCGAACCTCGGGATCCTCGGCGCCGACGAACCTTGATTTCCGCGCCGCGCCGTCTTGATTTCCATGCTGCTGCCGGCGAACCTCGGTTTCCGTGCCCGGCGAACCTCGGTTTCTGTGCCATCGCCACGTTAGCGGTACGTCAGCAATTTTGTCATTTAGTGGAAAGGACCTGTTTGCGACAGAAACTTTTATTTTATTCCCGAATAGGCCCTTTTTCATAGATTTCACCCTAGAACGGTATTCGCTATATCTTTTAAACCGTTGCTCCGTTTTAGGTGATTCTTTTTGCGTTACGACCGTAGTGAAGTCTAGTTTACAGTAGGATACACTTTGCACTGTTACACTTTTCGAATTTGAATTTTGTAAAGATTTAAATTCAAACTTCCGATGACCGTATCTTTTATACGGTGTATCCGTTTTCGCCGATTCCAGTTGTGTTGGGATCGTGGTGACTTGTAGTTATAGTTTAGCTACTGTTTAGTTGGTTTTATCGCTGTTCATTTGGTTCTTTTACTGTTGCATTGTTTATTTGTTGCAGGTGTATTGAATGCATTATTGTTGGTCGTGTAGATTGTCTGGAGTGCAGAAAGGATCAGAAATAAGTGTTAGAGTACTTCAACACCATTCAAGGCAAGTTTCACTTTTGGTTTAGCTTCACTTCTGATTATGCCCATACTGTGTTTCTATGCATGTGAAGGTCGTTATGATTATGCTGAAACCTGGTAGGATAGCCACCTGTTTTGATTGATCAGTATATGCAACGTTGTTATGTTTTAGTATTTCTTGTGCTGTGTGATTATATGCTTACTATTGCAATGATAATCATGGGGGGAATTATTGTGTTAATCAGGTGTTGTGACAACATTATTATTAGGAAAATAGTAACTTGTAATTGCGGTGCTGTAGAGTGGTATTGCATCCTGAGGGCTCTGTAATATTCACGTACGATTGTTTGTGTGGCATTGCACCCTGAGGGCTCTGCAATGTTCACTTTGTGTCTAGGTAGTGGCACTGTATCCTGAGGGCTCTACAGTGTTCACGATAGGGTGATGTTGCATCCTGAGGGCTCTGTAACAGTCACGAATGTGTTTGTAGTGGCATCGTTCCCTGAGGGCTCTATGATGTTCACGAATAGGAGGTACGTGTGCTATTGTATCCTGAGGGCTCTACAATACTCACGAAACCATGATCCCTAGGACTCTCATGGCTGATAGGGTGATGTTGCATCCTGAGGGCTCTGTAACAGTCACGAATGTGTTTGTAGTGGCATCGTATCCCGAGGGCTCTATGATGTCCACGAATAGGAGGTACGTGTGCAATTGTATCCTGAGGGCTCTACAATACTCACGAAACCATGATCCCGAGGGCTCTCATGGATTCCATTAGAAATCTTATGATCCTGAGGGCTCTCATAGGCGGTTTAGTTAGAGGTTGTCCTTTGTGGGTTGATATTAACTTGAGATGATAAAAATGTTGAGTAGTAAGTAGAAGTAGAAGAATACCAACTTTATGTACAACAAACTAATCTTGATTCGTGTTATTGATTTGAAATTAGTTGTAGGATTGATTTATCACTTGTGTTACTTTCCGTACAAATCAGATGTACTGACCTGTGTTCTGGCTGTAACCTTCGTGTTGCAGGTTTCTCAGAAGATTAGTGTGGTATGATAAGGTCGCGAGTCTACACTCAGTATGTCGCTTGTGGATGTTGATGGGACTCCTCGCCACTAGTTTTGTTTCCGCTGTAGTTATGTTGAATAAGCTAGCCTTGAGCTATGCAAGTTGTTATTTGTTTTGAATTCTGCATCATATGATGTAATAATGATGCACTTGTACTTTGATATACATCTATTATACTGTGTGTGCTAGCGAGTTCGATCCAGGGACTAGCACTTCATTAAAGAGACTCCGGTTCTATGTGAACTGGTCGTTACATGCATGGGCTAGGCGCGGGTACTATTATGAATGGTTGAATTCTCAGCATGAGGAAATTTTTGCCGTGAGTCCTCCTCTGAAGACCCTGAGCGTCAAGTCCCAGCCTCCTTCAACTCCTGGTGTGGTTCCTCATCCGTCAAGTCTGAAGACAAAGGAGGATTTTCTTGATGCATATCAGCGCTAGCTAAACAGAACTACACATTTGGCAAAATCCTTGGCTCGTGATCTGGCAGCCTCAGTCGACATTCCTCCTCAACCGGCTGCCCAATATCTGAAGAAGAAACCTGGCATCAAGAAGTCTGCTCCAGTTGCTTCAAGTATTGATCCATCTGCACCAAGTTCTGCATGTCAGCGCACATATGGGCATGCACCTGTCTCACGAATTCGCACAGATGAATCTGGCAATGCCCCTGAAGCATCTACGACTGTTCCTCGGCCTCAACTTAAAACCAAGATAGTTCTTCACAGAGGTGTCAGGCCTTTTCCCAAGAAAACTGCTATGCGTGGCTCCATTCCTCCTGTTCTTCTGTCTGATGACGAAGATGAATTTGAAGATGAAGAAGGTTTTGTTGCCACTTAAGAGCAGCAAATTGAATACTTACGTGATGTTGCCAGGCGCAAGGCTGAGGCAACTGGATCTGAGGTACCACTCCTCCTTGATCCAAAGAAGATTCTGGAGTTCATTGATATCTGGCTTGTCAAGCCTGATACTCCACTTGATGATCTCGACATACCCAAGGGGATCAAGTTTTATCTACAACAATTCCTCATTAATGAGCTTCATCATCAAGATCTCAAGAAGAAGTTGGAGAGTCAACTGAACAAATTCCATCGCTCCTTCAAGAAGAAGTTATCCACTCCCACGCCTGATGAACTTCAGAAGTATCAGTCTGAGGTACAAAAGCTCACTGAGGAATTCAAAATGAAATGTGCCTATATTGGAAAATCTAAAGAGCGTCTTCAGGGCTATGTTGACCACATGGTCAAAGATCATAACAAGCCTGGTTCAGTTCCTCCTGTTTCCTCAGTTCATCCAATGGCTCAACCTGATGCTTCTCAACCTGCGACTTCAAAACCCGTGAAGCGCAAGCCTGATGCAACTGCTGCAACCCCACCGGCTGCAAGAAGCCCACACCAGCCGCCACAACTGAAGAACCCATTTATGCTTCTCCAATTTCTTCAGCACCTCTTTCCTCATGCAATCTTGAGGCCTATGCTCCACACGCTGCTGAAACCAGTCCCACTTTCAACACTGAGCACAGATTGGTTGTCTTCACTCAACCCTCCAAGGCTATTGCCTCATCTGCAGCGACACCAATCATCCCAACTCCTCAGTCTCCTTGTCCTCCTGTAATTACTGAGGTTGAGGCCATTGATGAGGATGTTGATATTGGAGATATGGGGACTCCACGCATCACGGATGAGGACTATGAGCTGGAACATCAAGACTCCCCCACTCACACTATTTTCTCACTCGAGCCTCACTGACCTACTGCCACTGAGGTCCTTCCTGATACGGCTCAAGATTCTGAGGACTCTGTTCATGAAGCCTTTGCTTCTTCTCAAGCTAATGATGCAGCTGTTGTCGATGCTGAACCTGATGCAGAGAGTGCTCTGCCGGCCACTGAGACTGAGGCAGAGCATAGCACCAACGCTGATCCTGAAGCTTCTCAGGGCCGCTCGGAGGACAAACAAGTCACATCTCCTCAAGCTCCTGCTGCCTCACCTGGTCCAGAAGCTTCGGCCTCTCCACCTCCAACAGCTCCTGTGCCTCAAGCTCTGCACTCTCCTCAACTTCCTCCCGAACGATCACTCTGCCCGAAGCAAAAGAGGCCACGTTATAAGAACATCGATGCTGATGCCCGAACGAGCTTCAACTCTGAGGCTTTCTTCACCAGCATGAGTTACTTCCACGACGGGATTCAAAATCCCTATAACTCTGCTCCGCCCCGAAACTCCTCGGGTTCTGGACTGCCACTCAAAAGGACTATTATGCTTCAGTCCTCTACAAGCAGAATAAGCTCTTTCCTCATAAGCACGCTCCTCATTCGGATATGGAGGACAAACCATGCTTCAACAATGCGCTTCAAGATTTATACCATGCCAAGTTGCTTCAATTCTTCTCTGAACGCATCCACTGGAATGAAGAGCCCGTGCTTCAATTCTATTCCACTCTTTATGTATCAGGCGATCCCAAGGACATCAAAACTTGGGTTCTGGAATGGATGACTGAGCATCAGCACTACACTGCTTTAGTGCCTGAGATCATTGAGATTATTCAGCTGCCTGTCTCCTATGCTTCAGTCCCAAGCACTTATGGCTCTACACTTCTGCGTGATGATCTGATGAACATGATAATGAAGCCTCAATCCCCTAAAGCTCCTCCCCGCACAAATTTTCTCGTCACTGAGCTTCAGTATCTGCCGAGCACTTTATACAGAATTCTTGCTAAATCCTTCTGCCCGATCAAGGGGTATGAATCCACTGATGAAGACGTCGTTGGAATCATGAAGAATATACTCTACAACATTTGCATTTCTGCGCCTATCAACGTCTCCGACTTCTTCTTCAGGACTATGGTCGATGCTGCTCAGAATATACACATCCTGAAGCCCTAAGCTTCGTGGATCATGAAGTTGATCTTCGCCAAGATAGGTATCAATTATCAGCCCGATCAGCCGAATCATCGCAAGTATTTGCCCCCCGTCGACGTGCTTAAGCATACCATTGCCTCAACTTCAAAAGGTAAAGATGTGTTCTATGAGGAAGTTCTACCCGAGAATTCCCTCGGTGGAAACACCAGACATCCTCAATCTCGCACCACTGACGAACCTCGCACACATGCCTCAACTAAGGACACAACTCAGGCTCGCGTGATGACCAACCGGGAACTCCTCATCAGTCTTCATTAGAAAGTTGATCGCAACCATGACTGGACCAAGCATCAGATTGGTGACATCCTCAGCTATATGGCTCAAATGCATACGTCTCAGAAGAAGATTCATCAATATGCACATCACACATATCAACGACTTGATGCTCTTCTCACTGAAGTTATTTTTCCTGAAGACGTTGCGAAACTCGGCCTCAAGAAGCCTGAACTCTCATAAATTCGGCCTCCTCGTCAGTTCCACAGATGCAACAAACCTCCTCTGGCGATGGATTCGTATTCTTCACACCAAGAGATATCGCCTGAGGACGCTGAAGACACTACTGCTTGTCCTCATACTGCCACTTCTTGCCTCAGGCCTGACTCCCCTCAGCCTTGAAGCATATCTATAAGGACGCTAGTATCAGTTCTCGCCTTTTTGTTCATTTTACGAAAAAGCGGGAGAAATATGTTAGTCTTCAAGCGGGTCCTTATACGGGATTCCTCAGTTACAACTCTCGTTCTTCAGGCAATTTTTGGAACGAGTTGTAAACTGATACTTTTGTGATTGTCTGATACTTTTGTGCTACCTCATGATATTCCTTAAGGTCATTTAATACTCACGATATTCCTCAGCAATAACTTTCCTCAGTGTTGTGTTTATTCTTCAAGCATCTTATATTCAGAACTATTTTTTGATAATCCTGGACATAGGGGGCGCTCCTCATGTTTCTTAAAATATTCACTAAGTACAAAGTCTTTAATATATGCATATCCTCAGAGGGAGCATCTATATATCCATATAGTATGAAATGTTTTCTTCAAGCTTAATTCCTCACAATAACTTATTTAATCCCGTTGAAGCTTTAACCTGGTTTTCATCAAATCACCAAAAAGGAGGAGATTTTAAGTGCATCTAGTGCCCCCTTTGAGGTTTTGGAGTATTATATGACAAAACGGTTAAGGGACTTATGTGTTTGTGAGTATACACGGGAGAACAGTACCTGAAGAAGAGGTTAACCACCGTTGTCGACCCCCCAAAAATGTTGAGGAACATTGAAGAAACCGGTGTCTTTCCTGAAATATGCCGAGGCGCGGAATCTTGAGGAAACAGGATCCTGAGGCATTCGGTTGATGCTGAAGAAGCCATGCGTCATCCTTAGGAAACTCGCGCTGAAGCTGAAATTGAAGCGTAGTCTTTGTTAAGACTATATTTTTTGAGTAATAGGAAAACACCGCAATGTTGGAAAGGTTGAGGAAAATGAGTTATGTATTTATTAGGAAGTGCTCAAATAGAAATCCTGAAGAAAACCCTGAGAATTCTCCTGCAGAAGAAGTTCAGTTCCTTGGGTGTCTGAGACCTTGTTCTTCAAGACACTGAGGAATCTAACTTTAGTTGAGGAGTCAGGAAACTGCCAATTCAGATTTCCTGAAGCAGAGAGAGAGAGAGAATACTTTGGACCATGCCACATGTCGCGTGGTAAGAGGCTAGAACTTATCTAGCAACGATCCGAAGGGTGGGCACGATGGTCATTTCGTGCATGGGCATTTATGTCCTTTCACCTGGGGTTGCTCCCCGGCTATAAATAGCCGCCCCCAGCACCATAGGAGGGTTGGCTGCTCCGTGAGAGAAACTAACACTTGTCATCTTAGAGCAACCCACCTTTGAGGAACCTGAAGAACCTAAGTGACGAAAACCACCAGCCTGAGTAGTTGAGAATTTCTGAGGAAGTCGGTTCGAGTGATCCGAAGCTTTTTACTCTTGAAGACTGTGATCTTCCAGCCGGTGTAGGAGTCATCGTTATGAGAAGTCAAGATGCAATTGTGACTTGCCTGAGTGAACGGAGTCTGTGAAGGTCTCGGGAGTCTACCTTGAAGAATCACCTGAGTGAATGGAAGAAGTCTGAGGTCTTTAGTTCAAGGAGAATAAGGTGAAGACTATGTCTTCTGAGTTCAATCTCAGCCTCTCCAACCAGATGTAGAGTTGTCACAACAACTTGAACTGGTCTTTCAAATCGGTGTCTTCAGTGCCTTGGTGCTATTTCTTCAAACCTTACTCTTCTGTTTCTGCACTGATGACTTGTCCTGATGCCTTCCTCTCTGGTTTCCCCTATCCTTATTCCTCATGCATTGCACGAGTTTAACTTCTGCCTTTCCGTTAGAATTTATTTCTGCCACAATATGAAGTTATGTGCTCATGTTTACCTTCTGTAATGTTTCTATGCTTCATTACTTTGTGGGTTTCCTCAATTTCGAATTGCCTCGGTCCTGAGGAAATTGAAATTCCTCGAGAAATTTATAAATCTCCCATTCACCCCCCTCTGGTTGATATTTTGCGCTTTCATGTGTGCAGGTCCAGGTAACGCAAGTGATTATCATTCAAACGGTGCATCACTTGACGCACCACCTACTTGTCGATCCTTGGAGTCCTCCTGGTTCGATAAACCTTACAGTCCTCATGTAAGGGAAATTAGCCGCTATCTACATCTCTACCTTCCACTTGGAGTAACCAAAGAGGAGCACTACTTCATTTGTGTTGGATATGGGATCATGATGATATATATATGCTGATCCGATTATTGTATGTGTATGTTATGATGAGGTTTGTATTCTGTAATATGATGAGACTATATTGTATAAAACATGTACAAATACAAAGAAAATATACTGGGAAAAGGAACAGAAAATGAAAAATAAATAAAAGTAGTCCATGTTACATCTAGCAGTAGCACATATCTACCAGTAGCGCCGGATAGAGACATGCGCTTCCACTATTAGTAGTAGCCGCTCTTTTAGGAGCCGGTACTACTAACGTTGTGTAGCAGTAGCGAGTTTTTACACGCGTTGCTGCTACAAGATACCTATAGCGCCTTATCAATAGCGGGGTACCCCGCGCTACTGATGAGCCTAAAACAGGCGCTAGTACTACCCTTTCCCCTAGTAGTGTGCCTCGCCCCTTTGCCAGTACCAAATGGCATCGTCGATGTCCATGGGGATGTGGTTGCGCTCACAGTGGCGACCGCCGGAGCCGCTGGCCTCATGGTTGTGTGACATGGGAGGCCGGCGTACTGGCAAATGGGGGGAGTGATACGTGCCAAACGTATCTATAATTTCTTCTTGCTCCATGCTTCTTTTGGTGATATTGCTATATCCTTTGATGCACTTTCATACCATTTACAACATATTTTGGACTGGCCTACTAATTCAGTGTCCAATGCTCGTTTGTGTTTGTTATTGTCTGTGCATTGCAGAAAAAAGGACAAATATAAAAGTGCTCGGAAAATTCCAGAAAAAATACCAACAAATATCCAAGTCGGAAGACTCCAGATGCCCGAAGGGGGCCACCCCCCAAAAATGTACCTCCATAGCGTGACAAGCGGATGGTCGCGCCACCTGTCCTCCTAGGGCAAGGGGGCCGCCCCTCAGGCCCTCCTTTGGCATATATATAGCCCTCGCTCCAGAGACCCTCGAGGAGAGTCCCGTTACGCGATTTCATCAATTGTTATTTCACCTCGTGATTCCGATCTCGGGATCACAAGAAGAACCCGTCTCGGCACCCTGCCGGAGGGAGGATTGAACTCTGGAGGCCTCTCCATCACCATGATCGCCTCCGGGATACTCCGTGAGTAGTCAGCCTTGGACCATGGGTCCATGATCAGTATCTAGAGGATATCTTCTCTCCAATTTTGTGCTTCAAAGTTTAGCCCTTGTGAGCTGCCTATCATGATTAAGGCACCTATGTACTAGTTCCTATTTTTCTATGTTGTGTTTGCTGGGATCTGATGGATTATGAGATTGTGTTCAGTTTGTGATGAGTAATATATTTTGTTTACCTTTATATTTTTATTCTTGAGTGTTCCTGTATTTTCTCCGTTGTCGTTTGTTACCTTGGCCAAGTAGTAGATTGCAACTCCAAGAGGGAGCGTTATGCTTGTTTGTGGATTCATGCTCCCCGATGTCTAGCTTGAGTGATAGAAACATGAGACTAGGGGATGTTTTGTTGCCACCAGGGAAAAAACATTGGTGTTTGTAGCTGCGGTTGCAAGGATTGCTTACATTACGCATAGAGTGTTAAGGCAATTGTCCGTTGCTTTGAGCCTATAATTTGGTTGGGTTCACAACTTAATAGAAGCGAGATTTTCTGGATAGATATCTCAAGGTGGATAATTAGTGAGTAGATGCTGATGGATAAACGGTCTACTTGTTTTGATGTAATGCCCATACGATTGAGCCTCTTTACTTTCTAGTAGCATGATTAGCATTGCGGTGCATTTATAATTCTGTCAATCGTCCAACTGTAGTTTGGTCAACCAACATAGTTGTTTATCGTCTTTCGGGAGAGAGACATCACTAGTGAAAGACACCCCGGTCCATATTTCCAACATAGTTTACACCATTCCAATTTACTGCTTTTGTTTCCTTTGGGCTACAATTATTATTCCCCCTTGCGTTTTGTTGTTTTGTAAACATCAAGGACGGAGAGATTGACAACCTCTTTGAAATCGTTGGGAGCAAAGTTATTTGTGTTCTTGTGTGCAGGTCCGGGTCAACACGCCAACTTGATCCCAACGAAACTTCTCGCGCCATTGACACCTCCTTGTTGCTCTTGGAATCCTACTGGATTGATAACCTTGGTATCTTCACCGAGGTAAATTTGTTGCTATCTACATCATAACCTTCCACTTGGGTTAGCCAACGAGGAGGTGTTATCTACACCCATCAGACGAATTTCTGGCGTCATTACCGGTCATTCAAGTCTTCAAGATAAGGGAGTTGCACACTACAATCTATCTTTGCTTTTTAGTCTTGTTAGTTTACTTTCCAGTTTTTTCTTTTTATTTTGAATCTTATACCAAAAACACCAATGAAAAATTTACCTTGTTCTTAGCTTGTTTAATGTAGAAGTCTGTATGTATAGTTTTCTTGCTTTAGAAACCTTGCCTGAAGCCAAAGTTTTAAACTTTAAACAAAAAGATGGTGAGAATCTGAAGAAGGCTTGGGACAGGCTTTCTGAAGCTCATAAGAGAATCATGCCTTGGATACCTATGAAGATTCTGATTAGATATTTTTATCATGGTGTCTTTAGATGGTGTAAGTACTCTCTTGACTTATTGGGTGAAGGAGACTTTATAGAGTGTGGTGAAGATAACGCTCTTGATATTATAAATGGTTTATCGAGCTTCTTTGTTTATGATCATGGAGTTGATTCTATTATAGATATATTCAACTATATTGAGGAGAAAATTGTTGCTTTAGACATGAGAGAGGTAGAGAAACCTAAACAAATTAGAGAAGGGATTTTAGAGATAGAAGATGATTGGGAACCCTTTATTAGAATTAGCATCTCGAACCAATTCACTACTGGAAAAATGACTATAGTTCATATGGACACTAATGGCGCACCACCTGTGCAGTGCGCCATTACTAAATAGCAATGGAGCACCATGACAAGATGCGCCATTACTGCCCAAAGTACCAATGGCGCATGTGCCCAAAAGTGCGCCACTGCCAATTCTCTCCTAGACCAGCCCCCCTCCCCTAACTTAGCAATGGCGCACTTCTTGAAAGTGCGCCATAAGGTACCAGGGATGCTAATGGCGCATATATTATCCGTGTGCCATGACTATGTTGGTCCCCCCTCTCTGACCTGGAACCACCTTTCCCCTAACTTAGCAATGGCACACTTCTTGAAAGTGCGCCATAAGCCTCTAATGGAGCAAATCTGTGATGTGCGCCTTTGGTATGCTGGTCCCCCCTCTCTGACCCGAGACCACCTCTCCCAGAGTTAGTAATGGCGCACCCCTGGTCCGTGCGCCCTTAGCTACCACACTTAGTAATGGCGCATATTTGTGAAGGTGCGCCATTACTAAGTCTAGGAGCAGCCACATAATTTGGCAGCCACCCTACCACACTCACTTTCTCCACCTCCACCTCCAACTATCTTTTCTCGGTTCCTTCCTTCTCCTCACCTTATTTACACCATAGATCTACCCAAATTAAGTAGTTGTATCTCCTTTTTTCATTGGTAAGTAAGGTATATCTCTTTATTGTTGTGTACAGATCTAGTTTGTTCTCTCTCGAACACACTTTTTGTCGGTGTATATGCGTGGTGTGATGTGATGATCATGGGGTATATATGTATGTGTGATGTGATAATCATGGGGTATATATGTATGGGTGTGTGATGATCATGGGATATGTATGTACGTGTGTTTGCAGGTACCTCACATATGCGATAGTTGCCAATATTTTTCCGGAATGTTGATTCATCTCTGTTTCGGCGAAAATTTGGCAGACTTGGCATTCTTTTTGGACCTAATAATTAGGCAAGTTCATGACAAAAAAAATTTGTTCTAAAATATCATTTTTCTCTATTCCCCGCAGGCGATCATTGTTCGCAAGATGACCGGAGGCATCGTGGATAGGTTTTTGAGCTCCACGAAGGCCGAGATGATTCAAAAGAACGAGATGGAGATAATATGTCTTTGTCAAAGATACAAGCTGAAGTGCCTTTTGGACCTAGATTTGAAAACCATAAAGGGGCACCTGCTCACGCGTGGTTTCATGGTTGGCTATCGGTGGCAAGGTGACGAAGGAGATTATGAATTCGTCCACGGTGGCCGGGCAACAATAAGCAGAAATAGCGCCGAGGGCGGTCGAGAAGACGAAGAATCTCCCGGAAATGATCACGATGCAGGACACAATCATCATGTAGAAGATGACGGACATGATCATGAGGAAGATCAAGACGAAGGGCATGATCATCATGAAGATGAAGATGCCAGAGAAGACGGAGATGGACCATCGTCGATGGACTGGGTGCAGGACCCTCATCTTCAAAAGTTGATTGTGAACGAGGCGAGTAATAACACAAGATCTTCTTCCCGAGAAAAAGCCAAGATGAATCAACTTGAGATGGACGTGGTTACTCCATTGTATGAAGGATGCAATCCCGAGTATACCCGACTGAAAGTAGTGCTAATGGATCTGGAGATGAAATTAAAACACAAAATGACAGACACATGCTTCGACGATAACATGTCATTCTAGGAAGAACGTCTTCCCAAGGGGAACATGTGCCCGACCAGTTTCAATGAGGCGAAGAAAATCGTGTGTCCTCTGGATTAACCACATGTTAGATACCATGTCCGCGTTAACGATTGCATCATTTATCGGCATGAGTACGCGGAGTCCATCATATGTCCGAAGTGTGGCGCCATTCGATACAAGAAGAAGAAGAAAGCTCCTCAAAAAACGGTTTGTGTACTTTCCGATCATTCCTCGTGTGCAGCGTTATTTCGCGGACCCTAAAGCTAAGCTCATGCGCTGGCATACGGAAAGGAAGCAGCAAAAGGAAGAAGGTGAAAAAATTGATCCAGAAAAAGAAAATATGTTGAGTCACCTTTCTGATGGGACCAAGTGGGAGGGGTTGAACTTCGAAGAGGACTTTGGGAAGGATCCAAGGAACATAGTGTTGGTCGCGAGCACTGATGGAGTCAATCCTTTTGTCAACCAGAGCACTACAAATAGCACCTTTCCAGTGTTTGTGTGCATGTACAACATCCCCCCCTGGGAGTGCATGAAGAGGAAGTACATGCACATGAGTGTGCTAATTGAAGGGCCGAAACAACCAGGAAACGACCTCAATCTATATCTTACCCTCCTAAAAGAGGAGCTAGATACGCTATGGAGAATGCCATTAAATACATGGGACACAGTATAGGGAACATATTTCCCTATGAAAGCCGCACTGCTCACGACGGTACACGACTATCTCGGTTTAGGATATGTCGCGGGGCAGGTGGTCCACGGACACTGTGGATGTGCTAAGTGCATGGACGACACAACGTATCACCAGCTACCTAAGGATCCCGGGTCTGGAACATCCTCGGTATGCAGAAAATCCTTGATGTCATGCATATCACGAAGAATATGTGCGAGAGTTTGTTGGCTACCCTGCTCTACATGCCAGAAAAGACCAAAGATGGGCCGAAATCAAGGGCATACTTGCTATCAATGTTCATCAGGAAGGAGCTTCACGCAAACCGCCCTAATGATGATGATGCCGACGACAACGACGATGATGATGAGGATGAGCCACCGGAGGACACGGAAAGTCGTCGCAAAGGCAAAAAGGCCAAGAAGTAGAGCGAACATTACTGCCCCCCCCCCCCCCGTGTGCTTCACTTCAAGTCAGAAGGAGATACAACAACTAATCAACTGCCTCCTAGGGATAAAACTTCCTTAAGGTTTCGCGGGGAAGATCAGTAGATACCTAGACTCAGCGAAGCAGAGGTTCAGCGGGATGAAGTCTCACGACAGTCACATGCTGATGACGCAGCTACTTCCGGTTGCAATCCTCAGGATCATGGAGGACCACATCCGTGAAACGCTATTTGGCCTATGCAACTTTTTTGATTTCATCTCTCGGAAATCGATTGGCGTGAGGCAACTTAGAAGGCTACAAGAAGAGATCATGGTGATAGTATTCAAGCTCGAGATATACTTCCCGCCCGCATTCATTGACGTCATGGTGCATCTCCTCGTCCATATCGCATATGATATCATCCAACTTGGGCCGACGTTCCTGCACAGCATGATGACGTTCAAAAGGTTGAATGGTGTGATCAAAGGATACGTTCGCAATAGGGCTCGTCCATATGGAAGCATAGCCCAGGGCTTTCTGACCGAGGAGTGCATCTCCTTCTGAACAAACTATCTATGCATCGATAACCCTGTTGGTCTTCCCGTCAACAGGCACCTCGGCAGGCTCACTGGATGTGGTCACCGCGAGGGTCACCGCGAAATGCATGTCGACTTCCAGGATCGACTCGCCGACTTTGAAAGTGAAAATCTAGTCGCGCTGCAACACTTCGACTTGGTCGATCCTTGTTTGGTAGAACACAAAACCTCTATTGAGAATACGTACAATGACCGAGGCCAAAAGTGGACGGACGGAGATGTACTCAAAGAGCACAACTCATGCTTCACACGTTGGATCAAGGACAAGCTCCTATCGTACCCTTCACATGAGGACTCTTCCGAGGAAGAAAATCTCGTATTCACCTTGTCACAAGGCTCCGAGCACAACCTGATGACATATCAGGCGTACGATATCAATGGCTACACATTCTACACTGAGGAAAAGGACATGAAGAGCGATTATCAGAACTCCGGGGTAACGATGGAATCCTAAACCGGTAAAGTCAAGAAACGATACTACGGAAGGATCGAGGAGATCTCGGAGCTCAGCTACGCTTGAGAGAATGTGCCGATGTTCCGCGTCAGATGGGCCAAGAGCATCGTAAAAGAAAGTCGGTATTTCACCACCATGGTTATACCCGAAGCCAAATCCAAGACCGCGGGCGCAAATGTCACCGCGAAAAATGAGCCATGGGTACTGGCTAGCCAAGTGGACCAATGCTTCTTCATTACCGACCCGTCAAAGCCCAGCCGTGTTGTCGTGGGGAGAGGCAAAAGGAACATCATCGGAATGGATGGAGCCGCCAATGAGCAAGACTTCGACAAGTACGGCGACCCGAAGATTGAAGATGACGACGACGATGATGCAGTACCATAATAATCAAGAAGAAGCAGGACCACCCTACTTAAAGGCGTTCCCCCATTCAAGAGAAGAAATCAAGGGTTTCCGGGGTTAAATTATGCAAACGCGAAAAAGAAGGGCAAAAATATTGGAACAGATGATAGCTAAGATCCAATCACGACGTGCCTGCCGCGTGTGTGTACGTGGGAATTTTGTATCATTTTTCTATAAAGATATTGATATGTCATTATTACTATATTTTTTGGAGATTTTCTAAATATTATATTATTTTTGAGATGGATATGCCATGTGGTTATTTTAAAGTTTTTGGATGTTTATGATAAGGTTGTTATAAAAAAATTTAAAGTGCAAAAAAGATGGGACTACCAGGATTCGAACCTATGTGGCTTGATTAAAGTATTAAGGGACCAACCACTAGGCTATGTAAGTGGTTTCGTCCATAGTCACAGACGCACCCATTTTAATCTAGATATGGATTAATGTTAATGGCGCACATGGGCAAAAGTGCGCCATTGTTATCGACTCAGCTTATGGCGCACGGGCCAAATGTGCCCCATTACTAACCTATACCCCCCTAATCCCCACCTCTCCCCTCTCCCGAAACCCTAACCCCCACACTTCACCCCGCGAGGCCTCTCGATCCAATCTCTCCGTCGTTCCCCACCGCGCGACCCCCTTTGCTCCGGTGGCCTCCTTCTCCCTCTCTCTCCCTCTCTCTCTCTCTCTCTGGCTCTCTCTCTCCGCGCCTACGCCTCTATCTGCAGGACTCGCTCGCCATAGCTGACCGCAATGACCTCGTCGACCCCGGCGTCCCTGCCCATCTCTGGCGACAACAAGGTGAGCTTCCCTCTCCCTCCCTCCCTACCTCCATCTCTCTCAAGGTTTCAACGCCCCCCCTCCTCTGCTCTGCGCAGTGACTCGCTGCCGCCTGCTCCGCCGCCGACTGCTTCGTCTTCGTCCACACTGCCGCCCAGCCACGCCACCGCCAACAGCCTCGACCGCGTCGACCTCGGCCTGCTAAGGTAAAATTCCTCGTCGACCCCGACCATCACTTTTTTTTGTTTTCGTGCAAGCCATTGGGCATCTAGAATTACTAGAAAACACTCATTTTCAGTTTGTGCATTTGAACTACTGTCAGTTTGTACTATTTGATGCTAATGTATGTTTCAGAAATCCTTGATATTTGAAATGGTTAAGCTGTTGTTAGAAATTTAATAGAGAAGTACAGGAAAATGCATTTTCTGTTTGAGAAAAATATTGGATTTCCCATAACACATAGTTTTGAGAAAAATGCTATAATAATTTGTGTTGGATGGAGGAACATTAGCTGCAGTAGATCTTGTGTGTGATGATGAACATTAGCATTTGCTTGGCCTCTTAATTTGTCAATGATGGCATAGGTTTCTTCATCTTTGTTGCAAGAAGAAACTACCTTTGCTTGGTATTTTAATTGATGATGCCCTCTGTTGTTGTCTTAATCTTGCGATGTTAGAACTGAGATTCTTGCTGGGGTTGATTGAAGGAATCACTAGTGAGCACCAGTAGGTGCGCACACTAGTTCATTGCCCCCAAGAAAAAGAATAACAACACAATACGCTGAGTTGTTTCAAAAATAAAATAAAATAAATACAATGAGTTTGGGATGGATTCAATACTCCATGTCAATCCCATCCTTCTTTTCTCATTATTGGAGTAGTTCATATCCACGTTCAGTACAACACATCAAACTTTTTTTAAATTTTCATCAAGATATGTCGTGTATAAAAAATACATAACATCAATCTTTTTTACTCTTCATTGTTATGACTTACTGCTTGAATTTTGATAGAAATATTTTGGTGCTTCTTGAAGGGCAAGGATAAAGCCACAAGGGAGCTCCAAACTTCTGTTGCTCATCTAAACAAGATTCAAAACATCAGGTATGTAGTGTACATCACAACTCACCATAAGCAGACCAGCTGCACTAGCATTTACTCAACAACAGCATAAGAGAATGTCTTGTAATTGTGCAATGGGTACTAGATTGTGACTGGAAACTGCCAAATAGAGGAAAAAAATCATAATTTTAAGTGGAATGTAGCAAGCTAGTACATGTTGATTGGATAGCTTGTTTTGCTGATGATATTTGTAGTGCTTCCTTCAAACTGTTTTGCTACAAGTACCATAATTTGCACTGAAGATACTATGTTCTACTGCCTTATCATTTCCTAGCACTACAGCTCATAAATGTTCTCATATACATGCATGCTGAATAAATTACAATGTTTGCCCAATAAGAATTGATGTATGATATGTTCCAGTGGTAGCATCTTTTTCTACTGTATGCTCTTTTCTTGCTGCTAACAAGTTGCTACTTACAAGTAATTACATGTTATTCCACTTTGCTAATTTCAGTTATAAGGCCTCTATAAACTCTATTTATGCCTGTGGTGCCCCATATCTATTTATGCCTATATGCTTGTTGTGCCTATATGTGCAGGTACAAATAATGACCCCATTCTAATGAAATGTCGATTAATTTACGTTTCGGTTGAGAATGGGGTCCTAGCTCAAGAAAATTAGCAAAGTTCATGCCGAATTTTTCCGTGAATTCGTGACCTTTGTTAATTTTCTTGACCTAGAAGGTGCTTTGCATGAACTTTTTCTAGTTATTTATATTGACTAGTTATTTTCTGGTTGCACATCATCCTCTTGACCACATTTTCTAAAACTTGCCTTTTATTTTTCCTTTTCTAGTTTTCCTCTAAATGTGAAAAGAATAGATAGTAGCTACCCTGATCTCATCCAAACACTCCAGTAGCATTTTTTCTTATCCTATTTAGTGGGTGTAGATGGACGACAACAATGAGGCCTCCGGTTCGCACCAGAAGAAATATTGGGATATGAGCATGGACGATGATCAACAACCTCAACCCCGCTACGACGGCATCGGGGATGACTCTACCGATCACGAGTACACAACCGCTAGCGGGGATGATTGTGGTGTCGCCGAGGCCGATCCCACCACTGATGAGGGCAGCCAACCCACGGATGGCAAGAGGATAAAGTTGAATTTCTCCAATGGTTTAGTAACATTGACATGCCTGAGGAGAGTGACTGGATCATCATGGATGACTTCAACTTCATTAGATCACCTGAAGACAGGAATAGACCTAGAGGAGACATCAATGATATGCTTTTGTTCAATGAGGCCATCAGCAAACTGGGACTCACTGAACTTCCCCTCAAAGGCAGACAATTCACCTGGAGCAACATGCAGGAGCATCCTTTGCTGGAAAAGTTAGACTGGTTCTTCACTTCAGCATCTTGGGCAACCTCATACCCTGCCACCACTGCCCTTCCCCTGGCTACACCAATTTCTGATCATCTCCCCTGCATGATTAAAACTGAGTCTAGGATCCCAAAATCAAGAATCTTCAGATTTGAAAATCACTGGATGAAACATACTGACTTCATGCCTATAGTTCAAACTGCTTGGAACATCCCTGTTGGATATTCAGATGCTGCAAAAAAATCAATGCTAAACTCAAGAATGTCAGAAGAGCCTTGAAACTTTGGGCCAAGACACTTCCAACCCTGAAGATTGAGATTGGTAAAATGAATGAGTACATTTTCATCTTAGACTTCTTTGAAGAATTCAGAGATCTTACTGTTGAGGAATGGAATTATAGAGTGTTGCTGAAAGAGTATCTCCTGGATCTTCTTGATAGCCAGAAAATCAACTGGGTCAGGTTGGGGGATGCGAGCTCAGACTTCTTTCATGCTAAAGCTACTCTAAACCACAGAAATAACTCAATTGCAGTTCTACATGACAACAACCATGTTGATGTTTCTGACCATGATGGGAAAGCAACTCTCCTTTGGAATAGCTTCAAAAATAGAATGGGCTTTTCCAATGGGATAAACATGCACTTTGATCTCAGAGAGTTATTTCACAGTTCCTATGACCCTCAAATTCTATAACAACTTGAGTTACCTTTCTCTCCTGAGGAGATCAAAATAGTCATTGAAGAGCTCCCAAATGGCAAGTCCTTTGGCCCTGATGGTTTTAATAATGAATTCATAAAAAAGTGTTGGTGCATCATTGGCCCTGACATGGTGGAACTAATCCATGCTTTTCATGCTAGTACAATACCACTTGAGAGTATCAATTCCTCCTTCATCACTCTCATACCCAAGATTGCAAACCGTTGTTGTGCTTCTGACTTCAGGCCAATCTCTCTGCTGAACACTGCCCTAAAGATCCTAACCAAGTTACTTGCAAATAGACTCCATAAAGTGATCCTAAAGCTAGTGCATATCAATCAATATGGCTTCCTGAAAAATAAAGCCATCCAAGATTGCATTTGTTGGGCATTTGAATACCTGCACCTATGTCATAAGTCCTATGTGGAGACCTTGCTCCTCAAGCTGGACTTTGAGAAAGGTTTTTACACCATAGAGCACCAAGAAATTATAGAGATCCTAAAAAAAAGGTTTTGGTAGCAAATGGATCAACTGGATGGAGATGCTCTTCAAGTCTGCTACATCTGTTGTCCTGCTTAATGGAGTTCCTGGCAAAAAGTTCTACTACAAGAGAGTGGTGAGGCAAGGAGACCCCCTGTCCCCCCTCCTGTTTGTTTTGGCTGCTGATCTGCTCCAATCCATCCTTAACAGAGCTCAAGCCTTGGGATTACTGTCTGCCCCAATGCAAAGCAATTCCTTCCCTGAATTCCCAATTGCCCAATATGCTGACGATACACTGATTGTGCTCAAGGCAGATTCTAGGCAACTGATTTGTCTCAAGGCCCTCCTGAATACCTTTGTTGATGCCACTGGGTTGAAAGTGAACTATCATAAATCTCACTTGGTTCTTATCAACATAGATGACCTGAGGGTGGATCATTGTACCAATACTCTCAATTGCCAAAGAGGCCATTTTCCAATAACCTACTTGGGAATTCCCTTAGGCACTCAGAAACCAACAGTGGAGCATCTCATGCCCATAGTCAGAAGAATTGAAAAAATGATTTCTGGTATAGCTAATTTCTTGACCTATGCAGGCAGACTAGTGATGGTCAAATCATTGCTCTCCTCACTTGCTATGTACTGCATGACCTACCTTGATCTCCGTGAAACTGTCAAACAACAGATCAACAAATACTTAAGGCACTGTCTTTGGAGAGGTTCAAACATGGAGGATAAGAAACCTGCTCTTGTGGCATGGTCATTAGTTTGTAGGCCTAAAAACCAGGGTGGAGTGGGAGTCCTTAACATCAATGCCCAAAACAATGCCCTACTCCTAAAAAATCTGCACAGATTCTTCAACAGCCATGACATCCCATGGGTTAAACTGGTTTGGGAAGCCTACTACATCACTGGACATCTCCCAGGTAGTCAAGTGGTGGGATCTTTTTGGTGGAAAGCACAGACTGCACTCCTGGACCAGTTTAAATATATGGCTAAATGCACAATTGGAAATGGAGCATCTGCATCTTTTTGGTTTGACCTCTGGAGCCCTCAATGCCTGCACCTTCAGTTGCCTCACATTTTCTCTTTTGCTAAAAAGAAGTCCATTACTGTTCAAGAGTTCATGGCTACTGAATACATGGAGGACCTTTTCCATCTCCCACTTTCAACCCAAGCCTTCCAGGAGTTCCAAATCATTGACTCACTTTGTCAAGAGTTCAATTTGAGCAGCAACTCTACTAGTAGTGACCAATGGAGCTAAATTTGGGGTAGCAAGCAGTTCAGCACTGCTAGAGCTTATAGTTCCTTGATTGGAGTTAATTCTGTACCACCACACTACAACTGGATCTGGGAAACCAGTTTCCAACCAAAGCATAAAGTCTTCTTCTGGTTCCTAATACAAGATAGACTAAACACAAGGAACCTCCTCAGAAGGAAAACTTTCCACCTGCAGACTTATAACTGTGCAACACTCAATTTCCAAACTAAAGAAACACTGCATCACCTGTTCTGGACATGTCCACTTGCATCATCTTTCTGGGACTTCATTTTCCCAAACAGGACCATCAATGCCTCAATTCTTGAAGCTATTGCTGACATGAAGTTGAAGCAGAATGTCCCATTCTCAGTAGATATCATAATCATTGTTGCTTGGTGCATCTAGATGGCAAGGAATGACAGAATCTTCAGAAACAAGGTTCCCTCCATGTTACACTGGAAGGAACACTACTTCAGTGAACTGAAACTCTTGAGATTAAGGATCAAAAGCAAATATTCAGAGTCATTCAAAGAATGGCTTGAATCTGTAATATAAATTTTCTTTTGCTCTTTCTGGGCTTAGCTCAAGCCATGTAAACTTTTGTTATTCTCTTAATAAAGTAAAAGCTGCAGTGGGGTTTTTCCCTACTTTTTTTCCTCTCACAGATGGCAGCCAACCGAAGAGGCAAAACAAGGAGAGGCGCTCGAGCAAGCTAGGCACCGTCAAGGAGGAATTTACCGAAGTGGCTAGAAATGGGCATCTAACGGCGCCCGAACATTTAGTCTGTGGGTACTCCGGACAACTCGAGTGCATTCTCCGGAGCACCGTCTCAATAAACAACGAGAACCTAAGGCATCCTGACCGAGAAAATTTGCACAACCTCCTCTTCACGAAGCTGCACAACCGATACAAGTTCCCTACTCAATTCGCAAACACAAACCTCTTAGGGAATAAAGTGAACAATGCCGCCCTCACGAAGATGAGCACATCCCTGGCTACTTTGCGAACCAATGTGAAGAAAATGATTATTAATGGTGTTAGTTACGAGAAGATCAAGGAGGAAAATCCTTCGATCAGCAAAACTGACTACCCAGAGTACAAGCTCAAGTGCGAGGACACCACAACCAATGAATCGAGTCAGTGGGGGAAAGATATGCGGGAATTGAACTTAGGGGTCCACAAACTCGGTCCCGGCGGTTACAGAGTGGCGGAACCGATATGGTACAAGAAGGACGCGGAGCGTACCGCGCAAGGCCTACCGCCCCTCTTCAATAAATAAAGAGATAAGCCTACCGATAAATATGTTAGGGCCCGGTACAAGAGGAACCCGGTAATAGGAGAGCTTACGACGAATCCAAAGGTGCATGCGCTTGAGCGTCTTCTGGGAAATAATACCTCCCCCTGTTTAATTATCTCCATATGGTTGTATTTTAAAATTAATGAAGCCAAATTTCTTAATGGCCCCCCGTTCCTTGTGCAGGAAACTGAAAGCAGCAGCGCAGGGTCCCCGGGTATGGCCCCTTGGGACAACTCTTCAAATAGGGCATTGAACACACTCAAGAAAAAAGATAAGTTGAGTAAGCCGTCGTCAGCTGGTCGTGTGTCCGGCAAAGGTTGTTCCACAAAATAGTCGGACTACTATAGCACCTGGCGAAAGGAGAAAAGCACTACCAGCTCGGCGAACAAGACGGAGGCACAACTCAAGGAAAAAATTGAGGAGATTCTACGCATTGTCGAACAACAAGTTGGACAGGCGCTCGACAATATGATGCCTTCCTTGTTTTTTATGCTGCGAGACTGGATTGCGAGCGGTCAATAGGGGTTGCCCCCGATTCCCAGCTTCACGGGCAGCAACTCCGCAACGGCCGCAGCGGTGTCTCCGGCGGCGGCCGCGTTGGTGTCCCCGGAGGCGGATGCGTTGGTCACCCTGGCGGCGGCCAGGACGGTGTCCCCGGCTGCAGCCGCGTTGGTGTCCCCGGTGGCGGATGCGTTTGTGACCCCGACAGCGGCGCAAGTATTGGAGCATAAAACACCAACGTCCGACACCTCAGGAGAGAGCACCCCCTCTGTCACATGCCCGCCCGCCGTCAGCGGTCCATCGACATTAGCCGAGCTCAATGCCATCACGGTAACTAAGCCTCGGCCGATGATTTCATCTCCTTTTTCCTTTGAATGAGCATCGTTGACGCCCTACATGTTTTCGCAGGGCGCCGCCAACTTTCCATGAACTCTCCTCCACTTCGTGGACGAGGAGTTGGTCGATGTTGCCTTGAGAAAAATCGTTCAACCGGGAAACTGTGTGTTCAACGGTAATCCGATGGCAACCAACGAGTATAGGGTTCAACTGGTTCGGGTGCTGGATGGCTACGACGAAATGTTACCTCCCTACTGATACGTCCAAAACGTATCTATAATTTATGCTTGCTCCATGCCTCTTTTGTGTGATATTGCTATGATATTGATGAACTTACATACACTTTTGATCATATTTGGACTAACCTATTAACGCAGTGCACCCCAGTGCCAGGTCCTGTTTTCTGCTGTTTTTCTATTCCAGGTTTCCCCCTTATTAAAAGTACCAGAAATATTCTGGGAGAAATATAGGAAAAATCAGCGTACCGGAAGCTTTGCGAAGAGCCCAGGAGGGGCCAGAGGGGGGCCCAGGCGGCCCCCTTTCGCCTATTTATTCCCCGTGACGAGAAACCCCCGGGGACGGAACCCTTTTTTCGCGATCTCTCCTCTTTTCCACTGCCGCCGCGCTTCCAAGATCGGGAGCACCAGAAGACCTCTTCCCGGCACCCTGCCGGAGGGAGGAATCACCTCCGGGAGCTTCTCCACCACCATGGATGGTTCCCGTATGAACCGTGAGTAGTCCACCTTGGACCATGGGTCCATTATCAGTAGCTATGTGATGTTCTCCTCCCCTCTTTGTTCTTCATGGATTAGACCTCATGAGCTTCCCTACATGATCGAGGCACATATGTAATCTTTCTGCTGTTGCTATGCTGAGTTTGCTGGGATCCGATGGATTATGAGATTATGTTCAGATTGTGATTGAGTTATATATTTGATTCTCTTCTTTTATATTTATGTTCTTTAGTAACTCTTTCATGTTCTCCGTTGCTATTTATTGCTTTGGCCAAGTAGTAGGTAGTGACTCCAAGAGGGAGCGTTATGCATGATTGTGGGTTCATGCCCCCCGATGACTAGCTTGAGTGACAGAAACATGAGTCTAGGGGATGTGTTGTTGCCACAAGGGGGAAAACAACGGTGCTTGTACTTGTGGGTGCAAGGATTGTTTACTTTACGCAAAGTTATTTAATGCAGTTGTCCGTTGCTTTGAGTTTACACTTTGGGTGGAATTCGCAACTTAATACCAACGAGATGTTCTGGATATATATCTCAAGGTGGATGATTAGTGGGTAGATGCAGATGGATTTCGGTCTACTTGTCTTGGAGTACCGCCCGTGCTTTTGAGCCTCTTCCTTCCAGTTTTGCATAATTAGCATTGGTTTGCGCACATAATCCTGTCAATTACCCAGCTGTAATTTGTTTACCTTGCATGGCTATTTTATCGTCTTTTGGGAGAGAGACATCACTAGTGAACACCATGGGACCCCCGTCCATATTACTAACACTGTTTACACTATCAATTTACTTTCAGTACTTACGTTTCCGTTGCTATCACTATCTATCATTATTATCCCGTGCATTTTATCCTTCGTAAACTACAAGGCCGAAGGAATTGACAACTCCTCTGTACTCGTTGGGAAGCGAAGCTATCTTTGTGTGTGCATGTCCAAGTGAAGTTAGCAACCTCGGTTGTAAACGACATCATTGTTCACTTCACCACCTACTTGTATCTGTTGGAGTCCTCCTGGACGATACTCAACCTTAGCATTTTTTCTATGGGAAATTTTCCGCTATCTACATCTCACCTTCCACTTGGGGTAACCAACTGGGGCGAGAAGTTATCTCGTGTATCAAGCAAATTTCTGGCGCCGTTGCCGGGGACTCCACTCTTCAAGATAGGGGAGTTGCACACTATATTTTATATTTGATTTTTAGTCTTGTTAGTTTACCTTTCAGTTTTTGTTTTTTCTTTTGTGTCTTATATGAAAAAACACAAAAATAGTTGCTACCTTTTGCCTTTATCTTGCTTTGCCTAGTGATGCTATCCTCACCATGGGTGTTGAACCACCAAAATATTGAAGGATGGACATGTTTCACTTGGATCGTCTTCGATCAATTTGTGCTCGCGCTAAAAACCCAACGGACTTGGTTGAGGGAAAATCATTGGATGAGCATGCTCATTATACGCGGCACCCACTATCTCAGAAAGGGAAACACTTACGGGACCAAATACAAACTTCTTATTGCTATACTGAGTGTTTATGCCAAATTTATGATTTTACTTGCTGTTCTAATATAGATCATAAACACCTTCCTTTCCAATGTGAGTTTAATGAAAATGAGATCTTATCTTCTTATGCTAAAGGTGGTTATGGTTACTTTCATGTTGAAAAGATTGAAGAGTTTGTTGCTTTTAAAGGTGCTTATGCGATCACTTCTTTGATTGATAAGTGTCACGATACTATTTACAAATCTGAAATTTTTGTAGTTCTTGCTTATTGCTTCGAAAATTATACTTCCAATTCTTATATTGAGGATTTTAAAAATAAAATGTTTGCTTCCGTAGAAGAGGCTTATTATTGCTTTGATGACGAATCCCATGATTCCGAGGACTCACTTGATACCTCCCTTTCTGATGAACTTAATACTTGTTTTGTTGATGGCCTTGATGCTAATATGGATTATGCTTGCGACGATGAACTTGCTATAGTTCCTTACGTCAAGCATAAAATTGCTGCTATTGCACCCACACTTGAATCCCCTATTATCCTTTTGAAATCTCCAACTACGGAGAATTTTCCTCTTATCAAATCTCAATATGATGGGTTGCATTTATCTTATGATCCTAAAAACCGTGTTGAAAATAATACACGTGTGCTTGTAGGTCATGAACAATATGATTTATGTGATAGTTATATTATTGATGTTTTTCATGATTCTACTCAAAATTATTTTGAGAGAGGGATGTTTGGTTGTAGAAACTTCCATATTACTAAAACTCCTCTCTTTATGTTGAAAGTTTTGAAGATGTTCTTGTTCCATCTTCCTATGTTGGTTTCTTTTTGCTTCTTTGATTTATTTTCTTACAAGATTCCTATGCATAGGAAGTGGGTTAGGCTTAAATTTGTTTCATATTTTCTTCTTGATGATCTCTTTTGCTTCAAATCCTTATTCTTATGAGAGCACCTTTTAAAATCTTTATGTCTAGCTTATGGCTTTAAAGAAGCGCTTTCGGGAGGCATCCCGCAACGACTTTAGGTTTTTCTTTTTTTCTTCTTCTGTTTTTAGTGGTCTTGGTGGTTTTACTACTGTAGCAACATCCTTGTATCTTTACTTTTCAAGCTTTGTGCCTTTTATAGCCTCATACGACAAGGGAAGTGAAAGTTGTGACATGCTGTCCAGAAAACAGATTCTGTCCTCGTGACTAGAAAAATCAGATAAGAATCCCAGTTCATCTTTTTGACCTGAATTTTTTACAGAGCGTGCTCTATACAATTACGAAACTTTCGTACGTTCTGAGTTTTTTGATTTGAGTTGCATAAGTATCCCTACAAAATTGGTTTCTACCTGCTGGTCTGTTTTTCACAGATTCTGTCCTGTTTTTCATTTTCTTCGTTTTGCAAACCTTAACCTTGCTTTTTCTTTGCAAAAACCCCTTGGCACTCTTGAGAAACAGTAGCTCTTCAAGGTTATCCTTATTTCCAGTAGAGAAAAATATATTTTATTATGGGTACTAACCTCGCTAATCAGATTATGATGAGTTATGTATGAAGGGAGTTTTCAAGTGTGCGAGGGAAGATGATGAAAGAAGATTAAGAAGTGTCAAGCGTTCAAGCTTGGGGAAGATGATGAAAGAAGATTATGTATTAAGAAATGTTTGAAGCTAGGTAGGTAAGAAAAGGGGACCCCATAAAATCCCACACGCGGTTAGGCATGCTCAATCTTAAAACCAATACCCGGAACTCGGATCCTAGGTGACTCGAATGGAACAAAGCGTCGGGGCAGGATAGCCTAGACCTTCCATCCTTCGTCGAATATAGTCAACATTATAATAATCATATCATCAACAACAATAATAATAATAATGTGATATCCCAAACCAAGGAGTAACAGGGTAACATCGTAGCATCCTAAACATGCATACTAAGCAGGGGCTGAGCAACGAGCAATAGTAACATAGCAGTACAAGGTTTGCTGGGAGGGGACATGGCTGTATCGGTTTGAAAGAGGTTGTAAACATGTGGTAGGATCAAACATCGAACCTATCCTAGACTATCATGCAAATCGCTGGTTGAAATAGAATAGATCATAAGTAATGCGTAGTCCTTGCCTGTTGATAAGTCGGGTTCCGAAGGTGTAGTTGATCGCACGCTCGCATCGTCTCCGAGAGGTACCCGCGGAAGCACACAAGAGGATAAACACTGGAAAGAAATCAACGAGCAGGCATCTATTACTACGAAGCAAACACGAGCAAGCATCAACAAGAATGCAACACGATACATCACACCTACCGTCGGGAGCGGTTACTAACGGGTTAAGTGGAGTAATCGTCACACACAACGATACCGCACGTTTTACGATGGTTAAAGTTGTTTAGCTACAGGTGATCAACAAAGGTGTTAACATGGCAAAGCACAGAAGAATAGCATAGCACACAAACATGGCAAGAGGTGAAGCATAAATAAACTACCTAAACTAGTCAATTTAAGTGGGGTGAAATCCTAGACATGGCAAACTATTGCGGACCCCACGATAAAAATGGAATTTGGTACTGTTTTCACCTAAACAATATTTTATTATTTTGATTAGCAATCAAGAGCAGCATAAACACAATCTACATGCAATTCTAGTCAAGTTACATATAAAGAACATTTTAAACAGAGCAATGGTTAAAAAGTTATGGCAATTACAATTTACAGTGGCAGGCAGTGTAATTAGCAGTGAAATAGCATGTAAACAAAGTCAAACATGGAAACAAGCAACAATTTATTAATCTACACAAAATTCTAAGCAACTTTCATGTAGAAACCGTCTCCATCGGAGCTACCGGTGAAAAGATATAAGCATCGCAAAATTAAATCAGCACACAGTTTTTTTTCCAGACATAGAAAAGAAAAAAAAGAAAAAAAAACAGAAGGGAAAAAAAATAAAAAAAGGGGCGACCTGGCCTCACCTAGTGGGCTCGGCCCACTGGCTGGACAGGGGGGGCGGCTGGGTTGGCTGGAGAGGCAGGCCTCGGTGTGGTGGGCTGCTGCAGGCCGGGCCACCTGCGGCTGGTGCGTGCGAGCGGGAGCTCACCTCACTCCCGACGGGAGTTGCAGGCGGCGGCGGAGGGGGCTCGCCGGCCGCTGCTCCAGCGGGGCGTGCGATGGAGGGCGGACGGAGGGCGACGCAGGACGGGTCGGAGCTTGCCGGAACAGAGGCGCGAGGGAGGTGCGGCGGCCGGTGCGGATCCGTGCGCGGCGGCTCGAGCCCGAGCTCGCCGGCATCCATGGCGTCCGCGGCTCTTCAGGCGTCCTGGACAGAGAGAGGAAGAGGGAGGTGAGAGGAGAAGGGAGAAGGAGGCATGGGTGGAGAGGAGACCTGTGGGGGTGCGGCGGCCCGTGGCTGCTCGCCGGCGGCTGCGACCGTGGAGGCGCCCGGCGCGTGGAGGCGGGAGGAGAGAGGAGAGAGGAGTGGTGTGGCCAGGGTGCTGACGTGGCGCGTCCTGGAGCCGTCCATCTCGCGGATCGACGGTCGAGAGCGACCAGGAGCTAGGGTTGACGAAAATGGGGGCTAAATTGGGCAGATTTGAGATAGATCAGGGGGGTGGCTGCAATTTTGGCTCAGGGAAACCCTAGAAAGGGGTGGGAGTGTGGTGGTCTTTATATAGCCCCGGTGGCTGGCAGCTTTCAAAAACACCTCCGGTTTTTCTCTCGCGCGCGCGGTGTTTATGTTTCTGACCACCGGGGGTCCGCACTACGTCCGATTCGGGTAAAACTTCGAACTGCCCGATCGGCGCGTCGAGCTGGAGGCGTTCACCTAACGTTGGAACCGTTCCGAGAATACTTTCCGGCGCGCTATAAAAATAACCCGTTTAATTGTTAAAAGGGGGTTTTCATTCCGTTGGCTGCGGCTGGTCTCGTGCGGTTTTCACGACGGTGATCGGGCGAAACCCGGTGTCGCAAGGTCGAGTGTCAAGGTGGCAAGGGTCGGTCTCCGTCCGGTACGAGATAAGAGGGGGAAAAATAATCGTCGATCGATAAATCGGGGATGCAAACACCGCAAACAAATCAGACAATCAAACAATTCACACCGAAAACAATTTTTTTAATTTTTGTGAAAACTGGGCTGTTACAATACAACACCACCAACAATGGATCTCGTCCCGAGATCCAAGACGATCCAGGGGAGAGGGGAAGGGAAAAGAGAGTCGACGATTCTGCAACACCACCAACAAGGGAGTCTGCTCCATGTCGACGTCGAGCTTCCTTCGAGAAACTTTCCGCAGGGAGATGGAGACGTCGAAGATCGAAACCATCAAGTGTCAAGAGGAAGAACGGCTACTAAAATCTGGTCAAAGGGATAGTGCTTTTCGACGCAAGTCGTGAAAACACCGGGCAAAAGGAGGGATGGCAATGGATGACCCAGCTGACATTAGAAACCGGAGAAGCTAAAGGTACGACAGGAATTCCCAAACCTGAGATCGGAATCGAGACAATACGCTGCAAGCAAGGCATTGTAATGGTTCCGAAACTCCACACTCTCGAGATCCTAGAGTTTGAAAGGGATAAGACGAGAATAAAACGCTTACGACACTTTTCCTAACCAGAGCAAGAGTAAGGAGTAAAAAGATTCCCACTCTCCGATAACTAACTTACAAAATAGTTTTTTTCTAGACTCGACTTCAGCCAGAAAAGGGATCCTACGGTCGGTAAGGATCTGATACCAAGTTGTAAGGCCCGATATGCGGTACTGTTCCAGATCTAGATGTTTCCATCCAGATCCAGGGACGAAGCACATATCGGTCCCACCATGACATCTGACATAGCCATATGCCCCGGATTTCCAACATGATATCACAACATTACAGATACAAGATACAACATCTCATACAATCGGCATACAACTGCCTCAAATACAATACAACAGCGGAAGATACATGTTTGACTACCGACTACAATCAAATGCCTACTGGCAAAGAGAAAAGCATCGATCCCCATAACCACACGGGTCCAGGCCCTCCGTCGGGATCCGTCTAACTAGTCGTCGTCGAGTCTACACGTGAAACGTCGATCACCATACCTGTTGTCGATCAAAACCCCTGAAAAGAGTTTGGGGGTAGTATCATGAGTACAGAGGTACTCAGCATCCAACTGTAGTGGTCATCTGACCCAGCAAGGACTTCATCACTCGTCATTCTAGGATAACTAGTAGTTTACGGTAAGGAAGGGGGTAAGGTGAGGTTGCTGCCGCACTAGCATTTATGAAGTGGCTAACGATCTAGAGAGTAAGGTAAGAAGCCAAGCATTCGATGAGGAATCGCCTCCAACAAGTCTTGCTATCAACTACTTATGCAAACATAACACCTATCCTATCCTTGTCCTCCTCTTCGCATCCCGACGAAGAACAAGCAGTCAAGGCACACACACACGTTGATCAAGTTTATTAAGATTATCTCAGCTGTTGTTGCCTATGAACAAGGAGTAGGTCTCAAGTCGTCCATAACCGTGGACACAGCTTCTTGAAAAGATTTAACCCTGCATGGGTGTACCAACTGCCCATTATGAGGCTCCTCACGCACGTCCATCTCTCTCAGTTGCTACCCATCACAGGCAACCATTTTATGATTTAGTTCCAAGAGATCCGAAACGACAGGTCCCTCTAACTAACAACGAACAAATTCGGGTGGCCCTCGGTGAGTCGACATCCATCTCAGGAGCCGGCCGCGCTCTCGATCTGGTCTCAACCGTTTGTCGCAGGTTTGGATAGCCGATTAATCACACATGAGACACCGGGTCCTCAGCCGGACAGCAAGGGAACTAAGTCCTCACAGGTCCAGGTTGGTTTGTAAACAACTGGTGGCCGACCAGCACACACACGGTTTCAAATGGTAAATCAGCTTGGGCCACCACTAGAAATGTTTGAAGCTAGGTAGGTAAGAAAAGGGGACCCCATAAAATCCCACACGCGGTTAGGCACGCTCAATCTTAAAACCAATACCCGGAACTCGGATCCTAGGTGACTCGAATGGAACAAAGCGTCAGGGCAGGATAGCCTAGACCTTCCATCCTTCGTCGAATATAGTCAACATTATAATAATCATATCATCAACAAAAATAATAATAATAATCTGATATCCCAAACCAAGGAGTAACAGGGTAACATTGTAGCATCCTAAGCATGCATACTAAGCAGGGGCTGAGCAACGAGAAATAGTAACATAGCAGTACAAGGTTTGCTGGGAGGGGACATGGTTGTATCGGTTTGAAAGAGGTTGTAAACATGTGGTAGGATCAAACATCGAACCTATCCTAGACTAGTATGCAAACCGCTGGTTGAAATAGAATGGATCATAAGTAATGCATAGTCCTTTCCTGTTGATAAGTCGGGTTCCGAAGGTGTAGTTGATCGCACGCTCGCATCGTCTCCGAGAGGTACCCGCGGAAGCACACAAGAGGATAAACACTGGAAAGTAATCAACGAGCAGGCATCTATTACTACGAAGCAAACACGAGCAAGCATCAACAAGAATGCAACACGATACATCACACCTACCGTCGGGAGCGGTTACTAACGGGTTAAGTGGAGTAATCGTCACACACAACGATACCGCACGTTTTACGATGGTTAAAGTTGTTTAGCTACAGGTGATCAACAAAGGTCTTAACATGGCAAAGCACAGAAGCATGGCATAGCACACAAACATGGCAAGAGGTGAAGCATAAATAAACTACCTAAACTAGTCAATTTAAGTGGGGTGAAATCCTAGACATGGCAATTACAATTTACAGTGGCAGGCAGGGTAATTAGTAGTGAAACAGCATGTAAACAAAGTCAAACCTGGCAACAAGCAACAATTTATTAATCTACACAAAATTCTAAGCAACTTTCATGTAGAAATCGTCTCCATCGGAGCTACCGGTGAAAAGATATAAGCATCGCAAAATTAAATCAGCACACAGTTTTTTTTCGAGACATAGAAACGAAAAAAAAAGAAAAAAACATAAGGGAAAAATACAAAAAAAGGGGCGGCCTGGCCTCACCTAGTGGGCTTGGCCCACTGGCTGGACAGGGGGGCCCGGCTGGGCTGGCTGGAGAGGCATGCCTCGGTGTGGTGGGGTGCTGCAGGCCGGCCCACCTGCGGCTGGTGCGTGCGAGCGGAAGCTCGCCTCGCTCCCGACGGGAGTTGCAGGCGGCGGTGTAGGGGGCTCGCCGGCCGCTGCTCCAGCGGGGCGCGAGACGAAGGGCGGACGGAGGGCGACGCAGGACGGGTCGGAGCAGGCCGGAACGGAGGCGCGGGGGAGGTGCGGCGGCCGGTGTGGATCCGTGCGCGGCGGCTCGAGCCCGAGCTCGCCGGCATCCATGGCGGCCGCGGCTCTTCGGGCGTCCTGGACAGGGAGAGGAAGAGGGAGGTGAGAGGAGAAGGGAGAAGGAGGCCCGGGAGGAGAGTAGACCTGCGGGGGTGCGGCGGCCCGTGGCTGCTCGCCGGCGGCTGCGGCCGTGGAGGCGCCCGGCGCGTGGAGGCGGAAGGAGAGAGGAGAGAGGAGTGGGGTGCCCAGGGTGCTGACGTGGCGCGTCCTGGAGCCGTCTATCTCGCGGATCGACGATCGAGAGCGACCAGGAGCTAGGGTTGACGAAAATGAGGGCTAAATTGGGCAGATCTGAGATAGATCAGGGGGGGTGGCTGCAATTTTGGCTCAGGGAAACCCTAGAAAGGGGTGGGAGTGTGGTGGTCTTTATATAGCCCCGGTGGCTAGAAGTTTGCAAAAACATCCCCGGTTTTTCTCTCTCGCGTGCGGTGTTTACGTTTCTGACCGTCGGGGGTCCGCAGTACCTCCGATTCGGGTAAAACTTCGAACTGCGCGATCGGCGCGTCGAGCCGGAGGCGTTCACCTCACGTTGGAACCGTTCCGAGAACACTTTCCGGTGCGCTATAAAAATAACCCGTTTAATTGTTAAAAGGGGTTTTTCATTCCGTTGGCTGCGGCTGGTCTCGTGCGGTTTTCGCGACGGTGATCGGGCGAAACCCGGTGTCGCAAGGTCGAGTGCCAAGGTGGAAAGGGTCGGTCTCCGTCCGGTACGAGATAAGAGGGGGAAAATAATCGCCGATCGATAAATCGGGGATGCAAACACCGCAAAAAAAAACAGACAATCAAACAATTCACACCGAAAACAAAATTTTTAATTTTTGTGAAAACTGGGCTGTTACAATAGTCCGAAGGATGACCTCTCTGTTGATTGCCGAAGGATGGGCTACTTCGTGTCGGATAGCTTCGGTGGGGTGTTTCCTAACAAGGTGTACGCCACCCTGGGGATCCGAGCGTCGTAGAGTCACGCCAGTGCACCCCTACAGGGAAGATTAATCTATTCGAATAGCCGTGTCCACGGTAATAGGACGCTTTATGCTGAAGCTGGATCTTACCACTAGAAACTACTACTATTAAACTGTATGGTTCCAGGTCTTCTTCCTCGCAGGGAGTCGAGGAAGGGAACTCGGAGGAATTATTATTATTAATTATTACAACTTACTATTATACAATGCTGCAGCAACTTCTGCTCCATTGTTATTACATTCATGTTATTGAACTGTTGGCTGATTCTCTCCTTGTGCTACAAGACAACGTCAGAAGATGCTAGTATTTGATAGGCCTAGATTCTTACCCTTATTCTGATTTCTATCTTGTAGTCCACTATATACAGCCTCCCCTTTCCATTTGATACAATGCTTAAATGCTTAGTAGAGGACGTAAGACTCGCGGGTATGCTAGATACTCACCTTTGCTTTATTTCCCCTTTATGTTTTGCCAGATCGGCCGCTGCAGTCGAAGTTGGAGCCCAGGAGCAGGAGTACCCCGGAGGCGGATACTACTACGTCGAGACCCCCGCTGACCAGGACCAGGAGTAGTTTCGGAGGCTCCCAGGCAGGAGGCCTTGCCTTTTCGATATGTATCTCTGATGTTATTTGTGCTAGCCTTCTTAAGGCAAAACTTGACTAACTATGTCTGTACTCAGATATTATGGCTTGTATAACTTATGTATTCGGGTCCGTGTGACCCCCCCCCCCTTTGTTGTAACATATTGGTTTATCCTTTGGTGTTTAGCGTTGTGTTGTGATATCCTCACCATGGCACCCTAATCTCATCCGTGTACCCTGCGTGTATGATTAATGTACACGGATTGATTTTGGGGGCGTCACAGTCATCATAAGACTCCTTATATCCTTCCTCAAAACAGCCAGCATACCTATCTATCAAGGCATTTCCATAGCCTTTCCGAGATACATTGCCATGCAATATCCATCTTCTCATGACTTGATCTTCATGTCATACATGCTACTTGCTTGATCGATGAGCCGCATGCTAGTTGGGCCTTGCCCTAATCATTGCTACATGACGCGCTAGTATCATTACATATCCTGCTACACTGTCAGAGGCATACATTTGCATACATCATGATAGTTAATTTTTCTTTATGATTTGAGTACTTTGTAAAGTGTGAAAGATCTTCTATACTTTTTGAAATATATAGAGTGTTTCCCCTAAAGTGAGTAAAATATCCCAAAGTGGACAACATTAAAATATCCCAAAGTGGAAAAAATTAAAAGATCCCAAAGTGGACAAATTAAAAGATCCCGAAGAGGACAAATGAGAGTTAAATAGAAAGAGCCATTGAGGCCACCAAAAAATACCAAAAAAAGAAATAAAAAGAGAGAAGGGGGCACAGTACTATCCTGTTTTGAGAAGATCCACACTCGTACTCCATCTTATATCTTGTACTCCATAGAGATTATCATTCATGCATATAACTATGTGGGGACCTTCACACTATAGAACTTGGCCTGTATATTCCAGTGATGAGCCTCCTCAAATGAGCTCTAGGTCTTCTTGAGCAAGCAAGTTGGATGCACCCCCACTAGTTCCATTGAGAGCTTTTAGCTCATATGTGCATCCGTTGCATGGCAATCCCTACTCCTCACATCATATCTATCATTTGGCTTTCTCTCGCCTATGATTGTCCTCATTGATGTGAGCCTTTCACACCTTTTTTGTCTTCATCCACCTTATTCTCTCTTTGCCATCCTAAGTGTCAACTTTCTTGCTTATGCTCATCCATTGCATGAGAGCTAAAAATATCGAAAAAGAGTGGATCATTTTGACTTGTACCTGGCTATTGGTCTGGGGATGAGTCAAGATAACATTCCAAAGAAGACCAAGTGTGACACTTTAGTAGATTGAGTTCTCAACAATAAAAATACTTTTTCTCGTATATCCCTATCCCCTTCTTGCACGCAGACACCATTTGGAGACATTCGAGTCAAGGACAGCGAGAGCTCTTACACCTTTATGTTCTTGTGTTGCTTATTTCAATGCTAGATATAGACACTTTCCTGTTATGACTTGAATTGAATTGCATGCTTTGATTGCTTTACTTACAAAGTTCTTATATGGTTGTTAGCATGTCACCACAGAAATTATGCTTGTTATCATTTACCTACTCGAGGACGAGTAGGAATTAAGCTTGGGGATGTTGATACGTCCAAAACGTATCTATAATTTCTTCTTGCTCCATGCCTCTTTTGTGTGATATTGCTATGATATTGATGAACTTCCATACACTTTTGATCATATTTGGAATAGCATATTAACTTAGTGCACCAAAGTGCCAGTTCCTGTTTTCTGCTGTTTTTCTATTTTAGGTTTCCCCCTTATTAAAAATACCAGAAAAATTCCGGGAAAAATATAGGAAAAATCAGCGTACCGGAAGCTTCTCGAAGAGCCCAGGAGGGGCCAGAGGGGATCTAGGGGGCACAGGCGGCCAGAGAGCGCGGCCAGGCCCCTGGCCGCCCCAAAGGGGTGCCTGGAGCCCCTGGCCCGCCTCTGGTTGCCCCCTTTCTCCTATTTATTCCTCGTGACGAGAAACCCTCGGGGACGGAACCCTTTTTTCGTGATCTCTCCTTTGTTCCGCCGCCGCTGCACTTCCAAGATCGGGAGCACCAGAAGACCTCTTCCTGGCACCGTGCGGGAGGGAGGAATCACCTCCGGGAGCTTCTCCACAACCATGGATGCTTCCCGGATGAACCGTGAGTAGTCCACCTTGGACCATGGGTCCATGATCAGTAGCTATGTGATGTTCTCCTCCCCTTTTTGTTCTTCATGGATTAGACCTCGTGAGCTGCCCTACATGATCGAGGCACATATGTAATCTTTCTGCCATTGCTATGCTGAGTTTGCGGGGATCCGATGGATTATGAGATTATGTTCAGATTGTGATTGAGTTCTATATTTGATTCTCTTATTTTATATTTATGTTCTTGAGTAACTCTTGCATGTTCTCCGTTGCTGTTTATTTCTTTGGCCAAGTAGTAGGTAGTGACTCCAAGAGGGAGCGTTATGCATGATTGTGGGTTCATGCCCCCCGATGACTAGCTTGAGTGACAGAAACATGAGTCTAGGGGATGTGTTGTTTCCACAAGGGGGAAAACAATGGTGCTTGTACTTGCGGGTGCAAGGATTGTTTACTTTACGCAAATTCTTTAATGCAGTTGTCCGTTGCTTTGAGTTTACACTTTGGGTGGGATTCACAACTTAATACCAGCGAGATGTTCTGGATATATATCTCAAGGTGGATGATTAGTGGGTAGATGCAAATGGATTTCGGTCTACTTTTCTTGGCGTACTGCCCGTGCTTTTGAGACTCTTCCTTCCTGTTTTGCATAATTAGCATTGGTTTGCGCACATAATCATGTCAATAGCCCAGCTGTAATTTGTTTACCTTGCATGGCTATTTTATCGTCTTTTGGGAGAGAGGCATCACTAGTGAAAATCATGGGACCCCGGTCCATATTACTACCACTGTTTACACTATCAATTTACTTTCAGTATTTACGTTTCCGTTGCTATCACTATCTATCATTATTGTCCCGTGTGTTTTATCCTTCGTAAACAACAAGGCCGGAGGAATTGACAACTCCTCTATACTCGTTGGGAAGCGAAGCTATCTGTGTGTGTGCAGGTCCAGGTGAAGCTAGCAACCTCGGTTGTAAACGGCGCCATTGTTCACTTCACCACCTACTTGTATCTGTCGGAGTCCTCCAGGATGATACTCAACCTTAGCATTTTTCCTAAGGGAAATTTTCCGCTATCTACATCTCACCTTCCACTTGGGGTAACCAACGGGGGCGAGAAGTTATCTCGTGTATCAAGAAAATTTCTGGCGCCGTTGCTGGGGACTCCACTCTTCAAGATAGGGGAGTTGCACACTATCTTTTATCTTTGCTTTTTAGTCTTGTTAGTTTACCTTTCAGTTTTTGTTTTTTCTTTTGTGTCTTATATGAAAAAACACAAAAATAGTTGCTACCTTTTGCCTTTATCTTGCTTTGCCTAGTGATGCTATCCTCACCATGGGTGTTGAACCACCAAAATATTGAAGGATGGACATGTTTCACTTGGATCGTCTTCGATCAATTTGTGCTCGCACTAAAAACCCAACGGACTTGATTGAGGGAAAATCATTGGATGAGCATGCTCATTATACACGGCACCCACTATCTCAGAAAGGGAAACACTTACGGGACCAAATACAAACTTCTTATTGTTATGGTGAGTGTTTATGCCAAATTTATGATTTTACGTGCTGTTCTAATATAGATCATAAGCACCTTCCTTTCCAATGTGAGTTTAATGAAAATGAGATCTTATCTTCTTATGCTAAAGGTGTTTATGATTACTTTGATGTTGAAAAGATTGAAGAGTTTGTTGATTTTAAAGGTGCTTATGAGATCGCTTCTTTGATTGAAAAGTGTCACGATACTATTTACAAATCTGAAAACTTTGTAGTTCTTGCTTATTTCTTCGAGAATTATACTTCCAATTCTTGTATTGAGGATTTTAAAAATAAAATGTTTGCTGCCCTAGAAGAGGCTAATCATTGCTTTGATGAGGAATCCCATGATTCCGAGGACTCACTTGATACCTCCCTTTCTGATGAACTTTATACTTGTTTTGTTGATGGCCTTGATGCTAATATGCATTATGCTTGCGAAGATGAACTTGCTATAGTTCCTTACGTCCAGTATGAAACTGTTGCTATTGCACCCACACTTGATGCCCCTATTATCCTTTTGAAATCTCCAACTCCGGAGAATTTTCCTCTTATCAAATCTCAATATGATGGGTTGCATTTATCTTATGATCCTAAAAACCATGTTGAAAATAATACATGTGTGCTTGTAGGTCATGAACAATATGATTTATGTGATAGTTATATTCTTGATTTTTTTCATGATACTACTGAAAAAAATTTGAGAGAAGGATGTTTGGTTGTAGAAACTTCCATATTACTAAAACTCCTCTCTTTATGTTGAAAGTTTTGAAGATGTTCTTGTTCCATCTTCCTATGTTGGTTTCTTTGTGCTTCTTTGATTTATTTTCTTACAAGATGCCTATGCATAGGAAGTGGGTTAGGATTAAAAAAAAATCATATTTTCTTCTTGATGCTCTCTTTTGCTTCAAATCCTTATTCTTATGAGAGCACCTTTTAAAATCTTTATGCCTAGCTAATGGCTTTAAAGAAGCGCTTTCGGGAGGCAGCCCGCAACGAATTTAGGTTTTTCTTTTTGTTTTTCTTATGTATTTAGTGGTCTTGATGATTGTTACTACTGTAGCAACATCATTGTATCTTTACTTTTCAAGCTTTGTGCCTTTTATAGCCTCATACGACAAGGGAAGTGAAAGCTATGACATGCTGTCCAGAAAACAGATTCTGTCCTCGTGACTAGAAAAATCAGATAAAAATCCCAGTTCATCTTTTTGAGCTAAATTGTTTACACAGCGTGCTCTATACAATTCTGAAACTTTCGTATGTTCTGAGTTTTTTGATTTGAGTTTCATAAGTATCCCTAAAAAATTCGTTTCTACCTGCTGGTCTGGTTTTCACAGATTCTGTCATGTTTTGCCTTTTCTTCGTTTTGCAAACCTTAAGCTTGCTTTTTCTTTGCAAAACCCTCTTGGCACTCTTTAGAAACAGTAGCTCTTCAAGTTTATCCTTATTTCCAGTAGAGAAAAATTATTTTATTATGGGTACTAACCTCGCTAATCAGATTATGATGAGTTATGTATGAAGGGAGTTTTCATGTGTGCGAGGGAAGATGATGAAAGAAGATTAAAAAGTGTCAAGCGTTCAATCTTGGGTATGCCCCCATCCCCAAGAAATATTCAAGGAGACTCAAGCGTCTAAGCTTGGGGATGCCCCCGTGCATCCCCTTCTCCATCGACAATTATCAGTTCATCTCTCGTTTCACTATATTTTTATCACTTCATGCGTTATGTGCTATTCTTGGAGCGTCTCGCGCTTAGGTTTTGTTTTTAGTTTTCTTTACCTTTGCTTGTTATTCATAAAAAGTTAGAACCCATCTTTCTTTGTGTGGGAGATAAACACGCTCCACTTCCAAAATTTAGAACACAACATAGGACTTTTTCCTGCTTATCTTTCTTGTGTTTGTTCTTTATCTTTCCGTAGCTGCTATCATGCTTTGCTCTTAGCTTTCATGTTTATCTTTTAAAAGAGCTTTTGTTTAGTTTGTTGCTGGAACTCTCTTGAGTTTTCATGTTTATATTGTTTAGAGAGTTTGCCTATTGCACTGAGTTTTGTGTCTTGACTTGAAGTAGGTAATTGAGGTTCCTATTCTTTTTGTAGTAGTAACTTGCTAAAGTTTTGAGGTGTTGTCTTGAGTAATGTTTGGACTTTTGGTGTCAAGAGCTTTAGCCTTTTAGTGATAGATGTCGTATTTTGGGCAATCCATGTTTATTTTCAAAAACCTACAAATTAGTTGAGAACTTTAGCTACTAGTTGGATCACTACTCTTCTGAGGGGTCGAATATTAGAGTTCACTCACGTACCATGAGTCGAGGATGCGCAAGGATAAGCAAACCCCCATACACTCCTCCTCGGGGTACTTGTCTCTTTGTGAACCTCCTTATTAGATTGAGAGTTACCGATAATAAGTACATGAGTTCTTCGGACTAATGTGAGTATTCGAAAGTTGACACTTACACCTTCCCATATTTTGCCAGCCTTTCCTGTGCCGTGCATTGCTTTCTTCTCACTCCGAGAGTTAGCGTCCATCTTCGCCGGTACATCCAAACCCTTGGCACGATACGCTCTGTCATCATTAACCTCCTTATATCCTTCCTCAAAACAGCCACCATACCTACCTATCAAGGCATTTCCATAGCCTTTCCGAGATACATTGCCATGCAATATCCATCTTCTCATGACTTGATCTTCATGTCATACATGCTACTTGCTTGATCGATGAGCCACATGCTAGTTGGGACTTGCCCTAATCATTGCTACATTACGCGCTAGTATCATTGCATATCCTGCTACACTGGCAGAGGCATACATTTTCATACATGATGATAGTTACATTTTCCTTATGATTTGAGTAGTTTGTCAAGTGCGAAAGATCTTCTATACTTTTTGTAATATATAGAGTGTTGCCCCTAAAGTAAGGAAAAGATCCCAAAGTGGACAAAATTAAAAGATCCCAAAGTGGACAAAATTAAAAGATCCCAAAGTGGACAAAATTAAAAGATCCCAAAGTGGACAAAATTAAAAGATCCCAAAGTGGACAAATTAAAAGATCCCAAAGAGGACAAATGAGAGTTAAGTAGAAAGAGCCATTGAGGCCACCAAAAAATACAAAAACAAGAAAGAAAAAAGAAGATATAAAAAGAGAGAAGGGGGCACACTACTATCCTGTTTTGAGAAGATCCACACTTGTACTCCATCTTATATCTTGTACTCCATAGAGATTATCATTCATGCATATAACTATGTGGGTCCTTCACACTATAGAACTTGGCTTGGATATTCCAGTGATGAGCCTCCTCAAATGAGCTCTAGGTCTTCTTGAGAAAGCAAGTTGGATGCACCCCCACTAGTTACATTGAGAGCTTTTAGCTCATATGTGCATCCGTTGCATGGAAATCCCTACTCCTCACATCATATCTATCATTTGGCTTTCTCTCGCCTATGATTGTCCTCATTGATGTGAGCCTTTCACACCTTTTTTGTCTTCCTCCACCTTATTCTCTGTTTGCCATCCTAAGTGTCAACTTTCTTGCTAACGCTCAACCATTGCATTAGTGCTCAAAATATCGAAAAAGAGTGGATCATTTTGACTTGTACCTGGCTAGTGGTCTGGGGATGAGTCAAGATAAGATTACAAAGAAGACCAAGTGTGACACTTTAGTAGATTGATTTCTCAACAATGAAAATACTTTTTCTCGTATATCCCTATCCCCTTTCTTGCACGCAAACACCATTTTGAGACATTCGAGTCAAGGACAGCGAGAGTTCTTGAACCTTTATGTTCTTATGTTGCTTGTTTCAATGCTAAATATAGACTCTTGCCTGTTATGACTTGAGTTGAATTTCATGCTTTGATTGATTTACTTGCAAAGTTCTTATATGGTTGTTAGCATGTCACCACAGAAATTATGCTTGTTAACATTTACCTACTCGAGGAAGAGCAGGAATTAAGGTTGGGGATGTTGATACGTCCAAAAGGTATCTATAATTTTTGCTTGCTCCATGCCTCTTTTGTGTGCTATTGCTATGATATTGATGAACTTCCATACACTTTTGATCATATTTGGACTAACCTATTAACTCAGTGCACCCCAGTGCCAATTCCTGTTTTCTGCTGTTTTTCTATTTCAGGTTTCCTCCTTATTAAAAGTACCAAAAAAATTCCGGGAAAAATATAGGAAAAATAAGCGTACCGGAAGCTTCGCGAAGAGCCCAGGAGGGGCCAGAGGGGAGCCTGGGGGGCCCAGGCGGCCATAGAGCGCGGCAAGGGGGCGCGTGGAGCCCCTGGCCCACCTCCGGCTGCCCCCTTTCGCTTATTTATTCCCCGTGATGAGAAACCCTCGGGGATGGAACCCTTTTTTCGCGATCTCTACCCTGTTCCGCCGCTGCCGCTCTTCCAATAACGGGAGCACCAGAAAACCTCTTCCCGGCACCCTGCGGGAGGGAGGAATCACCTCCAGGAGCTTCTCGACCACCATGGATGCTTCCCGGATGAACCGTGAGTAGTCCACCTTGGACCATGGGTCCATGATTAGTAGCTATCTGATGTTCTCCTCCCCTCTTTGTTCTTCATGGATTATACCTCGTGAGCTGCCCTACATGATCGAGGCATATATGTAATCTTGTTGCTGTTGCTATGCTGAGTTTGCTGGGATTCGATGGATTATGACATTATGTTCAGATTGTGATTGAGTTATATATTTGCTTCTCTTCTTTTATATTTATGTTCTTGAGTAACTCTTGCATGTTCTCCGTAGCTGTTTATTGCTTTGTCCAAGTAGTAGGTAGTGACTCCAAGAGGGAGCGTTATGCATGATTGTGGGTTCATGCCCCCCGATGACTAGCTTGAGTGACAGAAACATGAGTCTAGGGGATGTGTTGTTGCCACAAGGGGGAAAACAACGGTGCTTATACTTGCGGGTGCAAGGATTGTTTACTTTACGCAAAGTTCTTTAATGAAGTTGTCTGTTGCTTTGAGTTTACACTTTGGGTGGGATTCGCAACTTAATACCAGCGAGATGTTCTCGATAGATATCTCAAGGTGGATGATTAGTGGGTAGATGTAGATGGATTTCGGTCTACTTGTCTTGGCGTACCGCCCGTGCTTTTGAACCTCTTCCTTCCTGTTTTGAAGAATTAGCATTGGTTTGCGCACATAATCCTATCAATTGCCCAGCTGTAAAAAATTTACCTTGCATGGCTATTTTATCGTCTTTTGGGAGAGAGACATCACTAGTGAACATCATGGGACCCCGGTCCATATTACTACCACTGTTTCCACTATCAATTTACTTTCAGTATTTACTTTTCCGTTGCTATCACTATCTATCATTATTATCCCGTGCGTTTTATCCTTCATAAACAACAAGGCCGGAGGAATTGACAACTCCTCTGTACTCGTTGGGAAACGAAGATTTCTGTGTGTGTGCAGGTCCAGGTGAAGTTAGCAACCTCGGTTGTAAACGGCGCCATTGTTCACTTCACCACCTACTTGTATCTGTTGGAGTCCTCTTGGACGATACTCAACCTTAGTATTTTTTTCTAAGGGAAATTTGCCGCTATCTACATCTCACCTTCCACTTGGGGTAACCAACGGGGGCGAGAAGTTATCTCGTGTATCACTTACCGACCCCATGGAGCTGACGACGAAGAAGTGATGGACCTCCGCGGCTTCTTGAGCTAGATCTTGCTTTGGCCGAAGTGCCAGAATCGTTTGGGGGTGGGGAACTAATTTCCCACCCCACCGCTAGTCGTGCCGTCAGCTGATCCGGGCCACCACCCCACGAAGATGGATGTGGCACAAGATCAGAGCAACACCAACACACTAATTTCCCATGTCGATGATATCTTCGATTAACATGGTGGGTGCAACATGGACGATCTTTCCCCGCCTGCTTCTCAAGTACCCAACCTTGGTGCAAAAGACTCTCACCACCCATCTCGTAGGGCGGAGATGAATTGCAACAATAAGCGTCGACTGTTAAGTTCTCGGGAGACGCCTCCAGCTGCCGCCTTCACCGAGGCTGAGACGGCCGAGGCGCGAAATATTATCAGCCCCAACACACTCAGGAAGGCGGTCTCTGAACAGGTAAAGGTCCCATTACATGAGAAGTCAAATAAGAAGGGACGAACAAGAAGGAAGAACGGTCCCACTACTGCGAGCCAGCCGGCACTGACGATTTGTGCTCAAGATGGGCCACCAAGAACCGATGGAATCATGTCGAGGGTGCATGTGGCGGGTAAGCCGATGCTATCTGTTGCAATGCTCGATGCTGCAACTGGTTCTATGAAGAGACTGCATGACATTGTTCTGAATATAGAGACGCGGAATCTCAGAGAGAACGATGTGGCATACCCGGTTTTCACCACCAAGGTGCCAGAGGGAAAGGGCTTTGTTGCTTGCTAGCGAGGATCAGCCTCGGCAAATCCCATGGTCAGGGACCCTGGGTTTATCATAGAGAAGGAACATGTTGGATGATATTCGTCGGCTAACAGGAGAAACACTTCCAGCTCGATATTATTGTGTGAGGGGGTGGTTACAAGGGAAGCTAAGGCGAGTTCTTCCAAGGCCAGGAGAGTAGATCGGATATTGGATGGCGGACAAGCGACACATGGAGCATGATTTACCCAGCTTTAGGCCCCCGGAGGGAAAACCTTATATGCTGCTTGTCTGATCTTGTATTGATGATGTTGTACAGGGGTGCCGCGAGGGCTTTGGTAGAGAGAGATCTATCTAGTTCTATAAGTGGGGGTTGAGACGAGTTGTGAGCTTTTGTCTAGAGAGGTGCCCCTGCCTCGCTTTATATAGATAGCCAGGTAGGGGTTTACATGAGTCCTAGTCGACTACAAGTAGAAGTCCTTGTCTTGTGCCTAAAGTCTTGGTCTTCACATCTTACTCCATCATGTCGGTGTCCACAAGTGGGCTCCTGGTGGGCCACCAGCCATGACATGCACCAGGTACCCTCACGCAGAGGAGTCGTCGGGTCACCCCCTCGTCAGTAGCCCCCGAGTGCCTGGGGGACTCGAAGAGTCGCGCAGGGACTCGAATATGCAGTAGCTGCCGTAGTGCGTGTCGATCATTTGCTGACGAGCAGTCGAAGATGTCGTGAGTACGCTCCCGATGGGAGTATTTGGATGAAGCATCAAAATTGATGTCGAGTTCGTCTTCTTGTAGGATGTGTGAGTAGCGTTCGTCGGGTGCGCGTCACCGCTCCCGATGGGAGTAGCCCCCGAGGCTATGTGCGACTCGTAGAGTCGGGCATACGCTGAAGTTGTTGTTAAGCTAACCCCGTCGTTCTTGTCAGCTGCGCGAGTAGTGCTCATCGGGTGCGCGTCAGCGCTCCCGATGGGAATAGCCCCCGAGGCTATGTTCGACTGCTTGCAGTCGAGAATAGACTCAAGACTTCTTCGTCGTCGAGTAATTTTCATTCGAGGAAGTGCTCGACTCGGGTCTTGCGTCGTAGGCGTTAGTTATTGTACGGATCAGTCGTGAACAAGGAGGTTGGCCTCGCCGCGTCGTGAGGGCGCCCGGCCCCTGAGCATCTGCTAAGAAGGAGAAAAAGGTGCAAATGTATTAAGATGTACTTGCGCGATATACAAAATAATTATAAGGTGAGTATTTGTAGACATTGCACTTTTATCGAGTGGATAATGCAGCAGCATATAAGGTTTATGCCTGTGTTTTTTTGTGAGTAGGACCTCCGACAACATACCCATGCCGGGTAACAGGGTCGCAATGCCAGGCTTGTTGAACCCGGAGACAAGGGCGGTCTTTGGTACCCAGCCTCACTATTTTGACGAATGCAAATAAACAACATATAAAACTATGCATGATCCAAATGATAGTTTTGGAACCCTCGAGGTTTGTGTGCGACTGCATAGTCGTCTTGATGATTTTGTAGCCCTCAGATATTTCTGCACGACTACGTAGTCGGCAGGACGATTTTATAGCCCTGAGATGTTTCTGCACGATTGTGTAGCCGGCAGGATGATTATATAGCCCTCAGATGTTTCTGCACGACTGCGTAGCCGGCAGGATGATTTTATAGCCCTCAGATGTTTGTGTGCGACTGCATAGTCGTCTTTGGCGACTGATCGAGAATACATATAGGTTTTGGAATCATAGAATATAAGAGTGTAAAGAAAACTTAGCAATAGGATCGACGCAACGGAGGATGTCGAAGATGAGAAGTCGAGCAGTCTACGATGAGCAGTCGACGAGGCGAGAACGGAGTCGATGTGACGACGACTGCGACGTTCAGCCCCCGAGTCCGCGAGCCCCTGAGTGTTGAGGTGGCAGAGTTGCGCGGCGAAGTCGTCGTAATGAACTTATCTGGCGAGTGATGAGATGACTCGACGCGGTGATTCCTGCGCGATGGAGCTCGGTACGGGAGAGCCCATACAAAGGAGCTCGGCGCAGGATTATTTGTGTGCTTGGAGTTGAGAGTGCGGAGAGTGACCGAGAAGGACTCTATGCGTCGGGCGGGATCTTTCGATTGCTTGTTGGGTGATGTCATTGTAGCGGCGCGAGTCGATGTAGAAATCTTGGCGATTCATTCATGGTATGTCGAGTTGGAGTAGAAGCTTTGTGGGTCAAGACTGAACCCGAATTTGCGACTAGAAATTCACGATCTTGCGTAGATCCAAAAACGCGTTGCAGTGCGAGAGCCGCTGACGGATATCTAACCGTTGGAATTTTCTGAAATTTTTTGTGCTGATGGGGGGTTGAATCTCGTATGCTTTCACCGAAGGGATCTTTCAGTTGATGTCTGAACCAATGTCGGGAATTTATTTTCCGGAGTCGCGCGGAGTTCCGTCAAATTATGAGAGTGTTTTAGTGGAGGAGTCGCCGACGGAGATCCAGCCGTTGGATTTTGCTGAAAGTTTTACGGATTTTCGAAAATTGGATTCCACATCTTTGCACCGAAGGGATCGTCGAGATGAGCTCCGAGTCGCCGTCGCTAGTGCCCGCAACACGGACGTTTTTGTGTCCTGTAGGCTGCGCGTGAGCGCTTTTGTTGTGGTCGATCTTCGAGTGACGCGCTAGAAAATTTTCTTGTTTTCTCTGTGAGCTTGATGTATATCTTGATGTAGTTGTTGAAGAAGCCCTTGAGTTGTGACTTTCTGGAGACGGGTCCGCCGAGATCGTGATTCCAACCTACGTAGTTCCCACAGACGGCGCCGATTGACGAGGATCAGTCTCGGAAAATCCCATGATCAAGGACCATGGGTTTATCATAGAGAAGGAACACGTTGGACAATACTCGTCGGCTAACAGGAGAAGCACTTCCCGCTCGATATTATTTTGTGAGGGGCGATTACAAGGGAAGCTAAGGCGAGTTCTCGCAAGGCCAGGAGAGTAGATCGGATATTTGATGGCGGACAAGCGACACATGGGGCACGATTTACCCAGCTTCAGGCCCCCGGAGGGAAAACCCTACATGCTACTTGTCTGATCTTGTATTGATGATGGTGTATAGGGGTGCCGCGAGGGATATGGTGGATAGAGATCTGTCTAGTTTTATGAGTGGGGGTTGAGACGAGTTGTGAGCTATCGTCTAGAGAGGTGCCCCTGCCTCGCTTTATATAGATAGCCAGGTAGGGGCTTACATGAGTCCTAGTCGACTACAAGTAGGAGTCCTTGTCTTGTGCCTCAAGTCTTGGTCTTCACGTCTTACTGCATCATGTCGGTGTCCACAAGTGGGATCCTGGTGGGCCGCAAGCCATGACACGCACCAGGTACCCTCACGTAGAGGAGTCATGGGGTCACCCCCTCGTCACTTGCGACATCAGACGTGTGATCTTCCTGCGGTTTGATGACATCTTCGCTATGTGTTCACTTTTTTTTCCACTGCACTACACATTCATTCGTCTATTTGAGCTCAATATGGAGATGCGGATCATTAGAGACAAGACCCCGGAAATCGTTATAGTCGACCCCTTCTACATGCGTGCCAAGCTCTTGACCAGCCCCAGGGACCGGTGACTCGCTAGTGATTACCTCGAAGACTTTATTATGGCGAACAAGGGTAAGGAAAACTTCCTCGTTCCTTACTTTCTCGAGTAATTCACCCCCTCACGTCCCCGTAGCGTACATTAGGTTTCTTAGATTTCGGTCGTTCTTTTCCTCCTAACATCTGTGTTGTGTGAAGTGATGGAACAAAGTGCATACTCATCGCTCTGAGCCTGAAATGTTCTACGGCCACATATTTCGACCTGGACCGTGAGTCGAACCAAGACTACACAAATATCAAGAAAGTTCTTGATGAGGTTCTCTCGCACTACTGCAAATCTGGAGGCATCTTCTGGAAGGAAGTTGTTAGGTACGGCGCTCACGTGTTCACTCACTCAACAAAGTTTGCGTGTGTCAAGCAGCCTCCTGGCGGTCATCAGGATGCCTAATACGCTCTCCATCACATGCGGGCGTTCGTACGGGACCAGCAGCACCTTACGCTACCAAATCATCTCAAAGACTGGGCCGCACGCTTCTCGGAAATCCAAGACGCCGACCTCAGACAAGAGTTCTTTCGCATCCAGTCGGACTTGGCAGGAATCATCTCTGAAGATTTCTTTCGTAGCACGGGGGAGTTCTACCTCAACAACCAACCGTCCAACAGTGAAATAGATACAATGCTAAGATTGCAGGGCAACGGCGATCACACTTTCATGACCATCAGGAAAGACGGCGGCTTCATCCACGCTCTGGCCCGTGAGCGGAGCCATAAGTCTTGATGCCTGTGCGCCTAGCTATGTAGTTCTGGACTATCGACGAGAGCTCGTGTGATGTATAAACTTTTATGAACTTTTATGTACGTATGTGTGAGTTTAAACAGTCGTCATTCAACTTATATGTACGTAGTCGATGCTATTTATTACTAGGACCATGAACCGTGTGCTATTAATGTGTCTTGCTTTTCTCTTCCTTTGGTCCTTAATTTTGTTGTTTACATATGTGTTGCTTAAATATTATATGTGAGTTGCTCTTAACGTTTTGTTTGTCTAGTGCATAAAGCAGATGCCTTCGTATGTCGTGTACATTGGTAGGATTCCCGGAGTCTACGACGACTGGGAGGATTGTCGGAGACAGGTTCACCGTTTTAGCGGTAACAGTTACAAAGGGTACCCCACAAGGGCCGAGGCGGAAGCTAGATACGAGCGCTATGTAGTGGGGGAGAGGAGGGAGCGAAGGAGGAACCGTATGAAGATCACTTTGGTCGCGATGATGCTCATCCTGATCGCAACCCTCTTCTTCTATGTCATGGTTGTTTAGATATCGACTTGTAATGTTAAAACAAATTAACTCGCTACTCGAGACTTGTAATGGTCTAACTAATTTTTTCGGTATTTTGAATTCGGAGACTAATATGATGAATTTTATTCGGAGATTAATCTGTTGTTTATATGTTGTGCTATTTATATCTGTGCTGTTTTTTCTGTGCTGCAAATACAGAAAAGAAAAATAATAAAAATATTAATAAACATAGTAATGGAGCACATTGTGCACTTTACTGGCGCATGTAGGGAAACATACCAATGGCGCACTACCTACAAAGTGCTCCATTACAGACCAGTACACAAAAGAGGTAATGTGGTGGGACCAGTAATGTTCGTGGCGCACTTAGAGTGCGGCATTACTGCCCTCGTAGCAATGGTATAAGTAGCCCTATAGCGCACCCGGCCCGGTATAAGTAGCAGGGGATAGCAAGCTCGAACGGCCGCCAAGTGACCGAAAATTGAAGCCCCGCCGCCGCCTCGTTGGCGCCGCTTGGGAAGTAGTGCCACACGTAGTTTGACCGGCGTGCCAATTGGGCCATGAGCCACTGCCCCTGATTGGGCCCCTTCGATCATATGGCCCAGTGTGGAAGGGGAACCATCAACTCGCCCCGATGAACCAAAAATGGGCGCACCCTTCGTTCGCTTACCAACTTACCATGCGTGCATAACTGCGCATATTATGTAAGCCCGCCGGCCAGAGAAAATCATCCCGCACACCAAAAATTTCATCGTCTTCTCAGCCCTCTCGAGAAGTTCGACATGGCTGCGCAGGATGACATTGACGGTTCCCCTCCGGCGCAGGACGACATCGAGGAAATCGGTGTGGTCTCTAACAACACTAGAGTGGACATGTTGAGCGTCACAAGGTTTGCATCATGTGGCCCGGGGGATATGCGCCTTGTCCTAGGTCGAATTGAGGAGATGAAGTCGGTTCTCGGGCTTCCCTGCGTAATGGAGCAATCAGTACATTATCAATACAGGGCATCGGAGCAGGAACAGGCACTGAGTGACAAGTGCACCATCATCCCTCTTGATGCAACCCTGAACTTCTCTCGGCCTGATATTTGACGATCGATCCAACTACACGTACGGGCTACGGAGCCTTGGGTTGGTGCGAAAGGCGACTGGCTAGCCTTTCTTGTACGTAACGGCGGAGAAGTTCAGTTGCACCATGTTTACACTGGAATGACAGTTGATGTGCCTCCATTTCCTTCTATTTTCCTTCGTCAGACAAACGTCCTATGCAATTTCGGCTAAGATCTCATAAATCCAAAATTGAAGAAGATAGCCATTGTACGTCCACCTCGAAAGCATTGTGGCTACAAAGACTACAATCTCATCGCCGTCTTCAACAACAGGATTTCCATAACAGGTCGAGGCAATGTTACCACCTCCTGGTACGATGTTCCTGACTCCTTAGCATGGTACATGCTCGCAACACCCCATCTGCGTCCTTGGAGATATGAGGGTGTCGTTTACAATAGCGGCATGTACTTTGCCGTGACGAACATCGGTTATTATTACATGTGGGATCCAGATCGTGGAGGTAAAGCTTGTTTTTATATATATATCCCATTGTGTATATGATATTATTTGCTTCAATAAATGTTCGGTCCATTTATATATAGTAATAAGATGTACTATACATGCTTCGTTTCAATTGCAGGTTTGATGCAGCCCCCAATTTCAATTCACGCGCCGCAGATTGTCAATGACATGGTCAGGAGAACGGTTGGCATGATTGGAGGAAGGAATGGTACCTCATTCCTGATGGCTATGGCAACCTATTTATCGTGCGGGTTGCTGCAGAGATCACGGGAGACGAACCTGAAATTCCTTTCCTGAACCGGACTATTAGAAGTTATAACAATGCTAGATGCAACGTCTTCAGGATTCATACAGGACAACGTGATCTCCAGGGCGCACAATGGGAGGACGTCCCCAAGTTGGGTTAGTACTCCATGTTTTTAGGAAAAAGTTATCCTCGCATGAACAGAATAACACCACAGATGATGAGCACGGACTGTTCGATGCACGCTGGGGATGACGACCTGCCATTCCTTAAGCCTGGTTGTGTCTACATTGCTTGTCACCTCAACTTCGGCTGGGGCGAAGCACCATCTCCTGATCTCTGCCGTTTTTCCTTGGACGAATCTGCTATGCTTGGTTGTAACCTACCAAGTTGCTACAGCGGCCAGGAGTCAACCCCTCAGTGGATAGTGTCGTCGCTGCTAAACTACGAGGACTGGACCGAGCATGATCCAGAAGTAACACCATGAACGTTTACATCTGATTGATCCATCCTTATAGGTATATATATGTATATATGTGTGTGAGTGTGTGTGTTCGTACGAGAACATATGCCTGTATTTATTATATTGTAGGTGTGTGAGGTAATTTATATGGAGCATTGTATGTAATGGATGTATATATGCAACTGGAATTTAGGTCAATTTAGATGTGATCGTTTTTGTTATCATAACGTATAACCCACACGGCTTGTTAAAACAAATTGTTTGCAATGCACGACTTGGCATGCTAATGAAGCTATAATTAAATCTTTTAAACCCCAAATTTATTATATCTCGTAACCCTAGAGTACATCTGTGGCCGTTGGATATAACCTTAGCACCGAACGATAGTCGTTGGATCTGACCGCGATCTGCGACAAGCTAGTTATGTGGCCTGATTGGTTGCATATTTGTCCAGGTATATTACACACAGCTTATAATGCACAAACAATTTGCAATGCGCGATGTGGCTTGTTGTCACAACCCAAGTTTAGGCAAGTGCTAGGGTTTGATTGTGCCCTTTGCATCATGCAAAATTTCAAATGGAAATCCAAATGGGGGAAAAGAAAAGCCCAAAATAAATCATTCAAATGACCAGAATAAAAGTAGCTCCAAAAATTCCTTTTGCATTTTTGAAAACTCACATAAATGGGTGTGATCACATATCAAGTGATGTGGTAGCAATCCCATGCTCATGGATTTTTCAAATATTCAAACATGAGCATGGATTTAAATTTAAACCCCTATTTGAATTAAATTTCAAATTATTTGAATTTTAAAAATGTTCAAACTTTATAAGTGTCTAGCTAATTATATTTTGAGGCCATATAAAAAGTTAGAGCATTTTAGAAAATGGCTAGCTATTTTTAACAGAGCCAAAACATAAATACAGAAAGAGAAATAAGAAAGAAAAGAGCAGAAGGTTACCTGTTGCCCAGGGCGAGGCCCACCTCCTCTGGCCCAGCCCAGGCCCATCATCCTTTTGCCTTGTCGTCTACCTCACCGCAGCTCCAAGCTGCTCGGTGGAGGTAGAGCGCGAGGACGTCGCCACCTCGACGCCGAGGAGGTTCCTAGCCCTCCTCTGGCTTCTACGCACGCCACGGCTCACGCCCAAGCACCCCGCACCTTCTTCCTCCTCTCCCCACTCTCTCTCGCATCCTCCTCACGGATTCGCCCCGAAGACAGAGAGCGCCGCTGCACCGCCATCGTGCTCCGACGCGGAGAACGACGACCATGAGACGCACCTCCATGTCCAGGGGAACCGCCACCATCGACTGCATCTCCCCGCGCTTGGAATCGGGCTGAGTCGCCCCGTGTGCAACGCCATCTTCAACGACATCTCGTCAGCCGCCGTGGGCTCCGACGAGGAATTCATCGTTGCTGTTGCCTCTTCGGCCAACCCAACCACACCAAAGCACTCAGGGTGAGCCCCTCTTCAAAACCCCCAAACCCCGCGCTCTAAATCGGCTCCCTCCGTCGTTTGCCATGAGAGCCGAGCCTCGCCGTCGCCATGGCCGGCCTCGAGATCGGCCTCGTGCTCCTCCCACCTCACTGTTTCGGCCCTCATGCTCTTGGGATCTCCAGGAGTACAACGAGCTAACGTCGCGTCCTCCATGTGCTCTGAGTCGTCACGCCGTCCATGCCGTGGCTCCGGCCGCCGCCGCTTTTGAAGCCGACGTCGTACGCGGCCTCCCCGGCGACCCTCGCGTAGCGCATGTGATGCGGCTCTTCAAGGGCTTCCTCCACGTGCTCCTGGCGCTCCAAATGGCAGCCGGGAAGCCCCTCCGGCGATCCTCTGCCGCGCACGGTGGTCGCCGCCGGCTAAACGTCGGTGGGCAGTTTAGCCCAATCCTAACCCCACCCTTAATCCAACCCCCTGAGCCACTGACAGCTAGGCCCAGGGCCCTCTAATTAATCATAGATTAATTTAAACAAGGGATTAACCCCACTGTGTCATTGACAGGTGGGCCCCCTAGTCAGTTTGACTCGTCAGCCGCTCCCCCATGTCACAGTGACATCATGCTGACGCAGTAATTGGAATATAGATTTAAAGAAAATCCAGTAATTTGCAGAAAATGTTATAAACTTCAGTAAATCATAGAAAATTCATATGAACTCCAAATTAAACATATAATATATGAAAAATGATCAGCATAAAATGCTCTATCCAAATAAACAACTTTAAACCATGTTTGAGTTGATGTTAAATTGGGACCAGTAGCTTTTTCTATTTGGCTTAATTGGAATTAATTCAAATTTAATTCAAATGCTATTCCAATTTGAACCATTGCCATGCAAACATAAACACTTGTACATCAAAGGCATATCATACACATGTCAAGTTGATTTACAAAGAACAAACAATAAAAAATGAAGCTTGGCAAATTTGAACAACATTTGGAGTTTGAATTTGAATTAACTTTTCAAATCAATTTCAATGAACATGTGACAAATTGAACCTAGGTCACATCAATACCATGCCATGCTACATTATGCATCTTGATTGTGCATTGCAATGTAATGTTTACATTGTTGTTGTTATGGTGTTTGCTTTGTTTGCTCGATAGAAGTGGAACCGGAACCGGAGGCCACCCCCTTTGTTGAAGACAACGTACCGAACCTCGTCAGCAAGGCAAGCAAACCCCATTGATCATGTCTATAAAAACCCATTTACCTCTCAGTCTCGCTTATGCATGTTTAGGAGTTCACCATGATACGTTCTACCGCTAGTTGAACCCATTCCTTTGCATGACCTATCATTTCTGCCACAGTATTAAGCTAACCTAAACCTAGCAGATCTAGGAATTGCTTGTGATCATCATGTGGCCATTCATCCATGTTATGCTTATGCTATGCTTAAATTTGTGGAAGCATTGGTCCATCTTGGGTGATGAATTGATGTTGGTAGCAGTCATGTTCATGTTACTTGTGATGAAAAATGGTGTGGTGAATTTGATCTAAACAAAGGTGAACGATGAGAGGCTGTGTAGGATTACACATTGGGTTGTCTCGTTGAACACTGCCCTAGGCCCCGAGTTCGTGTGTTGTGATCCAAGACAAAGATTACTAACACATGTAGGGTTTTATGGGGACCCCGTTTGGCCTATTAACTCACCCCCGATCAAAGCCAGGAGTCACACTAGTTCGGGCTTTCCATTTGGCATATGCATAGAAAAAGAATGAATGAGAGGTTGCATCATTTTGATATGTGGGTGCACCTATGAGGCAGTAAAACCTTCTTCCAGGGTGGCGTCTCGGTTGCCTGCATTGTCTGGGTCTGTATCGTGAACCGGCCGGACTATCGAGCGGTAACCAACTCTGGTAGTCGACTCCTGGATTAGAGAAGGTAAGGTGAGGTAAGTGCCTTGGTGATTATCCTCGTCCAACATCCGCTTGAAGGATGACGATTCCTGGGTGGTAAGTGATGACACGCGTGTGAAGAAGTACACCCCTGCAGGGTTAATAAACTATTCGAATAGTAGTGTCCGCGGTTACGGACTACCTGGAGACCTCTACTTGATTACTAGACAACTTGAATGGATACTCTAAAACTCGCAAGATAAGTGTGAGTGCTATGGTGTGCTTCCTCGTGGGGAAGTCGAGGAAGTATCCATAGTGGTGTATTGGTTGGAGACTTGGTAGTGGACTCGCGTACGCTTCTTACCTCAAGTCTGGTACTCGTAGTACAGGACTAGCCAAGTCAAAGATGGCACTTCTGCATGTTGAACCCCACCTCCTTCACCTTGAAACTTGAGCATGAGTAGTGTAGTTCTGATGTAAGTCTTGCTGAGTACGACTTTGTACTCATGTTTGCTTATTCTATGTTTTAGATGAGAACCCAGCCCCCGATGGAGACACCTTCCTGAAGCTCGACATTGACTAAGCTAGTCTAGTTCCAGACAGCAGTCTGGTCCCTCGTGGAAGGGCATGTATGTTGAAAAAGGCTTCTCTAAGCCATTTTTTAAACTTGTCTGTACTTAGACCTAATTTTCTTCCATTGTTTGATGTAATGATGGATCATAGTGATACGGTCTTTGTGTACTCTATGTGTAAGTCAATAAAGGTATACTTTGCAGAGTTCATGCAATGTGTACCTGTTGTTTACACTGGACATGTATGCTGCGTGTATGATTATAACATGCATGTCTTAGTGCGGGGTTCGATAGCTTAGTTGTGTTCTTGCCGGCGGTCTTTTATACACCAAGTGGCCCTTAGATGTGGGCAGCTTGGGGCATCGCGATGCGATTGCTCGTGACTCTGTCACATGGCACACTTTGTTTTATGATTGAGCCTGCCCGAGATCCCGACTAGGTGATCGGGCTGGAGTCTGTTGATGTAAGTGTTATGATTCAATCGATAATATGGTTGAGGCGACTTGTCTATGAGTATGGGATTTCACCACCCATAATCATTTAGACTTGTGAGCGGGCGATGAGGACCCATCTTAGTTGATCATCCGGCCTCGATGGGATGCCCCTCACGTACGATGCTTTCCGAGAGTGTTCTGTGCTTGGCCTTGTCTGCTTAGACAAGTGGGTACGACTCTCGGCTCTCCATATGATTGAGTTGTGACTGGAATTACATACGCATATTCCGGGTCCCGACACTTGCTGAGGAAGCTATGAAGAGTTTTGTATTTAAGAAGCTAGGTAGAATTATTTTTTAGCGTCGTTACCTTCAAATTGAAAATAATTTCAAAAGACCTCTTAAAAAGACAAGAGTTTCAATGGATTGCTAATCAAATTAGATAAGCTTTGTATTTAAGCTAGGCCATTCCTTTCGACATATCGCGGTTTCGATCGAAAACAGCCACATCACAAAGCCATCATGTTATTCTTAAATCTTTTAAACCCAATACTTTTTTTATGTTCAACATTAAGCATTCACACTAACATGCTGAAATTCCAAACGTTTCTGACTTCATTTGGCAATTTTAATGTATTCAATGAATTATTTTCGAGCATAATGACATTAAATTGAAAATCAATTCAAATGAAATCTAAAAATGACAATACTTGTCATGTTGTCATCATTTCACCAACCTGGTCCATCGTAAAAGTTTAAGTGGATCACTAAAGAAATTAGATACACTTCGTGTACAAACTAGGCCATTCCTTTTGAAGTATCGGGGTTTCGACCGGAAACAACCACGTCACAAAGGCATCACGTTATAATTAAATCTTTTAAACCCCAAAATTTTTATATGTTCATCATTAAGCATTGACACTAACATCCTGAAGTTTCAGGTGTTTCTGACTTCATTTGAAAATTTTAATGCATTAAATGAATTGTTTTCGAGCATAATGTCATTGAAATTGAAAATCATTTCAAATGACCTCTAAAAAGGACGAGATTTGGCATGCTGTTATCATTTGACCAACATGGTCTATGGTAAAAGTTTCATTGGATTACTAAATAAATTAGATACACTTCTTGCACAAAATGGATTAGTTGAATGTTAGTCAAACCCTGGAAAACCCCGTTGACCATCTCAAAACCCAGCAGAGTAACTCGTAACCCTAGCGTACAACTGTGGCCGTTAGATGTAACCCTAGCGCCGAACGATAGTCATTGGATCTTACCGTGATCCGCGACAAGCTGGTTACGCGACCCTATTGCTTGCATATTTGTTCAGTTATATTACATACAGTTTATAATGCACAAGCATTTGTGATCCTCTAACACCAATGGATTTTTCGTATCATCTCTCTCAAAAAAAAAACAATACCCGTTTGCGATAAGGCTGTAACCCATACAATTGTATCAGAACACATACCCAACACGGGTTGTTAAAACAGATTGTTTGCAATACGCGATTTTCCTTAACGAAGAAGCTTTGGTAGAAGGACTGGTACAGTAGAATTTCGTATATAGATTCCGACTATCTTGTTTTCACAACTAATTTTTTTAGGGACACAACTAAATAACTTATATAAATGCTTCGTGCATACACGGAGACAAGTAATATAATAATAAAAATAACTAAGATGAGATAAACAAACGTAGGATTACATTGTTCATCAGAGTTTTAGCTAAATAAATATGGACTACCAGTATCCCGGATGTCGAGGTCCGCAACCGCATACAAAGAAATGCTCCCTGGACCTCTTCATCATCCTTTCTCGCACATTGGGATCTAGATCCTCGACTTTGACCACATTCCCCTTGAACAAGAGAAAGGCATCTTTAGTAGTCTTCATGGTGGATCTGAGCTTCTCGATGGCAGAGGCAGCGGCCAGATCCGCGTGTTCAGCAGCACGTTGGGCCACATCCTCCTTCTCTTGGTCTACAGTCTCCTGAAGGTGGAGAGATCTGGAGAGATTCGCCGTTGCTTCATAAGCTTTGATGGCCTTGGCTTTTCTCTTTCTTGCAGCGCGTGTAGCCATATAGTCCCTTGCTGACCTCTCGGCACTCTCGCTGGCCAAGTCCGTCGCTTTATGGGCAATTTTGTACAAGCGAGCCTCTACTGCCGCCGCGTTCTTGGCGACCTCGGCCTGGACTTCCGACCTGGCCTGCCGTTCCGGTGATGGATGGTCCATAGGAAGTGAGGGTGACGGTGAGGGTGGTGGTGAGGTGATGATGTTGAGGGTAATGATGAGAATGTAGGATTTGACGAGATAGACTTAGGCGGAGAGGCCATGATGGGTGCGATGGCGAACAAGGAGATCAGAGCGAAGGCGGATGAGTGTATTTATGAGGTCTGCTTATTGTCAAGGTTTATTTTTTCAGCAGACTATTTTATTTTGGAAAACCTTTCATGGTGCCGCGATTTAACTTCATTATGAAGTGGGCTCTATGTTTAGTGGAATGCTCCTTAAGAACATGCGTATGTAATTGTTGCTGCTTAAAGCTTTTTAATGCATCTTGTGCAATTTTTTTTATTAAAAACGACTTTGAAATTGAACATTTTTAGATCTTCTAGGCCCCAAGCTTTTTATATGATCAACATTAAGCATTCACACTAACATACTGAAATTTCAAACTTTTCTGATTTCATCTGGCAATTTTAATGCATATAGTGAATTTTATTGAGCTTAATGGCCTTGGAATTGAAAATCAATTCAAATGAACTCCAAAAAATTATAAGACTTGGCATGTTGTCATCATTCACGAACGTGGTCCGTGGTAAAAGCTTAATTGGATTACTAGACAAATTAGAAATACTGCATTCACAAACTGGACCATTCAGTTCAAAGTATCAGGGTTTCGATCGGAAACAATCACAGTACAAAGGCATCACGTTATTCTTAAATCCTTTAAACCCCAATCTTTTTTATATGATCAACATTAAGCATTCACACTAACATACTGAAATTTCAAACGTTTCTGACTTCATTCGGCAATTTTAAAGCATATAATGAATTTTTTGAGCTTAATGGCCTTGGCATTGAAAATCAATTTAAATGACCTCCAAAAAAGGATGAGACTTGGCATGTTGTCATCATTAAACGAACATGGTCCGTGGTAAAAGTTTCAGTGGATTACTAGACAAATTATAAATACTTCCTTCACAAACCGGACCATTCAATTCAAAGTATCATGGTTTCGATCGGAAACAATCACAACACAAAGACATCACGTTATTCTTAAATCGTTTAAACCCCTATATTTTTATATGGTAAACATTAATCATTCACACTAACATACTGAATTTTCAAACGTTTCTGACTTCATTCGGCAATTTTAATGCATATAAAAACTTTTGTGAGCTTAATGGCCTTGGAATTGAAAATCAATTCAAATGACCTCAAAAAATGGATGAGACTTGGCATGCTGTCATCATTTCATGAACATGGTCCGTGGTAAAAGTTTCAGTGGATTACTAGACAAATTAGATACACTTCGTTCACAAATCGGACCATTCAGTTTGAAGTTTCAAGGTTTCGATCGAAAACAATCACAACACAACAACACCACGTTATTCTTAAATCCTTTAAACCACAGTCTATTTATATGATCAGCATTAAGCATTCACACTACCATGCTGAAATTTCAAACATTTCTGACTTCATTTGGCAATTTAAATGCATATAATGAATTATTCTTTAGCCTAATGGACTTGGAATTTAAAATCAATTCAAATGACATCTAAAAAGGATGAGTCTTCGCATGTTGTCATCATTTCACGAACATGGTCCATGCTAAAATTTTCAGTGGATTACTAGAAAAATTAGATAAATTTCGTTCACAAATCGGACCATTCAGTACGAAGTTTCAGGGTTTCGATCGAAAACAATCACAACTCAAGGGCATCACGTTATTCTTAAATCCTTTAAATCCCAATCTTTTTATATGATCAACATTAAGCATTCACACTAACATGCTGCAATTTCAAACGTTTCTGACTTCATTTGGCAATTTAAATGCATATAATGAATTATTTTTTAGCATAATGACCTTGAAATATCTCGTAAACCAAACGTAGGACGTTGTCCGGTGGATTTAACTTGCGCCGAAAGATAGTCATTGGATCTTACTACTATCTGCGAGAAGCAGGTTATGCGACCTGATATGCTGGATATTCGTTCAGGTGTATTACACATAGATAATTATGCAGAAACGTTTGCGATAACACTTACCAAAAAATATTCGTTCAGGTGTATTACACACAAATAATGCAGTGCGCTTGCCCATCGGATGCGGTGCGGTTGCCCGGCGAATGCAGTTAACTTGGTCGATTTCGGGTTCGCGAAGAACGGAGTTCCGCGGTTTAGTAAATTTGACGTAGCTTTTAAACCGTGATGAATTAGAGTGTGTTTTACATGAAAATGGAGCGCCTCGACGAGAGCTATACAACCGTGTATCAATTGCATTGATCGGACGAACAAATCAAAAAAAATTACGCAAAAACGCCCGCTGTCCACAAGAGGGCACTACACCGATTTTTGCTATTGTTCAAAAATTTCTTCAAAACCGTGAAGAATCTCGAAAAGTGTTCAACATGTCGGAGATGCTCCTACTCCATATGAATCCAACGGTGTATCATACGCATCGTTTCGACAAACGGTTAAAAAGTTTGACTCTCTACAAGATCCGTAAACCAAAAACAGAGTTGCTGCATTTTTTCGATGTGAAATTACTCTCAAACCGTGAGGAATTAGAGAAAGTTTTATACATATGGATGGAGCACCTTATTAATACCTTTGCAACGGTGTATCATACACATCATTCCAACGAACGGTTTAAGAGAAATCGCGAAAAAACGCCCGCTGTGAAAGTGCGTCGCCGCGCCGTTTTCTAAACTGCTCTTAATCCGTGAGGAATTAGAAGAAGTGTTCAACATGCGAAAGATTCTACTTTTCCATACGAATCCAACGGTATATCTATGCTCAATTTAGACCAACGGTTAAAAAGTTAAGGCGAAAACGGTGCTTGCGATTCGTTTTTACCCGAGCTGAAGTGCTCGTGAGTCTGGAGTGTGGTTCCCTTTGCGATACGATGAAGTTCTTCAGCAGTATCATATGTGCAAAGAGAACCGCACTGCTGAATTCGGAGCACTGCAGTTCGGGTAAAACAGAACCACATGCACCATTTTCGCGATAACTTTTTAACCGTTGGTCGGAATTGAGCGTATGATACACCGTTGGATTCGAATGAAAAAGGATCAGCTTCCGTTTGTTGAACTCTTCCCCCGATTCTTCACAAATTAAGAGGAGTTTCGAAAATGATGCGGCGACCGACTTTTGCAGCGGGCGTATTTTTGCGATTTCTCTTAAACCGTTCATCGGAATGATGCAAATGATATACCGTTGGAAAGATATCGATCAGGCGCTCCATCCATATGTAGAACACTTTGTCTATTTCGCTACGAATTTGAGTGAAATCTAGCCGCAAAAAAACGCAGCAATTCTGTTTTTCGTTTTTGGATTTTGTAGAGAGTAGAACTTTTTAACTGCTTTTCCGGTCGATGCATATGATACACCGTTGTATTCGTCTGGAGTAATAGATTAATCCATATGTTGAACACTTTTCCATATTCCACACGGTTTTGAAGTAATTTAAAAAACGGTGTTGCTTCCCTCTTTTGGACAGCGGGAGTTTTTGCATAAATTCGTTTGATTCGTTCGTCCGATTAATGCAATTGATACACCATTGGATAGCTATCGTCGAGGCGCTCCATTTATGTGTAAAACACATCCTCTAATTCCTTACGGTTTAAAAGTTGTGTCGATTTTAGTAAATCGCGGAACTCCGTTCTTCACGGACCCGGAATCGACGACGTGAACTGCATTCGCCGGGCAACCGCACCGCATCCGACGGGCAAGCGCACTGCATTACCGCTAAATAGAAACACATGCGTTTTTCTCTGATCCGAAATCGGCCAAGTGAGTGAACCGCATCCGACTGTTAACCGCACTGCATTTCGGCTTCACAATTGAGCTTCCTCTTTTTCCTTTTTTTCTCGTAATTCACATATACGGTAAATATTATCCCGTAATTTGCATCTGAACACTAAGCGCACTACAATTTTATTCAATGAGTTACATCAAAACACCAAGCGCACTGCAATGTTAATAACATTTTTTTGATGAAACTTTTCGAAGACGTATTTTGTATCATATGGTGAACTGCATTAAATTTTTCAACATATTTGTACAAACGAACTACCGCACTGCATCAAATTAAAAATCAATAGCAGAAAACTGGAAAAAATCACATACATACAAGTGAACCGCATCGGGTTTATTCAATAATTACAAATAAAATTTTCTTTTTTCACTCAAACGCGCTGAAAAACATAGACACGAGAGCAAGTGAACCACATTTAACGAAAAAAGGAACCACAAGATGAATTTAAGTGAACCTTATGATTCTTTTTGTCATTTCGAACAAACCATATTTTTGTTCTTCTCTACAAATACAAAAGTGAACAAAGAGGCTTTTTGCAGTGCACATTTGATTTTCCCATGGACCAAAATCAAAAACAGGGATAGAAATTCAAAACAGTGAGCTGCAAGTCCCTCAATCAATAGCAAAAAAATAATACTCCAATACAGAGCATCACAGGATCGGAGGTTGCACAACAATAATCCAATGTTGTTGTTGAAGCTTCCCATGTCCCTATCGTTTGATTTGTTTGAGGAGATGGTGCCACATCCGAGCGGAGGAAACGAACGAACTGCGCCCTGTTGCGGCTGCGTGATCTCAGATCCCATCGAGGCGGCGGTGGCGCGTCTCTGGGCGGCGGTCACGGGAGGGCACAATGACGAGGTGTGGCGGCCCTGCTTAGCGGCCACAGGAGGTGTCTCGTCTCCGGCCGGCGAGGCGCGGTTGCCCAGCGCGACAATTAAGGGTCGTCGCAGTGGACCTCGTCCACGAGAGGGCATGGTGGCGCGGCGCCCACAGCAGGCCTCGGTCGGCGGCGGCGGTGTAGCTCCCGTGCGGGGGGAAGGTGGGTTGCAGGCGGTGTAGCACCCGGATCCGCCGCGGGGCTGCCTATCAGGAGGAGAGGCGCTGGTCCGGGTTGCCGATGGGGAGTTGCACCGGTGCGTCGGCCCAGATCTTCCCGGCGAGGCGCGCTGCCTCAGTGGAAGGTCCAGATCCGCCGCAGGCTTGAGACGAAGGAGGCCGGGGTGATTTGGCGGCTCTAGCGGCGAAGGAAGGAGGCCGTGGTGGAGGAAGGTGGTTTGGAGGGATCGAGCGTGGGAGGAAGGAGATCAGAGGTGGAGGAGGTGGTTGTGGGGTGGGGGCGAGCGTGGGAGGTGGGAGGAGGTGGGGCACGATTGAAGTTTGTTGGCTGCGGGAGGGGGTAGATGCGGGATCGAACGAGAGTTATGTGTATAGGGTGTTGTTAGAATAAGGATTAGTTGTTAGAATAAGGTCTTAAGGGGTGTTGTTAGAATGGACCCACCCTATATATATATGTATATATATATATATATATGTATATATATATATATATGTATATATATATATATATATGGTGGGAACATTTTTGTTATAAATGTCCTTCTTATAGAAATTAAAAAATGACTAAAATGTTTCACATTAATATATTGCTTAATAATCCTTTTTATAGTTACAATATTGCACACAGTTCTTCATATAACTTCTCCACAGATAGATGCGTACATCTGATACGTCTCAAACTTATCTACTTTTCCAAACACTTTTGCTATTGTTTTGCCCTCATGCTTGCATTATTTGAGCTAAACTAACCCGGACTGACGCTGTTTTCAGCAGAGCTGTCTGTATAGTTTTATTGTGCGCAAGAAAATGGATTTTTGGACATCTCAGAAAATTCCTAGAAAAATACCAAAAAATCCACGCACCCGAAGGAGCCCAGAGCCAGAAGATGGGCCAGGGGGGCCGCGCTGGGAGGCCGCCTGGGCGACTCCCCCCTCCCCTGGTGCCCTACTTCGTCTCCTATTTATTCCTGTGACGGGGAAACTCCGAAACTAAAGTCACTTTTCCAGAACCCGTCGCGGACCCGCCGCCACCCTCTGTTCTTCTTCGGGAGGGCTAATCTGGAGGCTGATTTGGCCTCCGGAGAGGGGATATCGTCGCCATCGCCATCACCATCACCACTCCATCCTTCCTCCATGACTTCCCTTCACATGTGTGAGTAATTCCCTGTTGTAGGCAAAAGGGGATGGTAGGGATTGGATGAGATTGATCATGTCAGAGTTTGTCAAATTGTTGGGGGCATATTTCCTATCATCTACTTTGGTGTTTATCATCTTTGCTACAACTTGTTGCTCTTAATGCTTTTCACTTTTTTCCCGAGTGCCATGTTTTCAGATCTGAACCACTTATGTTTTCATGAGTTTATCTATGTTCAAGATCCTATCTATGAGTTGTATGCACCTATTATGGTCCGGAACCGGAGACCCCAAAGGTGACAGCTTGGGACACCAAAGGGGATGCTCCATAATTTGAGGATTCCATGTATCCATTGAGTTTATTGCTTTGTTCCAGTGCTCTTTGACAGGAGCCCCTTAATCTCCATAAGTTCCTTTTGGCCCCGTTCATAGCAGGATGGTAGGACAAAAGATGTTGCGCAAGTTCTTATTGCAAGCACGCACAACTACCTACGGGATACATGCCAAATGTTTGATATTTGCGTAGATGATCATTACTTTTCTGTGTACCTTTCCCCGTGTTAGAATCTATTACATTTTCATTCTTATTCATGCAGCGCCCAACCATCCATCTCCCTAGCCTACAGTGTTTTAATCCTTCTGGTCACTAGTTGCTACTTTTTGTTTTTTCACTACTGCTATCATATCACAGTTGCTATTAATACTTTGTTGCAAGCACGCATATTTCAGGTGCGGTAGAATTGACAACTTAACTGTCAAAGCTTATAAATACTCTTTGTGTCCCCTTGTGTCGAATCAATAAATTGGGTTAACTTACCCGCGAGAACACTACAATCGATCCCCTACAGTTGAGGGTCATCAAGTACTGTTTACTGGCGCCGTTGCCGGGGACCATAGCAGTATTTATAAGTCTACTTGAAGTATTATGACTGCCACACTTCATTCTCTATGGGTAAGAAAGGAGACCCCAAGGTTCCGATCCTACCATCCACTACAAGAAAATGTACCGTTCTGAGTACCAGTTCTACGCTTGATTCACCATCCGTTATAAGTAAGTTTGCTTCCCCACTACCACCACATGCTACTTCTACTGAGTCTGTTACTATGTCCGATACTTTTGATGATGCTTCCACCACTATTAATGATGATAATTTTCTTGGTCACTATATTGAAACTGAGACTGCTAAGGCTGCAGCAGAGCCCGAGACTGAGATACCTGCTACCTATATTCCTACTTGCAAAACTTTTGGGTACGCAGATTTAGATGAACTCAAGGAGAGACTCCTTGATGATGATTATGTTATTATTGATGATGATCTTTGCAAGGAACTCAGAGAGTGTGCCGACTCTGACCCTGGGGCTGTTAAGGACTTGCTGAAGAAGCACTCCATGAAGAACAAGAATATTCCTGGTCCTAAATTTACTACATCTCCTATATGCATCACTAATCCTGATTATGATTTCTATGTTGATCTTTCACTTATATCTAAAGTCGAGGCTGACCCTTTTTATGGCAGAGAAAATGATGATGTTATAGCACACCTAACCAAACTTGCTGAGTTAGGTGACCTATTTACTACTGATGAGAAGATACGAAACTTCTATGTGGCCAAGATTTTTCTTTTTTTCTTTAAAGGGAGACGCTAAATCATGGTACGATGCACTACCCTATGGTTCCATTGAGAGTCGTCAGGACTTAGTCCAATATTTTTTTGATAAATATTTTCCTGCTCATATGCAACATGTTGCTTTGCAAAGAATCTATAACTTTAAACAGTTGAAGGATGAGCACCTCCCTAAAGCTTGGGGGAGGTATTGTGTTTTTTTTAAGGCTAGACAGGGACATGAAGTCCGAAAGAATGAATTTCTTGATTTATTTTATGTTGGTCTAACCTATGAATCTAGGTCCTATCTGGATAGTTGTGCTGGTTGTGTTTTCAGGGAAAGAACACCGGCCGATGCTGAAGAACTAGTGGGAAAGATTGCCAAAAACCATGAAGATGTTTCCGTCCCTGAACCACCTCCACCACCAAAGAAGAGGGGCATGCTTGTTCTGAGCCCCGAAGATATGCAAGAAGCAAACAAGTCTATTAAGGAGAAAGGCATCAAAGCCGAAGACGTGAAGAATCTACCGCCTATCGAGAAGTTGTGTGAACCTACCACTCACCCTCCCTTTTTTTTTAAACCTACTCACCAACCCTCCCTTCGTAGAGGTACACTCTCTATTAGACTTTACTGAAAGTGACATCCCTAAAAGTAAGCCTCCCGACCAATGCTTACATGAGCTTGATAATTTTATTATTAAGCAAGACAATTTTAATAGGAGTATTCAAATTCAGTTGCATGATAATTCTCTTGCTATCAAAAGTTTACTTGGTTTTCTTGAAAGAACAGTTAATGATGTTAAAGGTCTTGTTAAGCATTTTCATATGGTTCAAACTCAGCTTGAACAATTTTCTAATGTGCAAAAATATTTGCTTGCTAACAATGCCAAACAGGACATATAAGCTTACGGCATCAAGACCAGGGGTGGAACACACACCCAGGACCCAATCTGTCCTGAGGGGCATCCAAAGAGGATCGAGCAAGATTTTCCAGTGCAAGAAGAAGACGAGATTGTTAGCTTTCCTAATAATAAAAAGAAGAAGAAGAAACACAAGGAAGCTAACAACTCCAATGATCCTATTACAAGTGAAGAACCTGTTGTTGATCCCAACAGCATATCTACCTCTGATGCTGAAACTGAAGACGGTGCTGATCCCGAAGAAAATGATAAGGAGAAGAATGATCCTCCCGATGTGCGAGAGGAAGAAGCACTCGATACACGAAAGAAGTACACAAGAGAAGACTTCATAGCAAAAAGACATGGGAAGGAAAAATAACCGTGGGTACAAAAACCCATGCCCTTTCCAGGTAAGTCTCTTAAATCTAAAGAAGAAGAGCATTATAATAAATTTTGTGAATGGATGAAACCTCTTTTTCTGAAAATTCCTTTGACTGATGCTATCAAGTTACCTCCTTATTCCAAATACATGAAAGATATTCTCACTAATAAAAGAAAAGTTCCTAATGAGGCAATATCTACTATGCTTGCTAATTACTCTTTCAGAGGCAAGATTCCTGAGAAGCTTGGTGATCCAGGTATACCCACCATTCCTTGTTCCATAAAAAATAATTATGTCAAGACTGCCTGATGTGATCTCGGAGCAGGGGTGAGTGTTATGCCTTTTTCTCTTTACAAAAGGCTATGTTTAGATAAGTTAATCCCTACAGATATCTCTCGTCAGATGGCTGGCAAGTCAACAGCCGTCCCGATAGGTATTTGTGAGGATGTTCCAGTTGAAGTTGCTAATTGTTTAATTCTTAATGATTTTGTTGTGCTTGACATGCCCGAGGATGGGAGCATGTCCATTATTCTTGGTAGACCTTTTCTAAACAACGCAGGTGCCATTATTGATTGCAATAAAGGAAAGGTTGCCTTCAACGTAGACGATAAAGAACACACGGTGTATTTTCCAAAGAAGATCGACGAAAGGCATGGCCTTAACTCAATAGAGAATATAGAGACCATGAAGATTGGAGAATGGGATTGTCCTCTACACGTGCACCACAAATACAAAACCATTATGGTGGGGAAAATGTCCATTAAAGTGAAGGTGCAATGATCACTTCATAATAGGTGAGACTTTTTGTTCTATATATCACCAGTTCATTGGTAAGACTTGATCAACCTTGCTAGTGAGCATGTTTTATATAGGCAAAAAGTGGAGCTTGTTATGTTTTAATTTTACTTAACTTTTATTCTCTTTGTTGTGCCAAGTTTATATGTTTTTGAAGCTTCACAATTCTAATCACTGCTTCAAGTTTTCAGAAAGTTTCGCAGCTTTTTGAACTCCGGAAAATTTTCAACAGTGAAGTTTTTAGAAAAATTCCAGAAAAATTATATTAAAAATTTCCATGCCGGGAGTGACCCAGAGGCTCCTGGGGGCAGTAGCTTCTACCAACTTAGGCCAAAAGCCTAAGCTTGGGGTAGTATGTTCCCTTCTCACCTTTCCATTGTATTATCCGTTTTTATTTTGGTTGCTTTGATCTTTATCGAAGTTTTTGCCCGTTCTTCTTTGTTCTTTTATTTTGCAAAAGCAATAAAAAGATTTCTCATTTATTTTTATTTCGCTAAACCTTTAAAAAAACCCAAAAATATTTCCTTTCTCTCTTTAGTTTGCTTTGTTTTCAGAGTTCAGCTCGAGTCCGTGATGGCATTTGATTATATATTTCGTACGTTCGGTCGTGCAAGTGACAAGGCAGTAATGACGAAGATCGACGGAAATGAAGCAACAAGGAAAACCGGTATGAACTCTTTTTGTTTCTACTTTTGTACATATGTCTGTACTTATGATCTAGATACCAGCTTGTAGCGACATAGTGCTATGTTTACAATTCTTTCACAGTGTTCATGCTTTCTTTGTGGCTAATCTCAAATAGCTAGGGTGCTTAATATGTTGTTGGCATGATTTACATGCATTGCATTGCTCATGGTTTGGACTATTGAAGTGGCATTTCCCTTCGGAAAATTCTTGGATTGACTTAGCACATGTTCACACATGTTTATGACTGATATGTCTATCATGCCTTGATGACCTTTTATTTCAGAATATTTATATCACTTTCATGCCCGATTCAATGTTACCTTGTCGCTTTGCATGATTATGACAATTATTGCTCTCTAGTTGGTCGCTTCCCAGTCTTTTGCTAGCCTTCACTCGCACCAAGCGGAATTCTTCTTGTGCATCCAAACTCCTTTTCAAACCAGTTATTCCACTTGAGTCCACCATACCTACCTATATGTGGTATTTACCGGCCACTCCTAACTTAGACTTTCTTGTGCCATCTCGAAATTTATTCAAAAGCTTCCCTTTTGCAACCGTACAAGCTCATGGTGCGGTGAGGGAAAATCAGTATCTACCATGCCAAAAATATTTTGACGAAAGTTTTAACTAGTGAATAAAAAAATGAGAGTTACACCTCACCCATACTTGATGCTGGAATGAAATGGACCAAATGTTGCTTATGATAGATGGAACGATACCCTCCTTCCATACTTGAGGCAAAATAAAAGGTTCCGTAGACCATCAAAGGATTTATGGATAAGGGAACATGTGTAAGCAAAAGGCATTAATATGCTTGGCATGGGAGATATTGAGAGACCTTTACCGTTCACCGTTGACTGGAAAGTTTCACTTCTCAAAAGAATTTTATCTCTGTTTGCAAAACCAAGATCTCTGGCACATGTTTAGTCTTTGCTTCCTTTCACGGGTATTCAATCTTGCCATAAAAATCCACGGTTCGAGAGTCTCACCTTATTTCTTCAAAGCACCAACTATTGAGAGCATAATTGTCATTCTTAGTGTAACATGCATTGTCCCAGAGTACTACATTGTCTTCTGCATGCTTGTTATATTGCTAGTCTTAAATTCTTAGTTCTAGTCTCCTTTAAAACTCCGGAGGAGTTTCTGCATTTATGTTTTGCTTCACTCATGGAGGCTAGCGAGATACCACTCTGATATGTTCATGCTATGTGCATTGTGATCTTGTTTTGACTTTCAGCTGCATATTATTTGCTTTAGTTAATTTGTGATTGGTCGCTTGAAAGAATGATTGCTTCGTGCATTGTCCTCATAGCATTGTTTTGATACTTGCTAAACTTTTTTGGTAGTACCGGCTTATATACATATTATGAAGCAAAAGAGTTTGTCAGAGTTTTCTTTGTCGCGTCTAGTTCGTTGAACTGAATTCCTTGAGGACAAGCAATAGGCTAAGCTTGGGGGAGTTGATACGTCTCAAACGTATCTACTTTTGCTATTGTTTTGCCCTCATTCTTGCATGATTTGAGCTAAACTAACCCGGACTGACGATGTTTTCAGCAAAGCTTCCTGTATGGTTTTATTGTGCGCAGGAAAATGGATTTTTGGACATCTCAGAAAATTCCAAGAAAAATACCAAAAAATCCACGCACCCGAAGGAGCCCGGAGCCAGAAGATGGGACAGGGGGCCCCAGGCGCCCTGTGGGCGCGACCAGGGGTGGGGCCGCGCCGGGAGGCCGCCTGGGCGACTCCCCCCTCCCCTGGTGCCCTACTTCGTCTCCTATTTATTCCCGTGACGGGGAAACTCAGAAACAGAAGTCACTTTCCCAGAACCCGTCGGGGAGCCGCCGCCACCCTCTGTTCTTCCTCGGGAGGGCTAATCTGGAGGCTGATTTGGCCTCCGGAGAGGGGAGATCGTCGCCATCGCCATCACCATCACCACTCCATCCTTCCTCCATGACTTCCCTTCACATGTGTGAGTAATTCCCTGCTGTAGGCAAAAGTGGATGATAGGGATTGGATGATATTGATCATGTAATAGTTCGTCAGATTGTTGGGGGTATGTTGCCTATCATCTACTTTGATGCTTATCATATTTGCTCCAACTTGTTGCGCTTAATTCTTGTCACTTTGGGCCCGAGTGCCATGTTTTAGGATTTGAACCACTTATGTTTTCATGAGTTTATCTATGTTCAAGATCCTATCTATGAGTTGTATGCACCTATTATGGTCCGGAACCGTCGATCCCAAAGGTGACATCTTGGGACACCAAAGGGGATGGTCAATAATTTGAGGATTCCATGTATCCATTGAGTTTATTGCTTTTTTCCGGTGCTCTTTGACAGGAGCACCTTAATCTCCATAAGTTCCTTTTGGTCCCGTTCATAGCGGGATGGTAGGACAAAAGATGGTGTGCAAGTTCTTATTGCAAGCACGCACAACTACCTACGAGATACATGCCTAATGTTTGATATTTTCCTAGATGATCATTACTTTTATGTGTGCCTTGCCCCGTGTTAGAATCTATTACATGTTCATTCTTATTCATACAGCGCCCAACCATCCATCTCCCTAGCCTACAGTGTTTTAATCCTCCTGGTCACTAGTTGCTACTTTTTGCCGTTTCACTACTTCTATCATATCACAGTTTCTATTAATACTTTGTTGCAAGCACGCATATTTCAGGTGCGGTTGAATTGAAAACTCAACTGTCAAAGCTTATAAATACTCTTTGTGTCCCCTTGTGTCGAATCAAAAAATTGGGTTAACTTACCGGCGAGAACACTACAATCGATCCCCTATAGTTGAGGGTCATCAACATCACACACGTTCGATAAGAAATCAGCGTTGGGTATTTATTCATAATTCCACACCATATTTTGTGCACAACCATTTGTATTTTTCAGCCTACATCACACACAGTTTGGACAAAAAGAATCTTTTGGATTTAATTCTGAAACCACACGAGAATTTGTGCACAAACGTTTGTGTAGGTGTCAGCAACACAAACGTGTACTATATACAAACTGTATGAAATAGCTTTGGGTATCCCACGCAGTTCCTGACACACCAGCGTTGTAGATTGTATAACTCAACACAAACGTAGTTTCTGTATTAAACGTATGCTATAATCTCATACGGACATTCGTGGATAAGTGTTTGCGATAAAAAGGTCATCTCAAACGTTTGAATTAGCTTGTGCGTCTGCGCGGACTATCCATAGGAAACGGTTTCTGGCTATCGTGTGGAATAGCCCCCCCCCCTATCGCAATCGAGAGCAAGGCGACAGTTCCGATTCCCATAGGCGATAGGTGTCAAAAACCGTTTGGATAGCTACGCTCCGCATTAATGAATTCCGGACCTCCCCCATTTTGGGTCGCCTAGTTGGGCCGCAGTTTTTAGCTTCCCGGCACAAACGGACAAAGAGTGGACACGATACAAAATGTACCTGGATGTTTTTAGGGAAATGTTTCCAGCCGGCCCATCGGATGCGTCTCACGCTTGTCGCTCATGGGTCGCAGGATTTGTTCCGATCCACTATTCCAGGATACGCCACACCATCTAAAATAATGCATTTTATTTTGCACTGGTCTTGCAAGCTCCTTCCATGGAGACCAAACCCTAAACCCTGACACAAAAGGCCATGGCCGCCGCTTCCTTTCTCATCTTCCCGACACGAAAGGCCATGGCCGTCGTCGCCCAGTCCCTCTTCTCCCCGACAAAAAAGGCCGTGGCCACCTCCACCTCCTCCTCCATCCCTTCTCCCCGAGCGAGTCGGCATGGCCGCCCTTGCTCCCTCCCTCCTAAAACGTGCCGCCTTGCCTGCCCCTCCCGCCTCTCCCCTCGACGGCGAGCTACAACCATAGGACGACGCACAACGACGAGTCTCCATGGATGGCTACAACGAAGGTTACAATCTTAGCGAGTGAACGAAAATTCTGGAACTAGTGTTTCTTTTTGTACAACAGGCCGAAACCAAAGCTGGAACCTAGTTAGTTTTTGCTGCAATCAATAAGCTAGTTGGAACTATAATCGATTTTTGCTACAACCATATCACTCTTTGCTAGAACAGTCAAACATTTTTGATGCATTAAAATATCAGGGGATTATCTGTTACGTGTATAGCCAATATACAGTGAAATCTTTGGGGATTTCTTGTTACGTGTAATGTTGTAACCGGTTAATTCTTTTCCTTTCATTATTTTGTGTTTTTGCTACTATCGGCTAACATCTTTGCTGCAATGGTGACGATTGGCAGCGTCTATGAGCTCTTTTTTGCTGGAACCAGTTTTGATTTTTGCTGGAACCAACATTCGACTTTGCTGCATATGCTAAATATTTGGGGGAATATATGAGTATTTTTTTACATGTAAAGCTGAATCCGGCTAAACTTTTTGATTCCTCTATTATGTTTTTTTGTTACTAACGGCGAGGATTTTTGCTACATCCATTACGGCGGAGCCGCGACCTCGCAACAGAGGGAAGACGTTTTGTTGCAACCGTTTGTTTTTTTCTACGATCGATAATGTATTTTGTTACTTCCATCCACTCAACCGGCGGCAATGGTGAGGATTGGTGGCGAGAGTAATGACAACGACCAACGGTTAGGGCGACCATCGAAGGTTCTTCGGACAGCCGGGGTTGGCTAGCTTTCCGGCCTTATAGTGCGTTGTGGAGAGGCCTTTTAGCGTGCTGTCGGTCCAGTGGGAACGAGAGCGAAAGGGAGAAAGAACATGATGACGTGTATAGTTGAATCGGACAGATCTGCGTAGCCATATCAGATGGTTGGCGTTGGACCCGCAAAGTACTCCGCCGGTGGGCCGGTGCCTAGCGCCCTCCATTTTTTTAGGGGTCAAATGTATCTAGATAGATTTGTAAGGAATGATTGCTACACATGCACGTACGTTCTCAACGAAGTCACTTATTTTAGAGTACAAGTAGCTACGGACACCGCCAGCCTTTCCGCATGTGACACACGATGCATCGTATGCGCATTACTTGTCGCGATCTAGAGTTTTTTCGTTTTTTCTGTGTTTTAGAGTCACGAGTGCCTTCTATGGAGGCACGATAATGCCTTTTCACGGACGCACGAGTGCCTCCCGCGGAGGCACGATAGTGCCTTCAACGTAGGCTCGATAGTTCCTTTTCACGGATGCACGAATGCCTTCCGCGGAAGCAAATTCGTGCCTCCCACGGAGGCACGGTCGTGCCTCTTTTTTGAGGCACGACCTGTGCATATTTTTAAGAGGAATGACTTATGCCTTCCGCGAAGGCATGGTCGTGCTTCCCGCGGAGGTAAAACGTATAGGAAAAACATGCGAAAACCGTAAAAGTAAAAAAAAACCATCGAAAAAATCAATTTTAAACAACAAAAATACGTACCCGAAAATTTAAAAACCCCAATCCCGAGGGAACACTATGAACGCGACACGTGGCGTACTGTGAGCCAAACAAACTGTTCGCTGGGCCGAACCGCGAACGAGTACTCTAGAACTAGTTATTCTCAGTTCTCAAAAAAGATATGACCTCTCTGGTGCCCAAGAGCCTATCTCGACTCCTCTTGCCAGGGAAGCCACCTTGCCACGATCTAGCCCATTCTCGCCCCGTAGCGAGGCCGGTGTATAGTTTATCATGCATCACGTTTGGTTAGCTGAACACAACTGTCACATACGAAATCCTTAAAATAGTTCGTCTTAAATCATAAACTTATAGAGGTTCGGTGATTGAATCCTAAAGTTTAAATCCCTACCGTTGACATCCCAAACTATTAAATCTCGTTCTAAATCAAACCTTATACCTACTTAACGCACAGAAAAATAAACGAGCACGACCCCGCATGTTGACTTGGGCCGGTCAATTATCGCAGTCGCTCGCGCACGCTCGCTTGGCTCTATTTTTTGCGTTAATTTTAAAAAATGTTCACACTTTAAAATTTCATAACTTAAAATAATTTGCTCTCAAAAATTTTAATACTTGAAAATTGTTCATTCTTCTCCGAAAACGTTCTTTTATTTTTTCTATTTTTTCCAATTTTTAAATTACATTAAAAAAATTGCACTCACAAAATTCCAATATTGAAAAATGTTCGCGTATTTCATAAATTGTTGGCACTTCAAAATGTGTTACAATGCATTAATGCATTTTTCAATATATTTTTTCAAAAACTTGTTAAAGTGTTCGAGAATATTCATCAATCGCTTGCACACTCTTTAATGAAATTAAAAAGTGTTTGGGAATTTTTAAAAATGTTCACGCATTTCAAAATTTGATCGGACTTAAAAATAATCAAAATTCATTAAAACTTCACACATAATTTTTTTATGTGCGGAAAATTCAATAAATTAAAATGCGTGGACGTTTTAACACTTTTTTAAAGTGCACAATATTTAATAAATTTGTTTACCAATTTTAATATTTTTTGTATGAACTATTTTTAAAATTTTAATATTTTCATAAGTGATACAAAAAAATAGATCTTTAAATTTTGGAGTGAGAACATTTTTAAAAATTAACACACAAAATTTTCATTTTTCGTGCAAAAAATAAAAATAAATAAATAAATAAGGAAAAAAGAAAAGGAAACATAGCAGAGCGACACAAGAGACTGCACTAATGGACCGAGCCAATTCTTTATAATATCCAGTCAGCTATCCCGAACCGGATTCCCATTTTCAGGTGCGCGTAGCAGTTACATGGTACACCGGGATTCAATAATTCAAGGTCTAAACGACAGGGACTTTGTTATCGGGGTTCAAATGGCCGAACCTCTACGAGTTTAGAATTTGAAATGGACTTTTTCAATCCTCAAGCCAAACTTCATCACTCTTGTCGTCAACATCCTCGTTGTCGTGCTGCTCCGATACGTAGATCATGGGTGATTTTTTAAGGCTTGATGCTTGATCTTGGCTTTATCATTCAAGTTAATATTCGACCAATTACGCACCCAAGACAGACTCAAATTAAAAAAATGTTCTACATGAATGGGCTTCACCACGTCGAGTCGGTAGATTTAGATTTTTGGATCATCTCAATCCGAGCTTGTACGCAGCTTGTGCAACCGAAAGAAAAACGGGGACATAAGGTGAAGAAAATAAGTCGGACATTCCGACCTAATATCCAACCTTATGTCCGACTTGTCGAAAAGGTGTTTTGTAATGGTTCGACCCAATGTCCGAGTTTTGGTTAGATGTTCCGACCTTATGTCCAACTTTGCGGGACGCAGTTTTTGCCCAATTCAGGCTAGGTATGGCCTCTTGGTCGGTTTTATAGGCCATTTTCTTGTACAAAAAGTCCAGCCGCCTTATATATAGATGAGAGGTGACGACCGATTGAACAATACATAATCGAACAAACATATCTACATCTTATTCGTGTTCATCTATCCCTACCTTTGTATCTTTTTTCTCATTCTTCGTCTGTTCTTCTTGTTGCAGGGCGGTGAACCTCGAGGCCCTAGGGACGATCAGGTCGATAGCAGTTGTGCTCCCTGGCAGGCTCCCTCTCGGGACCTTGGGGTTTCGGGCATTAAAAATCGCTCGCCGGACTGCTTGGATACCGCGCTTCCGGACGGGTCTCTTTTGACGTGAGCTTTAGTGCATCACCCCCGACGTCAAGGGTACACGGTGACGTGTTCACGTGCGAACATTTTTGAATTTCCACTACAATTGTTATTGAATTGATCACAAGTTGTTATCTAGGATTCCAGTTCATATAAATATATTTTTTCTATCCGAAAATATCAAGTCTCACTTTTAAACTAGTTTGACCAAAGTTTGACTTTCCAAAATTAAAACTATTAAAAATTAAATTGCAACTTGAACTGATCGTAGAACCCAATGCAAAATACAAATTGAGGCAATTGGTTTTCATAGTGTTTGGCCACATTCCTTTGCCAAGTTTGAGTTATTTCAAAATTAATCCAAACTTAAGTTGGAATTGTAAACTCAAAATTTGGTTGAACTTAAAACATGAATCAAATTGTGCATTGATTTAAGTGTTGAGCTTAAAACCTTTCAAACTTTTGAAATTTAATTGAAGTCGTTCAGGTTTGAATCTTCAATCAAATTTGAATTGTCGTTCAATTTTGAATATGAACTTAATTGATCATAACTCGTCAACCATTAACCCAACTACACAGATTTCTTTTGCATATTGAATCTTGCAATGAAGCATCATTCATATACTTCATACCCAAAATATATGAAACCAACATTCATGTACCTAAACTCATTTGAATTCATATTCAAACGTAAATCCACTACAACTTGAATGTAGTGTACCTATTCAAATGATTCCACCTACATGTGAACTCTTAGGTCAAATGTAAGCCATTTAAAAAAAATTAAGTTGTTTTCCACTTCCCATTAACTCTTTAGCATGGATGACTTCACACATAAACTCACAACCCTATGAACACCTAATCTATACTACCAACTTAATTATTTTATTGGTTGTTGATATTGTATGATATGATTTCTTATGTGAAATCCATTCTTATGATAGATTAATTAGGAAGTGAAGAGTAGCCTCATTAGGATGTGTGTTTGTGAAGAACTTCATCAATTACAAGGCAAGTTGAACTTTCTTATAAACTACACCATGTTGTAGAATGATATGCATGTGTACGTTGGACCATGCTAAGGTCTCAAACCTGACTAGGTTAGCCACAAGTAAATGGAATCTTTTTGCCATGTGTAATGTTGAATACATGGTTGTTTTGTGAACAGTGGTCCTTAAGGGGATTTCTTGAAGCCTTATACTTGGTAAAGTAAGTCATATATTTAAACAATACACCATTAGTTGGAAAGCAAGTCATGTGTTTGCTAATGTAGGTTGTATCTTGAGGAACAAGTCATGAGTTGATGATACAAACCCTATGTGGATAATAGTAGAATAGATACCCAATATGGGGAGTTGAGAGCCATAGGTGGAAAATGACCCTTTGTGTGAGAACTAAATAGAGAGTTGGCCCTAAGTTTTTATTTACCATTGATGTTAATGTTTGAGGATTGTTGGTAAAGTAGCATTGAAATGGGAATTGGTTTATATTAATGAAACGTACGTTAGTCTAGTCTACCTTGAAAACCCTATTGAGCCACTTTTGCTGCAACATACCATGTTGCATGTTGTTTGTATTCCTAGGAAGTGGTACAAAGTAGGATGATGGTGCTATACTCAATTTCTACATATGAGTAGATGGATGGCACAAGACAAAAGTTATTATCTAATTCACAATGTGATTATAATACAAGCTAGCCTTGATCTAAGAAAGTATATGTTGTATTAAATACTACAATGAAAGACTATGAATTTTGATGTAACTATTACAACCCTAGTTTAGTTTTGGTATGTGCTTTTATTACTAGATTTAAGGCATCATGTTCAAAATTCCTTTATTTAATAATTGGGGAATTTGGAAAAGCCTAAAAATGAATTTAAATAAATGGCCAGAATAAAATATTTTTCCAAAAATCTTTTGAACTTTTTGAAAATCTCTATAAATGGGCATGATCACATTTCATGTGTCGTGGATCCAATCTCATGCTCATGGAATTTTCAAAAACTCAAACAGAAGCTTGGAAATTAAACATTATCCATATTTGAATTGAAATTCAAATGTTTTAAATTTCAAAAATTCCAAAACAGTGGGAGTGACTTGTTACATGTCATTTAACACCACATAAATGTTGTTGAATTTTATACAATTGTTTTGGTATTTTTTTTCCAAAACAAAACAAAATAACAGAAATAAATAAAAATAAAAGAGATGGAAAGGGGCAAAGCCATCTTACTTGGCCCAACTCGGGGATGCGGCCCAGCCTAGGAGGGGCAGGACCGTCTTCCTCTTTTGCCAGGAGGAGGGACGGCCGAGTCGTGCACCTCGTATGGCCGCCACCTCCTGTGGCCACGCAGCTGCATCCCTCGCCCTCTACTCGCGCCGTGGAGGTCCCCTGGATGCCCCGCACCTTTTTCCCCTCATCATTATCCCTCTCTCTCTCGCATGAATTTTTGCACCCCCGGGAACTCGCCGCCGGCTGCCGTTGCACGCAGACGTGGCCATCTTGCCCCCCTCGATGAGCCAAGCTGTCCAGGACCTCCGCCTCGTCGTCACGCGCCTCCTAGTCGAGCCAATCGTCGCCGGACGCCTCCTACGCGACGCCCGCGTCGTCATCGTCCGCCACGGCCGCCGCTTGCCGGCGAGTAGTACGTCGTCGTCGCAGCTCCTCTGCCTCTTCCGTCTGCGCCAACGCACTTACGGTGAGCAGACGCCCCGGTTCCCCCCTCTCAGTGCTCCTCATCGGGCCCGTTCGATATTCCCCACCGTCGAGTGCTCCGGCCGCCGCGGGCTTGCTCGCTGTCATGGCCTCCGGCCTTCATGTGGCTGGCGGTTTGCGCCAGTGCATGCGCAGGAGGACAGGGAGCATTTTGGTTCCTTCCCCGTGCCATGTGCGCCGTGGCCGAGAGCCCAACTCCGGCGAGCCCCAGCGCCACTGTGGCCTCGTCGTCATGTCACCGGTGGGCTAGGTCATTAGGACCTTAATGACTCCCTAAACGACCCCCTAACACTCGCTGGCAATGGGCTACGCTGGATAACTAACCACTAGTTAAATTAAACTACATCACATAACCCTCTGAGCCACTAACAGGCCTGGCCCACTGGTCAGTCTGAGCAGTCAACCCCTGCATCAGCATGACCTCATGATGACACAGTAATTTTTTTCTCTGTTTAACAGAAATTCCAAAAAATGCCTAAATCTTGGAAATTGAATATATTTTAAACCACAGCTCAGATTGAAATAAATTATATAGGAAAAATCATCAGAAAAATCCAAGGAATATGAATATGAAATTTGTTTTCATGTTAAACTATTTTAAAATGGGGCAACAGTAGCAAATGTGCATAGGGAATATCTTGAATTCAAATATGAGGTTTGAATGTGCAACCCCTTTGCAATATCCCTCATTTAAATGGAATCTTCAACACATCAGCACCATGTACATTTGTTTATAGTTCCAGACAGTAGCCTGGTTCCCATGGAGGGTCGTTGTATTTTCTTTCAGGCTTCTTAAGCCATTTTTTTACCTTGTCTTTACTAAGACATAATTTGCTTCCGTTGTTGTTTGATGTAATGTTGGATCACAGTCATGTGATCTCTGCTTGTAATATAACTACTATGTCTGCTCAGTTTAGCAGATGCAATAAAACTATGAGTTTGTAGAGTTCATGTTATGTTACCTGCTGTTATACATTTGGCATGCATGCTGCGTGTATTTTTATATCGTGCATGTCATGTGTGGGGTTCGATAGCTTGGTTGTGTTCTCGCTGGCGGTCTTTCTTACAGGCAGGTGGCTCTGAGTTGTGAGAACCTCGGAGCATCGCGATGTAATTGCGCGTACGGAGATGTCCTCATCTGATCCCGTTATGTGGCACACTTTTTTGCACAATCGAGCCCGCCCGAGACCCCGACTAAGTGAATCGGGCCGGAGTTGTCTATGTAAATGTTATGGTTAAATCGACGATATGGGTGAGGCGACTTGTCTATGAGTATGGGATTTCATCACCCATAAGCATTTAGACATGTGAACGGACGATGAGGACACATCTCAGTTGATCATCCGGGCCTGGATGGGATGGGATGCCCCTCACGTTCGAGCTTTCCGAGAGTGTCTCGTACTCGGCCGTGGCTATTTAGACAAGTGGGTATGGCTCTCGACTCTCCATATGATTAAGTTGTGACTCGAATTACATACGCATATTCCGGTTCCCGACAGACTTGGTATCGGAGCAGGACTGTCTGTAGGACTATGAAACCTTGGTCGATGTCGAGTCTGGAATTCTATAGTTATATAATTACTTGGGTATAAGGGAACAACATAAGACTTCTTTTTTCTCGTTAGCCTCATCGATCTAAGTTCTGAGTCACCCTCATATTTTCTACGGGAAGATAGGACTAGGCTCATCTATGTCTTTACTGGAACATCTCGTTGATTGCTTCCTTTTAGCCGTAGCAAAGTTATGTTCGGTTTTCTAGAGTTATTGTGCTTCCTGTTTTGGGACTTCCTATGTAAGTGTTGTTGTTATGTTATAAGAATTTTCACTTCTCTTACAATTACAGTCGTTATGATGTCCGAGTCATTCCAGGTTTCTTCCTAATCTGATGCATTTGCAAAATCCTTCTCTCTATTTCAGATGTCTTTCCAGAAGATTTGTTAGGTGGCATGCCTGATAGTTCCATAGAGTTTGTTGTAGGTTTTCTAGAAACCTGTATTGATGCATTTGCAGTTCTTCCTCCCACTTTAGTTGTCTTCTATCAAGAATAACCACATCATGTTGGTGTACTTTGTTACTCTAACATATTTTTTGTAGCCCCTAGTAAGCCATGGTTATCCTCTAGAAAACAATCCAGTAATCCAGCTCCTTAAATCATGCCACCCGACAGATGTGTAGAATTCATTGTAGATCTTATGCCAGGAACCGCCCCAATTTCCAAACGCCCATACAAAATGGCCCCAAGTGAGTTAGATGAGCTTAAAATCCAACTTAAAGTTTTGTTGGAAAAAGGCTTCATCCGCCCTTGCTCATCGCCATGGGGTTGCCCCGTTCTGTTCGTAACGAAGAAAGATGGAACATAAAGGATGTGTGTAGATTATTGCCCGCTTAATCTTACGACGATAAAGAACAAGTAACCACTTCCCAGTATCAATGATCTTTATGATCAACTTGCTGGATCCTCTGTCTTCTCCAAAATAGATTTGAGATTAGGCTATCATCAAATCAAAATCAGAAACGAGGACTTTCCAAAAAAGGCTTTCACTACTCGCTATGGTCTTTATGAGTACATCGTCATGTCCTTCGGTTTAACCAATGCCCCCGCCACATTCTTGCGCATGATGAATTCGATCTCCATGGAGTATTTGGACAAGTTCGTCTTGGTCTACCTTGATGACATCCTTATATACTCGAAGAACGAAGAAGAACATGTCGAGCATCTTAGGCTGGTATTGATGAAACTTCGGGAGCATCACCTTTATGCCAAGTTCTCTAAGTGTGAATTCTAGCTACCATAAGTGACCTATTTAGGCCACGTGATTTCTACCAAAGGCATTGCTATCAATTCCTAGAGAGCTCATGCCGTCCTTGATTGGACTCCACCAGAATCGGTTAAGCAAGTTAGGAGTTTTCTTGGCTTAGAAAGCTATTGTCGCCGCTTCATTGAGAACTTCTCAAAAGTTGCAAAGCCTCTCACTGAACTCCTCAAGAAATATAAGAAATTCGAATGGACCCCCAAGTGAGCGGAAAGCTTTCCAGAGCTAAAGAGTAGATTAACTTTTGCCCCCGTACTTGCGCCTCAAAACACCAGAAAGGATTTTGAGATCTATTGTGATGCTTCACGGCAATGGTTAGGGTGCCTACTTATGCAAGATCGACATGTGGTAGCATACGCTTCACGCCAGTTGCGTCCACATGCAGAGAACTATCCGACCCATGATCTTGAACTCGTTGTCGTAATTCATGCCCTGAAGACTTGGCGACATTACCACCATCGTAATCGTTGTGAAATATATACCGATCACCAAAGCCTCAAATACATATTCACCCAGCCAGATCTAAACCTCAGGCAAGGACGCTGGATTGATTGGATTAAGGATTATGACTTAAGTCTATCTTACACTCCAGGCAAAGCCAATGTCATGGCTGATGCACTAAGTCGTAAATCTTATTGCAATAACCTTGTGTTGTCGCAATATCAACCACTTCTCTATGAGGAATTTTGAAAGCTTAATCTTGAGATAGTTCCTCAAGGATTCCTTTCCACCTTGGTAGTCAAACCAACTCTTGAGGATCAAATTAAAGTTTTTCAACAACGTGCTCGAGGTATCCGATATATCAAACAAAACATTGCTAGCGGTAAGGCCAAATGTTTTACCCTAGACAATGAGGGTACTGTGTACTTCAAGAGCAGGATAGTAGTTCCGAAGAATAGGAATCTAAGGCAGCAGATCCTTAAGGAAGATCATGACACCCCTCTCTCGATTCATCCTGGTAGTATAAAGATGTATCAAGATCTACGCCAGAGATTTTGGTGGACTAGTATTGTCGTGGGAATGACCCCCGGGTAGGATCACCCCGGAGAAAAATTTCATCAAGGCAAACATCACAGACCTGATGGTCGCCGATCTGATCAGGGCCAATCTACTCAAGACGAAGAAAGAAGTGGGCCGAACTGATTAGGTCGGAGACCGATTGCATTTTCGTTGCAGCTCTTCCAGAGGTATACCCCAGGGAGGTACATGTGTTTTCTGAGCTCACAGATCCGCTTCCAGGCGGAGCGAGTGCTATGGGATAAGAGAGCACGACTTCACACATCCGTGCGGAGGTTATGATGGCGGGAGCATCGAGTCGTCACAGTTCCACTTCAGCGACCCGAGCTGCGAGGGAAGCAGCCACCTAACCACCAGGCCTAAGCATCCCACCGGATGTGCTCCGCACTCCCATGGAACTGCACGCCGATCCAGCCATGGCTCGCCAAGCTCTGAAGGAGCAATCAGATCGGATGGACGTTGAAAAACATCGTCTAGAAGCAACGGTTCGGGACTACAATGCTGCGCATGGCCTCAAACAACGCGCTATGGTACCCCCAGTGATAGATGAGCTCCGTAATGCTGGCCGGGAGGTCGGCAGAGAGCTGGTAGGGGCCCAGCAACCAGTAGCATCCACCGTCATCGCTCCACAGATCACGTACAGCTCTCCTGTGAAGAACATGAGAGCTGCCAAGAAGATCGCTAATGAGCTGGAGAACATGGATGGGAAAGAGCTAGGAGAAAGGACGCGCCGAATGTGCGACCTCATAACAGCAGAAAGCCAACAGAAAAGGGCGGCCACTAAGCAGCAAGGGCCAGTGGCGTCAAAATCAGCTCGAGCAACTGCGGGTGCAAACGAGCCGAATGCGCCACCTCGGTAGCAGAGGCAGGCCTCTTCGCCGCATGGTAGTTTGCTCCGCAGTCGGAGGAATAAAGGGGCTGCAGGAGGCAGTCAGAGAGATGAGCCAGCAGTCAACAGCAGGTAGCAAGAGAAACCGACGGTATCAGTTCGGCCGACAATGAGTCAGTGTCTAGGTCCTCAAGCAATTGCGGATAACGATTCAAGGCACCGTATTGAGCAGCTGCAGCAAGATAAATAGCTAGAACACGATGCACCGACGGGTCCATCATGTTTCGGGATGCGCATTCGGCAAGAGAAGTTCCCCAAAGGCTTCACATTGCCCTGGGACACCCGGAAGTACAATGGATCAGTCAAGCGAGAGGATTAGTTGGTCGATTATATGACCGCAGTTGGCATCGCAGGAGGCAGTCGGCGCGTGGCAGTTCGCTATACACCACTCATGCTCCAAGATTCCGCTCGGTCCTGGTTAAACAGTTTGCCCAACAATAGCATCAATTGCTGGAAGGATTTTGATGACACATTTGTTCGCAACTTCACCGGCACGTATGAGCTCCCAGGTCTACCACGACACCTGGCGTTGTGTGTACAAGGAAAGGACGAGCCCCTTCGCGATTACCTTCAGCGGTGATCAAGCTCATAAACACTTGCGAGGGAGTTCATGAAATCCAAGCCATCCAGTACTTCACTGACGCCTTCTTGAATGGGTCACTGTTGAAGCACAAGCTCCTGCGCAAGGAGATCACATCTTTGGCCGATCTGATGGGAATAGCCAATTCATTCGCCGCGTCTGCTCCGTTTCATCCAAGGGCAGTCCTCTGGACAACAACAGCAGCAGTTCGCAGAGGCAGGAGGGCTGAATGGTCCCAATCGGCGTGAGAGGCGCGAGATACAGCGTACCAACAACTTCAACAACAACAACAACAACAACAACAACAACAACAACAACAACGACAACAACAACAACAATAACAAAAATGCCCCCAACTTCAACAACAACAACAAAAACACAGGATTTAACAAGAGGAAGGATGAGCAGCCGGATGCTCAATATGTCAATCGGCAAGTGGCAGTAGTTTCAGCAGCAGGATGAACAAAGGGATGCGGGAGGCAGTCGGAGGCAGAAACCTGCAGAAATACCACAGGGCCCAAACCGGCCCCCATAAACCTTCGAGGACATGATGAAGTAGCCATGCAAAATGCATTGTGGGGTCGGCAAGCCCGCATCCCATACCACTCACCAATGCATTTGGGTAAAGCTCTGTCAGACGGAGGAGCAGGAAACCTCCCACCACCCCACCCCCACATCCAGGTCCCCCACCACCGAATGCGCATCAGCAGTTCCCGTGCCAAGACGCAACATACATGATCTTCACTAGTGAGTCAGACGACAAGGGAAGTCGGAGAGCCCGAGAGAAGGTAGTCAATGCCGCTATGCCAGCAGTCCCCCAGTTAATTAGCTGGTCGGACAGTTTCATCACATGGAGCCAAGAGGACCACCCAGGCGTAATGCCAAACCCAGGCAGCTATGCGCTCGTGGTGGATGCAATTGTGGAAGAACCCTTGTACTCATGCAAAGTCACTAGAACTCTCATTGATGGAGGTAGCGCCATCAACATCTTGTACCGTGATACAATGATCAAGCTCGGCATCAGTGAGAGCGAGCTGGAGCCCAGAAGGACCATCTTTCATGGAATTGTGCCCGGCCTTTCATGAACTCCTTTGGGTCGCATTCGGCTGGAGGTAGTGTTTGGTTCGGAGGAAATTTTCCGCCGCTAGCAGATCTGGTTCGAGGTGGCCTATCTGAGTAGTCCATACCATCTCCTGCTCGGAGCGCCTGCAATCTCAAAGTTCATGCTCAACATGTTCCAGCCCTACCTGAAGATGAAGCTTCCAGGGCCGAATGGTCCCATCACTGTCTGCGACGACTACGAGAAGTCCCTAGAGTGTTCATCCGCTGACTCCAAGCTGGCCGATTCCCTAGTCATTGATGCAGAACGGCGCCAGCTCGACAAGGTCGTAGCAATGGCCCAAGCTCAGATGAAGGCACCCATGCCGAGCACGAAGACCAAGAGATCGAACGATGAGACTGCGTTCCAAGCAGCCAAGGATAGCAAGAGGATTTCGTTGGAACCCTCCAACCCAAGCAAGTGCGTGATCATCGAAGTTTGGCTCAGCAGCAAATAGGAAGGCGAGCTCGTCAAGTTCCTCCGTGAGAACAGGGACATCTTTGCATGGTCCCCACAGGACATCCCAGGAGTATCGAGGGAACTTGCCGAGCACAAGCTTCACATCCGACCTGGATCCAAGAAGATCAAGAAGCCACTTCGGCGTTTTTCCGAGGACAAGAGAAGAAAAATCGGTGAAGAGATCGCCAAGTTGCTCGCAGCAGGATTTATCATGGAAGTGTTCTATCCGGACTGGTTAGCAAATCTAGTTCTGGTTCCGAAGAAGAATGGAACTTGGCGCATGTGTATAGATAACACTTGCCTGAATAAGGCATGCCCCAAGGATCCTTTTGCGTTGACCTGTATTAATCAAGTGATTGATTCTACGGCTGGCTGTCAGCTCTTATGTTTTCTGGATGCCACAAGTGGCTATCACCAGATCAAACTTGTTGTAGAAGATCAAATAAAGACTGCATTTATCACCCCTTTCGGGGCTTATTGCTATGTCACCATGCCCTTTGGCCTGAAAAATGGCGGCGCGACTTACCAGCGTACTATTCAGCGGTGCTTCCGATCTCAGCTAGGTCGGAACATTCATGTATATATAGATGACCTTGTGGTCAAGTCAGTGCAAGGGTCAACCTTACTGGACGATCTCAGAGAAACATTTGCAAATTTGCGTGCTTACAAGATCAACCTCAATCCAGAGAAGTGTGTATTTGGCATTCCAGCCGGCAATTTGCTCGGATTCTTGGTTTCCGAGAGAGGAATTGAGTGCAACCCCGAGAAGATTGCAGAAATCGAGCGGATGAACAAGCCCAGAAATCTCAAAGATGTTCAGAAGTTCACTGGATGCTTGGCATCGCTCAGCCGATTCCTCAGTCGGCTGGGAGAGAAGGCGATTCCTTTGTACCAACTGATGAAGAAGACAGACAAGTTGACATGGAATCCAAATGCAGATGAAGCATTCAAAGAGCTCAAGCGTATGCTATCCATTTCTCCAATGTTATCAACTCCGATTGAGAAAGAGCCAATGATGTTATACATCGCAGCCACCACTAGGGTGATCAACATTGTCATGGTGGTCGAACGTCCTGAAAAGGAAAGGGCACAGATGGTTCAGAGGCCAGTGTACTGTGTCAGTGAAGTGCTCTCGATCTAGAAGCAAAAATACCACCACTACCAGAAGATGTGCTATGGTGTGTACATGGCGGCAAAGAGACTGAAGCCCTGTTTCCAAGCACATCCGATCACAGTTGTCATCTCGTCACCACTGGCAAAAATCATAGGCAGTCGGTATGCATCTGGCAGGGTGGAAAAATGGGCCATAGAGATGTCAAATCATGGTATCAAGTATGAGCCGCATCAACTCTATGTAGTCGTAGTTCAGGATAGCCAAGTCAAAGCTGGCATTTCTGCAATACAATCCCACTTGCCTTTACCTTGATGCATGAGCATGAGTAGTGTAGATCTGATGTAAGTCTTGTTGAGTACGTCTTTGTACTCACGTTTCCTTATTTTATGTTTTAGAGACAAGACCACTGCCCCTAATGGTGGCGTCTACCTCGAGCTCGACGTCGACTAAGTTGTATAGTTCCAGACAACAGCCTGGTTCCTTTGGAGGGTCGTTGTATTTTCTTTCAGGCTTCTTAAGACATTTTTTAACCTTCTCTTCACTAATACATAATTTTCTTCCTTTGTTGTTTGATGTAAAGTTGGATCACAGTCATGTGGTCTCTTCTTGTAATACAACTACTATGTCTTCTCAGTTTAGCAGATGCAATAAAACTATGAGTTTGTGGAGTTCATATTGTGTTACCTGCTGTTATACACTTGGCATGCATGCTGCGTGTATGTTTATATCGTGCATGTCATGTGTGGGGTTCGATTGCTTGGTTGTGTTCTCGCTGGCAGTATTTTTTATAGCCAGGTGGCTCTGAGTTGTGAGCAGCTCAGAGCATCGTGATGCGATTGCGCGTACGGAGATGTCCTCATCTGATCCCGTTAAGTGGCACACTTCGTTGTACGATCAAGCCCGCCCGAGACCCTCACTAAGTGAATCGGGCCGGAGTTGTCTATGTAAATGTTATGGTTCAATCGTCAATATGGTTTAGGCGACTTGTCTATGAGTATGGGATTTCATCACCCATAAGAATTTTGACTTGTGAGCAGACGATGAGGACCCATATGAGTTGATCATCCGGGCCTGGATGGGATGCCCCTCACATTCGAGCTTTCTGAGAGTGTCTTGTACTTGGCCTTGTCTTCTTAGACAAGTGGGTATGGCTCTCGGCTATCCATATGATTGAGTTGTGACTAGAATTACATACGCATATTCCGGGTCCCAACAGTAACCCTTGTATTTGATCTTCTATTATGCATGCTCTCTATTGATATAGGGACTGCACATAAAGTACATAGCTTTTTGTTCATTATAAGGGACCGAGTCGTTACAAGGTCTAAAGGTGTGTTGAGAAACAAAACTGTATGGTCTCAAAATTCAGGACAACTCTTGGATTGAATTTCCATATACTTATTTAGAGAGAAATTCCCATATACTCTGAGGTAATAATACATTAGTTGCAAACTATATTATATAAGCATAGTAGTAGACAATTTCATAGTCATATAGAAGTTTTTGATATTCTCGGTTCTATTCCACATCATTTTTACCTAAATGATAACACCCAAATGTAAGGATTTTGATGTTTTGCTCGGAACGCCTTCTCTACTGTCACCCGAATCTTGACAGTTTTCCCATGCCACATCATCATGAACGAATAGTTCATGGTAGACCGACGATCGCTCATGTTAGCTTAATTCAAAAAAAATTCAAGTTTAATTACGAATATGCTAGACTAGTTTAGTCGTGTGTACTATTAGTTGTGCGTGTCCAAGTGTTTTACCAAAATTAGTACCACTATGTGTTAGACTAGGGCTTAGTTAGCTAGTTTGGGAAGGATTGCATGCACATATGGTAGTCGTGTTTGTTTAGGTTTGGATATATCCTGGTTATGGTTGTCGATGGATATATCTGATAACGTTTACGATCAAGTTCATCATCCTTTACAAAATAGAGATGTGTATTCTCAGTTCTCTCTAGAGACTGCAGGATAAACTTAACTCATGTCCAGTGATTTACTCAAATAACACTCTGGAACCTGTTCTTCTTACTAAGAACTTGAGTCACATTACGTCAAGTACTCAACACTGGCTTATATGACAGAACCTATGACTTAGGCATAGAGGTTGTAGCACATCATTTTTTATTTCATTTAATCATTGTTCTTGAACTGAGATTAAGTCAATACTTCTCCTTGATATACATGTAAGGACTACTTTCTTAACTTCTCCCATTCTGAACTTCTTCAGAATCTTATCTAGGAAAGTATTCCGACTCAATGTTCTTAAATGTAATTATTGATTTTAATGTTTAATACTTATTCAACTTCATTTATGATAGATTCAAATAATCATTAATAATAACTACACCATTCACAATATGTCATCCACATGCAAGAATGTTGTCACGCTCCATCTCAAATATGTCAGTCACATATAAGACCAGGGATAAAACTCACATAACTCCAACTGAAATATGTCCATCACATATTAACTTTGGGAAACTAATCAGAGTTGGGGTTCCGCATCAGATTTTTTTTTCTAACTATCGTTGCCCATAACCCAAGATTTATCTCTCTGTATTACTGTAACAGAAAGACTTGCGAAAACATACCTCAGGGTGTTGTCCGTTGCACGGGAAACGTTCCCGCAAACGTGGTTGATGAAGCTGAATGAAGTTCACAGCCCCTGGATGTGTTAGCACCCTGTCGGGTGGAAGTGCCGCACGTGCAGCACCTCGTAGTACTCGCACACGTACGTAACTCGATGATGACCTCCGTTCTCTGATCCAGCGAAGGTGGCAGAAGTAGAACTCCGAACCGGAGTTTCACCAGCACGACGGCGTCCGTGTAGCAGAGAATCCTCAATTCCACTACAGGATCCTAACAAGGGGAGCCCACCGCGGAAGAGACGGGGGAGGGGAGAATACCGGAGAAAACCGATCTCAATTCGGGAGTCTAATAAATTCCCTATGAATTATTGTGTATTAAATAAGTGCACCCTACCCATCTATATATAGGTGTAGAACAATGCTAGACTCACGCGGTTTTCTGGGAGTTTACGGGCTTGGTATATTTTTAAACGTTTTGATTGGATTAAGGGAGGGGGATAGGCGCCCCCCAGGTTAAAATCAGGGGGCGAGAAAATTAAAGGAAGGTTAAGTAAACCTCCGTAACAGCAAGTCCGTGTGTGTAGTATTATTGGACTAGGGAGGGAGTCAACCCCTCTCCCTTAGCAATATGGGACTAAAGTCCCTTGCTACGGGGAGGTGGTGGGCCAAGGGAGGAGGGGGGCGCACCCCTCATGAGCCCTAGGGCCCATGGAGCCTCCCTCTCTCTCTCTATCTCTTTTCTTTTTCCCTTTTTCCTTTTTATTTCCCCTAATAGGCTTCTTTCACAAAGTAGGCCCATTGAAATTTTTAATTATAAATAAATAATAATTATTATTAATTCATTTAATTAAAAAATAGAACATATTATTTCATCTCCCCGTGATCCGGAACACCTTTTGGCTCACTCTGAACATCCTTCGGACCAACATGGAACATTTCCGGTATGTCTTCCCTTATTCTCCGTAACTCCGATAGTTCCGAGAAGGTCTTCGATATTCATCGACCCCTTAAGTGTGTTACTCTATGGTCCGAGAACACTCCAGTCAAGACCGAGATGAGACCGCGGTCAATGATCACCAGTGGGACCTGGATGCCCATAATGACCCATGTGCATTCCAGATATTAAACTGATTGAACCGTCACATTGTATTTCGTTCCCTTTGTCATCGATACTAGATTAGTTCGATATTCGATCAACGACATCCCATGTCCAATTCAACCTCGGTACCGAAAAATCTTATTTCACTCGTTCCGTGATATTCATCCCCGTGACCTAGTCACACGGTATGCAGCTTTATGCATGTAATCTCATCGAGTGGGCCCTGAGTATATTTCCATTCCATGGATTGACAAATCACGTTCTTGAGTCAAAACTCCTCAACGTATCTCAACGGAATACCTAAGATACACCTTTATGGCCACCATATTTTAGTGAGGTGGTCGGTGTAGGTTAAAGCAGCCAAGGAGATAGTGAATATGCATGATCTCACGGTCTAAGGAACGGTCTACTACATTCTTTAATTACAACACATAACTTTTTATGATTTGATCATGTTGCAATGCTTACGTTGGGTAATGTTCATCACGTCATTCATCTAATGAGGTGACCTCACAGTCAATTGACATGATTGTCCATGATCACGAAAGCACGATCAACAGTTGACCATGAACTAGTTATTGAGAAAGAGGCTAACTAGGAACGTTGGTTATTTCTATACCACACATGTATCATTATTTCACTAATACAGTTCTAGCACAGTATGAAATTGGTTATGAACTTGTTTAGATATATATTGGAATAATCACATATTATTTGCCTCTTGAGCATATATCCAACAGTCTCCCACTTGCACTAGAGTGCAAATAATCTAGCTGCATTTTACCGATCATAATCATCTTATCATATAAGTGTTTATTGATCATGCTTGCTCATGGAAGAGGTTTCTTCAATTATCTATAGTAATTTCATATTCGTATGTTTCCTTTGCAACGGGTATATGTCAACTAGTTTGATATACCACTCACTATCATATAATGTTTGGATATAAGTTTTGCGTGAGAGTGAGACTATTAACTCACATTATTCTCTAATGACATTTGGTTCAGTCTTCAGAAGAACATCCATAGTCATCTATACTCGGAAATACACTCAGCCAGAAGTCTAGAGTTTTACGCCAAACTTTATCCATAAATCTACTTCCTCAAGTAGTTTTATGTTTTGTAGAGTTTTAGTTCGTGAATTCCTGGCTCACATTTCTTTCAATTCTTTGGTGATGTCTCTAATTTACATAGATCCAAAATATTGCTTGCAATTGTAATCTGGTATCACATTCAAGTCTATTATCTTTTCGATAATTTAGAGTATTGTCCTTAGTATTCCTCATATACTGAATGCATGGACTTGATTCAGATTCTGTGTTTTACTCATGAAACACATCGGAACATGTTCTTCTTTAAGAACTTTTGAGTCATTCTGTTGTTGGATTGACATCACATGATTTATGGTGGAATCATATGTGATAGGTCATATGAGATCACATGTCTAAGGACATGGTGTATCCCTACTCTTCCATTAATACATTGCTTGTGATATTTGGATATTTCATCCATTATTTAATTCCTAGATACAAGAACTTGTTTCTTGTCTAGAATATTATTCCAACTTATCTTCGGTTCATGAGACGTATCTTAATCTATCATTATAGATTTCAACGTGTAATGTGCTCGTACTTCATATAAGAGGAATATTCTTGTAATCTTGAGCTTTTTGTGCCTTATTCTCTCTCTATATATAACAATGCATACATATATATGAGATGGTTCTCTATATACACATATCAATGCATGTTTATATATATATATATATATATATATATATATATATACGAGATCATTCTCCACACATATCAATGCATATATGTTTGAGATAATGATTATGCACCCTTTCAAATATATCCATCATATATATTTGTGGTTCAACTTTCATTAAGCTACTATCTTATTCTTATGTCTTACATAATGTAACAGCCCACATGTAATAAGCTGCAAACACCATGTAATTTAGTTTCCTCTGTTGGACTTGTAACTTGGCATGGTGGAAGTTTATGTCATTTCATGTGGTGATTTAAATTTGCATTGGGATTGGAGTCATGTTGGATGGTTTTCTTTTGCATCCAAAGTGGCTCAAGAAGGGTATTGTTGGATTTTTCCTTGCCACTTGCTCACTCCCCTTGATTCCAATCTTGGCCAAGCCTTTTCCTTTGCCTTTGCAAGGGTTTTGGAAGACTCAAAGCATTTTGACTTCATCACAAACAGAATCTCTAGTTCAAAGGTTTTTTGAAATTCAAATGAGCTCACATGTTTGTGGTGGCCAAAAATGCCCAAACCATTTTTAGAAATTCAGGAATAATGCAAGGATAATTCCACATATTTTTATGTGAATTTTGCACTTGTATTTAATCCAGAATTAATCCCTTACCTTTTCTGTTTTTGATAAAATGGAAAAGTCCAGCAACCATTTTCTCTCCACTGCCCCAGGTCGTGCTGGAGGCCCAGCCCATCTTCCCTCAGCCCGCAGCCCAGCTGGAGACCTTTCCTGTCCGTTGGATCCAGATCGGGCGGACCGTGGTCGTCGTCTTTCCAGCGTGTCCACGGTCCCCTCCCCCTCTCTCTCACAGCCGACGCCGGCATCGACGTCGACGCCCGTCGACGTGGCCAGGGAGCCTCCCCCCTTATAAGGAGAGCACCAGGAGCCCCCTCGCGAACCCTAGGTCTCGTTCCCCCCTCCAATTTTCCGCCGCCGCCATCGGGTTCGTCTCCAAGACCTCCCCTGTTCCGCCGGAGCCGAGCTCAATTCGCCGCCGTGCTGCATCAATTCTTGGGCTAGCGCTCTTCTGCGTCGTCCTCGAGCATGACTTGCTTCTTTTCCGTGGCCAGGTCGAAGCAGGGAACAGTGAGGCGCCTCCGCAGCAGTAGCAAACCGCCGCGGACCCCCTTCGTCCCCGGCGACGTCCGGTGACCTCTCCCTCCTCTACGGCTGGGCCGGGACGCACGATGCGACCCACAAGGTGAGCGAGCACCCCCGCCTTCACCCGTAGCCTAGCGTAGCGGTTCATCCACGATAGCAGTAGGTCGTCTGCCGCGTAGCTCGTCGCCGGCGAGGGATTCGTGGTCACCGTGCCGTGGTGCGTCTCGGACGACCTCACGCGTGATCTGCGAGCGTCCAGTGCACATCTTTGGTGCCAAAGGAGCCCTTTTTCGTGTTGTTTTGCTCTGGGTTGCGCCGCGTCTGAATTCTCCAAGTTGCTGCGGTCAGAACCACCATGAAGTTCAGGCGAGCAGGGCATCCGCTCCGGTGAGTTTCAGGTCGGGGCCAGGGCAGCCACGTGACCGTGGCACTCCCCTCTCGCGATTGCAAGCAAGCCCGTGGCCGGAGGCGTCGTGTGCTCGTCGCACGGTTCGCCGGATGTTGGAGGCGCGGGATGCCTGAAGACGAAGTTCAGAGACGCCGCAGAAGTGCTGCTCCGGTGAGGCTAGCGAGCAGTAGGGCTGGAGATAGGAACCGTGGCGCACGTCGTCGCGTAGGGCTAGCTGGCCTCTCGGTTTCGTTCCATGGCGGGGTGGTCGGAGCTGGCCTGTACGCGACGCGAGGTTCGCCGCAAATGAGCGTCGCCGTCGGGGTTCAGAAACGACAGGTGTTCGAAGTTCAGAAGTGCGCTACTGAACCTTACCTAGCCTGCGCAGCGTATGTGTTCAGAAAACGATTCGCAGTGCAGTGGTCGCGAGCAGTGGAGCGAGCGCTGCGTCGTGGGTTCGAGTCCCACTCGCCCCCCCTTTTTTTGATTTAAAACGTGTGGCTGACGTCTGGGCCCCGCTGGTCAGCGAGCCAGGCCGAGTGGGCTGAACCCATTGCAGGCCAGAGGAGTAGCATGGGCCGGTTTCGCCCGAAACCAGCCCATGGAGGCTGCCCTCTGTTTTCTTTTTTTTTGTTTCTTTTCCTTTTCTTTATTTCTTTTCTGTTTAAATTCAAATTTGAATTTGCATTCAAATTCAAATCTGTTTTTGAACCTTTTGGCAAATAGGGACATCCCATATATGTTTTTGGGGTACTTTGAGCTACTGAACACAGTGGTGATATTAATTTTTGCAATTGGACCCTTTATTAAATGAAGCTTGGTCAAAAGTGCAATAAGCCCCCTGTTTAAATTCCTGTTGTGCCAAGTTTGGTCCAAAATTCAAATGACCCATGCCATATATGAATTTTAGGTAATTTGGAGCAAGTAATTGCATGGTGATGATGATTTGCTCATCTGAACCTTTTTCAAAACTCATGTGGTGCAATTTTGCACTCAGCCCCCTGAACCTCAGTTGAATTTGCAACTGCCTTTGCAAATTCAAATGAAGGCATATCATATATGTTTTGGGGTGCTTTTCTGCAAGGATTTCAGCAGTGATGTTATCATGATGGGTTGTGCAACTTTTGAGACAAGGTGTGATCACCTGGTGCAGAAGTTTTCAGATCTGTCTGTCTGCAGCATTTCAACTTCAGTGCATTTGAACTGTTGTCCATCTGATCTTTTCAAGTCAGCCCTAGCATATTGTTATATGCATGGTGTCTGACATCAACCTTTGTTGCTCCTTCCTGTGGGGCAATTTCACCGACACTACTCTGTCTCCGGAATCGTTGTTTTACTTTCCTGTTATTTAATTTCTTGTAATGCTTGTTGATCATGTCATGCCATCATGCTATTTACACCTAAGTTAAGGCTCAGACCAAAGCCATTACAATGTAAATAAAAATGCATATGAGAGTGATGACTTGTCGTCATCACCTTCATTTAAACTTGACTAGACAGGGTCATATCATGTTAATAAAACTTGAACATGCCATCCTTGCTTGAGTTGCATCAGTTGCTTACTTGTGTGCCTTTCTTGCCGGTACCTTACGTTAGCACCTGAGACCGCCGAGGAGACTTACGTGGAGCTGTCCGACACCGAGCCCGAGGGTACCGTGAGTGCTGCTTCGACTACCTTACCAGGAAAGGGGGAGATCTGTGTCATTACTTTATAACTTTCTGCTCATGCCTAGCTGTAGATCTAGAACGTTGTTGCTTGATCCTATCTACCTATATGCCATGTTTAAAACCCATACAACCATGATCCCCACATCCCAGCAAACCATTGTACTGCTAAGTTACCGCTGCTCAGCCATTGCTTAGTATGGATAGAAAACTTGCTGCTTACCCTATATATTTATGGTTGGGATATCATGCTATAAAAGAAGTTGGTTGATATTTATTATTATTAAATGATGTTAATTTATATTCGACGAAAGGTGGAAGGCTGGACTATTCCCGTCTAGTGCTTTGTTCCATTTGAGTCACCTAGGACCCGAGTTCCGGGTATTGTGTTTCTTGACGAGCGTGCCTAATCGTGTGTGGGGTTTTATGGGGCCCCCTTGTCTTACCTGCCTAGCTTCGTACAACTCTAGTGGTGTCCCGAGCTGTTTTACATTTGCAACTGCGTGTGTGTTGGTAGGTACCCCAGCTGTTTTCGAGACAACCCGTGCCAGCGGAGACATGGTTTCTCTCGTTGGACCACACTTGGCGAGCTAGGGGTCCCCTGAATATTCAGGTGTGACTTACCGACCTTAGCCTGACGGTAGAGACCGATTCGAGAGCGTGGCCAGCTTTTGAGTTGGGTGTCGACTCACCGGGGGCCACCCGGAGTTGTGTGTTGTTAGTTAGAGGGACTCTGACGTTCCGGAGTTTCAGGCGCTCACCTAGCCAAGTGGAAACCGGGCGTACATGCGACGTCTATAATGGACAGTTGGTACACCCCTGCAGGGTAAATCTTTTCGAAAAGCCGTGTCCGCGGTTATGGACTACTTGAGACCTACTCCTTGTTCATAGAATAACATCAATGTTAATCATGCTATAAAACTTGACAAGCCGTGTGCGTGCCTTGGTTGTCTTTCTTCGTCCAGGGGGGACCGAGAGAGAAACGAGGTTGTGTTATGTTTGCGTAAGTAGGTGAATAGCCGACCTATGACACGTTTTCAACGTAAATTCTTGGATCTCATCTTTATTCTGATAGAACGTGTAGCCACCTTATATGCTAGTACGGCCGCAAACTGTCTATATCTTTACCTTACCTGTAGCGTTAGTTATTCCGTAATGATATGTTCTCACCCCCGTTTACTTTTCCGCCTTTACCGCTTTGCCTGATCGGCCGCTGCAGTGGACTACTTCCTCGACCCCAGCACTGGACGATACTTCGTGGAGGTGCCTCCGGAGGATGACGACGAGTACGACTACATCGACCAGTAGGATCCTTAGTTGGGCTCAGACGTTCCCGTGGGTGGATTTATGTGTAGCCCTCTCTAGGGCAATTTGGATCTTGACCGTACCCGGTCCATACTTTGAATCCGCTTGATGTACTGATGAGATGTATTCATGTGAGTGTTATATATTCAGACAGTGGCGTTGTATGCCCTGCTCTATTATCTCTATATGTATTTCTTTTCTTGTAGAGTTGTGTTTTTATACCTGTTGTCGAGAATCCGGCAGCGACACGAGTGCGAGTGTCGTGCGCCGGTGGCGTTTGATGCGCTTCTAACTCCGACCGGACGCGAAAGCGACTAGTTAGAGTTAGTACTGCATCAGGCGCCTTACACATAATAATATTGTTCTCAAAGCTCCCACTCAAAAAATGCCATCTACATTCCAAGTTTCTAGGAAGTCTTCAAAGCTCCCACTCAGTCTCACAAAATTGCAGGCCTACTCAATACTTTGATCATTCCAAAACCACTTGATCAAATCAAGGTTGAGAGTTCCTGTCTTGAGGCACTATAATCCATATTTTCAATGAAATATTATTTCGTTATGACTATTGCAATTCACTCTTCAAATTCTAAGTTTAAAGGACACACAATTTCAGGCTTATGGCCTTATGATGCTAGCGAGGAAATACTTCTCGCCCCTCGTTGGTTACCCCAAGTGGAAGGTTGAGATGTAGTGTAGCGGCAAATTTCCCTTGGCAAAGATACCAAGGTTGAGAGCCAATCCAGTAGGACCCCAACAAAGACAAGTAGGTGTCTTCTTCTCTGGCGCTTACAGAAGACGTGGACCTGCACACAACAACAAATAACTTTGCTCCTAGCGAGTACAGAGAAGTTTCCAATCTCTCCAGCCTTGCCGTTTACAAGGGATCAAACACAACAGATAATAGATAGTGATAACTGCAACAAGAAAGTAAAACATGAAGTAAATTGAGGGTGTAAACAGCAGTGAAAATATGCACCGGGGTCCCATGATGTTGACTACTGATGTAACATCTCGCTGGTATTAAGTTGTGAGCCCAACCCAAAGTGTAAACTCAAAGCAAAAGAAAACTTCATTAAAAGAACTTTGTGTAAAGTACACAATCTTTGCAACCGCGGTTACAAGCACTGTTGTTTCCCCCCTTCTGGCAACATCACATCCCCTAGACTCATGTTTTTGTCACTCAAGCTAGTCATCAGGGGGCATGAACCCACAATCATGCATAACGATCCCTCTTGGAGTCACGACCTACTACTTGGCCAAAGTAATAAATAGCAACGGAGAACATGCAAGAATTACTAAAGAACACAAATATAAAAGGAGAAGAACCAAATATATTACTCATCACAATCTGAACATAGTCTCGTAATCCATCAGATCTCAGCAAACTCAACAGAGAAATAGCAGAAAGAATTACATATGTACCTTGATCATGTAGGGAAGCTCACAAGGTCTAATCCATGAAGAACAAAGAGGGGGAGAGGACATCACATAGCTACATATCATGGACCCATGGTCCAAGATGAACTACTCACGGATCATTGGGGAAGCGTCCATGGTGGTGGAGAAGCTCCCGGAGGTCAATCCTCCCTTCGGCAGGGTGCCGGGAAGAGGTCTTCTGGTGCTCCCGATCTTGGAAGCACGATGGCGGCGGAACAGAGGAGAGATCGCGAAAAAGGGTTATGTCCTCGGGGGTTTCGGGACGAAGGAAATATATAGGCGAAAGGTGGCAGCCAGGGGGCCACCACGCGTCCAGGCGCCCCCCCGGCGCGGCGCCACCCTAGGCCGCGCCCACAGGGCTCCTGGAGTCATGGTGGGTCCCCTCTGGCCCCCTTCGGAACTGTGGAAGCTTCCGTTGCGCTGATTTTCTATATATTTTTCCCAGAATTTTTCGGGCATTTTACACAATGGGAAAACCTGAAATAAAAAGACAGCAGAAAACATAAACTGGTACTGGGGTGCACTGAGTTAATAGGTTAGTCCAAATATGATCAAAAGTGTATGAAGGTGTATAAAAATCATAGAAATATCACCCAAAACATGCATCAAGCAAGAAGAAATTATAGATACATTTGGGACGTATCAGCATCCCCAAGCTTAATTCCTGATTGTCCTCGAGTAGGTAAATGATAACAAGCATAATTTATGTGGTGACATGCTTCCAACCATAAAAGAAATTTTAAGTAAAGCAATCAAGGCATGTAATTCTATTCAAGTCATAAAAGTCAAGAGTCTATATTAGCATTGAAACAAGAAACATAAGAACATAAAGGTGCAAGAGCTCTCGCTGTTCGTGACTCGAATGTCTCCAAATGGTGTTTGCGTGCAAGAAGTGGGGGATGGTAATACGAGAGAGAAAATATTTATTTGTTGAGAACTCAATCTACTAAAGTTTCACACTTAGTCTTCTTTGGAATCTTATCTTGACTCGTCCCTAGACCACTAGCCAGGTACAAGTCAAAATGATCCACTCCCTTTCGACATTTTGAGCACTCATGCACTGGATGAGCGTAAGCAAGAAAATTGACACTTAGGATGGAAAAGAGAGAGAGAGATGGTGGATGAGGAAGAAAAAAAGGAGTGAAAGGCTCACATAAATGAGGACAATCATATGCAAGAGAAAGCCAAATGATAGATATGATGTGAGGTGTAGGGATTTCCATGCAACGAATGCACATATGAGCTATGGAAAGCTCTCCAATGGAACTAGTGGGGGTGAAACCAACTTGCTTGCTCAAGAAGACCGAGAGGTCATTTGATGATGCTCCTAATTGGAATATACAAGCCAAGTTATATAGTGTAAAGTTTCCCACACAGCTATATGCATATATGATCATCTCTATGGAGTACAAGATACAAGAGGGAGTACGAGTGTGGATCTCTCAAAAAGGAATAGTAGTTTTGCCCCTTCTTTCTTTTTATTTTCTTTTCCTCTTTTTTTCTATTTTTTGTATTTTTGGTGGCCTCAATGGCTCTTTCTATTTAACTCTCATTTGTACTCTTTGGGATCTTTTAATTTGTCCTCTTTGGGATCTTTTCCTCACTTATGGGCAACACTCTATTTTACAAGGAGTATAGGAGATCTTTCACACTTTACAAAAGTACTCAGCATAAAGAAGATGTAGCTATCATGATGTATGCAAATGTATGCTTCTGCCAGTGTAGCCGGAACATGTATGACATGAAGATCAAGTCATGAGAGGATGGATGTTGCATGGCAATATATCTCGGAAAGGCTATGAAAATGCCTTGATAGGTAGGTATGGTGGTTGTTTTGAGGAAAGATATAAGGAGGTTTATGATGAGAAAGTGTATCATGCCAAGGGTTTGGATGCACCGGCGATGTAGACGCCAACTCTCGGAGTGAGAAGAGGGCAATGCACGGTACCGAAGAAGCTAGAAAATATGGGAAGGTGGAAGTGTCAACTTTAGAATACTTACATTGGTCCGAAGAACTCATGCACTTATTATCGGTAACTCTCAATCTAATCAGGAGGTTCACAAAGAGACAAGTACCCCGAGGAGGAGTGTATGGGGGTTTGGTTATCCTTGCGCATCCTCGACTCTTGGTATGTGAGTGTACTCCAATATCCGGACCCTCCAAAGATTAGTGATCCATCTAGTAGCTAGAGTTATCAACTAGTTTTTGTAGTTTTTTGAAAATAAACACGGATTGCCGAAAATACGATATCTATCACTAATAGTCTAGAGCTCTTGACACCAAAAGTTCAAACATTACTCACAACAGTACCTCAAAACTATTGCAAGTTACTACTACAATTCAATAGCAACCTCAATTACCTACTTTAAGTCAAGACACAACTCAGTGCAACAAGCCAACTCTCTAAACAAGATAAACATGAAAACTCAAGAGAGTTCCAGCAACAAATTAAAGAAAAGATCTTAAAAATATAAGCATGAAAACTAAGAGCTAAGTATGACAGCAGCTACGAAAAGATAAAGAACACACAACAAAAGAAAGATAAGGATGAAAATCCTATGATGTGTTCTAGTTTAAGTGGAGCGTGTTTCTCTCCCACACAAAGAAAGTTTGGTTCTAACTTGTTATGAACAACAAACAAAGCTAAAGAAAACTAAAAAGTAAACCAAAGAGCAAGACGCTCCAAGCATAGCACATAACACATGAAGTGATAACAATATAGTGTAATGAAGGACGAACTGATAATTGTTGATGAAGAATAGGATGCACGGGGGCATCCCCAAGCTTAGACACTTGAGTCTCCTTGAATATTTCTTGGGGGTGCATGGGGGCATCCCCAAGCTTGAGCGTTTCACACTCCCGGATCTTCTTTCATCATCTTCCCTCGCACACTTGAAAACTCCCTTCATACATAACTCATCATAAGCTGATTAGGGAGGTTAGTACCCACAATAAAACAATTTTCCTCTACTGGAAATAAAGATTTTCTTGAAGGTCTAATGTTTCTGAAGACCGCCAAAAAAAATTTGCAAAGAAAAAGCTAGCGCAAGACTTGCAAAACTGAGGAAAGGCAAAATGTGGCAGAATCTGAGAAAAACAGACCAGCAGGTAGTAAATAATTTTTTTGGGGTACTTCTGCAACTCAAATCGAAAAACTCAGAACAGACTACCGAAAGCTAATTGTATAGAGCATGCTGTCAAAACAATTCAGACCAAAAAGATGATCTAGTGATTTATCGTCAATTTTTCCTTCCAAGGACATAATCTTTTTTCTGGAGAGCATGTCACAACATTTGAACGTTCTTGCAATCGGCGGCTAAACTTAGCACAAAGCTTGAAAATAAAGATACAATGATGTTGCTATAGTACTAGCAATCATCAAGACCACTAAAAACAGAAGGAAAATTATCTTGGGTTCCGTCCCAACAAGCACTTTCTTTTACTCCTTTGAGCTAGGCACAAAGCAAAAAGAAGAATCAAAGGTCACTGAAATCATCAGAATCATAAAAACCTTCAAAATGATCTTCAACAAGTTCATTCTTATTTTTCCTAGGGAAGAGGTACATACCTTTCTCTTTACCACGTAAGCGTATGTGGCCCTTACCAATATTAATGAAGACCTTCACGCCTCGGAGGAAGTCCCTTCCAAGCACTATGTTACCTTGGTTTGGCTCCGTGATGATGAAATCAACTGTTGCAATCCTTTTAAGGAATGCAACTTGGACGTCCATTACCTTTCCTTGGATCTAAGAAATATCTCCATTAGCATGTTCATGATAAGATGAAAATTGTCCATGTTTAGTTTCACAGAATCATACACTATTATTGGCATTGTAGAAACCATGGATCCAATATCACAAAAAGCAAGGAAGTCTTGGTTAGAGATGCTAATTCTAACAAAAGGATCCCAATCATCATCTATCTCCAACATATCTTTCTTGTTGACCTTAGGTTTCTCTACCTTCCTCAAGTCTAGAGCATCCATTCTCCTTTCCAGAATAGCAAGTCTATCTATAGCAGTATCAAAACTATGATCATAAACAAAATAACTAGATAGACCATGAATAATATCAAGAGCTCTATCTTCATAGCACTCTAATAAATCTCCTTCAGCTATAATTTCAGGAGAGTGTTTACACCACTTAAAAAGACCATGGTAAAAATTTCTAAGCACAATTTTTATAGGTATCCAAGGCATAATTCTCCTATGTGCATCAGAAATTTTGTCCCATGCCTTCTTCATATTTTCTCCATCCCTTTGATGGAAATCTAGAACTTCCGATTCCCTCAAAGCACCAAGTCCTAACATGCTTCACTAAGCAGAAAGGACTACTAAAAGCAAGATAAATAATTTTTTGTGATTTTTGTTAAAGGACGCTAAAGCAAAAACTGAAAGGTAAACTAACAAGACTAAAAAGCAAAGATAAAAGATAGCGTGCAACTCCCCTATATTGTACAGTGGAGTCCCCGGAAATGGAGCCAGAAATTTGCTTGATCCTAGCGAGGACATACTTCTCGCCCCACGTTTGTTACCCCAAGTGGAAGGTTGAGATGTAATGTAGCAGCAAATTTCCCTTGGCAAAGATACCAAGGTTGAGAGTCAATCGAGTAGGACTCCTGCAAAGACAAGTAGGTCTCTTCTGCTCTAGCGCTTACAGAAGACGTGGACCTGCACACAACAACAAATAACTTTGCTCCCAACGAGTACAGAGAGGTTGTCAATCTCTCTAGCTTTGCCGTTTACAAAGGATCAAATGCAACAGATAATAGATAGTGATAACTTCAACTAGAAAGTAAAACAGGAAGTAAATTGAGGCTGTAAACAGTGGTGGAAATCTGGACTGAGGTCCCATGATGTTCATTAGTGATGTCTCTCTCCCAAAAGACGACAAAAAGCTATGCAAGGTAAACAAATTACAGCTAGGCAATTGACAAGATTACGGGCGCACACCAATGCTAACTATGCTACAAAAGAAAGGAAGAGGCTCAAAAGCATGGGAAGTACGCCAAAACAAGTAGACCGAAATCCATCTACATCTACTCACTAATCATCTACCTTGAAGTATCTATCCAGAATATCTCGCTGGTATAAAGTTGCGAGCCCCACCCAAAGTGTAAACTCAAAGCACCAGACAATTACATTAAAAGAACTTTGCGTAAAGTACACAATCCTTGCAACCGCGGTTACAAGCATCGTTGTTTTCCCCCTTGTGGAAACAACACATCCCCTAGACTCATGTTTCTGTCACTCAAGCTAGTCATGAGGGGGCATGAACCCACAATCATGCATAACGCTCCCTCTTGGAGTCACTACCTACTACTTGGCCAAAGCAATAAACATCAACAGAGAACATGCAAGAATTATTCAAGAACACAAATATAAAAGGAGAAGAACCAAATTTATTACTCATCACAATCTGAACATAGTGTCATAATCCATCAGATCCCAAAAAACTCAACATAGCAACAACAGAAAGAATTACATATGTGCCTTGATCATGTAGGGCAGCTCACAAGGTCTAATCCATGAAGAACAAATAGGGGGAGAGAACATCACATAGCTACTGATCATGGACCCATGGTCCAAGGTGGACTACTCACGGATCATCGGGGAAGCATCCATGGTGGTGGAGAAGCTCCCGGAGGTCAATCCTTCCTTTGTCAGGGGTGCCGAGAAGAAGTCTTCTGGTGCTCCCGATCTTGGAAGCGCGGCGGAACAGAGACGAGATCGCGAAAAAGGGTTCTGTTTTTTAGGGGTTTATGACAGTGGGTTACACCACCGCCTTTCAATTAATAAATGGAATGGGTACAGAGAGTTGGGGGAGTTACATTTGGGGGTGGTGGGAGGGGGGAGGGAGAGAGGGGAGAAAAGAACAAAAGAGACTAATACAAGAGAAAAGTTATTACAAAGTTCGGACCAGGTTAGTGATAAAGGGCTCTAGGCTATCCTTTGTCCTGTTCTTAAGGAGGAAGAAGTCCTGTTTAAACCTCGCTGCCCAAGAATCCACCGAAGGCGGCAGTCCTCGGAAGTGCTTGTTGTTCCTCTCCTTCCAAATGCTCCACGCAGACACCACGAAAACCTCCATGAAATGGGGGCCTGAACAGCTGTCCTTGCCAGCATGGACTAGCTCCAGTCTGTCACCCTGGATGGGCCAAGATATACCCAGCCTGTTCCAGCACGCCTGGCTGAAAGGACATCGAAAGAAGAGGTGTTCGACTGTCTATTCGGGAGGGTTTGCACACAAAAGGCAGCCAAAGTTATCATCCTGAATGATGAATTTCCTTCGCCGCAAGACGTTTCTGATGTTCAAGCGATCTGCTAGCAGCAACCAAACGAACACTTTCCACTTGTTGGTGCACTTGGATCTCCAAATCCAATTAAACGCTGGATCTGCTTGCTCATCTCTGAAGCAGTGTAGGTAGTAATTTCTCGATGTGAACCTATCTTTCCCCCACACACTTACCCACACATCAGCAGCCCCAGCCTGAAGATCAACCCCTATAGTGAGTGATTGCATCGCAGTTAATTCCTGCATTGCAAGGCCAGACAGGGGAAACAAGAAGTTATCACCTAGGGTATTTCCCGTCAGAAGTTGTTTGACAGAAACATATTCATTCGCAGCAAACGAAAAAAGTCTAGGATGGAATTCAACCACTATCTCATCAAGCCAAAGATCTTTCCAGAAGAGGGTAGATGATCCATCACCCACACACACTCGGGTTACAGCTCTGTATATCGGCACAAGCTGCATTAGGTCCCGGAACCAGAACGACCCGCGCAACCCTGTCGCATGAGGCACTGTCTGGTTGTAGTGGGTCTCCCACACCAGCTTGACCCAAGGGACATCTAGCTTGCTATACATTTTGTGAAGTTGTCGCAGAAGGAGCCCTTGGTTTTGGAGTTGCAGATCAATTACTCCTAGTCCACCTTTGATTTTTGGTCTACAGACAATTTTCCATGGCACCGGCGACAACATTTTGGTTTCACCCTCATGCATTTTGGACCATAGGCATCTCCTACGGACTTTGTCTAAGTGTTCGATCACAGTGGCCGGGATCTTCAGGGAACACATGGTGTATACGGCAAGGGAGGTGACCACAGAGTTTACCAGAGTGAGCTTTGAGCCGTAGTCTAGGAGGGAGGCAGCAGTGGAAAGCTTCCTTTCCAAAGACGACACCAAAGGCATAAAGTCAGACACCGTGGGTCTAGTGGTGCCAATGGGCAGACCAAGACACGTGAACGGCATTTTGCCGATCGAACAGCCCAGCAAAGCGGCTAGCCGACCAGTGAGATCAACATCGGTGTTGATCGGGACCAATGTTGATTTGTGGAAGTTGATACGTAGCCCCACCGAAGTTGCATAATCCTGTAGGGTATTTTTGATCTTAACAAGTTGGTCAGGAATGGCTGGCACTACCAAAATTCGTATCGTCCGCATATTGGATCACTGGGTAATCTTCCTGCGCCACTGGGATGGGGAGGCTGAGCTCCCCCAGTCTGTATTGATGATTGATGGAAGCCTGAAGTAAGTCCGCCGCTGGGAAAAATATTAGGGGTGAGAGGGGATCACCCTGGTGTACACCTCGACGGCAAGGGAATTTTTTTCCCGGAGTACCATTGAGCAGTGATACGTCCTAAACGTATCTATAATTTCTTCTTACTCCATGCATGTTTTGTGTGATATTGCTATGCGTTTGATACACTTTCATATCTTTTTATAACATATTTTGGAACTAACCTATTAATGGTTGCAAGAGTGCACAAGTTCTTGTTTTTGTACTTTATGTGTAGGAATTACTTGGATAAATGAAAAATCACAAAAAAAAGCCTTGTAGGAGTTGGACTCTAACTCTCCCGAAATCTGTCCCCACCAGACAGGTTTAAAAGATCGCCTTGGAAACGCTAGAATACGGTCTCAAACGAAAAAACGTAGAACTACAAAGTTGTAGGTAATTTTTTTCCGGAGGATTTAAACATAAAATTCGGCCCAATCGGAGTTCGGATGCTCCCTCCAGGCCCGAAATACAGAAGACATAATCTGGATGACAGGAATACGAGAGTCTATATAAAGAGAGGAAACTTAGGTCAAAGGGCACCACGAAATTTCCTCCCCCTTAGCAGCCGTCTTGAGGGGGAGATCAATCTCCACAGCAGCACCATCTCCAAGGAAGAAGAAGGGGGCCAAGGGCCGCTGCCCCCAAGGGCCGTGGCCACCGCCGTGGCCGTGGCCGTGGGTGCCGCCGCCGCCTTGGCCGCCGCCGTTGCCGTGTCCTTCATCTCCTTCGGGCTGCACCTCTCCATCAACAACTCTCTCTCTCTCTCTCTCTCACCATGTCCATGTGTGAGTAGTTCCCTCGGGGCTAAGGCTTGTATCTTGATCTATGTGGTTTCTCTCTCTCTCCCATGATGTGATATTTGTTGTGATCATACGCTATGTTAATCTAGGGTGATCCCATGATATTTCCCCTTCCTCTATGTATTGGATTGATGTACTCAATTGATCTTATCTAGTATAATCCCCGAGACCAAGGTGACAGCGGTCTATTGGACATGGGTTAGAAGAATATTATCATGAGTGATTTCCTCTTTTGTGTGTGGATTGAAGATTGAGAGTCTCTTGGTGCTTGTCTTTGACTATCCTTGAGATATGTTCTGGTGATTGTTGTACTCTCTTTGGATGGCCCGGTGACATTGGGAAATCCATAGATTGAGAACTATGAACTTTCAGGTGTGCTTTTGTAGACCTACATAATTCTCATCCTCTCTTGACCACAAAGGAATGACCTCCAAGTGCGTCTCCATTGCATGTTTTATGGGAAATATCATGTGATTAGACTATGTGAATGTTGTTGAGAGTTGCCACTAGTGAAAGTATGAACCCTAGGCCTTGTTTCCATCATTGTTACACCGTTTGCACTCACTTTTGTTACATGTTTGCTTGCTGCACTTTTTATTACAGATTTATATTACTTTGTTTAGCCACACCTATCACCCATATTTTACCATCTCTTCGCCAAACTAGTGCACCTATACAACTCCTAGTTGTATTAGGTGTGTTGGGGACATAAGAGACTTCTTGTATCTTAATTGCAGGGTTGCTTGAGGGAGACCATCTTCAACCGCTACTTCCCTGAGTTCGATAAACCTTAGGTCATCCACTTGAGGGAAATTGCTGCTGTCCTACAAACCTTTGCGCTTGGAGGCCCAACATAGTCTACAAGAATAGAAGCGTGCGTAGACATCAAGCTATTTCTGGCGCCGTTGCCGGGGAGGTAAGCGTTGAAGGTATATCTTTAGATCTTGTAATTAATTCTTTTTGTTTCTTGTTTTTATTTTCACTAGTTAGGCTTATGGAAAACAAAAAAAATGAGAGAGCTTTATGAGCTCTACCTTGAATTCGGTCATGAAGTGTTTGAAGAGAAAATAAAAAATCCTATGGAACTTTATTTGCATACTCTTCATGATTGCAATGTTACTAGTATGTCTTCTTTGAATACCTTTGATGCTAATGATATGCATAGTTATAAGCTTGGGGATGCTACGTTTTATGAAGATGATCTTTTTAGCCCCCCAAGTTTTGATGAAGAAATTTACTTTGATGATACTTTGCCTCGTATCTATGATGATTATTGTGATGACACTTATGCTATAAAGAATAAATGTTTGGAAGTGTATCATGATAAGAATAATTCATGTGATAGCTATTTTCTGGAGTTTTCTCCCACTATTACTAATGAGAAGGATTTTGCTTATGTCGAGAGTAACAAATTTTCTATGCTTGTGAATCATGATAAGAATTCTTTATGTGATACTTATATTGTTGATTTTATTCATGATCCCACTGAAAATTATTATGAGAGGGGAACATATGCTTATAGATATTTCAATAATATCAAGTTCCCTCTCTTTATGTTGAAGGTTTTGAAGTTGCACTTATTTTGGCTTCCTATGCTAATATCTTTATGCTTCAATGAGTTTTTCCTCTACAAGATCCCTTTGCATAGGAAGCATGTTAGACTTAAATGTGTTTGTTATTTGCTTCTTGATGCTCTCTTTTGTTCTTCAACTCTTATTCCTTATTCCTATGAGAGCATCATTAAAATCTTAAGCCTATCTTTATGGTTATAAAGAAAGAGCTCTAGGGAGACAACCCTTGTTATCTTTATTTTAAGTTTTTACTTTCAGTTTTTAGTGGTCTTGATGATTGTTACTACTGTAGCAACGTCATTTTATCTTTATTTTCAATCTTTGTGCCAAGTCTAGCCTCCGATTGCAAGAAAGTTCAAAAGTTGTGACATGCTGTCCAGAAAACAGATTCTATCCTTGGACGGAAAAATTAGCCTAAAATCACCAAATCATAATTTTAATCTGAATTGTTTTGACAGCGTGGTCCATACAATTGACATTCGAGCGTCTGCTCTGAGTTTTTTGATTCGAGTTGCAGAAGTACGCCTAAAAAATTCTTTACTACCTGCTGTTCTGTTTTTCACAGATTCTGCCACGTTTTGTCTCTCCTAACTTTGGAAATCTTGAGAAACAATATCTCTTCAAGAATATCTTTATATCCAGTGGAAATTTTTTATTTATTAAGGGTACTAACCTCTCTAATCAGCTTATGATGAGTTATGTATGAAGGGAGTTTTCAAGTGTGCGATGGAAGATGATGAAAGAAGATTCGGGAGTGTCAAGCGCTCAAGCTTGGGGATGCCGCCATGCATCCCCAAAAAATATTCAAGGAGACTCAAGCGTCTAAGCTTGGGGATGCCCCCGTGCATCCCCTTATCCATCAACAATCATCAGTTCGTCCTTCGTCTCACTATATTTTTATCACTTCATGCGTTATGTGCTATGCTTGGAGCGTCTCGCTTTTAGGTTTTATTTTTAGTTTTCTTTAGCTTTGCTTGCTGCTCATAACAAGTTAGATACCATCATACTTTTTGTGGGAGAGAAAATAGCTCCACTTTCAAAATCTAGAACACATCATAGGATTCCTCATACCTATCCTTTTACTGTTGTGTGTTCTTTATCTTTTCGTAGCTACTGCCATGTTTAGTTTTAGTTTTAGTTTGTCCTTAGCAAGAGCCTTGGCTTTTGTTTAGTTTGTTGCTGGAACTCTCTTTAGTTTTCATGTTTATCTTGTTAAGAGAGTTGGTTGTTGCACTGAGTTATGTCTTGTCTTGAGAGTAGGTAATTGAGGTTGCTATTTAATTTTAGTAGTAACTGGCAATAGTTTTGAGGTATTGATGTGAGTAATGTTTGAACTTTTGGTGTCAAGAGCTCTAGCCTACTAGTGATAGGTGTCGTATTTTGGGCAATCCGTGTTTATTTTTGAAAAACCTACAAAATTAGTTGAGAACTTTAGCTACTAGATGGATCACTAATCTTTGGAGGGATCGAATATTAGAGTACACTCACGTACCATGAGTCGAGGATGCGTAAGGATAACCAAACCCCCATACACTCCTCCTCGGGGTACTTGTCTCTTTGTGAACCTCCTTATTAGATTGAGAGTTACCGATAATAAGTGCATGAATTCTTCGGACTAATGTAAGTATTGAAAGTTGACACTTCCACCTGCTCATATTTGCTAGCCTTTCCTGTGACGTGCATTGCCTCCTTACTCCGAGAGTTGGCGTCCACCTTCGCGGGTACATCCAAACCCTTGGCATGATACGCTCTGTCATCATAAAACTCCTTATATCTTTCCTCAAAACAGCCACCATACCTACCTATCAAGGCATTTCCATAGCCTTTCGGAGATATATTGCCATGCAACATCCACCTCTTCATGACTTGATCTTCGTGGCATACATGTTCCGGCTACACTGGCAGAGACATACATTTGCATACATCATGATAGTTATATCTTCTTTATGTGAGTATCTTTGTAAAGTGTGAAAGATCTCCTATATTCTTGTAAAATATAGAGTGTTTCCCTTAACTGAGGAAAAGATCCCAAAGAGGATAAAATCAAAAGATCCCAAAGAGGACAAATGAGAGGTAAATAGAAAGAGCCATTGAGGCCACCAAAAAAATACAAAAAATAGAAAAAACAGAAAAAGAAAGATAAAAAGAGAGAAGGGGGCACACTACTATTCGTTTTGAGAGATCCACACTAGTACTCCATCCTCTATCCCTTGTACTCCATATAGATCATCATCATGCATATAGCTATGTGGGGACCTTCACACTATAGAACTTGGCTTGTATATTCCAATGATGAGCCTTCTCAAACGAGCTCTAGGTCTTCTTGAGCAAGCAAGTTAGATGCACCCCCACTAGTTCCCTTGGAGAGATTTTAGCTCACATGTGCATCCGTTGCATGGAAATCCCTACTCCTCACATCATATCTATCATATGGCCTTCTCTCGCCTATGATTGTCCTCATTGATGTGAGCCTTTCACACCTTTTGTCTTCCTCCTCCACCTTCTTTCTGTTTCGCATTTTAGGTGTCAACTTTCTTGCTCATGCTCATCCATTGCATGAGTGCTCAAAATATCAAAAGGGAGTGGATCAGTTTGACTTGTACCTGGCTAGTGGTCTGGGGACGAGTCAAGATAAGAATCCAAAGGAGACTAAGTGTGAAACTGTAGTAGATAGTTGTTCTCAACAACCTTTTTTCTCTCTTTTCCCAGTGCCCTGCTTGCACGCAAACACCATCTGGAGAAATTCGAGTCACGGACAGCGAGAGCTCTTGCACCTTTATGTTCTTATGTTGCTTGTTTCAATGCTAATATAAACTCTTGCTTGTTAAGACTTGAATTGAATTGCATGTTTCGATTGCTTTACTTTCAAAGTTCTTATATGGTTCCTAGCATGTCACATCATAAATTATGCTTGTTATCATTTACCTACTCGAGGACGAGCAGTAATTAAAATTGGGATGTTGATACGTCCCAAACGTATCTATAATTTCTGCTTGCTTCATGCATGTTTTGTGTGATATTGCTATGCGTTTGATACACTTTCATATCTTTTTATAACATATTTTGGAACTAAATTATTAATGGTTGCAAGAGTGCACAAGTTCTTGTTTTTGTACTTTATGTGTAGGATTACTTGGATAAAGGAAATTCACAAAAAGAAGCCTTGTAGGAGTTGGACTCTAACTCTCCCGAAATCTGTCCCCACCAGACAGGTTTTAAAGATCGCCTCAAAAATGCTAGAAAGCGGCCTCAAACGGAAAAATGTAAAACTTCAAAGTTTTAGGGAATTGTTTTCCGGTGGATTTAGATATAAAATGCGGCCCAATCGGAGTTAGGATGCTCTCTCCAGGCCCAAAATACAGAAGACGTAATCTGGATGACGGTAATCCGAGAGTCTATATAAAGAGAGGAAACCTAGGTCAAAGGGCACCACGAAATTTCCTCCCCCTTGGCAGCCATCTTGAGGGGGAGATCAATCTCCAAAACAGGACCATTTCCAAGGAAGAAGAAGGGGGCAAGGGCCGCTGCCCCCAAGGGCCGTGGCCACCGCCATAGCCGTGGCCGTGGGCGCCGCCGCCGCCGTTGCCGTCTCCTTCATCTCCTTCGGGCTGCACCTCTCCATCAACAACTCTCTCTCTCTCACCATGTCCATGTGTGAGTAGTTCCCCTCGGGGCTAAGGCTTGTATCTTGATCTATGTGGTTTCTCTCTCTCTCTCACATGATGTGATCTTTGTTGTGATCATAGGCTATGTTAATCTAGGGTGATCCCATAATATTTCCCCTTACTCTATGTATTGGATTGATGTACTCAATTGATCTTATCTAGTATAATCCCAGAGAACAAGGTGACAGCGGTCTATTGGACATGGGTTAGAAGAATATTATCATGAGTGATTTCCTCTTTTGTGTGTGGATTGAAGATTGAGAGTCTCTTGGTGCTTGTCTTTGACTATCCTTGAGATATGTTCTGGTGATTGTGGTACTCTCTTTGGATGGCCGCGTTGACATTGGGAAATCCATAGATTGAGAACTACGAACTTTGAGGTGTGATTTTGTAGTCCTACATAATTCTCATCCTCTCTTGACCACAAAGGAATGACCTCCGAGTGCGTCTCCATTGCATGTTTAATGGGAAATATCATGTGGTTAGACTATGTTAATGTTGTTGAGAGTTGCCACTAGTGAAAGTATGAAGCCTAGGACTTGTTTCCATCATTGTTACACCGTTTGCACTCACTTTTGTTACATGTTTGCTTGCTGCACTTTTTATTAAAGATTTATATTACTTTGGTTTGCCACACCTATCACCCATATTTTACCATCTCTTCGCCGAACTAGTGCACCTACACAACTCCTAGTTGTATTAGGTGTGTTGGGGACACAAGAGACTTATTGTATCTTAATTGCAGGGTTGCTTGAGAGAGACCATCTTCAACCTCTACTTCCCTGAGTTCGATAAACCTTAGGTCATCCACTTGAGGGAAATTGCTGCTGTCCTACAAACCTTTGCGCTTGGAGGCCCAACATAGTCTACAAGAATAGAAGTGTGCGTAGACATCAAGCAGCACCGAGGACTTGGCCGTGGAGAAAATGTTGTCCATCCACCCTAACCACCTCTCGTCGAAACCCATGGCTCTCGTGATCTCGATCATGGGTTTATGTTCAGTCGTATCGAATGATTTGGAAAAATCCATTTTGAGGACAACTACTTCTTTACCCGAGCACTGACATTGATGGAGGTATTCGAACGCCCAGGCTAAGAAATCTTGGATCGACCTACCCTTTAGAAAACCATATTGGTTGCGGTGGACAATACTAAGTATGACTTTCTGCAACCGGTTTGCTAGGATTTTGGTGATCAGTTTGAGGCAACAGTTGAGTAGCGTGATTGGCCGAAAGTCATTGGCAGTTTCGGGAGAGGGGATCTTGGGCATTGATGCTCTCAAGGTTAAACCCACCTTCATGAAAATCCTGGCACAGTTTATAGAAGTCCCCTTTGATCACATGCCAGCAGTTCTTAAGAAATCCACCACTAAAGCCGTCAGGGCCGGGGGCACGATCATTCGGCATGTTCCTAACCACATCATTGATCTCCTTGGTTGTGAAAGGAACCGATAGCACATCCAACCCCTCTACTCGTTTCAGCAGGCGCTGGAGATCGAGCACAATGTTGGTAGGGAAGCAATAGCCATCCGGGAGCCGCAGGTGATCCGTGACCACCAGGCCATCCGGGAGCCGCAGGGAAGCAATAGCATTACGCCTGAATCTTTCAGTGGCCACCCGATGGAAAAATTTGGTGTTTCCATCCCCAAATTTAAAGTATCTGATGGTGCAACGTTTCTTCTAGTAAAGTTTCTTATGATTGAGCAGTGCAAGCAAGTGCTTCTTCAGAATACGCTGGAAGTTTGCTTCTGGTATGGAAAGAGGCCTTCTATCCTCAAGGGAGTCTAACTCAGCGAGAGTGTTGTCGGAATTCTCTATGAGAACTGTCAGTCGAGATATGTTTTTACTCCACTTTTTCAGCTCATAGCGCAGATTTTTGAGTTTCTTGCAGATAAGAGCAGCAGCGTTTGGGGCATAGCACGGTTTGGACCAAGATGTTTGCACAACTTCAGAGAAACCGGGGTGGGATAACCAAAATTCCTCGAACCTAAAGATCTTATAGCGAGGAATGCGTGTTTGGATACTGACATAACAAGGGGTATGGTTTGACACCGGCTTCCCTAACGGTAACACCACCGTGTTGGGGTACTTGGCTGACCAATTAACAGAAGTGAAGTGCCAATCTAACTGTTCTAACAGGGGATCAGGTTGCATATTACTCCAAGTATAAGATCTGCCGTTGATCGGGATTTCCACCAAGGATTGAGTACGGAAAAAATCATTGAAAGTCAACATGTCCATAGCATTACTGTAATAGCCCAGATTTCACAAAAATTAAAATTTTTTTTTTCGGTGTGAATTGTTTGATTGTCTGCATTGTTTGCGGTGTTTGCATCCCCGATTTATCGATCGGCGATTATTTTTTTCCCTCTTATCTCGTACCGGACGGAGATGGCCCTTGCCACCCTGACACTGGACCTTTGCGACACCGGGTTTCACCCGATCACCGTCAAAAAACCGCACGAGACCAGCCGTAGCCAACAGAACGAAAAACCCCGTTTAATAAGTAAACGAGATATTTTTATAGCGCGCCGGAAAGTGTTCTCGGAGTGGTTCGAGCGCGAGGTGAACTCCTCCGGCTCGACGCGCTGATCGCGTAGTTCGAAGTTTTACCCGAATAGGAGGTCCTGCGGACCCCCAGCGGTCAGAAACGTAAACACCGCGCCTACGAGAGAAAAACCGGGTATGTTTTTGCAAACTGCCAGCCACCTGGGCTATGTAAAGACCACCACACTCCCACCCCTTTCTAGGGTTTCCGTAGCCAAAAATTGCAGCCACCCCCCTCACAATGTCCAGATCTGCCCCAGTTTTTCCCCAATTCCCGAAACCCTAGCCCCTGGGCATTTCTGGCCGTCAGATCTGAAGATTTGAGGCTCCAGATGTGCCACGTAGCCCCCTCCCACCTCTAGGCGGATCTGGGTCCCGCCGGGCCGCCGCCCGGGCACGATCTAGGCTTGGAAGCCCTCAGCCGCCCGTCTCCTCGAGCCGCCGCGCCGCCGTTGCTCCGGCGAGTTCGCCGAGCCGCCGCCCCCCAGGTCAGCTGCCGCACCTCCTCGCCTCTCCCTCCTCCATCCTCAGCTCGACTTCTTCTCTCATGCGGCCGCCGCGACGCCATGAGACCTTCCCCCGAGCTCCCCCGTCCTTTGCCAAGGCTCGGTCCGCGCCGTCCCAAGGCCCGAGCTCGACCTCACCCCCCCTAGGCCATGTCCGGCGACCCTGCGACACCGCCAGGCCAACCGCGCCCCTCTCTACCTCCTAGTGCGCCATCCTGCGCCGCCACGACCGCTTGCCGTCACCGGCGACGGAGCCGCCGCCACTGTTGTGGAGCTCGGCCCCGATCCAATCCAGGATCGGGCGCGCGAGGCCACCGCTGCTGTGGGTTGGCGCAGCCCATGGCCCACCCACTGTCGAAGGCCTAGCCGGCCTCTCTCCCGCAGCATCTTGGGCCGGCCCGATGGATGAGGCCCGCATGCTTTTTTTATTTCCTGAGATCCCTGTGAATTTTGGCTAAGTCTGGAAAATATGTGCTGCTGATTCATTTTTGGGACGTAATTTGCGATCAAACCGTAGCTCGGATGACGTTGCGCCCAATAGGAAAATTTCTTAGAATTGTGTGTATTTCATTTCATCTTTTGTGAGTATTTTGATCTGAGGCCATCTTGATGTTGATAATCTATGTTGAAGTGGGCATCAGGCCGTTAACTGCTACTACTTCCTGTTATGTGATGTTGTTGTTATTTTATTGCAAGTTTTCATGATGATTGTGACACATCCATGAGGCCTATTGCATTGATTATTTTTGCATACTGTTAAGCATCATGTCTACTTCCCTTGTATGTATTGCATTGTCATGATATGCTTGCTGGTCATATAGTTATTGAGCTCCAAAGTTGATATGCTGCTGTTGTTGACAGCCACCTCAGTTTTTCTCTAAGTCTGTAATGTTCCGGTGTCATGTTGCATGCTTAATATCTTTTGATTTGTGATGCCTATGACCATGATTCTTCTTTGTACCTGATCCTCATCATGTCTACTTCATGCCCATATATTGCTATGTCATGTTGCTGTACTTTTGCATATAGTTATAACCCTGTTTATACAACATAAAAATAACAGTTTCTGCCATGTTTTCGTGTTTTTCACTAAGACCTAGACCAGTAATGTTTTGTTGCATTTTGCGTGGGCAATAATTAATTGTTCATTATTCCTATTTTCATGATTCTTTTTGCCATGCCTTCCTTGTCATGTCTACTTTAATTGTATATCATTTGTGAGCATGCTTGCATTCATTATCATGTTTATGCATTGCTCTAAAGTGTCCTTCGTGATGTTGGCAGATTGTGTTCCAAACTTGTTTTGCTTGTATCTTTTTAACCGTAACTCCGTTTGGAGTGTTCTTTATATGTAACTTGATTAGTTTTTCGTGTACTTTGTGTTTATGCTATTGTTTGCTGCTGTTAACCAACCTAAAATATGGTTTAGGACAGAACAGTACCAAATGTTTTAATCATCGTGAGACACTTAGTGTTATGCCATGTTTAGGTTGTGCGTCACTTAAATTGACTAGCATAGATAGTTTACTTTGTGCTTCACCTCTTGCCATGTTTGTGTGATATGCCATGCTTGAGTAAGATGCCATGTTAACAACCTTTGTTGATCAACTGTAGCTAAACAACTTGAACCTTTCCAAATGTGCGGTATCGTCGTGTGTGACGAGTACTCCACTTAACCTGTTAGTAACCGCTCTCGACGGTAGGTGCGATGTCTCGTGTCGCCTTCTTGTTGATGCTTTCTCGTGTTTTCCTCGTAGTAATAGACGCTTGCTCGTTGATTGCTTTCCAGTTTTTACCGTCTTGTGTGCTTCCGCGGGTACCTTTCAAAGACGATGTGTGCTTGCGATCAACTACACCTTCGGAACCCGACTTATCAATAGGCAAGGACTATACATTACTTATGATCCATTCTATTTCAACCAGCGGTTTGCATGCTAGTCTAGGTTAGGTTCGATGTTTGGTCCTACCACATGTTTACAACCTCTTTCAAACCGATACAGCCATGTCCCCTCCCAGCAAACCATGTACTGCTATGTTACTATTGCTCGTTGCTCAGCCCCTGCTTACTATGCATGCTTAGGATGCTACGATATTAAGATATTACTTCTTGCTTTGGGATATCACATTATTATATTGTTGTTGATGATATGATTATTATAATGTTGACTATATTCGACGAAGGATGAAAGGTCTAGACTATCCCGCCCCGAAGCTTTGTTCCATTCGAGTCACCTAGGATCCGAGTTCCGGGTATTGGTTTTAAGACTGAGCATGCCTAACCGTGTGTGGGATGCTATGGGGTTCCCTTTTCTTACCTACCTAGCTTCAAACATTTCTAGTGGTGGCCCAAGCTGATTTTACCATTTGAAATCGTGTGCGTAACTGGTCTGCAGCCAGTGGATTTAAAATAACTCGGGCCAGCAGAGACAGAGTTCCCTTGTTGGTCCACACTGGTGAGCTAGGGAAGTCCCCTCTTATATAGGTGAGGCTAACCCCGACCTTAGCCATTCGAAAGAGTCCGATCCGAGAGCGTGGACGGCTTTTGGGTTGGTTGTCGACTCCCCGGGGGCCACCTGGATTTGTTCGTTGTTAGTTATAGGGACCTGTCGTTTCGGATCTCTCGGAACTAAATCATAAAATGGTTGCCTGTGATGGGTAGCAACTGAGAGAGATGGGCGTGCGTGCGGAGCCTTGTAATGGGCAGTTGGTACACCCCTGCAGGGTTAAATCTTTTCGAGAAGCCGTGTCCACGGTTATGGACGACTTGAGACCTACGTCCTGTTCATAGACAACAACAACTGAGATAATCTTAAAATAACTTGATCAACGTGTGTGTGCCTTGACTGCTTCTTCTTCGTTGGGATGCGAAGAGGAGGACAAGGATAGGATAGGTGTTATGCTTGCGTAAGTAGGTGGATAGCAGACTTGTTGGAGGTGATTCCTCGTCGAATGCTTGGCTTCTTATCTTACTCTCTAGATCGTTAGCCACTTCATAAATGCTAGTGCGGCAGCAACCTCACCACTTACCCCATCCTTACCGTAAACTACTAGTTGTCCTAGAATGACGAGTGATGAAGTTCTTGCTGGGTCAGTTGACCACTACAGTTGGATGCTGAGTATTTCTGTACTCATGATACTACCCCCAAACTCTTTTCAGGGTTCTTAATCGACAATAGGTATGGTGATCGACGTTTCACGTGGAGACTCGACGACGACTAGTTAGGCGGATCCCGACGGAGGGCCTGGACCCGTGTAGATATGGGATCGATGTTTTTCTCTTTGCCCCTAGGAAATTGATTTTAGTCTGTACTCAGACATGTATCTTCCGCTATTGTATTATATTAAGGCAGTTGTATGCCGATTGTATGAGATGTTGTATCCTTGTAGCTGTAATGTTGTGATATCATGTTGGAAATCCGGGGCATATGACATTGTCATATGTCGCGGTGGAACCGATATGTGCTTCGTCCCCAGATCTGGATGGAAACATCTAGATCTGGGACAGTACCGCATATCGGGCCTTACAACTTGGTATCAGAGCCTTACCGACCGTAGGATCCCTTACAATCGAGTCTAGACAAAAAAACTATTTTTTAATTACTAAGTTAGCTATCGGAGAGTAGGAATCTTTTTACTCCTTACCCTTGCTCTGGTCAGGACAAGTGTCGTAAGTGTTTTATATTTGTCTTATCTCTTTCAAACTTTAGGATCTCGAGAGTGTGGAGTTTCGGAACCGTTACAATGCCTTTCTTGCAACGTATTGTCTCGATTTCGATCTCAGGTTTGGGAAATCTTGTAGTACCTTCAGTTCTTCCGACTCTGGGTAAACATCTTGGTCATCCGTTTACTTCATTCCTCTTGCCCAATATCCTCATGATTTGAGTGAGATTACTTCCCTTGATCGTCGCCTTGAAGTGTCGCTCTTCCTCTTCACACTGACGGTTTCGTTTTTCCGACGATGTCGTCTCTCTGCGGAAATTTATCTCAACCGAAGTTCGACGTCGACATGGAGTAGAGTCCCTTGTTGGTGGTGTTGAAGATCGTCGTCTCTCTTTTCTCTCCCCCTCTCCCCCGGATCGTCCAGGATCTCGGGATGAGATCCCGTGTTGGTGGTGTTGTATTGTAACAGCCCAGATTTCACAAAAACTAAAAATTTTGTTTTCGGTGTGAATTGTTTGATTGTCAGAATTGTTTGCGGTGTTTGCATCCCCGATTTATCGATCGACGATTATTTTTTCCCCTCTTATCTCATACCGGACGGAGACGACCCTTGCCACCCTGACTCTGGACCTTTGCGACACCGGGTTTCACCTGATCACCGTCGCGAAAACCGCATTAGACCAGCCGTAGCCAACAGAACGAAAAACCCCGTTTAATAAGTAAACGGGATATTTTTATAGCGTGCCGGAAAGTGTTCTCGGAACGATTTCAGCGCGAGGTGAACGCCTCCGGCTCGACGCGCTGATCGCGCAGTTCGAGATTTTACCCGAATCGGAGGTCCTGCGGACCCCCGGCGGTTAGAAACGTAAACACCGCGCGCGCGAGAGAAAAACTGGGGATGTTTTTGCAAACTGCCAGCCACCTGAGCTATATAAAGACCACCACACTCCCACCCCTTTCTAGGGTTTCCCTAGCCAAAAATTGCAACTACCCCCTGTAACAGCCCAGATTTCACAAAAATTAAAAAAATTTGTTTTCGGTGTGAATTGTTTGATTGTCTGATTTGTTTGCGGTGTTTGCATCCACGATTTATCGATCGGCGATTATTTTACCCCCTCTTATCTTGTATCGGGCGGAGACCGACCCTTGCCACCCTGACACTCGACCTTTGCGACACCGGGTTTCACCCGATCACAGTCGCGAAAACCGCACGAGACCAGCCGCAGCCAACGGAACGAAAACCCCATTTAATAATTAAACGGGATATTTTTATAGTGCGCCGGAAAGTGTTCTTGGAACGGTTCAAGCGTGAGGTGAACGCCGCCGGCTCGACTCGCTGATAGCGCAGTTCGAAGTTTTACCCGAATCGGAGGTCCTGCGGACCCCCGGCGGTCAGAAACGTGAGCACGGCACGCGTGAGAGAAAAACCGGGGATGTTTTTGCAAACTGCCAGCCACCAGGGCTATAAAGACCACGACACTCCCACCCCTTTCTAGTGTTTCCCTAGCACAAAATTGCAGCCACCCCGTCTCTAATTTCAGATCTGGCCCAAAATTTCCAAATTTTCGCAACAAACCCTAGTTTCAGATCTGAAATTTTGCCCAATTCGTCCTGGACCGTCAGATCCGGAGATCCGACGACCCCGGAGGCGGCCACGTCGCCCCCTGGACCTTGTCTCTCCTCTGTCTCCTCACGCGCCCGTGGACGCCACCGTGCCGCTCATCTCCGGCCGTCGCCACCAAGCCGCCGCCGGCCGGCAGCCAGCCGCCGCCTCCTACCTCGTCGGGATCGGGAGCTCCCGATCCGGCGCCTCCAATCACCGACCAGGCCGGATCCAGCCCAGCGCGACCCAGCTAGCAGCAAGGCAGCCAGCCCAGCGTCAGGACGCCCGCAACCTCTTGGGTCGTCCTAGTTGGGTGAGGCCCAGTCCGTCCTTTGTTTTTTTCTTCTGCATTTCTTTTCTTCTGCTAAGTCTGGGATTTTTGCTGCTGGTTCCATCTTTCAACGATAATAGCGATCAAACCGTAGCTCTGATGAAAGTGCCGCCAAAAGGAAAATTTCTTAGAATTATGTGTACTCCAATCCGTCTTTTGTGAGAATTTTGATTTGAGGCCATCTTGATGTTGCAAATCTGTGTTGAAGTGGGCATCAGGCCGTTAATTGCTATTATTTCCTGTTAAGTGCTGCCGTTATTATTTTATTGCAAGTTTGCATGATGATTGTGACACATCCATGAGGCCTATTGCATTGATTCTTTTTCCTATGTGTTAAGCATCATGTGTACTTCATTTCCATGCTTTCACTTGTCATGTTTGGGTGCTTTAGCTATATTAAATCTTGCTCTAAAGTGGTGACCCTTAAGTTAATGTGCTGCTGTGCTGAAAACGGTTATTTTTTTGCAACTTCGGTCGACGAGTGTGTCGTGACCGTTTATCGGAATTGAGTGATTCCAATTGCATATTGTTAAGAATCATGTCTACCTCCATTACATTTATTGCATTGTCATGATATGCTTGCTGGTCATATAGTTATTGAGCTCCAAAGTTGCTATCCCGTTGTTTTTGACAGCCACCTTTGTTTTTCTCTAAGTCTGTAACGTCCCGATGCCATATTGTTTGCTTAATATCTTTTGATCTATGATGCCTATTTGCATGATTCTTTTTGCCATGCCTTCCCTGTCATGTCTACTTTAGTTCTATCATTTGTGAGCATGTTTGCATTGATTATCCTGTTTATGCATTGCTCTAAAGTGTGCTTCGTGATGTTGGCAGATTGTGTTCCAAACTTGTTTTGCTTGTATCTTTTTAACCGTAACTCCGTTTGGAATGTTCTTTATATGTAACTTGATTAGTTTTTCGTGTTCTTTGTGTTTAAGCTATTTTTTCTGTTGTTAACCAACCTAAAATATGGTTAAGGACAGAACAGTACCAAATGTTTTAATCATCGTGCGACACTTAGTGTATGCCATGTTTAGGATTGTGCCTCACTTAATTTGACTAGCATAGGTAGTTTACTTTGTTCTTCACCTCTTGACATCTTTGTGTGTTATTCCATGCTTGCTTGAGTTTCCATGTTAACAACCTTTATTGATCACCTGTAGCTAAACAACTTGAACCTTTCTAAATGTGCGTCATCGTCGTGTGTGATGAGTACTCCACTTAACCTGTTAGTAACCGTTCTCGACGGTAGGTGCGATGTCTCGTGTTGCCTTCTTGTTGATGCTTGCTCGTGTTTGCCTCGTAGTAATAGAGTGCTTGCTCGTTGATTGCTCTATAGTGTTTATCGTCTTGTGTGCTTCCGCGGGTACCTTTGGAGACGTTGCGAGCTTGCGATCGACTACACCTTCGGAACCCGACTTATCAACAGGGAAGGACTATACATTACTTATGATCCATTCTATTTCAACCAGCGGTTTGCATGCTAGTCTAGGTTAGATTCGATGTTTGATCCTACCACATGTTACAACCTCTTTCAAACCGGTACAGCCATGTCCCTTCCCAGCAAACCTTGTACTGCTATGTTACTATCGCTCGTTGCTCAACCCCTGCTTAGTATGCATGCTTAGGATGCTACGATGTTACCCTGTTACTTTTGGTTTGGGCTATCACATTATTATATTGTTGTTGATGATATGATTATTATAATGTTGACTATATTCGATGAAGGATGGAAGGTCTAGGCTATCCCGCCCCGACGCTTTGTTCCATTCGAGTCACCTAGGATCCGAGTTCCGGGTATTGGTTTTAGGACTGAGCGTGCCTAACCGCGTGTGGGATTTTATGGGGTCCCCTTTTCTTACCTACCTAAATTCAAACATTTCTAGTGGTGGCCCAAGCTGATTTACCATTTGAAATCGTGTTTGTGCTGGTCAGCTGCCAGTAGTTTTTAAACCAACCCGGACCAGTGAGGACATAGTTCCCTTGCTGGCCCATCATGACCGGCTGAGAACCCGCTGTCCCATGTGTGATTAACCGTCAATCCAAACCTGGAGTCATATGGTAGAGACCAGATCGAGAGAGCGGCCGGCTCTTGAGCTCGGCCGGCTCTTGAGCTGGATGTCGACTCACCGGGGGCCACCCGGATTTGTTCGTTGTTATTTAGAGGGACCTGTCATTTCGGATCTCTTGGAACTAAATAATAAAATGGTTGTCTGTTATGGGTAGCAACTGAGAGAGATGTGCGTGCGTGCGGAGCCTTGTAATGGGCAGTCGGTACACCCCTGCAGGGTTAAATATTTTCGGGAAGTCGTGTCCACGGTTATGGACCACTTGAGAACTACTCCTTGTTCATAGACAACAACAACTGAGATAATCTTATTATAACTTGATCAACGTGTGTGTGTGCCTTGACTGCTTCATCTTCGTCGGGATGCGAAGAGGAGGACAAGGATAGGATAGGTGTTATGCTTGCGTAAGTAGCTGATAGCAAGACTTGTTGGAGGCGATTCCTCATCGAATCCTTGGCTTCTTATCTTACTCTCTAGATCGTTAGCCATTTCATAAATGCTAGTGCGACAGCGACCTCACCACTTACCCCTTCCTTACCGTAAACTACTAGTTGTCCTAGAATGACGAGTGATGAAGTTCTTGCTGGGTCAGTTGACCACTATAGTTGGATTCTGAGTACTTCTGTACTCATGATACTACCCCGAAACTCATTTCAGGGTTCTTGATCAACAATAGGTATGGTGACCGATGTTTCACGTGGAGACTCGACGACGACTAGTTAGGCGGATCCCGGCGGAGGGCTTGGACCCGTGTGGTTATGGGATCGATGTTTTTCTCTTGCCAGTAGGCATTTGATTGTAGTCTGTACTTAGACATGTATCTTCCGCTGTTGTATTGTATTTGAGGTAGTTGTATGCCGATTGTATGAGATGGTGTATCCTTGTATCTATAATGTTGTGATATCATGCTGGAAATCCGGGGCATATGACTTCGTCATATGTCGCGGTGGGACCAATATGTGCTTCGTCCTCGGATCTGGATGAAAAAATCTAGATCTGGAACAGTACCGCATATCGGGCCTTACAACTTGGTATCGGAGCCTTACCGACCGTAGGATCCCCTCTCTGGCTGAAGTCGAGTCTAGACAAAATTTATTTTGTAGTTAATAAGTTAGTTATCGGAGAGTAGTAATCTTTTTACTCCTTACCCTTACTCTGGTCAGGACAAGTGTCGTAAGTGTTTTACTCTCGACTTATCCCCTTCAAACTCTAGGGTCTCGAGTGTGTGGAGTTTCGGAACCGTTACAATGCCTTGCTTGCAGCGTATTGCCTCGATTCCGAGCTCAGGTGGGAATTCCTGTCGTACCTTTAGCTTCTCCGGTTTCTGATATCATCTGGGTCGTCCTTTGCCCTACTCCTTTTGCCCGGTGTTTTCACTACTTGCGTCGAAAAGCACTATCCCTTTGACCAGGTTTTAGCTGTTGTTCTTCCTCTTGGCACTGATGGTTTCGTTCTTCCTACGATGTCGTCTCTCTGCGGAAAATTTATCTCGACCGCAGTTCGACGTCGACATGGAGCAGAGTCCCTTGTTGGTGGTGTTGAAGATCGTCGTCTCTCTTTTCTCTCCCTCCCTCTCCCCCGGATCGTCCAGGATCTCGGGACGAGATCCCTTGTTGGTGGTGTTTTATTGTAACAGCACATATTTCACAAAAATTAAAAAAAATGTTTTCGGTGTGAATTGTTTGATTGTCTGATTTGTTTGCGGTGTTTGCATCCCCGATTTATCAATCGGCGATTATTTTACCCCCTCTTATCTCGTATCGGGCGGAGACCGACCCTTGCCACCCTGACACTCGACCTTTGTGACACCGGGTTTCACCCGATCACCGTCGCGAAAACCGCACGAGACCAGCCGCAGCCAACGGAACGAAAACCCCGTTTAATAATTAAACGCAATATTTTTATAGCGCACCGGAAAGTGTTCTCGGAACGGTTCCAGCGCGAGGTGAACGCCGCCGGCTCGACGCGCTGATCGCGCAGTTCGAAGCTTTACCCGAATCGGAGGTCCTGCGGACCCCCAGCGGTCAGAAACGTGAGCACCGCGCGCGTGAGAGAAAAACCGGGGATGTTTTTGCAAACTGCCAGGCACCTGGGCTATAAAGACCACCACACTCCCACCCCTTTCTAGGGTTTCCCTAGCACAAAATTGCAGCCACCCCCTCGCTAATTTCAGATCTGGCCCAAAATTCCCAAATTTTCGCAGAAAACCCTAGTTTCAGATCTGAAATTTTGCCCAATTCGTCCTGGACCGTCAGATCCGGAGATCCGACGGCTCCGAAGGCTGCCACGTCGCCCCCCCTGGACATTCTCTCTCCTCTGTCTCCTCACGCGCCCGTGGACGCCGCCGTGCCGCTCGTCTCCGGCCGTCGTCACCAAGCCGCCGCCGGCCGGCAGACAGCCGCTGCCTCCTACCTCGTCGGGATCGGGAGCTCCCGATCCGGCGCCTCCAACCATTGACCAGGCCGGATCCAGCCCAGCGCGGCCCAGCAAGCAGCCAGGCCGCCAGCCCAGCGCCAGGACGCCCGCAGCCTCTTGGGCCAGCACAGTTGGGTGAGGCCAAGTCCGTCCTTTGTTTTTTTTCCTCTGCATTTTTTTCTTCTGCTAAGTCTGGGACTTTTGCTGCTGGTTCCATATTGCAATGATAATAGCGATCAAACCGCAGCTCCGATGAACGTGCCGCCAAAAGGAAAATTGCTTAGAATTTTGTGTACTCCAATCCATCTTTTGTGAGTATTTTTATTTGAGGCCATCTTGATGTTGCAAATCTGTGTTGAAGTGGACATCAGGCCGTTAGTTGCTATTATTTCCTGTTAAGTGCTGCTGTTATTATTTTATTGCAAGTTTGCATGATGATTGCGACACATCCATGAGGCCTATTGCATTGATTCTTTTTCCTATGTGTTAAGCATCATGTGTACTTCATTTTCATGCTTTAACTTGTCATGTTTGGGTGCCTTAACTATATTAAATCTTGCTCTAAAGTGGTGACCCTGATGTTAATGTGCTGCTGTGCTGAAAACCGCTATTTTGTTGAAACTTCGGTCGACGAGTGTGTCGCGACCGTTTATCGGAATTGAGTGATTCCAATTGCATATTGTTTAGCATCATGTCTACTTCCATTACAGGTATTGCATTGTCATGATATGCTTGCTGGTCATATAGTTATTGAGCTCCAAAGTTGCTATCCCGCTGTTTTTGACAGCCACCTCTTTTTTTCTCTAAGTCTGTAATGTCCCGATGCCATATTGTTTGCTTAATATCTTTTGATCTATGATGCCTATTTGCATGATTCTTTTTTCCATGCCTTCCCTGTCATGTCTACTTTAGTTCTATCATTTGTGAGCATGTTTGCATTGATTATCCTGTTTATGCATTGCTCTAAAGTGTGCTTCGTGATGTTGGCAGATTGTGTTCAAACTTGTTTTGCTTGTATCTTTTAAAACGTAACTCCGTTTGGAGTGTTCTTTATATGTAACTTGATTAGTTTTTCGTGTTCTTTGTGTTTATGCTATTGTTTTCTGTTGTTAACCCACCTACAATATGGTTTAGGACAGAACAGTACCAAATGTTTCAATCATCGTGCGGCACTTAGTGTATGCCATGTTTAGGATTGTGCCTCACTTAATTTGACTAGCATAGGTAGTTTACTTTGTGCTTCACCTCTTGAAATGTTTGTGTGCTATGCCATGCTTGCTTGAGTTGCCATGTTAACAACCTTTGTTGATCACCTGTAGCTAAACAACTTGAACCTTTCTAAATGTGCGGTATCGTCGTGTGTGACGAGTACTCCACTTAACCTGTTAGTAACCGTTCTCGACGGTAGGTGCGATGTCTCGTGTTGCCTTCTTGTTGATGCTTGCTCGTGTTTGCCTCGTAGTAATAGAGTGCTTGCTCGTTGATTGCTCTACAGTGTTTACCGTCTTGTCTGCTTCCGCGGGTACCTTCGGAGACGTTGCGAGCTTGCGATCGACTACACCTTCGGAAGCTGACCTATCAACAGGCACGGACTAAACATTACTTATGATCCATTCTATTTCAACCAGCGGGATGTGATGGCGCGAGGGTTGACGGGTGTAGTCTTCTCTCCCTTCGTTGGTGAGCCCCAAGTGGAAGGCGTGATGCAGCACAACAACAAATTTCCCTCGGTAAAGATACCAAGGTTTGTCTCCAGTAGGACTCCAGAGATGATAAGTAGGTGTCAGCGGGGCTACTGATGCGGACCTGCACACAGACACAGATAACTTTGTTCCCAACGAAGTTCAGAGAGGTTGTCAGTCTCTCCGGTCTTGTTGTTTACAAAGGATAAAACGCAAGGGATAATAATAGCAACTTGAAAGTAAATGCAGAAAAGTAAATATAGCGTGGAAACAATGATAAGGATATGGACCGGGATACGTGATGTTCGCTAGTGATGTCTCTCTCCCAAAAGACGATAAAATTGCTATACGAGGTAAACAAATTACAGAAAGGCAATTGACAGGATTATGAATGCACCGCAATGCTAACTATGCTACAAAAGAAAGGAAGAGGTTCAAAAGCACAGGCAGTACGCCAAGGTAAGTAGACCGAAATCCATCTGCATCTACAACTAATCATGCACCTTGAGATATCTATCCAGAACATCTCGCTGGTATTAAGTTGCGAGCCCGACCCAAAGTGTAAACCCAAAGCAACAGACAACTGCATTAAAAAGAACTCTGCGTAAAGTAAACAATCCTTGTAACCGTGGTTACAAGCACCGTTGTTTTCCCCCTTGTGGCAACAGCACATCCCCTAGACTCATGTTTCTGTCACTCAAGCATGTCATCGGGGGGCATGAACCCACCATCTAGCACAACGCTCCCTCCTGGAGTCACTACCTACTACTTGGCCAAAGCAATAAACAGCAACGGGGAACATGCAAGAATTACTTAGGGACAAAAATATAAGAGTTAAAAACCAAATATATTACTCAATCACAATCTGAACATAATCTCATAATCCATCAGATCCTATCAAACTCAACATAGCAAAAGAAGAAATATTACAAAGGTGCCTCGATCATGTTGGGCAGCTCACGAGGTCTAAACTATGAAGATCAAAGAGGGGAGGAGAATATCACATAGCTACTGATCACGGACCCATGGTCCAAGGAAAACTACTCACGAGACATCCGGGGAGCATCCATGGTGGAGAGGAGACTCTCGGAGGTCAATCCTTCCTCCGGCAGGGTGTCGGGAATAGGTCTACTGGTGCTCCCGATCTTCAGAAGCGCGGCGGCGGCGGAACAGAGGCGAGTTCGCGGAATAGGGTTCTCTTTTCGAGGTTTTCCCGTGACGGGGGCAGCCAGAGGTGGGCCAGGGGCCCCAGGTGGCCGCCTGGGCCCCCCTGGCTCCCCTCTGGCCCCTCCCGGGCTCTTCTCAAAGCTTCCGTCACGCTGATTTTTTATCTGAATTTTCCCGAATTTTTCTGGCACTTTTTATATGGGGGAAAACTGAAATAGAAAAACAGCAGAAAACAGGAACTGGCACTGGGGTGCACTGAGTTAATAGGTTAGTCCAAATATGATCAAAAATGTATGAAATTGTATCTAGATCATAGAAATATCACACAAAACATGCATGGAGAAAGCAGAAACTATAGATACGTTTTGGACGTATCAGCATGCTAGTCTAGGTTAGGTTCGATGTTTGATCCTACCACATGTTAGAACCTCTTTCAAACTGATACAACCATGTCCATTCCCAGCAAACCTTGTACTGCTATGTTACGATTGCTCGTTGCTCAGCCCCTGCTTAGTATGCATGCTTAGGATGTTACGATGTTACCCTGTTACTTTTGGTTTGGGCTATCACATTATTATATTGTTGTTGATGATATGATTATTATCATTTTGACTATATTCGACGAAGGATGGAAGGTCTAGGCTATCCCGCCCCGAAGCTTTGTTCCATTTGAGTCACCAAGGATCCGAGTTCCGGGTATTGGTTTTAAGACTGAGCGTGCCTAACCGCGTGTGGGATTTTATGGGGTCCCCTTTTCTTACCTACCTAGCTTCAAACATTTCTAGTGGTGGCCCAAGCTGATTTACCATTTGAAACCGTGTGTGTGCTGGTTAGCTGCCAGTAGTTTTTAAACCATCCCGGACCAGCGAGGACATAGTTCCATTGCTGGCCCATCATGACCGGCTGAGGACCCGGTTTCCCATGTGTGATTAACCGGCAATCCAAACCTGGAGTCATACGGTAGAGACCAGATCGAGAGCGCGGCCGGCTCTTGAGCTGGATGTCGACTCACCGGGGGCCACCCGGATTTGTTCGTTGTTAGTTAGAGGGACCTGTCGTTTTGGATCTCTTGGAACTAAATCATAAAATGGGTGCCTGTGATGGGTAGCAACTGAGAGAGATGTGCGTGCGTGCGGAGCCTTGTAATGGGCAGTTTGTACACCCCTCCAGTGTTAAATCTTTTTGAGAAGCCGTGTCCACGGTTATGGGCGACTTGAGACCTACTCCTTGTTCATAGACAACAACAACTGAGATAATCTTAATATAACTTGATCAACGTGTGTATGTGCCTTGACTGCTTCTTCTTCGTCAGGATGCGAAGAGGAGGACAAGGATAGGATAGGTGTTATGCTTGCGTAAGTAGCTGATAGCAAGACTTGTTGGAGGCGATTCCTCATCGAATGCTTGGCTCCTTATCTTACTCTCTAGATCATTAAACACTTCATAAATGCTAGTGCGGCAGCAACCTCACCACTTACCCCTTCCTTACCGTAAACTACTAGTTGTCCTAGAATGACGAGTGATGAAGTCCTTGCTGGGTCAGCTGACCACTACAGTTGGATGCTGAGTACTTTTGTACTCATGATACTACCCCTAAACTCTTTTCAGGGTTCTTGATCGACAACAGGTATGGTGACCGATGTTTCACGTGGAGACTCGAAGACGTGTATGTCGATTATGGGATCGATGTTTTTCTCTTGCCAGTAGGCATTTTATTGTTGTCTGTACTCAGACATGTATCTTCCGCTGTTGTATTGTATTTGAGGCAGTTGTATGCCGATTGTATGAGATGGTGTATCCTTGTATCTGTAATGCTGTGATATCATGTTGGAAATCCGGGGCATATGACTTTGTCATATGTCGCGGTGGGACCGATATGTGTTTCGTCCCCGGATCTGGATGGAATCATCTAGATCTGGAAAAGTACCGCATATCGGGCCTACACCCACCTCACAATGTCCAGATCTTCCCCAGTTTTTCCCCAATTCCCGAAACCCTAGCCCCTGGGAATTTCTGGCCGTCAGATCTGAAGATCTGAGGCTCCAGATGCGCCACGTAGCCCCCTCCCACCTCTAGCCGGATCCGGGTCCCGCCGGGCCGCCGCCCGGGCCCGATCTGTGCTTGGAAGCCCTCAGCCGCCCGTCTCCTCCAGCCGTCGCGTCGCCGTTGCTCCGGCGAGCTCGCCGAGCCACCCCCCCTAAGTCAGCTGCCGCACCTCCTCGCCTCTCCCTCCTCCATCCTCAGCTCGACTTCTTCTCTCATGCGGCCGCCACGACGCCATGAGACCTTCCCCCGAGCTCCCCCGTCCTTTGCCAAGGCTCGGTCCGCGCCGTCCCAAGGCCCGAGCTCGACCTCACCCCCCCTAGGCCATGTCCGGCGACCCTGCAACACCGCCAGGCCAACCACGCCCCTCTCTACCTCCTAGTGCGCCATCCTGCGCCGCCACGACCGCTTGCCATCGCCGGCGACGGAGCCGCCGCCACTGTTGTGGAGCTCGGCCCCGATCCAATCCAGGATCGGGCGCGCGAGGCCACCGCTGCTGTGGGTTGGCGCAGCCCATGGCCCACCCACTGTCGAAGGCCTAGCCTGCCTCTCTCCCGCAGCATCTTGGGCCGGCCCGATGGATGAGGCCCGCATGCTTTTTTTATTTCCTGAGATCCCTGTGAATTTTGGCTAAGTCTGGAAAATATGTGCTGCTGATTCATTTTTGCGACGTAATTTGCAATCAAACCGTAGCTCGGATGACGTTGCGCCCAAAAGGAAAATTGCTTAGAATTGTGTGTACTTCAGTTCATCTTTTGTGAGCATTTTTTTCTAAGGCCATCTTGATGTTGATAATCTGTGTTGAAGTGGGCATCAGGCCGTTAACTGCTACTAATTCCTGTTATGTGATGCTGTTGTTATTTTATTGCAAGTTTGCATGATGATTGTGACACATCCATGAGGCCTATTGCATTGATTCTTTTTGCATACTGTTAAGCATCATGTCTACTTCCATTATATGTATTGCATTGTCATGATAGACTTGCTGGTCATATAGTTATTGAGCTCCAAAGTTGCTATGCTGCTGTTGTTGACTACCACCTCAGTTTTTCTCTAAGTCTGTAACGTTCCGGTGTCATGTTGCATGCTTAATATCTTTTGATTTGTGATGCCTATGACCTTGATTCTTCTTTGTACTTATCCTCATCATGTCTACTTCATGCCCATGTATTGCTATGTCATGTTGATGTACTTTTGCATATAGTTATACCCATGTTTATACAGCATAAAAATAACAGTTTCTTCCATGTTTTCGTGTTTTTCACTAAGTCCTAGACCAGTAATGTTTTGTTGCATTTTGCGTGGGCTATAATTAATTGTTCATGATTCCTATTTGCATGATTCTTTTTGCCATGCTTTCCTTGTCATGTCTACTTTAATTGCATATCATTTGTGAGCATGCTTGCATTCATTATCATGTTTATGCATTGCTCTAAAGTGTGCTTCGAGATGTTGGCAGATTGTGTTCCAAACTTTTTTTGCTTGTATCTTTTTAACCGTAACTCCGTTTGGAGTGTTCTTTATATGTAACTTGACTAGTTTTTCGTGTACTTTGTGTTTATGCTATTGATTGCTGCTGTTAACTAACCTAAAATATGGTTTAGTACAGAACAGTACCAAATGTTTTAATCATCGTGAGACACTTAGTGTTATGCTATGTTTAGGTTGTGCCTCACTTAAATGGACTAGCATAGATAGTTTACTTTGTGCTTCACCTCTTTCCATGTTTTTGTGCTATGCCATGCTTGAGTGAGATGCCATGTTAACAACCTTTGTTGATCACCTGTAGCTAAACAACTCGAACCTTTCCAAATGTGCGGTATCGTCGTGTGTGACGAGTACTCCACTTAACCTGTTGGTAACCGCTCTCGACGGTAGGTGCGATGTCTCGTGTCGCCTTCTTGTTGATGCTTGCTCGTGTTTTCCTCGTAGTAATAGACGCTTGCTCGTTTATTGCTTTCCAGTGTATACCGTCTTGTGTGCTTCCGCGGGTACCTTTCGAAGACGATGCGGGCTTGCGATCAACTACACCTTCGGAACCCGACTTATCAACAGGCAAGGACTATACATTACTTATGATCCATTCTATTTCAACCAGTGGTTTGCATGCTAGTCTAGGTTAGGTTCGATGTTTGATCCTACCACATGTTTACAGCCTCTTTCAAACCGATACAGCCATGTCCCCTCCCAGCAAACCATGTACTGCTATGTTACTATTGCTCGTTGCTCAGTCCCTGCTTAGTATGCATGCTTAGGATGGTACGATATTACCCTATTACTCCTTGGTTTGGGATATCACATTATTATATTGTTGTTGATGATATGATTATTATAATGTTGACTATATTCGACGAAGGATGGAAGGTCTATGCTATCCTGCCCCGACGCTTTGTTCCTTTCGAGTCACCTAGGATCCGAGTTCCGGGTATTGGTTTTAAGACTGAGCGTGCCTAACCGCGTGTGGGATGCTATGGGGTCCCCTTTTATTACCTACCTAGCTTCAAATATTTCTAGTGCTGGCCCAAGCTGATTTTACCATTTGAAACCATGTGCGTAACTGGTCTGCAGTCAGTGGATTTAAAACAACTCGGGCCAGCAGAGACAGAGTTCCTTTGTTGGTCCACACTGGTGAGCTAGGGAAGTCCCCTGTTATATAGGTGAGGCTAACCCCGACCTTAGCCATTCGGAAGAGTCCGATCCGAGAGCGTGGCCGGCTTTTGGGTTGGTTGTCGACTCCCCGGGGGCCACCCGGATTTGTTCGTTGTTAGTTAGAGGGACCTGTCGTTTCGGATCTCTCGGAACTAAATCATTAAATTGTTTCCTGTGATGGGTAGCAACTGAGAGAGATGGGCGTGCGTGCGGAGCCTTGTAATGGGCAGTTGGTACACCCCTCCAGTGTTAAATCTTTTCGAGAAGCCGTGTCCAAGGTTATGGACGAATTGAGACCTACATCCTGTTCATAGACAACAACAACTGAGATAATCTTAATATAACTTGATCAACATGTGTGTGCCTTGACTGCTTCTTCTTCGTTGGGATGCGAAGAAGAGGACAAGGATAGGATAGGTGTTATGCTTGCGTAAGTAGGTGGATAGCAGACTTGTTGGAGGAGATTCCTCATCGAATGCTTGGCTTCTTATCTTACTCTCTAGATCGTTAGCCACTTCATAAATGCTAGTGCGGCAGCAACCTCACCACTTACCCCATCCTTACCGTAAACTACTAGTTGTCCTAGAATGACGAGTGATGAAGTTCTTCCTGGGTCAGTTGACCACTACAGCTGGATGCTGAGTACTTCTGTACTCATGATAGTACCCCCAAACTCTTTTCAGGGTTCTTGATCGACAACAGGTATGGTGATCGACGTTTCACGTGGAGACTCGACGACGACTAGTTAGGCGGATCCCGGCGGAGGGCCTCGACCCGTGTGGATATGGGATCGATGTTTTTCTCTTTGCCACTAGGAAATTGATTGTAGTCTGTACTCAGACATGTATCTTCCGCTGTTGTATTATATTAAGGCAGTTGTATGCCGATTGTATGAGATGTTGTATCCTTGTAGCTGTAATGTTGGGATATCATGTTGGAAATCCGGGGCATATGACATTGTCATATGTCGCGGTGGGACCGATATGTGCTTCGACCCCGGATCTGGATGGAAACATCTAGATCTGGAAAAGTACCGCATAGCGGGCCTTATAATTACCCCCTCCCCTATTACGATTATCCGGCGCCCTAATGTAGTTAAACTCTCCAACCAAGAGCCAATCCTCATTCTGGGGTATATCCAGTTCAAATAGCCAGGAGGTAAAGGTAACTCGATCACTACCGGAAATATATAGGCGAAAAAGGGTTCTGTCCTCGGGGGTTTCGGGGCGAAGGAAATATATAGGCGAAAGGGAGCAGCCAAGGGGGCCACAAGAGGTCCAGGCGGCCCCCGGCGCGACCCCACCCTAGGCCGCGCCCACAGAACGCCTGGAGCCCTGGTGGGTCCCCTCTTGCCCACCTTCGGGACTCTGGAAGCTTCATTTGCGCTGATTATTTATATATTTTTCCCTGAATTTTTCTGGCATTTTACGTAATGGGAAAACCTGAAATGAAAAGACAGCAGAAAACAGAAACTGGCACTAGGGTGCACTGAGTTAATAGGTTAGTCCAAATATGATCAAAAGTGTATGAAACTGTATCAAAAGGATATCAATATCACCAAAACATGCATGGAGCAAGCAGAAATTATAGATACGTTTGGGACGTATCACCTTATTATAGTGTAAATGAAATATTTTATTGATAAAAGCATTCCTACGCTTCTGTAGTCAATCATTATTGAATTTTGGTCATAACAGTTTGATGATCCAAATAATGCCTTTTATCCGTTACATCATTCTCAATAATTTTCCTGTTTATCGGGAATATGAAATAACTGATTTATTCCACAGGACGTGGGCCATCCTTTATGTAACTCAATATAATTTCATTTCTCCTCGTGTTTTAGGCTACCATCATTCCTTTGCATTTTGCAAGAAGTTTTATCCCTTTTGTTTTGTTAATAAGACTCATGATTATTGTTTTGTACAAAACATATTCATGATAACCTTCTAAATTTAATAAATGCTTTAACTCATACGCCATGATCATCATCTATGGCATACTTCCTCCTTTTACAGTGTTGTTACAGTAGAACATGTTTCTGTTGCATTATTCTGATATTATGAAGGCAAGGTCTAATACCCTAATCAAAGTTTCCACTACCTCCCATTGGTTTTATCTATTGAGAACTTTCCTCTCACATTACCAATTAAGCAATACAAGTTTTTCTATTTGGGAGAATGTGTTATTTTATTTTCTTGCAATTTTAATACAAAATAAATTCTTTCTTTAGAAACTTTCTAACACTATAATATTATGGAGTTATTTGTCTCATTAAATTCGTGATGGTCTCCTTATTCATGAAGTGGGTGTTTTTAACTTAATGAATTAAACAATCTTGTTCGATAATAATATTAGTGCAAGGGGAAATGTATTTAGACCATAATAAATTCTATTATGACTACAAATGGTTTGAGTGCTTGAGCACCTTAAAACTTCCATCGTAATTTGTGGCATCTTTTCCACAAGTCTCCCATCATGTCAACTTCAATACTTATCACTTATATCATGGCATAGTGAATTGCATTCTGAAATTCTACTTCATACTGCGATTCCTGAATCTCCGTTTGATGATCTTAATTGAATACAATGTTCTATTAATCATAAAAAGTATTTAAATGATAATTGATGCGCTTAATTAATACATCATTTATGTATAATGATTAGCACATGTTCTACTTTGCTGGAACCTTGTCATTGGTCATCTTATTTTATAATAAATAAACAAGTTAATAGATCGTGTATCTAATGACTTCATCAATTATGAATTCATCTCATGCAATTAAATCTAATGATGACTTTTGACTTGTTGATATTTGATGGATTATCGCCCCTCGTTGGTTACCCCAAGTGGAAGGTTGAGATGTAGCACAACAGCAAGTTTCCCTCAGTGAAGATACCGAGATTTATGTCTCAAGTGGGCTCTGAATTATGCAAGTAGGTGGTTCGGCAAGTGAAGGGTCGTTTATGATAATCACTTTCCTTTCCTTGACCTGCACACCCAATAGATAGCTTTTCTCCCAACGAGTACAAAGGGGTTGTCAATCCCTCCGGCCTTGTTGTTTACCAACGATTAAACGAAAGGGGATAGTGATAGTGATAATTGCAACGAAAGTAAATAAAGCAGTAAATAGTGGAGGTGTAAACAATGGTGGAAATATGGACCGGGGTTTTCTATCTCCCAAAACACGATAAACAACTAAGCTGGGTGAACAAATTACAGTTGGGAAATGGACAGAATTGTAAACGCACCGCAATGCTAATTATGCTACTTGAAAGTAAGAGGCTCAAAATTATGGGCAGTACGCCAAGAAAAGTAGACCGAAATCCATCTGCATCCACCCACTAATCATCCACCTTGAGATATCTATCCAGAACATCTCACTAGTATTAAGTTGTGAGCCCCACCCAAAGTGTAAACTCAAAGCAACAGACAATTGCAATAAGAATCTATGCTTAAGGTAAAGAATCCTTGCGACCATGGTTACAAGCACCATTGTCTTCTCCCTGGTGGCAACAGCACATCCCCTAGTCTCATGTTTCTTTCACTCAAGCTAGACATCGTGGGGCATGAACCCACAATCATTCGTAACACTCCCTCTTGGAGTTACTATCTACTACTTGGCCAAAGCAATAAAAAGAAACGGAGAACATGCAAGAATTACTCAAGAACAAAATATAAAAGGTAAACCAAATATATAACTCATCACGATCTAAGCATAATCTCATAATCCATCGGATCCCAGAAAACACAGCATAGCAACAGCAGGAAAATTACATAGGTGCCTTGATCATGTAGGGAAGCTCACAAGGACTAAACATTGACGAACAAGGATGGAGAGAAGACATCACATAGCTACTGATCATGGACCCATGGTCCAAGGGGGACTACTCATGGCACATACGGGAAGCATCCATGGTGGTGAAGAAGCTCTCTGTTGTCCTTCTTACCTCCGGCGGGGTCCGGTAAGGAGACTTCTGGTGCTCCCGATCTTGGAAGCGCAGCGGCGGCGGAACAAAGAGGTGTTTCGCGATGCGGGATTCTCCTCGAGGGTTTATGTGACGAGGGGTAAAAATAGGCCGAAGGGGGCACCCTGGGGTGGACCCACCTCCCAGGCGCCCTCGTGGCGCAGCCAGAGAGGCACTACTGGAATTCACCAGTTTGCCATGTGGCAGGCACTTTGTCGTCTGTATTTCGTCGGGGCGGACTGCAAAGATGTGGTATGTAGTCTTCTACCCTGAATGGAGATGGCAAAACCTTAACATACGGCAAACCGCTGCTATGTCGTCTGCAAAAGCTAAAGCAGACGGCAAAGACCCTTTGCCACCCTCTACCAGACGGCGAAGCCAGTTGGTGGGCCCGCCTTGACCACCCCGCGAGTGAGCGTTGACGGACCCGGCATCGTGCCGTCTACTAGCAGATGGCAAACCCCCGTACCCCGTTAACTTGCCCGTCGTGCCCACCCTCTCTCTCTCCTCTATCTCGTCCCTCTCCTCCCACGAACCAACCCCATTCCGCCGCCCTGCCCCACGCCTCCGTCGACCCCCCGCCCTTCCCCACGCCGCCTTCGAACGCCGCCACCACTGTACTCCACACCGTCGTCGACCCGCCGCCCTGCCCCGTGCCACCACCCTCTGCCGCCCTGCCCTGCCCCGGTGCCGACAGCCCGCCCTTCCCCACATCTCCTTCGACCCCGTTCCACCACCCTCCTCCAACCGCCGCCGCCGGCTCCGCCCTCCTCCACCAGCCGCCGCCGCCCTCCTCCCCTCTCTATTTTTTTGTTGTTTTTCTGTGTTTTAGTTCATTGTAGTTAGTTTAGTTAGTTTTAGTTAGTTAGTTGTAGTTAGTTTAATTAGGTTTAGTTAGAATATAGTTCTCTGTTAGATTTTCTATTTGTTTAGTTAGTTTTCTATTAGTTTAGTTAGGTTTAGTTAGATTTTTTATTTGTTAATTTAGTCCTCTATTTTAATTAGATAGATTATTTATAGGATCTATTTTAGTTAGTAGGTTAGATTTATTGTCAATTAAATTTAGTTACGATTTGTTTTAGTTAGAGGTGAAGAAGAAGGAGGAGGGGGAGAAGGACAGAAGAATAGGGAGAAGAAGAGTAGAAGAAAAAAGGAAAGAAGAAGAAGTAGAAGAAATATAAAAGAAAGGAATAAGAAGTAAAAGAAAAGGAAGAATGAAATAAAAGAAAAATAATAGGAAATGAAATAAAAAGAAGAATAATTGGAAAAACAAAATAAAATAAGATGAAGTATATGAGGCACATATAGTAACGAGCTTAGTTATCTTAATGACTGTGTTTGATCGGGTGCATTTATTGTGCACTAGTTCCCTACGAGGATCTGGTGTTCGACGACCTCCCCCCGACCCCCACTGCGTACGAGGGTGAGCACAGTTATCCTCTTCCCCCTTCATTTGCATTGTTCCGGCCTTCATGACGATGACACTAGCTAGGTAAATAGATTCGCGTAACCAGTATGCGTCTCCCGTTCAAAAGGGTTACAGTTATAAATATGCATTTGCATATTTATAATAGTGATTCTTTTGAATTGTCCAACATTATCCATGGACAGCCCGAGTATGTGTAGATTGGGTCGTTTTTTCATGCACTGGTCCTGATCCGACGTGGAATTAAGTCAGCGCCTCCCAGTTGTTCTCCAGATACACAACCTCTCGACTTGTTGTTGAGACTTGTATTAGGAGAACAACGGGGAGGTGCTGCCAAAATTCTGCGTCGGGTCGGGAGCAGAGCATGGGAAAATGAACCCAATCTACACATACTCGGGTGGGATTAGGACCTATCTTTACCTATTAGTGTGTAGGTTAATTTCATATGCCATAGCTATGTATGATAAAAGCAATAAAAAGTGGACGTAATAAAATTGACAAACTTGTATATTTGTTCTTTAGTAGCTAGGTAGCGACAAGATGAGCGATGATCGTGTCTGGATGTACACCAGTCGCCCTAATCAGAAAGAGATTACCACCGAATGGGCAATGAAAACCAAGGAGTTTCTGAGAGCAGCATTTTCAAATGGTCAGAGAGAAACCTGGTGCCCTTGCGTTAGGTGCGACAACTATAAACAGGTGACAGAGGTGGATATGGGTAAACACTTGCAGAAGTGCGGTTTTAAGCCTGATTATATGGTGTGGACATTCCATGGCGAGTCTGCCGGACGCAGGAGAGAGGAGGTGGTCCGCCAGCGCACGGACGAGTACGGAACCAGGATCGAAGACATGGTGCAGGACTTTGACGATGCGCGGGATGAGGACGATGAGATGGAGGAAACTGCGAATGCCTTCTATGAGATGTTGGATTCTTCAAAACGTCCTCTCCATGCTCACACTGAGATTTGTCAGCTCGATGCCATCGCAAAAGTTATGGCTCTGAAGGCACAATTCAACTTGGGCACAGAATGCTACAATGCGATCATGACCCTATTTGGTCGGTTTCTACCAAAAGATCATGTTATGCCTGCAAACCTGTACCAATCGAATAAAATCCTCAAGATACTTAAGATGCCCTATGAGAAGATACATGCTTGTGAGAATGGATGTGCTTTATTTAGGAAAGAGTATGCGGACGAAGAATATTGTCCCAAATGCAAGTCATCCAGGTATGTTGTGGTAGACAATGGTCAAGGTGAGAAGACGCAGACCAAAATACCCGTAAATGTTCTTCCGTATCTTCTAGTGATACCAAGAATTCAACGCCTTTACATGATGGAAGAGACGGCCAGATAGATGACATGGCACAAATATGGGAAGAGAATGGAATTTGATGCAGATGGGGTGCCAATGTTGACTCACGCATCGGATGGTTTAGCATGGAAGCACTTCGATGAAAAATATTCGAAAAAAGCTGAGGAGCAAAAGAATTGCTGAATCACCGTCGGCACGGATGGGTTCAATCCTTTCGGTCTGATGGCAGACTCATATAGTAGTTGGACTGTATTTTTCATGCCACTCAATCTCCCCCCCCCCTTAGAGATTATGAATAGGAAGAACATTTTCCTGACGTTGATAATACTAGGGCCCAATATCTGGGGAAGAATATGGATGTGTACATGAAACCGCTTAAGGAGGAATTGAAACAAGCTTGGGATGAAGGGTTCAAGACATACGATGCAGCTAGCAAAAAAGACCTTCACAATGCATGTGTGGTACCAATACTCGATGCATGACCTGCCGGCGTATGCGCTTTTGTCTAACATGTGTGTTCATGGAAGGTTCGCATGCCCAACATGCAAGGCTACTCTTCAGTTCCATTGGCTGAAGGCGGGTGTCAAGTATTCCTGCTTTGACTTGCATAGACAGTTTCTGCCTCCTAATCATACTTTCAGAAAAGACAAGAAGAACTTCATCAAAGGAAAAGCTGTCAAAAACCTGGCAGCACCTACGATGACGGGTGAACAGGTCATGGCTCAGTTTAAGTCTCTCAAGCCTGATCCAGAACGTCCTGGGTATTTCAAGGGATATAATTCGTCAAACACCGGGACTCGCAAGACATGCTTCTGGGATCTTCCCTACTTCAAAGACCGCGAACTTCCACACAACATTGACGTGATGCACACTGAAAAGAATATCGGTGAGGCCCTATTTGGTACATTTTTTGGCATAGATGGGAAGTCAAAGAATAATCCTAAAGTTAGAGTCGACCAGGAGACTCTATGTGATAGACCTTTATAGAACATGCGACAGCCGAAAGGAAAGAAGAATTGTTCGAAGCCATGGGCCTGGTTCAATCTTCAAAGGGGGCATATATTGGAGATATGCCCTAGAGGAAATCATGTTATAATGTTATCTCCTTATGTATTCATGAGTTATTTTTATTGTCCTTGAACATCATCACTGATATGTATCAATAAGTATGTGACTTGTTTGTGAGACTATATATTCTTTGATGATTGTTTTAATGGTCCCTAGTTGATAAGGTTATGCGGACACATATCCTTGACTAGTATATGATTCGATTGATGACTATGTTTCACATGTCATGAGCATGGAGATGCTGCCGATAGTATGAAATTAGTGATGGGATCACTGAGTTGGAGAGAGACTTAGGAATCTGTATCACGGTTTCGAGAAGAGAGGTCAAGCTATAACAAGGGTGACAAGTACTCGCCTTGAGCTTGACAACATATATCATGAGGCAAAAGGAATGTTGCATATGACACTTTGTAATGGTTCATCTTATGACTTTACGCATATATGGGAGTCGGCACGTTCTTCTAGGAACCACTACCGACTATCGAACCGGATGTGATTCGGGACGTGTCCATGTGTACGTGAACCTATAGGGTCGCACGCTTAAGGGGAACGGAGCCCATTGGGATGTGATACGAATGGATTATGGATGGAGGGTCCAGATTGCCTCAAGGGTTGAGGCCATTCCACGGGCTCCTATATAACGGCTAGGGAGAACCCCGAAGGGGTACAGGACAGACCACAACCCTAGCTGCCACTCCACCTCCAGGCCGAGCCGCCGGACCTAGCAGTCCGCAGCCCGGCGCTCCTCCTTGTACGTGCGCATCCCGTGGAGGCGCTGCACCTGCATCGCTTGGACGAACTGTTCGCGGGATCGGAACGTGGGACTCCGTTCGTGGGATCGGTACGAGGGATCGGTTCGAGGGATTCGAGGAGCAGCCGCTGACACGCATCGCCAACTCTCCTTCCGCTGCCGTGACTGGGCGTCTAGTGGTAAACCCTAATCACGTAGTTCATCTCCAGTAGCAGTGATCTTGGTTGTGCGCGGTAGAAAATTTTGATTTAGTGCTAGCGTAGCGTACCGTGTGCCCCAACAGTGGTATCAGAGCCTCTGCTATTTGGTGGTGAATTCATGATGGATTTGCATATAGAGATGTGTAGATCAGATCGGTTTTGCATGTATGTTTGAGGTTCTTGATTTCATGATCTGCCCCGAGGCGCGAGCTACTTAGGTCGTGCCACAACTTATCCCTAGATGTCGGTTATCCGCCATTGGGATAGACAAAGTGCCGTAAACCCTATTGTGGCTTGCGGATATCACTAGGTGATTGATCCGGGACACGGATCAGGACACGGCGTAGATATGATCTGCGTTGTCCAGAAATCTGTGAGAAGGTTCGGTTCAGAGGCCATATCTTGGTCATATGAACTCCGATTGAGCTCCGTGACTTACCAAACGATGCAGAATGAAAAGATATGCAAAACAGCCTAACTTGGTTTTAGTTAATTAGACGATTTTTCGCAGACCTAATTTGACTAGTGCTAAAAGAGGTTTAGACGGCGGTAGAACGTCTAACTTGGTTTTGCAGGGTATGAATGTGATTTGGTATAGTCCATTGTGTATGTTATTATTCATGGCCTTCGTTTCATGGTTTTGACAACCGGCTGGAGCCATATGGTTGTCTCATTATTATATTAATGACATGCGTGTCAACTTGTGGATCCATGTAATGTAATTTACTTTCACAGCTATTAGTTTGTAATAGCATAGTAACTTATGTAACACTTGGCGGTTGACTCCATGGCGTGGCGATGGAGATCACCACGAGGACAACCGTACATGAAGATGGAGATCGCCGTGGGAGGTTCACGCTGTTGGGGTTCGGGGCAGAAAACACAAATTTTTCCTTTACCTACGATACCCATTCCCAAGACCTATGCTATGCTGATGCAAGTAACGGACAGAAATAGATCACATACCAGTATGTAGTCCGTTAAGCGGGAAACGTTCCCGCATGAACGTGGTTGGTGTAGTCGTACCGGCAATCCCCGATGCCGCGCAGATCCACGATGACTCCTGTAGCCACCCGATCCTTGTGGACCGATGACGGGATTACGTCCCCGTCGGAACGTTGCTGATGAAGACCTCGCGATACGACCACGACGATAAAGTAGCACCACAAGTGTAGTGCCTCGCGGGATTATACACATACAGTATACCCGACGTCCCTCCGGGCTCCGAACCAGTAGAGCAGCATACTCATTAACCATCTATTTCGGAATACCCAAAGTGCACCGTTATAGCCAGCATATTTCAGTCAGGCGGTGGGATACAAATCAAAGCATCCTAATAGATCGTAATTACGTATGATCATTACGGTCAAAGGATCTGGTCACTATGTTATAGTTATCGCAATGTCGAACTATGTGACTTGATCACATCGCAACACTTCTGGTGGGTGTATGTCCATCATATTATTATCCAATGATACGACTCCATTGTCAACAGACGCCATTGTCTCATGATCAGGAAACCTTGATCATCAATCGCCCAATGGACTAGTATACTAGGGTTAACTAGGGACCTGGTTGTTTGTATACCACACCTGTATTAATGTTTCCGCTTAATACAGTTCTAGCATAGTATCAAACGTATTATGAACTAATGGAATATGCTCGATAAAACATATTTTATTTGCCTCTAGGGCACATTCCCAACAGTCTCCCACTTGCACTAGAGTACAAATAATCTAGTTGCATTTTCTCTGGATCATAACTCCTTATTGATCATGCTTGCCCGTGGAAGAGGTTGTATCAACGGTCTGGGTACCATTCAGAACCGTATGTCCTTTTGCAAATCATAATGTCACCTAATTTGACATTCCTTCATTATCCACTATAATGATGAGGTATATATTTTGGCGGTGAAGTGAGACTTCGTTTGCTGTGTCATAGCAATGACATCCGGTGGGTCACGCGGACTTTCCCATAGTCATGCACACTTGAAACTCATTCAATCAGAAGTCGAACTTCTCAAGCCATAATATAACTCCTGCTACTTCTAAAGCAGCCACATCAATGTAGATTCAATCCTTAGTGCATTGTATGCAACTTTGATGTCTAACCATGTTTCTTTCAACTTAGGCATTCATTAGTATGATATCTCAATTTTCTAGGTTAGTGTCAAAACTTGAACCAGCATAACATTTATGGTCAAGTCCACTATCCTTTACAAATTTGAGATGTCTCCTCAGTTCTCTCCAGACACTGAAGGATAAACTTAACTCTTTGTTCAATGATTTACTCATAAATCATATCTCAGCATGTTCTTACTACTAAGAACTTGGGTCACATTACGTCGAGTACATAACTCTGGTTTTATATGAAAGAACCTATGACAAAGGCATAGAGGATCCAACACATCCATTTCTTTCATTAACCATTAACCATTGTTCTTGTACTGAGATTAACTCAATACTTCTCTTGGATATACAAGTAAGGACCACTTCTTGACTTGTCCCATTCTGAACTCCTTCAGAATCTTATCCAGGAAAGTATTACGACTCAATGTTATTAAACACATATCTATCTTAATAGATCTTCAATGCTTAATACTTTATTCATCTTCATTTATGAACGATTCAAATAATCATTAACACAAACTGCACCATTCATAATATGTTATCCATATATGAGAATGTTATCATGCTCCCACTCAAATATGTCATGCACATATTAAGTTATAGGATAACACTCATATTGCTCCCACTCAAATATGTCAGCCACATATAAGACAAGGATAACATCCACATGGCTCCCACTTAGATATGTCAGACACATATTAAGTTCAGGATACTAACCATATGGCTCCTACTCAAATATGTCATTTACATATAAGGCTAGGATAATACTCCCATAGCTCCCACTCAAAATATGTCGTCTACATATATAAGGTTTCAGGAAACTATTGAGCTCCCACTCAGTTTCATGCAAATGCATGTTTCCTCGATATTTTGGCTAAGTCCAAAATCCTTTGATCATTCATCAAATCGAGAATTCAGTTTACGAGACACTAGTATCCATATGTTTTTCCAAAACCTTCTGGTTGTACCAATTACAACACTTCTTCAAATACAGGATTTGAGGAAGTCACGGTATTGATAACAATTTGGATCAATCGTAGTGAATATCCCATTGACTCAAGCATTGCTACACATTGTAGTCAACCCATTGAATTTGTCAGAAACAATCTTTGTGACAAACCAATCTTGACGTCCCTTTGATGTTCACATTTATTTCTCATAACTCTGAAGTTATTGTGAATATCAAGTAACCTCCTTACTTGATAAGATTCAAGCAATCTTAAATGTAACTCAACATAGGATTTTATGACTCATAGTCATATCTCGTACTTAGGTCCACCATCGCTTCTTTGTAGTTCGTAGGAATGTCTTGTTCCATTAACATGACAAGTGAATCATGAATATCATTTTGCATCAAGGGCAAATATATATTCTTGAATCCTACCTTTCTCAGTAAAAGCTCCCATCAGAAAAATCATGATCATTATCATTAGTTTCTCCTCTTATTGTAGAGCTTTGCTTCCAGAACATATTCCGTTGCACTACTCTGACATTTGGAGGCAAGGTCAATTACCTTGGTTGAACTTTCACTTTTCTTCCATTACCACATTTATCAAGAACAATTCTTGACAAACACCAAACATAGCAATACAAGTTTTGCTCCTTTTGGTTCTAGTTGTGGAAGATGCATCCATAGTTGTCTAAGGATACACTACAAAGATAATTTATCTTACATAAATCAAGCTTCCTAGAAACCACAATATACCATGACATATATAGTGTTGGTTTCCACGAACTCAGATGGTTCCCTATGCTGAAGTGAGTTTTTTCATATTAAATTAATAACTCTAAACAATAATAACGTAACTTGGTAAGAGATAACTTAGACCATACACTTTTTCATAGAATATGATCACAATGTTCAGGCACGTCAATCATATTGAAGTGTCTCAAGACATTGCAAATTGTGGAACAACTTTCACACAAGTCTTTATGCCCAAGACTAACTCAAAACATTTGTCACTTTGATCAAATCGTAGAGACTTTTCTTTCTTGTTAATTTAATATCCATCTTTACTCTGAAATCCCTTTTGATCATATCAAATTATTTCAGACTCATGTTTCATTAGTGAATACAAATATTCATCTAAGTCCACATACGAAGTTCACGAAATAATGAAATTCACCACATGCTGACATACGATACATCACGATGTATGATATTCAACAATCAGTACACAATCTGTTTTACCAGAATGCGAGGTTTTAGTCATCTCACCTCAAAGGCATGGTTTGTATATGTCAAGAGATCAAGTATCTTAAGACATCATCATACCATTCATGACTTAAACTGTAGTGTCATTATTAAGCCTGGATATTTCTTGGCATTACAATATTTCTTATAAATGATCAAACAACTATCATCAATATAAGAATAGCTCATTCATAATCGTAATGTGACCATAATAGATATCATTCATAAAAGGAGAACAACTGACTTGTTTCTCACTAATATGAATAATTGTCTTCGCGAGATGCAAGACACACTAATAAAGTCCTCATTCAAACGATCATAAAATTTATTCATATATTAATCAATTGATAGATGTAGAGGGAGAGTGTTGTCGACCATCAACTATCTTGATTACCGTCAGCACACATTGTCACCTCATCCCTTCCAAGCCACTCTTAAGCAGTAAGTTCAAGCATCGAATACTTAATCAACCGCAATTAGTGTTTCGTGGGGAAAGACATTTATAACTTGTATATCAAATATACTTTCTCCGTCAATGACCATTCCTGCATTGGTTCTACTCTTAAAGTTCTTAACTTTAACCATGACCTCATGACAGGTGAACGATTCTCCTTCATGACATAGTCCAGACATGGTCTTTGTAACTGGGAGGAAGCGGATGTAACTCCCCAGTTATCGCAAAGTAACCAGTCATTCAGTAGTCCAAGTTATACACAAGGTGTTCCATGTATCTTATACATTTTCCAAGTGACTTTCTCAGCAGGTTGTTCCTTCCACCATAGTTGAAAGAAACCCCGTCCATATACTCATATTCCATTACTCTGATTGTGACCAAGTGCTTTCAAGTTCACCTAGCACGTCATACGTGTTGGTTAACATGCATTCACAATTCAGACTCATAGAATGAAGTATGGTGTATTGGACAGTCATTCATAAGTGACGGTGAGTACGATACTCATCATCATCTTCCTTGAATACGGAGTTAACAGGTGTATCTCCTAGCAGTTCTTCGTATTATGTTTAGCAAGTCATTACTAATGAGTATGTCTCTAATGGTGTTGGTACACATCAATGAAGTAAGACCCATTTACCTTAAGTTCTATCATACTAAAAGAGCCATAGTTCTAAACATTGGTATGACGTTATCTACAATGATATTTGCAAAGACATGAAGATTAAGTTCATAATGTGGAGTTTCAATTTGATTTCAAAATTCTAGAAAGCTCCCACTTAGATAAACACCTCTCAATTTAACTAAGTGATTACACAATCCCAGCCCCCATACCTCCCCCGATATGTACGGCCCAGTATGAGAACCAGGTAGGCCTCTAAGCCAATCACATCAGGCATGTGACTCGTGCTCGACCTTTCGGTCTCCTGTGTTCCAGGCCCGCATCTACATACGTCAAGCCTGCCAATCGAACCTTGATGTTAGCTGTTCAGCAAGGCCATATCTGCATATGCCAGGCTTGCCGAACCCAACCTCATGCGAGCTCCGTTTAATATGTAGGAAAACTCCGGTATGTACGGAGCATCAGCCATATGGGAGAACCTTCCAGGCGGTGCCCACCAAGGGAAAACACAATGTTGGTATTGTGAGAGATGGTCCTGTTTCGTGCTACCGTCGATATATCTAGCATACTAGCATAAAACAGGAAGTAAAACTGTAAATCATACAATCTATGATTCCCCCTTACATGCAAATTAAATTATCTTTTGCAAGTTTTACGTGGCTGCTAGGGGTTTCGAGAAAAGAACCGTTTCTATCCTACGAAAACAAGCCACAACACCAATCCCGCAATTGTCTCTATTACACCCCTGTCGGGGCCCTCCGTTGCAAACATCTTCGCATCGCTAATGCAAAGAGACAGACACCCCCCATCCACTTTATATGGTACAAGCCATATGTCAAGCGTGGAACCAGTCTCGCGTAAACGCGTAAGGTCGGTCGGGGGCCGCTTCATCAAACATTGCCGCAATGCTAAATGAGTAAACGTGAGAGGGTAACAATTGAGAATTTATGCCCACATACTAGATGTGTTCTATCCGTACAATACATCTACGCATAGCCTTGCTCATGATACCACTGTCGGGGTTCGGGGCAGAAAACACAAATTTTTCCTTTACCTATGATACCCAATCCCAAGACCTATGCTATGCTGATGCAAGTAACGGACTGAAATAGATCACATACCAGTATGTAGTCCGTTAAGCGGGAAACGTTCCCGCATGAACGTGGTTGGTGTAGTCGTACCGGCAATCCCCGATGCCGCGCAGATCCACGATGACTCCTGTAGCCACCCGATCCTTGTGGACCGATGACGGGATTACGTCCCCATCGGAACGTTGCTGATGAAGACCTCGCGATACGACCACGACGATGAAGTAGCACCACAAGTGTAGTGCCTCGCGGGATTATACACATACAGTATACCCGACGTCCCTCCGGGCTCCGAACTAGTAGAGCAGCGGAAAGAAGATGGATTCGGATCCCGATTCCAGCAGCACGACGGCGTGCGTATAGTGGAGAAATCCCCAACCCAGAGCAGCCTCCAAACAAGGGGAGTCCGCTCAAAGGAAGGAGAAAGGAGGGAGAGAGATGAGAAACTTTTCTCAAAAAATTCATGATTAAAAGGGCACCCCTACCCCTCCTTATATAGGCCAAGGAGGGGTGACACCCCCCTTCCCCTTCCGGGGTGGGACTAATCCCAAGGGGGGGGGGTGGCGCACCAAATAAGGGGGGTGGGCCCCCTCATGGCGCCATGGCCCATGGGGGAGGACTCCCTCTCCCCCTAATGGGCCCTATGAGGCCCATATGCCTTTTAATTCAATTTTAATTATATTTAAATACATTTTAATATTTAATTCAGATAATTAAATAATAAAACATATATTAAACATTATTAAATATATTTTGAACCTTTCAAAATACCCAGAACAACTTCCGGCCTTCATCGGAACAATTCCGGCTATCACCGGAACAATTCCGGTGTTCTCTCCAATTTCTCCGGTGATCCCGAATCAATCCTTACTACGTCGAGTACCCTTAAGTGTAACACCCTACGGTCGGGAAACAGCAGACATGATCGAGACAACTCTCATTGATCAATGACTAATCAATTGGACCTGGTTACAATCCTTGATAGCCCCTGCGCTTCCATCGAATGAACTTCAATCGCTGTTGAATCCGTTAACCGTGTGCCTGTTCCCTTTGTCCCATGGTACTTTTCTTGTCCGAGGTTTGATCATCGGTATCCAATATACCTAGTTCGTCCTCGTTCTCAACAAACAAGTTTACTCGTTCCCGTGATATTACAACTCCGTGACCTAGTCACACGTTTGCAAACTTTATGATGCAATATCACCGAGTGGGCCCAGAGTACCTATCCGTCACACGGATGGACAAATCTCGCTTTGATCTATTTGCATACTCATTAACCATCTATTTCGGAATACCCAAAGTGCACCGTTATAGCCAGCATATTTCAGTCAGGCGGTGGGATACAAATCAAAGCATCCTAATAGATCGTAATTACGTATGATCATTACGGTCAAAGGATCTGGTCACTACGTTATAGTTATCGCAATGTCGAACTATGTGACTTGATCACATCGCAACACTTCTGGTGGATGTATGTCCATCATATCATTATCCAATGATACGACTCCATTGTCAACAGACGCCATTGTCTCATGATCAGGAAACCTTGATCATCAATCGCCCAATGGACTAGTATACTAGGGTTAACTAGGGACCTGGTTGTTTGTATACCACACCTGTATTAATGTTTCCGCTTAATACAGTTCTAGCATAGTATCAAACGTATTATGAACTAATGGAATATGCTCGATAAAACATATTTTATTTGCCTCTAGGGCACATTCCCAACACGCGCACATGAAGATGGAGATCACCATGCGCTATGATAAAGGGGCTATACCACATCACTTGTGTAAACTGCCTGTGAAAGTTTATCCCTTTATGCATCCTTCTTTGACATGGTAGATGTTTTAAGTAGGATGATCCCTCAAAGAATGTCAAGTAAAATTTGCCTCCCCAATTTCTGCACATCACATGTCATATATGTTTAGTAGTAGGCCTATAAAATTAGGGTGCTGCTAGATCTCCTTGGCGTGATGGGTTTGTGTCGGACACTTGCACGCATAGCACTTGGTTAACTTGTCGAGGCTATCAAAACAGTTTTGGGCTTCGGGGCATAGGTGTTGGTGTGTATGTGATGCACATTAAAAAACAGGAGTCGTATGGTTGATGCGATTAGCAAGGAGTTGCTTACCGGTAGGTCGAGTCGGCTAGCAGTGATGCAAAAGCTCACTAGTCAATTCGCCCCATCGGTTCCTGAATGACTTAGTGTCAACTAGAGGGATGTTGAACTTAGTGGGAGTAATTTTATTAAAGCGTTTAATATGAATTGCTCTTCATGAATACATGTCTTATTATTTTGCATTTTATGTTGTAGATCAATGGCACCACCTGCTCACTAGTCAATTTTATTATTTTGCATTTTATGTTGTCTTATCAAAGCAGTTACCAATTTTGCGTTGAAATCCATCCTTGAGAAATATAAACTGAATGGAACAAACTTTACCACCTGGTATAGAAATCTGAGAAGTGTTCTCAAGCATGATAAAAAGGAAAATGTTCTAGAGGAACTGCTTCCAGAGGAACCGGCTGATAATGCTACTGCTGATGCTAAGAATGCCTATCAGAAACTCAAGGATGAGTCTACTGAGATCAGCTGCCTCATGCTGGCTTCTATGGAGCCCGAGATGCAACAACAGTTCGAAGACATTAGGGCTTTCGATATGATTGAGAGTCTTAAGGGCATGTTTCAGGTTCAGGCTAGGACCGAAAGGTTCAACGTCTGGCGATCCCTGATGGATTGCAAGCTGAAAGAGGGTGATCCACTAAGCCCGCATGTCATCAAAATGATGGGATACATGCAAGCTTTGGATCGTCTTGGGCATCCTTTGACTCCTGAGTCAGCTACAGATACAATTCTTGGTTCTCTTCCGCCAAGCTATAACTCGTTCATTACGAACTTCCATATGGATGTCATGGAAAAGAAGCCCACTGAATTGCATGGGATGCTTAAGATAGCAGAGCAGGAAATTAAGAAGGGCACACATCAAGTGTTGATGGTGCAGAACACGACCAAGTTCAAGAAGACATGGACCAAGAAGAAGGCTAACGCAAAGGGAAAGGACAAGGATGTGATCCCGACTCCAGCCCCGGCGCCTAAGCCTGGACCTGACGCGGAGACCATTTGCTACTATTGCAAGGAGAATGGTCACTGGAAGAGGAACTGCAACAAGTGGCTCGCCAGCAAGGGCAAGAGCAGTGGGAGTACGTCTTCTACAGGTACACTTGTTGTATATGTTATAGACATTTATCTTGTGGATATTTCTAATATTTCTTGGGTATATGATACCGGATCGGTTGTTCACATTTGCAACTCGATGCAGGGACTAAAAATAAGTAGAGATGTCGCAAGAGGAGAAGTTGACATTCGCGTCGGGAATAAAGCAAGAGTTGCTGCATTAGCCGTCGGCACCATGCAACTTAATTTACCTTCGGGATTTGTAATGGAGCTTGATAATTGTTATTATGTTCCATCGTTAAGTCGAAACATTATTTCTGCCTCATGTTTGATGAGACAAGGTTATGAATTCATTATTAAGGACAATGGTTGTTCTATATATTTGAATAAGATGTTTTATGGATTGGCGCCCGTTGTGAATTGGTTATTCATTTTAAATCTTGAAGGTGAATCTATCTATAATATAAATGCCAAGAGGATTAAACCTAACGATCTGAATACAACTTACTTTTGACACTGTCGGCTTGGTCATATTAGTGAAAACCGCATGAAGAAGCTCCATGATGATGGACTTTTAAATTCGTTTGATTTTGAATCATTCGAGACATGCTAATCGTGCCTACTCGTCAAGATGACCAAGATACCTTTTGCAAAGATTTGCGAGGGCATCCGGCTTGTTGGAACTCATACATATTGATGTGTGTGGACCAATGAGCACGACTGCTAGAGGTGGTTACCAGTACTTCGTGACTTTCACCGACGACTTGAGCAGATATGGATATATCTACGTGATGAGGCACAAGTCGGAAACCTTTGAAAAGTTCAAGGAGTTTCAGAATGAAGTAGAGAATCAACTCGGCAAGACGGTCAAACTTCTACGATCAGATCGTGGAGGTGAATATCTGAGTCAAGAGTTTGATGATCATCTCAAGAGTCATGGAATAGTTCCACAACTCACTCCTCCTGGAACGCCTCAAAGAAATGGTGTATCGGAATGGAGGAATCGCACCTTGTTGGACATGGTTCGATCGATGATGAGTCAGTCAGATCTACCGTTGTCATTTTGGGGTCATGCTCTAGAAACTGCAGCTTTCACAGTAAACAGAGTACCATCTAAATCCGTAGATAAGACACCATATGAGATATGGACTGGGAAGCGTCACAGTTTTTCTTTTCTAAATATTTGGGGTTGTGAAGCTTTTGTCAAGCGACTTCAGTCGGACAAGCTCGCACCCAAATCGTATAAGCGAATATTCGTGGGATATCCAAGGGAAACCTTAGCGTATTACTTCTACAACCGACAAGAGGGCAAAGTGTTTGTCACTCGACATGGTACCTTCCTTGAGAAAGAGTTTCTCAATAGGAAGGCTAGTGGGAGGACAGTGCAACTCGAAGAGGTTTGAGATAAACCACTCGGGGAAGACACGGCAAGTGATGCCATTATGGTAGAGCCAGTCAGTGAACCCGTGGTTAAAGTAGCACCCGCACCACGAAGGTCAGAAAGGCTGCGTAATGCAAGCAATGTATTGTTGTTGGAAAACGATGAGCCTTTGACATATGCATAAGCGATGGTGGATCCAGATTCCGAGTTTTGAGTCCATGAGATCCGAGTTAAATTCCATGGATGACAATCAAGTTTAGAACTTGGTTGATCTGCCAAATGGTGCAAGAACCATTGAGTGCAAATGGATCTTTAAGAAGAAGACTGATATGGATGGAAATGTTCAAATCCATAAAGCTCGACTTGTCGCGAAGGGGTTTCGACAAGTTCAAGGAATTGACTACAACGAGACCTTCTCGCCTGTAGCGATGCTTAAATAAGTTCGGATTATTCTAGCTATAGCTGCCTATTTCGATTATGAGATATGGCAGATGGATGTCAAAACAACTTTCCTTAATGGAAATCTAGAAGAGGACGTGTATATGATACAGCCCGAGGGTTTTGTCGATCCATAGAATGCTAGTAAGGTATGCAACCTTCAGAAATCCATTTATGGATTGAAGCAAGCATCTCGGAGATGGAATATTTGTTGTAAAGAGGTTGTCAAATCATTTGGCTTCATCGAGAACGAAAAGGAACCTTGTGTGTTCAAGAAGTTTAGTGGGAGCTCAATCGTATTTCTAATCTTATATGTGGATTACATATTACTGATTGGGAATAAAAATCCAATGCTTGAAGCTGTCAAGGACTCATTGAAAAAAAGTTTTGCAATGAAGGACTTGGGAGAAGCAGCTTACATTTTTGGAATCAAGATCTATAGAGATAGATCAAGGAGGCTTATTGGATTAAGCCAGTGTACGTATATTGACAAGGTGTTGAAAAGGTTCAACATGCATGAGGCTAAGAAAGGGTTCTTTCCTGTGTCACATGGCATTCATCTAAGCAAGACTCAGGGTCCATCGACTCCTGATGAGCAAAGACGCATGGATAAGATTACGTATGCTTCGTCCATCGGGTCTATCATGTATGCTATGGTATGTACTCGTCCAGATGTTTCCTATCCTCTAAGCGCTACGAGCAGATACCAGGCTAATCCAGGTGAGAGCCACTGGACGGTAGTTAAGTGCATCCTAAAGTACCTGAAAAGGACTAAGGATATGTTCCTAGTTTATGGAGGTGAGGATGAGCTCGTTTTAAAGGGTTACACCGATGCTAGTTTCCAAACCGACAAGGATGACTTTCGTTCGCAATCTGGTTATGTGTTCATTCTGAACGGAGGTGCAGTGAGCTGGAAGAGTTCCAAGCAAGAGACGGTAGCTGATACTGCAACAGAGGCCGAGTACCTTGCAGCTTCTGAAGCTTCAAAGGAAGGTGTCTGGATAAGGGATTTCATTACCCTACTTGGTGTGGTTCCAGACTCGGCAAACCCGTTGGACCTCTATTGTGATAAAAGTGGTGCCATCGCATAGGCCAGGGAGCCAAGGAATCACCAGGAATCCAAGAACATATAAAGGCATTATCATCTCATACGACAATTCGTAGATGATGGTAATATAAATGTATGCAAAGTACACACGGATGCAAACGTTGCTGATCCTTTGACAAAGCCTCTCCCGATGCCGAAGCATGAGGCGCACGTAAGAGCCATGGGCCTTAGATGCCTAACATCATCACTGATATGTATCAATAAGTATGTGACTTTGAGACTATATAATCTATGATGATTGTTCTAATGGTCCCTAGTTGATAAGGTTATGCGGACACATATCCTTGACTAGTATATGATTCGATTGATGACTATGTTTCACAAGTCATGAGCATGGAGATGCTACCGATAGTATGAACTTAGTGATGGGATCACTGAGTTGGAGAGAGACCCACTTTGAGACGCAACGAGATATTGTCATCTGTTAGTCTCAATACAATGTATATGCCATGTCCTAGACCTGAGGTCCTCGCATGTTCTCGGGATGAGGAATGACTCACTTAGGGACTATCAAAAGCTACACCGTAACTGGGTAGTTATAAAGGTAGCTTACGAGTGAGTCATGATACATGCCGCGAGACATGGTTGATCAAAATGGGATTTTCCCTTCCACTTTGGAGAGATATTCTCTGGGCCCTCTCGAGTGATAAGATTCAGAATGCATGGCCATGCGACATGGGTTAAGTGTTAACCCGGTCCAGGAATCTGTATCACGGTTTCGAGAAGAGAGGTCAAGCTATCACAAGGGTGACAAGTACTCACCTTGAGCTTGACAACATATATCATGAGGAAAAAGGAATGTTGCATATGACACTTTGTAATGGTTCGTCTTATGACTTTACGCATATATGGGAGTCGGCACGTTCTGCTAGGAACCACTACCGACTATCGAACCGGATGTGATTCGGGACGTTTCCATGTGTACATGAACCTATAGGGTCGCGCGCTTAAGGGGAAAGGATCCCATTCGGATGTGATCCGAATGGATTATGGATGGAGGGTCCGGATTGCCTCAACGGTTGAGGCCATTCCACGGGCGCCTATATAAAGGCTAGGGTGAACCCCAAAGGGGTACATGACAGAACACAACCCTAGCCGCCACTCCACCTCCAGGCCGAGCCGCCGGACCTAGCAGTCCGCTGCCCGGCGCTCCTCCTTGTACGTGCGCATCCCTTGGAGGCGCTGCACCTGCGGCGCTTGGACAAACTTTTCGCGGGATCGGATCGTGGGACTCCATTCGTGGGATCGATACGAGGGATTCGAGGAGCAGCCGCCGACGCGCATCGCCAACTCTCCTTCCGCTGCCGTGACTGCGCGTCTAGTGGTAAACCCTAATCACGTAGTTCATCTCTAGTAGCAGTGATCTTGGTTGTGCGCGGTAGAAAATTTTGATTTAGCGCTAGCGTAGCGTACTGTGTGCCCCAACGGCATATGAGGGAAATTCTCTTGTCGGTGAAAAAATATTTGATCTTCCCCGATGGGTATGAAGCAAATCTGAGGAAGGGAGCGAGTCCTGAAAATTTGAAAATATTTGGGCTCAAGAGTCATGATTTGCACATATGGCTTGAGCGGGTAATGACGGTGATGTTTCGCGGCTATATCCCCGAGGAAGAATGGCTAGTACTGGCAAAACTGAGCTATTTCTTCCGTGTTCTTTGTGCTAAAGAACTATCCGATGGCGTGCTAGAAGACATGAAAGAGATGGCGGCGGAGCTGCTCTGCAAATTAGAGAAGATCTTTCCACCGGGTTTTCTAATCCGATGCAGCATTTGATTTTGCATCTCCAGACCAGGCAAGATTAGGTGTCCCTATGCAAAACCGTTGGTGCTATTCAACCGAGAGAATGCATAAGACGCATGGAGCAAAATGTAAAAATAAACGTAGAATTGAAGCATCCATGGCGGAGGCATTCATTACCGAGGAGGCAGCAAACTTCGTGACAACACACTATGAAGCCAAAAATCGCCATTTGCATAATCCAAAGCCTCGGTACAATACTGGCGACCCCCAACGGCGTCAATCCAACCTCAGCCTATTCAAAGGGAAGCTTGGATCTGTTGGTGCTTCGAGAAATATGATTTTGGATCTCGAAGAATGGAGGAACCTTACGTTGTATATCTCCACTAACCTAGCAGAAGTGCGTCCGTACATCGATTAAGTGCTCGGTGTGTAGATTGTTTCACAACTTCTTATAATTCTGGTGTCTTATTCACATCAATTGGTATAGTCGATACGTCGCCCAATACTCGAATTGAGGGATTTTTGAAAGGGATTCCATCGCAGAGTATGATCTTCTCGCCAAACATGGATACGACAATCCCGGTTTCATCTCTTGGTTCAAACGAACTGCAACTACCATTCATAAACGGTTTCATTTGTAGGTCCTATTTTCGACTAATATACCCATCTTTTCCTATTAAACTTATAGGCAAATTCACCTGATGAGCCTATGGACGCTGAATTGAGACAAGTCGCTAACGGTTTTGACTTTAAGGTCCGTACATTTGAGAAATACGACATCAACGGGTATCTCTCTCATACCGTTGGAAAAGAACAAATAATGCCCGATCGAAAATCTATAAATTCGGGTGTGTCTGCTGTCAGGGAAGGAGGTATCAAGTATTATGGAAGAGTTGAAGCAATATACAAACTTCTATTGTATGGTGAAAATCCTCCGAACACCGTTGTCTTCAAATGTCATTGGTTTCTTCCGTCGGAGACTAGACAGACTCATGAACATGTAGGTCTAGTCGAAATTCGACAAGACACCCATTTGAATGTCCATGATGTCTATATTACGGCTCAACAGGCCACCCGGGTTTTCTATCTATCCTACCCCTGCCAAACGTTTGAAAACCTGAAAGGTTGGGATGTCGTTTATGATGTTCCGCCACATCTTAGACCACCTCCCCCCAATGAAAATCATTATGAGCCTCACATTAATCCGGAGACATATGAAGGAGAATTCTTCCAAGAAACACGCGTGATCCAAAAACGTTTTTGAAACCGCTCTACACAACCTGAGAACATGGAACAAGACAATGAGAGTGAACTCGATACCGATGATTAGGAAGAAGCCGATACCGATGATGTGGAAGAGCCTCCTGAAGAAGAAGAGGTTACTGCTCCAGATGACTTGCCAATGCTTGACCGTTTACAGAAAGGCCATCCAAATGTTGGTGTTGTTGAACCCGATGATGCCGTGATTTACGACGACACGCATGATAGTGATGATGATCCTTCAATTGATCCCGGAGAAGAGACGGATGATCCCGACTATTGTTCGTTGTATGAATCCCAACTTTAATTAAATATATGTATATATATTCTCATTGTAGTAATTACTTTTTTCTTTTTTAGTAGTATTATTTCTTTTTCTCATTTGTACTAATTTCATTTACTATACTTTTTGGTAGGTTCGTGACAGATATGGAGGGAGAGACCTCCGCGGGTGATTCTTCGTCATGAGGGAGGGGCCGGGGTACTGCGCTCGCACCAGGGAATCTACGGAGGTCTTTGCTCGAGAGTATGTCCTCGCCTCCTACTTTTGAGGTACACAGGGGGAGAGGAGGTCGGACGAAGAGGGCAGGGAGAGCGGGCGGAGCAGTTAGTGGCCGCACAAGAGGGAGGCGGACAGCTACACCTTCCTCACACCACCTACGGCTGATTCACCAGAGCACAGGGTGGGTCCCTCCTCGGAGAGTCCCGTGGTGGAGGAGGAGGCTACGTCCCAGCGCATGTCCTGGGGTCTGTGGCGGGAGCTGGAGACGCCCGAGGGGGAGGTTGGTGAAGAGGAGGCAGTTCCCGCTGATAATGAGGCTGAGGGGGCTGAGGGTAACACCGTGTACCAGCGTGGGGTACATGGCTCCCGTCTGAGCCGGTGACTCCCGCCCATAGGTCATTGATTACGCCTGATGGAGTGATGTAAGTGCACTTGATTACTCTGTTTCAGTACACCGAGGTTTATGCAAATATCTCATGGCTTTTCTTTTTTGTATTGCAGGGGTTGGACATTCGCCTCGGGTATCCGCAATCCCAACGACATCCTTGGTGTGCTCATTAGGAAGAATTTCCTGGGGTTGGTTGAGTTGCCCGGTGATGATTCGCCTCCGCAGCCTGGACTCTTTTGGGAGCACTATATAGCTACCGAGGCCCCATCAAATACGACCGTCAACGGGGTCCAATGCCACAACAGAGCCGACATGGTGTTGAACGGCTTTTGGGTAATTTCTCTTTCACACAATGAGAACTTGAGAATAGCTAGCTAGTTGGTGCACTTATCAGTGTTGTCTCGTGCTATTAATTGCAGGTCTATTACAGGTCGAAGAGTCCATGTAGGATGAGGCGGTAAAGGTGCTCATCTAGGAGTGCACACGCCTCTTGCAGAACACAAGCCACGAGATGCGAGTGCAGGCGGTCCTTTGATACGTCCAAAACGTATCTATAATTTATGCTTTCTCCATGCCTCTTTTATTGTCATATTGCTATGATATTGATGAACTTCCATACACTTTTGATCATATTTAGACTAACCTATCAACTCAGTGCACCCCAGTGCCAGTTCTTGTTTTCTTCTGTTTTTCTATTTTAGGTTTCCCTCATATAAAAAGTACTCCCCAAATTCGGGAAAAATCCAATAAAAATCAGCGTGCAGGAAGCTTCGGGAATCACCGACGGGGTGGGCAGAGGGGACCCACCAGGGTGGGGCCACGCCAGGGGCCGCCTGGACCCCTGGTGGCCTCCCTGGCTGCCCCCTTCCCCTATTTATTCCCCGTGATGCAAAAACCTTGAAAGAGGAACCCTACTTCGCGATCTCTCCTCTGTTCCGCCACCGTCGCGCTTCCAAGATCGGGAGCACCAGAAGACCTCTTCCCGGCACCCTGCCGGAGGGAGGAATAACCTCCGGGAGCTTCTCCACCACCATGGACGCTTCCCGGATGAACCGTGAGTAGTTCACCTTGGACCATGGGTCTATGATCAGTACCTATGTGATGTTCTCCTCCCCTCTTTGTTCTTCATGGATTAGACCTCGTGGGCTGCCCTACATGATCGAGGAAATTATGTAATATTTCTGTTGTTGCTATGCTGAGTTTGCTGGGATCCGATGGATTATGAGATTATGTTCGGAATGTGTTTGAGTAATATATTTGATTCTCCGCTTTTATATTTACGTTCTTGAGTAATTCTTGTATGTTCTCCGTTGCTGTTTATTGATTTGGCCAAGTAGTAGGTAGTGACTCCAAGAGGGAGCGTTATGCATGATTGTGGGTTCATGCCCCCCGATGACTAGCTTGAGTGACAGAAACTTGAGTCTAGGGGATGTGTTGTTGCCACAAGGGGGAAATCAACGGTGCTTGTACTTGTGGGTGCAAGGATTGTTTACTTTACGCAAAGTTTTTAATGTAGTTGTCTGTTGCTTTGAGTTTACACTTTGGGTGGGATTCACAACTTAATACTAGGGAGATGTTCTGGATAGATATCTCAAGGTGGATGATTAGTAGCTAGATGCAGATGGATTTAGGTCTACTTGATTTGGCGTACCGCCCAAGCTTTTGAGCCTCTTCCTTTCTTTATAGCATAATTAGCGTTGGTTTGCACACATAATCTTGTCAATTGCCCAGTAGTAATTTGTTTACCTTGCATGGTTCTTTTATCGTCTTTTGGGAGAGAAACATCACTAGTGAACATCATAGGACCCCGGTCCATATTTCCAATACTGTTGACACCCGCTATCAATTTACTGCTTTACTTTCCGTTGCTATCACTATCATTATTATCCCGTGCGTTTTATCCTTTGTAAACAACAAGGCCGGAGGAATTGACAACTCCTCTGTACTCGTTTGGAAGCAAAGTTATATGTTGTGTGTGCAGGTCCAGGTGAAGTAAGCAACCTTAGGTTGTGAACGACGCCATTGTTCACTTCACCACCTTCTTGTATCTGCTGGAGTCCTATTTGTTCGACATTCAACCTTAGCATCTTCGCTAAGGGAAATTTGTCGCTACGCTACATCTCACCTTCCACTTTGGGTAAACCAACGAGGGGCGAGAAGTAAACTCTCATATCATCAAAGAAATTTCCGGCACCGTTGCCGGAGACTCCACTCTTCAAGATAGGGGAGTTGCACACTATCTTTTATCTTTGATTTTTATTCTTGTTTGTTTACCTTTCAGTTTTTTCTTAATGTCCTTTATCAAAAATAAAAAAAATAGTTATCTTGCTTGCTGCCACTATGGGTTCCTCTAAGAACACCATGTTGTGTGACTTCACTAGTCACAACAACAGTGACTTTATCTGCACTCCTATTGCTACACCTGATACTTCAGCACCTTCTTATGAGATTAAACCTGCTTTGTTGAACCTTGTTATGAAAGATCAATTCTCTGGTGCTAGAGATGATGCTGATTTGCACTTAAATAATTTTATTGAGCTTTGTGATATGCAAAAGTACAAGGAAGTAGATGGTGATATTGTTAAGCTTAAGCTTTTTCCTTTCTCCTTGAGAGATGAAGCTAAAATCTGGTTTCAATCCTTGCCTAAGAATAGCATAGACTCTTGGGACAAGTGCAAGGATGCTTTTATTGGGAAGTACTACCCCCTACTAAGATTATCCAATTGAGGAGTTTTATTATGAAATTTAAACAATTGGATAATGAACACGTTGCCCAAGCTTGGGAACGCATGAAATCTCTTGTTAAGAATTGCCCTACGCATGGTTTGACTACTTGGATGGTCATCCAAAAAATTTAAGAAGGCTTGAGCTTTACCTCGCGGAACCTGCTGGGTTCAGCCGCGGGAGGAACCTTTATGTCAACTACACTTGGTGCTGCCACAAAACTTCTCGATGAGATGATGACCAACTATTCCCAATGGCACACCGAAAGAGCTCCAACAGGTAGGAAGGTAAACTCTGTCGAGGAAATCTCCTCCCTAAATGAAAAAGTTGACTTGCTTATGTCTCTACTTACCAAGAAATCTCCTATTGATCCTCAAGATGTTCCTTTAAATTCTTTGATTGCTCAAGATCAAGTAGATGTGAACTTTATCTCTAGAAACAACTTCAACAACAATTCTTATAGGAGTAATTTTGGTAGCAATCCTAGACCGTTCCCCTCCAACAACTATGGGAACAACAACACTTATCCTAGCACAAAAAACTCCACTTCTGTATTACAGAGTATGCTTAAAGACTTTATCACTACCCAACAAGAGTGTGGAGGAAAAACTAGACAAATTAGATAACCTCTCGTTGAAGGTAGATAATTTAGCTCATGAAGTATAATTTCTTAAAATTAGAACTTCTCCCCTTGAGGAGAGGAAGGCCACTCCTATGAATGCTATCCAAGTGCAAATTAATGAAAACATTAGGATGATGGCTAAACTTAAAGAGAGATGGGCTAGATAAAAGGAGGAAAAAGATAGAATTAAGAGCCTTCCTACACACCATACCATTTCTACTATCCAAGTGGTTGAGGATATCCAAACTCTTAGCACCCAATGCACCCCTAGTCCCATAGGACCTATTAATGGTGATGCTATGACCTCAACCATAGAAGAAGAAACTCCTATGACTATAGAAGCTACAAAACAAGTGAGCCTAAAGGACACCACTACCACTTTACTTGATAGTAGTGACCTTGATTTTGATAATTGCACCCTTTCTATAGTTATTCGTTTCCTTCACAAGATGTCTAGAGACCCCCACACTAGCACACTTAATCTTGCCTTCACGGAGCATATCACTAATGCTCTCATCAAAGATAGCGAGGAGAAGCTTAGGGTAGAAGCCTCCATACCTAGAAATCTAGAATATGGTTGGCATACTATGATTAAAATTAAGTTGAATAACTTTTCTTGCTATGCTTTATGTGATGTTGGAGCTAGTACCTCTGTTATGCCCAAAAGAATGTATGATATATTTGAATTGAAACCTTTTGATCCTTGTTCTTTTGGTGTTCGTCTTGTCGACTCTTCAGTAAAGAAACCTTTGGAAGATAGATGATGTTCTTATCATTGTCAATGACAATTATGTTCCCGTTGATTTTACTATTATGGACATTGAATGTGAACCTTCTTGTCCAATTATTTTGGGACGTCCTTTTCTTCGCACCGTGGGTGCTATTATTGATATGAAAGAAGGGATTATAAAATTCCAATTCCCTCTCAAGAAAGGGATGGAACACTTCCCTAGGAAAAAGATTAAGTTGCCTTTTGAGTCCGTCACACGGGCTAGTTATTTTTTTGAAAATACTTGATCTATTTGCATTAAGCCTAGCTAATGGCATTAAAGAAGCGCTTTCGGGAGGCAGCCGGCAATGAATTTACGGTTTCCTTTTTGTTTTTCTTCTGTTTTTAGTGGTCTTGATGATTGTTAATACTGTAGCAACATCATTGTATCTATACTTTTCAAGCTTTGTGCCATTTATAGCCTCATATGACAAGGGAATTGAAAGTTGTGACATGCTGTCAAGAAAACAGATTCTGTCCTCGTGGCTAGAAAAATCAGCAAAAAATCCCAGTTCATATTTTTGAGCTTAATTTTTTACAAAGCGTGATCTATACAATTACGTAACTTTCGTATGTTCTGAGTTTTTTGATTTGAGTTGCAGAAGTATCCCTAAAAAATTCTTTACTACCTGCTGGTCTGTTTTTCACAGATTCTGTCCTGTTTTGCCTTTCCTTCGTTTTGCAAACCTTAAGCTTACTTTTTCTTTGCAAAAACTTTTTGGAAATCTTGAGAAACAGTAACTCTTCAAGAATATCTTTATTTCCAGTAGAGAAATTTTTTATTTTATATGGGTACTAACCTCGCTAATCAATCTATGATGAGTTATGTATGAAGGGAGTTTTCAAGTGTTCGAGGGAAGATGATGAAAGAAGATTCAGGAGTGTCAAGCGCTCAAGCTTGGGGATGCCCCCACGCATCCCCAAGAAATATTCAAGGAGACTCAAGCGGCTAAGCTTAGGAATGCCCCCGTGCATCCCCTTCTTCATCAACAATTATCAGTTCATCTCTCGTCTCACCATATTTTTATCACTTCATGCGTTATGTGCTATGCTTGGAGCGTCTCGCTCTTAGGTTTTGTTTTAGTTTTCTTTAGCTTTGCTTGCAGTTCATAACAAGTTATAACCCAGATTTATTTGTGTGGGAGAGAAACACGCTCCACTTCCAAAATCTAGAACACAACATAGGACTTTTCATGCTTATCTTTGTTGTGTGTGTTCTTTATCTTTTCATAGCTGCTGTCATGTTTAGCTCTTAGTTTTCATGCTTATCTTTTCAAAGAGCTTTTGTTTAGTTTGTTGCTGGAACTCTCTTGATTTTTCATGCTTATCTTGTTTAGAGAGTTTGCCTGTTGCACTGAGTTTTGTCTCTTGACTTGAAGTAGGTAATTGAGGTTGCTATTCTTTTGTAGTAGTAACTTGCAATAGTTTTGAGGTATTGTTTTGAGTAATGTTTGGACTTTTGGTGTCAAGGGATTTAGACTATTAGTGATAGATGTCGTATTTTGGGCAATCCATGTTTATTTTCAAATCTTACAAAATTAGTTGAGAACTTTAGCTACTAGATGGATCACTACTCTTCTGAGGGGTCGAGTATTAGAGTACACTCACGTACCATGAGTCGAGGATGCGCAAGGATAACCAAACCCCCATACACTCCTTCTCGGGGTACTTGTCACTTTGTGAAACCTCCTTATTAGATTGAGAGTTACCGATAATAAGTGCATGAGTTCGTCGGACTAATGTGAGTATTCAAAAGTTGACACTTCCACCTTCCCATATTTTCTAGCCTCTCATGTGCCGTGCATTGCTTTCTTCTCACTCCGAGAGTTAGCGTCCACCTTCGCCGGTACATCCAAACCCTTGGCACGATACGCTCTGTCATCATAAACCTCCTTATATCCTTTCTCAAAACAGCCACCATACCTACCTATCAAGGCATTTCCATAGCCTTTTCGAGATATATTGCCATGCAACATCCACCTTCTCATGACTTGATCTTCATGTCATACATGCTACTTGCTTGATCGATGAGCTGCATGCTAGTTGGGCCTTGCCCTAATAATTGCTACATGACGCGCTAGTATCATTGCATATCCTGCTACCCTGGCAGAGGCATACATTTGCATAGATCATGATACTTACATCTTCTTTATGATTTGAGTACTTTGTAAAGTGTGAAAGATCTTCTATACTTTTTGTAATATATAGAGTGTTGCCCCTAAAGTGAGGAAAAGATCCCAAAGTGGACACAAAATTAAAAGATCCCAAAGAGGACATATGAGAGAGAAATAGAAAGAGCCATTGAGGCCACCAAAAAAAATGCAAAAATATAGAAAAAAGAGAAAAAGAAATAAAAAGAGAGAAGGGGGCACACTACTATTCCTTTTGAGAGATCCACACTCGTACTCCCTCTTATATCTTGTACTCCATAGAGATTATCATTTATGCATATAGCTATGTGGGGACCTTCACACTATAGAACTTGGCTTGTATATTCCAATGATGAGCCTCCTCAAATGAGCTCTAGGTCTTCTTGAGCAAGCAAGTTGGATGCACCCCCACTAGTTCCATTGGAGAGCTTACCTTAGCTCATATGTGCATCCGTTGCATGGAAATCCCTACTCCTCACATCATATCTATCATTTGGCTTTCTCTCTCCTATGATTGTCCTCATTGATGTGAGCCTTTCACACATTTTTGTCTTCCTCCTCCACCATATTTTCTCTTTGCCATCCTAAGTGTCAACTTTCTTGCTTACACTCATCCATTGCATGAGTGCTCAAAATGTCGAAAAGGAGTGGAGAATTTTGACTTGTACCTGGCTAGTGGTCTGGGGATGAGTCAAGATAAGATTCCAAAAAAGACCAAGTTTGAAACTTTAGTAGATTAAGTTCTCAACATAAAAATACTTTTTCTCGTATATCCCTATCCCCTTTCTTGCACGCGAACACCATTTGGAGACATTCGAGTCACGGACAGCGAGAGCTCTTGCACCTTTATGTTCTTATGTTGCTTATTTCAATGCTAAATATAGACTCTTGCCTGTTATGACTTGAATTGAATTACATGCCTTGATTGCTTTACTTAAAAGTTCTTATATGGTTGCTAGCATGTCACCAAAAAAATTATGCTTTTATCATTTACCTACTCGAGGACGAGCAGGAATTAAGCTTGGGGATGTTGATACGTCCAAAACGTATCTATAATTTCTGCTTGCTCCATGCCTCTTTTGTGTGATATTGTTATGATATTGATGAACTTCCATAAACTTTTGATCATATTTGGACTAACCTATTCACTCAGTGCACCCCAGTGCCAGTTCATGTTTTCTGTTGTTTTTCTATTTCAGGTTTCCCCCATATTAAAAGTGCTCCAAAAATTCGGAAAAAATCCAATAAAAAATCAGCGTGCAGGAAGCTTCAGGAATCACCGAGGGGGGGCCAGAGGGGACCCACCAGGTCCCCAGGCGCCCTCCCGGCGCGCCCCTGGGTGGAGCCGCGCCAGGGGCCCGCCTGGACCCCTGGTGGCCTCCCTGGCTGCCCCCCTTCGCCTATTTATTCCCTGTGACGCAAAAAACCAGAAAGAGGAACCCTACTTCGCGATCTCTCCTCTTTTCCGCCGCCGTCGCGCTTCCAAGATCGGGAGCACCAGAAGACCACTTCCCGGCACCCTGCAGGAGGGAGGAATCACCTCCGGGAGCTTCTCCACCACCATGGACGATTCTCGGATGAACCGTGAGTAGTTCACCTTGGACCATGGGTCTATGATCAATAGCTATGTGATGTTCTCCTCCCCTCTTTGTTCTTCATGGATTAGACCTCGTGAGCTGCTCTACATGATCGAGGCACTTCTGTAATATTTCTGTTGTTGCTTTGCTGAGTTTGCTGGGATCCGATGGATTATGAGATTATGTTCAGATTGTTTTTGAGTAATATAATTGATTCTCATCTTTTATATTTATGTTCTTGAGTAATTCTTGCATGTTCTTCGTTGATGTTAATTTCTTTGGCCAAGTAATAGGTAGTGACTCCAAGAGGGAGCGTTATGCATGATTGTGGGTTCATGCCCCCCGATGACTAGCTTGAGTGACAGAAACATGAGTCTAAGGTTGTGTTGTTGCCAGAAGGGGGAAAACAACGGTGCTTGTACTTGCGGGTGCAAGGATTGTTTACTTTACGCAAAGTTCTTTAATGCAGTTGTTTTTTGCTTTGAGTTTACACTTTGGGTGGGATTCACAACTTAATACCAGCGAGATGTTCTGGATAGATATCTCACGGTCGATGATTAGTAGGTAGATGCAGATGGATTTCGGTCTACTTGATTTGGCGTATCGCCCAAGCTTTTGAGCCTCTTCCTTTCTTTATAGCATAATTAGCATTGGTTTGCGCACATAATCCTGTCAATTGCCCAGCTGTAATTTTTTTACCTCGCATGGTTCTTTTATCCTCTTTTGGGAGAGAGACATCACTAGTGAACATCATAGGACCCCGGTCCATATTTCCAATACTGTTTATACCCGCTATCAATTTACTTCTTTACTTTTCCGTTGCTATCAATATCATTATTATCCCGTGCGTTTATCCTTTGTAAACAACAAGGCCGGAGGAATTGACAACTCCTCTGTACTCGTTGGGAAGCAAAGTTATTTGTTGTGTGTGCAGGTCCAGGTGAAGTAAGCAACCTTAGGTTGTGAACGGAGCCATTGTTCACTACACCACCTTCTTGTATCTGCTGGAGTCCTAATTTTTCGACATTCAACCTTAGCATCTTCGCTAAGGGAAATTTGCCTCTACGCTACATCTCACCTTCTACTTTGGGTAAACCAACGAGGGGCGAGAAGTAAACTCTCGTATCATCATCCGTAACTACTCCGCCAAGCGTGGCCTTAAGCGTAGCAAGTAGGAGTGCCGCAAGAAGTTCTGACGGGGGACCAGTACATGATGGTAACCCCTTCTTGCGTCTTCTAGTTTCCTTGATTTTATTCTTAGCTAGCTAGGCCTATAATAGCTAATCTTCCTGTTTACTAAGTTAGGCGACGCCGAGATGGTGTGCGGATAAGATGGTTGGGAGGTCATTCTGGACTAGTGGTGCTCAGTAGCCTGGTTGGCTGTCCACAACAATGCCAAGGGCCGTCGCGCCCAGATGGTTGGCGTGCCACACCATCAAGGTAGCCGCAACTTAGCTGCTTATGGGAAAAAATGGGTATGTGTGCTTTGCTAATATTGTCTTTTACGCACCCACAACTTAGCCGTTTATTAATATTGTTCTTTGCTTTGTCTTTTAGGCGGAGCATAATAAAACAGAGGCGCTTGGGGTGTTCGCCAATTATGGCATGGCCCATACAGTGTCGTACAAGAAGGCCAAGGCACTCTCAGAGTCGGATATTGCCACTCCTTCGACTTTCACCAACGTTGCCGCCTACAGTAAGCTGAAGGCTTATACTGAGGTGCTGAAGGAGAAGCACGTGCAGTACTATACCCCAGTTGGGAAGCCTATTGACCCGGAGCTGGTGATGATCTCTGGTGGCGGAAGGCGCCATGGCGCCATGGCCATTAGAGATAAGTTGATTCGGTGCAATAGGACTCTTGCTGAGATCAAGGCGCGCCAAACGAGCTCTTCTCCTGCTATAAGGACTCGTGCGCGGCCAGTCGATCTCGCTATCGAGCTTATACATAAGGAGTCGTGCATTCTTGTGTTCTCTCATCGAATATTACAGTGCTGACTACAGGAGTGGGGTTGCAGGAAGCTCTTGCGAGAGAGCGAAAGAATACCCAGCGGATTCTCGAGGAGAAGGAGCGGTTGGCGGAGGAGAAGACAACATAGAGAGAGCGGTTGGCGCAGGAGAGGACGGCAAAGGCTCTTGAGGAGGTCGCGGCACGCCACGATGCGTCGAACCGGGCCTTGTACGAGCTCATCGTGGTAAGTCACTTGTTCATATTCACCCAAAGAATGCATGTTATAATGTTTGTTTATATTAGTAACTAATATGATTGACTCATGGAAAAAAATGTGTAGACTATGTGCGAGAAGACTGGTCAGGCCGCTCCACCGATGCCGATCATTTCTCCAGTGGGGACGATGAGTATCTTTCAATGATCATCAATACCATATTGAGTGGCGTCGTGCTAACCGCTAGTTGATCTTTTCGTGCAGCATAAATCTCGGGCTGCATCCCATGACCCTTATCCTCCGTCAACCTCGGGCAACCCGACTGATGGTAAGTTGTGTTGTATATTTCAGCCTTGAGGACTACACTCCGGTAAGTTGTGTTGTATATTTTTCCTATTTTACACAAAAAGGACATATTTATCTTATTTAGTTAAAAAACTAACATAGTGAACTTAGTTTGCTCACAAAATTCTAAAGTTAGCTTAATTGGGTCAACAAATGCTAAAGCTAGCTTAAATTGGCTCAACAATTGCTAAAGTTTTCTTATTTGCTAAAAAATGCTAAAGTTAGCTTAATTTCGTCAAAATATGCTAAATCTAGCTTAATTTGTTCATCATTGCTTATGTTAGCTTTGTTTGCTCAAAAGAAGAAGAAGAAAACAGAAGAAGAAGGAGAGGATCTTTTCTTCTTCTCCTTCTTCTTCTTCTTCTTCTTCTTCTTCTCCTTCTTCTCATTTTACTTCTTCTTCTAATTGTTCTTCTTATAACTTTCTTAGCCTCATTTGGAGATTTTCTTCAAGGGAGTCATTCTATGATGGAGTGATGCATTTGGACTTGTAGCTTAGTTTTATAAACTGTTTGGTCACTTGTGTGTTTGATAGTTGTTGGTTTACTATGTACTATGTATATATTGTGTTTGGAGAACATGCGTTTGATCAATTGTGTGTTTGAGACTATATAGGAGAGTATGGGATTGATGAACATATATGCATAGTTTTGGTTGATCAACATGTGTGGGTGCTTATACTGTTGTTGGAGAACATGTATATATGTCTATATATATTGCTATATTTTTGTCAAGTGGAGGGATTTAAAATAGAATAGAAAAAACAGAGACTATCCAGGATCTTTGCCGTCTGTTGGCGGTCGGCATAACCATTTGTCGTCTGCTGGTGGTCGGCAAAGGGGACACGTGGAACCCAGCTGTGCAATCTGGCAACAAACTGGGTGACCATTTGGTCAGTATGCCGTCTGCATTACCTTGGCAAACGGCAAACTGGTTCCCTATGTCGTCTGACAGGAACACGACAAAGACTGCCAACGGTCTGACGTGGGGTGCCCTAGCTGATGACGTCACCATTCTTTGCCGTCTGTCTCTAGACGGTACACCTCGCCATTAATGGCCTGACAGAGGGGATTGAAACATGTTTGCCGTCATGCTCGCTTCTGTCGTCTGCTTGCCGTTATGCGGTCGGCAAAGAACATTGTCGTCCGTCGATTTTGTGCAGACGGCAAATCACCTCTTTGCCAAGAAACAACTGACAAGAATTTTGCCGTCCGGGGACAGACGGCAAACCTCTTTGCCGACCGCCGATCATATGTTTGCCGTCCGCCATGGCAGGCGGCAAACAAGAGAATTCTAGTAGTACTTCTTCGATGGTTCTTCAGTGGTTCCGGAAGCTTCCGTGACACTGATTTTTTCTCTGATTTTTCTGGAATTTTTGGAGCATTTTAAATTGGGGAAAAATCACTGCAACTAAAGACATCATCAGACGGAAACTGGCACTGGGTGCATTAAGTTAGTAGGTTAGTCCAAATATGTTTAAAATGATATGAAAGTGTAGCAAAACATGTAGCAATGTCACATAAAAGTGCATGGGACAAGCAGAAATTATAGATATGTTTGGGACATATCAACATCCCCAAGCTTAATTCCTGCACGTCCGCGGTAGGTAAATGATAATATAGATAATTTCTATGGTGACATGCTAACACACATATAAGAACTTCAAAGTAAAGTAAGTAAGATGTGCAATTCAAGTCAAGATAATAGCAAGCAATAGTCTATATCTAGTATTGAAACTAGCAAAGTATGAACGTAAAGGTGCAAGAGCTCTCGCTATTCCTAAATCGAATGTCTCCAAATGGTGTTTGTGTGCAAGCAATGGAAGATGGGATTAGAGAATAAAAATAATATATATAGTTTAATTGAGAACTCAATGTACTAAATTTTCACACTTGGTCTCCTTTGGGATCTTATTTCTACTCATCCCCAGACCACTAGTCAGGTACAAGTCAAATTGATCCTCTCCCTTTCTATTTTGAGCACTCATGCAGTGGATGGCGCGAGCAAGATACGTTGGCACTTAGGATGGCAAAGAGATAAATGATGGGGAAGGAAGACAAAAATAAGTGAAAGGCTCACATGAATGAGGACAATCATAGGCGAGAGTAAGCCAAATGATAGATATGATGTGAGGAGTAGGGATTCCCATGCAACAGATGCACATATGAGCTAAGGTAAGATCTCCAATGGAACTAGTGGGGGTGCATCCAACTTACTTTCTCATGAAGACCTAGAGCTCATTTGAGGAGGCTCATCCATGGAATACGCAAGCCAAGTTCTATACTGTAAGGGTCCCCACATAGTTATGCATGAATGATAATCTCTATGGAATACAAATATAGCAATGGAGTAGGAGTGTGGATCTTTGAAAAGTAATAGTAGTGTTTCCCCCTTCTCTCTTTTTATTTATTTTTATCCTTTTAATTTTTTGTGGCCTCTTTGACTCTTTGTATTTATCTCTCATTTGTCCTCTTTTGGAATATTTCAATTTGTCCTCTTTGGGATATTTTCCTCACTTAAGGGCAACACTCTATATTTTACAAGAGTATAGAAGATCTTCACACTTTATAAGAAGTACTTAACATAAAGAAAGAATGAAAACTATCATGATATATGCAAATGTATGCCTCTACCAGTGTAGTAGGATATGCAATGATACTAGCGCATCATGTAGCAATAATAAGGGAAAATACCAACTAGCATGTGGCTCCTCGATCAAGAAAAATCATGTATGACATGAAGACCAAGTCATGAGATGGTGGATTTTGCATGGCAATGTATCTCGGAAAGGCTATGGAAATGCCTTGATAGGTAGGTATGTTGGCTGTTTTGAGGAAGATATAAGGAGGTTTATGATGACAGATCGTATCATGCCAAGGGTTTGGATGCACTGGCGACGTATGCGCCAACTCTCGAGGTGAGAAAGGGAAATGCACGGTACCGAAGAGGATAGCAAAATATGGGAAGGTGGAAGTACCGACAATCGAATACTCGGATTAGTTCGAAGAACTCATCCACTTATTATCGGTAAATCTATCTAATCGGGAGGTTCACAAAGAGACTAGTACCCCGAGGAGGAGTATATGGGGATTTGGTTATCCTTGCGCATCCTCAACCCATGGTACGTGTGGGTACTCTATATATTCCAACCCTTCCAGAGGTTAGTGATCCATCTAGTAGCTAGAGTTCTCAACTAATTTTCGTAGTTTTTAAAACTAAGCACGGATTGCCCAAAATACGACACCTCTCACTAATAGGCTCAAGCTCTTGGCATCTTGATGTCCAAAAATTTCTCTAATCAATACCTCAAAACTATTTCATGTTACAACTACACTTGTAATAGCAACCTTAATTACCTACTCATGCAAGACACACAACTCAGTGCAACAAGCCAACTCTCTAAGCAAGATAAACATGAAGACTCGAGATAGTTCCTAGAACAACATAAACAAAAGCTCCTAAAAATATAAGCATGAATACTAAGAGCTAAGCATAACAGCAACTATGAAACAGATATAGAACACACACAAAAAGAAAGATAAGCATGCAAGCCTACGTTGTGTTCTACGGTGGAGTGGAGCGTGTTGCTCTCCCAAACAATGAAGGTTAGGATCCAACTTGTTATGAACAGCAAGCAAAACTAAAACAAACTAAAAATTAAAGAGCGAGACGCACCAAGTTTAGCACATAACATATGAAGCGATAAAAATATAGCATGGAGAAGGACAAACTGATGATTGTTGATGGACAAGGGAATGCACGGGGGCATCCCCAAGCTTATATGTTTGAGTCTCCTTGGATATTTCTTGGGGGTTCATGGGGCATCCCAAGCTTCAGCGCTTGACACTACTAGAGAAAAGCCTATACATGGAATTCTTATTAGTGGGCGCATTTTTTATGTAATGCGCCACTATGTTATAAGGGGTGGCGCACTAGTTAAAATGCGCCACATATAAGATGTTAGAGGTGGCGCATCCCTAAGGGTGGGCCATCCTTGGATCCTCTTATATGTGGCGCATTGGGCGAAATGCGCAACCCCTAAGAACCTTATAGGTGGCGCATTCTGCTAATGTGCCACCCCTAAGCTTATGGGTGGCGCATATTGGGAATGAGCCACCCCTAAGAGCTTATGGGTGGCGCATATTGGGAATGCGCCACCCCTAAGAGCTTATGGGTGGCGCATATTGGGAATGCGCCACCCCTAAGAGCTTAGGGGTGGCACATTTCTGGATGCGCCACCACTGACATGCAATATGCGCCACTAAATACCTGGAGCTGCCCTTATCTACTCCACCCCACCTACCACCTCTCATTCATTCCACACACTTCTCAAACTAGATCTACTCTTCTCACCCTAGATCTATTTGGTTTTGTCCTCCTACCCTCCTCATTTCTTCCATTTATCCATCCATACTTGGCATTAAATCTACTTTGTTTCATATTAAAGTAGGTGGACCTCCTCCCCAACTATTTTCTTCCATTTATCACCCATACTTGCCTTTATTAGCTTGGGGTTTGATGTATATGTGAAGCTTGGGTTTAATGTATATGTGAAGCTTGTGGTGGTTTTGAGGTATATGTGAAGCTTATGGTGGTTTGATGTATATGTGAAGCTTGTGGTGGCTTGATGTATATGTGAAGCTTATGGTGGTTTGATGTATATGTGAAGTGTATATGTGAAGCTTATGGTGGTTTGATGTATATGTGAAGCTTATGGTGGTTTTATGTATATGTGAATCTTGAGTTGCCAATGTTTTGCCGAAATGTTGATTCATTTCCGTTTCGGTAAATTTCTGGAGCACTCTCCGCATGCTCCCATGCATTATTTGGGAAGGTCATGCCGAATTTTTCCAGCGGCGACTGTGATATATAATTGTGTTGCTCTCTCTGTGCATGCATGCGATCATGGTCCGCGAGATGTTGAGAAATATCACCATGACTAGGTGGATGCAATGTGCGACAAAAGACATGCTACTGAATAATAGGACGGATATAAGATGTCCGTGTTGGAGATGCAAACTGCAGTGCATGACAGAGCCTGATTCTGGAATATTGGAAAGACACCTGAAGCGTAATGGTTTGATGGATGGCTACACACGGTAGATAAGTGATGAAGCTGGTGAGGAGGAGGACGTTAATGGTGGGGCGTCAGTAAATGAGGAAGGGCAACCTGACAACAACGGCGGGCGAGAAGACGAAGAGCATCCCGTACATGATCATGAAGAAAATGCCGAAGCAGATCATGTAGATCAAGATGGATTGCTCAGAATTGTGTGCTCTAACTTCCATATTTTGTGATCATTTTGTTTTGAGGTCATCTTGATTGAGTAATTGCTGGTCAAACAGGGCATCCCGTCGTTAATTGCAAAATGTTGTTAACTGCTGCTAAAAACTGTTGCTTGATTGAAACTTCGGGTGACGGTTGCGTCGCAACCGTTCGACGGAATTGAGAGATTCTTGTTGCATCCTGTTAAGCATCATGTCTACTTCAGTTATATGCTTTCACTTGTCATTTTTTCCTTCTGCATGTTGATGGTATCTTCACCCAAAGTAGCTACCCTGCTGTTAGTGTGCTGCTGTTAACGTAAGATGCAAACTTTGCTGCATTGTATCTTTTTAACCGTGCAACCTATTGAGAATTGCAATATGTCATTTTGATCTATGCCATGTCTACTTCCATTATATGTATTGCATTATCATGTTTACATTCCTGGTCATAGTTATATTCAGCTCCAAAGTAGATATCCCGCTATTTTTGACAGGCACCTCTTTTTTTCACTAAGTTTGTAACTTTCCGAAGCCATGTTACACGTTTAATATCTTTTGATCTGTGATGCATGACCTTGATTCTTGTTTGTACATGATCACCATCATGTCTAATTCATGCCCACATATTGCTATGTCATGTTGCTGCACATTTGCATATAAGTTTTGCTCATGTTCGTACAGCATGAAAATAACAGTTTCTTCCCTGTTTTCCTAATTTTCACTAAGTCCTTGACCGGTAATGTTTTATTGCATTTTGCATGGGCTATAACTAATTGTTCATGATGCCCATTTACATGATTCCTTTTGCCATGCCTTTCCTGACATGTCTACTTTAGTTGCATATCATTTTTGTGCATGTTTACAACCTTTTGCTTGTTTATTTGTTGCTCTAAAGTGTGCTCCCTCATGTTAACAGCATGTGTGCATAACTTGTATTGCTTATATCTTTTTAACCGTAACTCTGTTTGGAGTGTTCTTTACATGTAACTTGATTAGAATTTCATGTACTTTGTGTTTATGCTATTGTTTGTTGTTGTTAACCAACCTAAAATATGGTCTAGGGCAGAACAGTACAAAATGCTTTAATTGTTGTGGGGTACTTAGTGTTATGTCATGGTTAGGTTGTGCCTCACTTAAATTGACTATCATAGATAGTTTACCTTATGCTTCAACTCTTGTCATGTTTGTGTGATATGTCATGCTTGAGTGATATGCCATGTTAACAACCTTTCCTCATGTTGTGTAGCTAAACAACTTGAACCATTCTAAATGTGCGGTATCGTCGTGTGTGAAGAATGCTCCACTTAATGTAACGACCCGATCCTGAATGGGACCAAGTCTCTGTGATCTGTGCCAGTCCCTGGATCAACTTGCTGGCACACACAGTACTCGATGAATAATAGAATAAATCACATGTCTTTTATTACATCGGAGAGTTCAATATAAAGAAAATTTATTACAATAGTATGGCTTAAGGCCATCAAAAACTGCGGAAGGTGGGGTACTCGGCACGGAGGTGGTCTTCTCTTTCCCATGTTGCTTCTTTCTCGGAGTGATGTGAACATTGCACTTTCAGAAACCTGATCTTCTGACGACGAGTGACACGCTCTGATGAATCAAGAATACGAACAGGGTACTCTCGATAGGAAAGGTCATCTTGGAGATCAAGCGTTTCATGGTCGACTTCGCGGATGGGGTCCTTGAAGCAACGCCTGAGTTGTGACACGTGGAATACATCATGTACTCGGGAAAGATGCGGGGGTAGTTCAAGTTGGTAGGCAACTTCTGCACGTTTAGCAAGAATGCAGAAAGGTCCGATGTAATGTGGGGCCAACTTGCCTTTGATACTGAAGCGTTGGGTTCCCTTCAGAGGAGTAACCCGAAGGTAAGCCTTCTCGTCCAGATTGTAGCTTTCTTGCCTATGATGACGATCATAGTAGCTTTTCTGACGAGACTGTGCGGCTTTCAATTGATCACGAACAATGCGAACTTGCTCTTCTACTTCCTTGATCATATCCGGTCCAAAGAATTGTCTTTCACCGGTTTCTGACCAGTTTAGGGGTGTTCGATATCGTCGTCCATATAGGAGTTCAAAAGGAGCCATGTTCAGACTAGATTGGAAACTGTTGTTATAATCAAATTCGGCAAATGGAAGAGATTTCTCCCAATTCTTTCTGAAAGAGATAACACAAGCTCTGAGCATGTCTTCAAGGATTTGGTTAACCCTCTCAACTTGACCGCTAGACTGAGGATGGAAAGCTGTGCTAATGTAGAGATGAGTTCCCATAACATTCTGGAAGCTTCCCCAGAATCTGGAGGTGAAAAGGCTACCACGATCAGAATTGATTTCCAAAGGAACACCATGAAGAGACACAATTCTAGAGAGATACAAGTCCTCTAACTGACTAGCAGTTATAGACTCGCGAACGGGAAGGAAGTGAGCAACTTTGGAAAGCCTATCTATGACAACGAAGATGGCATCATTTCCTTTCTGGGTTTTTGGAAAGCCGGTGATGAAGTCCATACCGAATTTGTCCCATTTCCACTCGGAAATAGGCAAAGGTTGAAGATTACCAGCAGGTATTTTGTGTTCGGCCTTAATGCGACGACAAACATCACACTCGGCAACATATCGAGCAATGTCTCTCTTCTAACTGGTCCACCAAAATCTCTGGCGTAGATCTCGGTACATTTTTGTGCTACCGGGATGAATGGAGAGGGGTGTGTCATGGGCTTCTTTAAGGATGAGTTGCCTTAGATCCCTATTCTTAGGTACTACCAAACGATTTTCAGAGAATACCGTTCCTTTACTATATGTGGAGAAACATTTAGCAACTCCGCTAGCAATGTTCTCCTTGATCCGGCGAACACCTCGTGCACGCCTTTGGGCAACTATGATTTGATCCTCCAGGGTTGGTTTTGCCACCAAGTTGAAAAGAGATCCACGAGGAACAATCTCGAGGTTGAGCTTTCGAAATTCCTCATGAAGAAGTGGTTGATACTATTGTAACATGAGGTTGTTACAATACGACTTACGACTTAGTGCATCAGCCATGACATTGGCTTTGCCTTGGGTGTAAGAAATTCCTAAGTCATAATCTTTTATCAACTCAATCCAGCTTCTTTTCCTGAGATTAAGATCTGGCTGGGTGAATATATATTTGAGGCTTTGGTGGTCGGAATAGATCTCACAACGATTACCGAGGAGTTAATGTCGCCAAGTTGTCAGGGCATGAACTACGGTAGTGAGTTCAAGATCATGGGTAGGATAGTTCTCTTCATGTGGACGCAACTGGCGTGAAGCATAAGCTACCACATGTCTATCTTGCATAAGTATGCATCCTAACCCTTGCCGTGAAGCATCACAAAAGATTTTGGTGTTTGGAGGCGCAAGTACGGGTGCAAAAGTCAATCTTCTTTTTAGCTCTTGAAATCTTTCCTCACACTTGGGGGTCCATTCGAATTTCTTATCTTTCTTGAGGAGTTCAGTCAGAGGCTTCGCAACTTTGGAGAAGTTCTCAACGAAGCGGCGACAATAGCTTTCTATGCCAAGAAAACTCCTAACTTGCTTAACCGATTCAGGTGGAGTCCAGTCAAGGACGGCCTGAACTCTCTCGGGATTGACAACAATGCCTTTTGTAGAAATCACGTGGCCTAAGTAGGTCACTTCTGGTAGCCAAAATTCACACTTGGAGAATTTTGCATACAGGCAATGCTCTCGAAGTTTCATCAATACCAGCCTAAGATGCTCGGCATGTTCTTCTTCGTTCTTCGAGTATATAAGGATGTAATCGAGGTAAACCACGATGAACTTGTCCAAATACTCCATGAAGATCGAGTTCATCATGTGTGAAAAAGTAGCAGGGGCATTGGTTAAACCGAAGGACATGACGGTGTACTCATAAAGACCATAACGATTAGTGAAAGCCGTTTTGGGAATGTCCTCGTTTCTGATTTTGATTTGATGATAGCCTAATCTCAAATCCATCTTGGAGAAGACAGAGGATCCTGCAAGTTGATCATAAAGATAATTGATCCTGGGCAGTGGGTACTTGTTCTTTATTGTCGCTAGATTTAGCGGGCGATAATCTACGCACATCCTTTCTGTTCCATCTTTCTTCCTTACGAACAGAACGGGAAAACCCCATGGCGATGAGCTAGGGCGGATGAAGCCTTTTGCCAACAAAGCTTCAAGTTGGATTTTAAGCTCAGCTAACTCACGTGGGGCCGTTTTGTATGGGCATCTAGAAATTGGGGCGGTTCCTGGGGCAAGATCTACAATGAATTCTACACATCTGTCAGGAGGCATTCCTGGCAGTTCTTCAGGAAAGACATCCGGGAAGTCACGAACCACCGGAATATCTTCAAGGTCAGGAAGGGGAAGCACATTCAAAGTATGCATCTGGATTCTAGAACTGGGTGATGTGTAGCCAATTGTCTGGCCTGAAGGATGGGTAAGTCTAACTGACTTGGCTTTACAATCAAGGAACGCATTCTGTCTTGATAACCAATCCATTCCTAGGATGACATCAATGTCCGAAGACTTGAGGGCTATAAGAGAGGCAAGGAATACTAAACCCTCAATTGCAATTTGATTGCCATGGCTTACTCTATTAGTTTGCCACTTTGAACCAGGAGTTTGGATGATCATTGGGGAAAACATTTCTTCAAAAGCGAACTCATGCCGAAGTGCATAACTCTGCGACATGAATGAATGAGAAGCTCCTGGATCGAAAAGAACGGAGGCGGGAACATGATTGACTCGGAGCGTACCAAGGATGATGTTAGAAGTAACAATAGCTTCCTCAACTGAGATTTGGTTCACACAACCACCAACAGTGGCTAAGGACTCTGCTTGCTTGGAGTTGGAGGTGGATATCTGTGAAGACTTAGCTTTGGAAGACTTGGGTGGGGTGGCATCATGTCTTGGACGAGGATCAACTTTCACCGACAATGAACATTTCCGTGTGATGTGGCCAGGCTGACCACACTTGTAGCAAACTCTGGTGTCAGGGGGTGGAGAAATGATGGAAGGCTCACTACCATAGTTGTTGGGATTCGTGTTTGGTGGAGTAGGTTGAGGCACCATGTAGGATGGCCTTGCAAAAAGGTGTGAAGGAATGGCACTAGTTGGAATCCAAATCCGGCGTTTCTGAGGGGCCGAACTAGAAGATGGAGCAAACTCACGAGCATGCTTGCGAGACTCTTAGAACACCTCATTTCCATACTCAGCTCTGAAGGATCTATTGACTAAATCCTCAAAGTTGACAAACTCATGAAGATTGAGATCATGACGAATAACAGGGCTAAGTCCCTTGCGGAACCTTGCTTGCTTCCTGGCATCAGTGGATATCTCCTCTTGGGCGTAACGAGCAAGATGGTTGAACTCGGTCATATACTCGTGGATGGACCTATCACCCTGATTAAGATTGGAAAACTCTTCCTTCTTTCTTTCCATCATCTCATCCAGAATGTGGTACCCTCGGAAGGCATCACGAAATTGTTGCCAAGTCACTACGTGATCATCAGGTTGCATTGCAACATAGTTCTCCCACCATTCACCAGCAGCACCTTCTAGGAAGTATACCGCAAACATCACACGATCATTGGGAGCAACATGCACCGTCTCAAGCTTACGCTCGATGGAACGAAGCCAATCATCAGCTTCAAGGGGCTCGAAGGAACATCGAAAAATCGGTGGCTTGAGGAGGATGAAATCCTGAATGCTGACAACCACATTGCGCTGACGAGCGGTATTCTGCTCGATGAGCTCCAGAAGGCGTTTTTTATCACATCTATTCCGCTCAGCTTCCATCATGATTTCCGCCGCAGAAGGCGGTGGTGGCGGTTCATCATCATTTCGATTCCGAACACGGTCTCGATTCCGACGAACAGCACTACGAGTTCCACCTGACATCCTGTGTGATAAAAATCAACAATCAGAACAGGTTGTATGATGGAATCAAAGACAAGAAGGACATGATGAAGACCGAAAAGATTATAATGCGAAGGCAATGACTCAAAGAAACACGGAACAAATCCGGCAGCATAATGTCTACACCAGGATGGCAAACAAGAAAACCTCGAGAAGATGGGATAGAACTTCTTCAAGGAACTCAAAGACACGAAGACTCTGGACAACCAAAACTGTCCTACGGCTACAAAGAAGCAATCAACGAGATGTTCTAGTAATACATAGATGAGCCTAGTACTATCTTCCCGTAGAAAAGATAAGGGTGACTCAGAACTCAGATCGATGAGGGTAAGGAGAAAAGGAAGCCTTACGTTGTTCCCTTTATACCCAAGTAACTATATAACTATAGAGTGCTAGACTCGACTTCGACCAAGGGTTGAATAATCCTACAGACAGTCCTGCTCTGGTACCAAGTCTGTCGGGACCCGGAATATGCGTATGTAATTCCAGTCACAACTCAATCACATGGAGAGCAGAGACCCGTACCCACTTGTCTAAGCAGACAAGGCCAAGTACAGAACACTCTCGGAAAGCATCGTACGTGAGGGGCATCCCATCCAGGCCGGATGATCAACTGAGATGGGTACTCATCGCCCTCTCACAAGTCTAAATGATTATGGGTGGTGAAATCCCATACTCATAGACAAGTCTCCTCAACCATGTTATCGATTGAATCATAACCCTTACATAAACAAACTCCAGCCCGATCACTTAGTCGGGGGTCTAGGGAGGGCTCGATCATACAACAAAGTGTGCACGTGACAGAGTCACGAGCAATCGCATCGCGATGCCCCAAGCTGCGCACATCTAAGGGCCACTTGGTGTATAAAAGACCGCCAGCCAGATCACAACTAAGGTCTCAAAAACCCATACTAAGACATGCATGTTATAAACATACACGGAGCACACATGTCTAGTATGAATAGCAGGCATCATCACATAACTCTACAAAGTACTTCTTTATTGACTTACACATAGAGCATACAAAGATCACATTTTTGTGATCAACATTACATCATACAACGGAAGCAAATTAGGTCTGAGTACCAGACTGCTGTCTGGAACTATACTAGCTTAGTCAACGTCGAGCTTCAGGAAGGTGTCTCCATCGGGGTCTGGGTTTCCATCTAAAACATAGAATAAGCAAACGTGAGTACAAAGTCGTACTCAGCAAGACTTACATCAGAACTATACTACTCATGCTCAAGTATCAAGGTAAAGGGAAGTGGGGTTTCAACATGAAGAAGTTCCATCTTTGACTTGGCTATTCATGTACTATGAGTACCACACTTGAGGTAAGAAGCGTACACGAGTCCACTACCAAGTCTCCAACCAATACACCACAATGGTTACTCCCTCGACTTCCCCACGAGGAGCTCACCATAGCACTCACGCTTATCTTGCGAGTTTTAGAAGTATCCATTCAAGTTGTCTAATAATCAAGAACAGCTTTCCAAGTAGTCCATGACCGTGGACGCGGCTATTCGAATAGTTTTGTTAACCCTACAGTGGTGTACTGCTACACACACATGACCATCGGTTACCGCCAGGTCTCGGCACCATTCAAGGGGTGTCGGCGAGGATGTTCACCACAACACTTCGCCCACGGCTCCATTCTAGTCGAAGGAGTCAACTGTCTGAGTTCCAAACCCAACTGGAGTTGCGGCCGAGCTTCCAGCCAAGACTCAAACCATGTAGGCACGACTGACAAGCCCACCTCGACGGATGGTTCTCCGCTTGACAAGCCATGTGCTACACGCCCTACCATGAATGCCACATTTCATTTCCTTTATCTTTCTATGCATATGCCGAATGGAAATCCCGAACTAGGTGTGACTCCTGGACTTTGATCGGGGTGAGTTACTAGGTCGATAGGGGTCAGTGAGCCCAATGTGTGGTTGTACTATTTGTCACGGATTACCATACAAGAACTCGGGCTTAATGCGGTGTTCAACGAGACAACCCACTGTGTACTCCTACACAGCCTCTCATCGTTCACCTTGTATTAGGGTAGATTCACCAACATAGTTTCACTTCCATCCACACCATGTTCAATATCATCCCGACTCACATCAAAAGCATCCTCATTTTAAACTCTAACAATACAATAAGAAGTAACAGTTGTAGGGGCCACATGATATCAATCAACTCCTATGTCAGCTAGGATTGTGGTTTTCTTACTAATGTGACAAGATGATAGGTGATGTATCGGATATGGGTTCAACTATGCGGTACAATCGAAAACAAGGTGATCTCCTAAACATGCATAAGCGAGATTGAGAGGGAATTGGGATTTTATAGACATGATCAATGGGGTTTTCTTTCCTTGCTGACGATACACGGGTCTTAACGATGGTCTTCTTCTTCGGGGGTGATCACCATCTCGGAACGTCTGTCACCAGAGCAATCATCAACAAAGGGGGGCAACATCAAAATAAAATGCACAAGCACATGATATAGTTGTCCATGATGTGAATGCTACTGGTTTGTGGCAAATTCAACTTAATTGAAGTGTATTGCATTTGGAATGCAAATTCAAACTTCAAATTAAAATTCACACAATGCCATATGCATGTTTGCTACTGTTCACCCATTTTAAAATGGTCAAACAAAGAAACAAGTTGCATATTCATAATCCTTGCATTTGTCTGATAATTTTTCATATATTATATGTTTAATTTGGAGTTAAGATTAAAATTTTACTGAATTTCAAAGTTTACTCTATTTTCTGGAATTTTCTGGATTTTCTTTAATGTTTTTATTCCATTTATTGCATCATGCTGATGCAATGCTGGCGTCACCAGGGGGCTGACATGTGGGGCCCTAAGGTCAGAGACCCAGAGGCTTAATCCCTTTTAAATAATTAACAGTGGGTTAATTAAGGGGGCTGGCCCACCTGTTAGTGTGTTAGGGGGGCGGTTAAGGGGGGATTAACCCCTAACTAAACCGCCCACCGGCGGTTAACTGGCGGCGGCCACCGTGCACGGAGGCGACACGCCGGGGTGGCCTTCCGGCCACGGTTCGGTACGGGGAAACCATGGGATGCTCCCCAGCCTCGGCTGCGTCGCCTCGCGGCCACGGAAATGCCTCGGGGGCACCGGAGCCTCGCCGGCGTTGAGGAGCGCGACGGCCGGAGCACTGCATTGGCGGGCTCGGCGACGTCCAATTCCTCGCTGGGATCTTGCTGTGGCCGGCGGCGATGCGTCGTCGTGGTCGTCGTCTCCAGTGTGCCTTGGGCCAAATTGGGGGCTCAGCTCGATGAAAACGTCCACTACGGTGCCACTGGACAAGGTGGTTCAGCGTTTGGGGGCTGTTGGCCGCGAACTTGCTCGACGGTGGCCGGCGGGATGCTCTCGGAGGGGCTCTAGATCGAAGAAGAGAGAAGGGCAGGGCTTCCAAGATGAGAGGGGAAAGGTGCGGGCGTGCGTGGCGTGCTTCTTGGCGAGGAGAGGGGGCCTAGGTGGCTAGGAATACGCGAGACGTCGCGGTGGCGTCGTCGCCGCGCTCTGCCCTCCAGCGAGCTGCTTGGAAGCGCGGGGAAGAAGACGACAAGGGGGTGTCGTGGGCTGGGCCGGGGTATGTTAGTTGGGCCTGTGGCCTGTGGGGTGGGCTGGGGGTTTTCTCTTTTTCTTTTCTCCTTCTTTTCTTTTTTCTGCTAGTTTGTTTTGCTCTAAAATAAATAGTAGAGCATTTTATAAAAATGCCCAAAAAAATTTATAAACCCTAGGTGACCAGAAGCAAGACACCCCTAGGTTTTGAGCATTTTTTAAATTCAAACAATTTGAATTTCAATTCAAATTGGGGTATTATTTAATTTCCAAGGCACTGTTTGAATTTTTGAAAATTCCAAGTGCATGGGAATGAACCCAAACCAGTTTTTAAATGATCACCATCATTTATCGGAATTTTCCAAATGTTCAAATGATTTTTGGAAAAAAAATTTATCTGGCCATTTATTTAAATTCTCAGGGCTTTTCTTTTCCCCATTTTTGAATTTCTTTTTGGAATTTCTTCATGATGCAGAGGGTTAAGCAAGCCCTAGCACTTACCCTAGTTGGGGTTCTGACAGCCTTCTTCTTTCAAACTTATATCTCTTGTTCCTGTTGTTTGTCGTATAGATTCGTAAGATGTCCCTATGGGTTGTATCTATGCTTCATCCATCTGTGTGAACCCATGAACTTCTACGGGTCTTACTCTACTGGTGTTATTCCAGATAAACTTTTGAACGCTAAAAAATTCTTCGACAGCGAGAAGTGAATGAAAGGCTATGCATTGAAGAAGTGGGAGTCGACCTTGAACTTGTGTTCACGCCCATGGATACTACTTAGAACTTATCATGAAAGCTTCTCGTAAAGGTAATTATCTCCTTGGTATAAATTCTGCTGCACCTATGATCTTCCATTCTACCTTTGAGTATTACCCCTCTGGTATCTCGACAATATTGGGCCATTGCACCACCACTCATGAATTCTTGCTGGTGCGATACTTCTCATCGATTTGGCCATTCCACAGGTTCTGGGTTGTCGTCAACCGAGAACACCGCTTACCTTTTGTTCCACCACCCCTTTTGTTTGGAGATGTTGCTATTCGATTGCATTCTCTTGAAACCTCTCGACATAAAGTGTCGTGGTCATCATCAGCATTTTTGCTTCTTCCATGTGCCCCTATTCATGGTGAGAAATACCATCCTTTCCCTCGAGGATTTGTGTTATCATCGAAAACCTTCTTTGACCCCCCGCCAATACAAACTTGGTCATATATCTTGCTCTGTTTCCCTTGGGAAAGATATACATGTGATACTTGTGTATCATTACATTTTCCCTTCCATTGGTCTGATTAATCGGATAATCGCATCTACCGTTTCATTGGTCTGTTTAAGCTTTCCTTTAATATAAATTATCCGAGCACTGATAATCCGCTGCTGATGTAAAAACTTCGGTGAACTACTTTGTTCGTACAACCTGTTACTACTGTTGTTGACTTTCGGTGACCACCGATGGACGAGAAATTTGCCTACTGGTCCGCCTCGTCATAACGAGCAGGAAAATGGTTCTCTGTGTCCCTCGCCCTTGGTACCGACGTTGTTGCCGACTTAGCTAACAAATTGTTCTCTGACTTACCTTGCAACTTGATCGCATTGTTTGTCAGCACCCTTCTTATTCAATGTGGGCCCATAACCCACAGTTCCATAGGATCGAAACCTGACTCTCTTGTACCTTTCTGTTCTCGAGGTTATTCCTCTTGCTTGACCTTGTATGCAACTCACGAGTCCTCTACCTTGTGATATTCAGCTCGATATCAGACTCAGTGCTTATGCCTGATGCTCTGGACCCCCTTTTTTCATCCTCCGTTATCATCGTCGAATGCTTGCATTTCCGCTTGAAAACTTCTCACGACTTCTTTTGTTCCTCTCGATGTATCTCCCTGAGTTTAACTCGTGAGATACTTTGTACCCCATTCCCTTGGACATCACCGGTTGATTCACCTGGTACCGATTCGACCGCCCTAAGTATGCCCCTCCTACCCTATCTGTAAGTACGATGCGGCCCCGATAGAAGGATGACAACCCGTCGAGATGCATTGATGCAAAGAAATGAAGACATCAACGAGAAGGATTAACTTCTTCGAGAAGGACAACAAGAACCACAAGTTTCGTTAGAATACGAAACCAACGCATTACCCCTTCCACTACCTTTTAATTCTCAGGATGAGAATTCTTTGTAGTGGGGAAGATTTGTAACACCCTCGGTGTCAAGCTACAGCGATCACTTTTTATTAATGACTAAGCTCAGTGATTAACCATGACTTGATCATCATTGAATCAAATCTTTTTCAAACCCCTTTAGATGGATTACAAAAACAAAGTGGAAATAAAAGTGAAACCAAAAATGTTGCAAACAATTTTATTAAATGCATAATAATCATTAGGTCATATTAAAATAATAGTGGGCATTTATTACAATGTTTAAATATTTTAAACATTTCACACCGTAGCAAGACATCCACCATTGTTCCATTTTAAATAAAACAAAAATTGCAAATGAATTTATTAGGTGGCCAAACTTTTTGTGGCAGCATGTAAAATTATAATATAAATATTGGAGCAATTCTCATATTTGACAAAAATCAAATGTGACTAAACAAATAGAAAACATAAAAGAAAAAAGAAAGAAAACTAAAATAAATAGGAAAACCCTAAAACCCGCCTCGGGCAAGTTCTCTCTCTCCCCTCCCGCTGCAGCCCACTCCGAAGCCCACCCCGGCCCAGCCCAGCCCCCCCCCCTCACTCATCTCCCTCCTCCTGTTCACCGGGCATCGTGGCAGCCATCCCACAACCATGGCCGCACCATGGCCGTTGTCGACCATCCACCGGCTCCCTCTGGAGCATAAGAAGGCCCCTTCCCTTGGAAACCCTAGACGCCCCTCCCTTTACCCCCCCCCTAGCGCCGCCCGCTACCTCTCCCGTAGCTCGCTTGCGCCGTCGTGGGCGCGCCACCATAGCTCACGTGGCCATCCACCTCCTCTGGCTGCGCAATCATGTCCAGAGGTTTGCTCATCATTGACATCGTCTTGTCGCGAGAAGAATCGACTGGAGATGCACCTCAGCCTGCGAATCGGTCCGCTCCTCTTCGCCTCGACCGTCGGCTACCGGCGCCGAATTCGCCGCCGCTGCATAACCGACGGCCGCCCCGAGAACCTCCCCGCACTCCTCGTGAGCACCTCCCTTGATTCCCCTTCCCCCTAGCTCGAATGTGCGCCGTAGCGTCGTCCCCACGCTCTCCATGCTCGTCACCGGAGTCCGCCCGAGCTCGCCACGCTCCCTGCGACTCGGGCGTGCACACCACGCCCCCGGCTACCCTGGACGCGCCCTCTCCATGTCCGGGCCACACATGTAGCGCAACCCAGGCCACGCCCTCGTCACCCCGCTCACCCCTTCTCTTCGATGTCACGCTCCGGCCACTGTTGGGCTTGCCGTTGCCGCGTGCCCTGCCCTCGGTCAGTGGCCATGGCCGCCCCCTTCCTCCCCGCACCCCGCCGCGGCCGCCTCTGCACCCCTCTCCGGCCGCGCTCACCGCCTCAGCGCCGCCGTGCCCCCTGTTCCCGCCGCCGGCGAGCACGGGCTCAGGCCAGTGGGATTGGCTCACTGTACTAGGGGCTAATCCGCTGTTAGCCATGGCCCTTAATTAAAACTGTTAAAACAGAGAATAACCCCCCCAGTGTATGACAGATGGGCCCCATGCCCTTAACTTAATTAAACTGTTTGAATTAGCACAACTGTGAATTACAGCTGGGTCCCACTAGATTATTAGTCTAATTTAAATGGATTATTAAAATGATTCAGTGACATGTGGGACCCCACTGTTATTTAAATTATTAAAATGAGTTTTATTAACTAAGAGTATGACAGGTGGGACCCACTGGTCAGTTTGACCAGTCAAAGGCCTCAGCCTATGACATGTGGGTCCCCTCTGTCAGGTTTGACCTGGACAAATATATTTTTCTGGATAATGTTGGATTATTAATAAAAGTAAATTCAGAAATTCTTTTAAAATTGATTTAAACTTTGAAATTCAATATCTTTTAAACCGTAATTCCGATGAAAAAACTTTATACATCAAAATTGATCAGAAAAATATAACAAATACGGATACGCTATCCGTTGGTCTACCACCCCGCTCTAACATACCGAACATCGAACTGTCCCCCTCCGGACCGTGTGTTTGATGATTTGTCCGGTACTGTTAAAGTATCCGGATGAATTTATTCTGAACACGAAAGTTTGTCGGATTGTTTCAACTAGCAAGGTTACATCATCCACACGTTTTTCGGATGTCCACGACACCTCCAGCATGATCCCTTCCCCCTCCGGATACCCTGTCCGGTAATCACCCGGAGCTGGCAGTTCATCCCCGGATGAAGTCCCGCTCCGAGCAACGTGCATTGCACTGCGTTAGAACACCGTTAACATTGCATTTGTCATTTCATGCATCTGTTTTTTTATGATTGCTTTATATTTACTGTTTCTCCCCCTTTATTCTCCGGTAGACCCCACTGCTACCGCCGACTACACTGCTGCCGGGTACGACTACTTTGTCAACGACCCTGCCCCTACCGTCGAGTTACCAGGCAAGCAAATCCATTCTCTTCCCCAGATATCGCCTATCTTTTCCGTACATTTCTTGCACTAGGCATTGTTACTGCTGCTGCTACGATTACAATCCTGTTCAATTGCATAGCATGTTTTTGTTGCCCCTTGATGTACCTTCCTTATCCTATGGTGCTTATTATTATTATGCATATATTCAGCAGTGAGCCCTGCACATTGTTAGCTAGGATTAGATAGAGGGCCGTGATCGCTCTGGGGGTGAACACAGATACGATATATTAACTGCAATAGGTATGGTACAATGCAGACATCGCCTAAGGCCCCCTAGCTCGGCTCTCCCGAGCCACCATCAAGTGCGAGCTATCAAGGAGTAATCCTTTTACTCCACTCGTTGTTGGCTCTGTATAGCCGCTCTAGGTACCTGAGCAACAGTTGTCCTTAAGGTAAGAAGTCGGGCGACCCAACGGTGCCCACGAGCAGTATTGCGTAGGGAACAACAGGGAGGGTACGACCGACGTTACTGGCGTGCTTGGCCCCTGCTCGTATCTCGCGAGAGTTACCAAACCACGAAAAAGTCGACCTCTACCAAGAGCACACGCGAGACAAGGTAAGGAGACGGTTCACCTTGTTGGTAACCGCAGAGACTTGGTGGGACGACAGGGCAGGCACCGATGTACTGGTGGTCCTGACTTCTGTCGTTGACCGCGGGTCAGTTTAGTCGAGGCAACGATAACGGTTGTCATGCAGGTTAATTAAAATGCTAAATGGTTCGGCGGATGACTTGAGAGGCCGAAAAGGCATGTACGCACTACCTTCATGTGGGATAAGGAGTTATGGGCTCCCCTGCGTCGTAGTTTTTCCGAAAGCTCTTCAGACGTCAGTAGTACCACGGGCTGATAGCCGGGAAGCGGTCTTGTCTTCTTTGCTGCAGCAGGTGTGTTTTGGATTTGCTTTTGCTTCACCAGCCAGTCTCGTACCGTGCAGGTGCGTGCAAGGGTGAGGGACCTAGACCCCTTGGCGCATAGGATATAGTCCGGAGGATGGCCTCTCTGCTGAGCCTAGGATGGGCTATGATGTGTCGGATAGCCTCGGTGGGGCATTCCCTAACAAGGTGTATGCCACCCTGGAGATCCGAGCGTGCAGGCTGAACAGTAGTGCACCCCTGCAGGGAGTTTAATCTATTCGAATAGCCGTGTCCACGGTAACAGGACGCTTTATGCTGAAGCTGGATCTTACCTCTACAAACTATTACTATTAAATTGTATGGTTCCGGGTTTTCTTCCTCGCAGGGAAGTCGAGGAGGGGAACTCGGAGGCATTATTATTTTTAATAATTACAACTTATATTATACAATGCTGCAGCAACTTCTGCTTCATTGTTATTTTATGCTTTATATAAACTGTTGGCTGGTTCTCTTCTCATGCTGCAAGACATTGTCAGAAGATGCTAATCTTCAATAGGCCTAGCTTCTTACCCTTATTCTGATTTCTACCTTGAAGTCCACTATATACAGCCTCCCCTTTCCATTGATACAAATGCATAAATGCTTAGTAGCAGACGTAAGACTCGCGGGTATGCTAGATACTCACCTTTGCTTTATTTCCCCTTTTTGTTTTGCCTGATCGGCCGCTGCAGTCGACGTTGGAGCCTTGGAGTCCAAGAGCAGGAGATCCCCGATGCCGACGACCGCAACATGAACATCCCCGATGCCTTCTACGACGTCGAGTTCCCCGTTTACCAGGAGTAGTTTGGAGGTTCCCAGGCAAGAGGCCTCGCCTTTTCGATCTGTTGTTATTTGTGCTAGCCTTCTTAAGGCAACCTTGTATTCTTGTGTCTGTACTCAGATACTATTGCTTCCGCTAACTCTTTGCTCTCGAGTTGTTGTATTCGAGCCCTCGTAGCCCCTGGCTTGTATTAAACAACTTGTATTTAGTTTTATTTGTAGATTTGTGTTGTGATATCTCACCGTGAGTCCCTAATCTCGATCGTGTACCTTGCATGTATGATTACTATACACGGTCTAATTTTGGGGGCTCAGGACGGGCCACCAAGACCAAGGATTTCTCATTTGAAATCCATGTGGCGGGTAGGGCGATGCTACCTAATGACATGCTCGACCTTGCAACTTTGGATAGGCAGAGTGTGCATCATAGTGTTAGGGCATTAGAGAAGATGATTCTTCGAGAAAATAATCCCTCGTACCCAGTTTTTATGGCCAAGGTGCCACTCAACATGGGCTTCATCAACAATTTCCCCATGGATATGATTATCCTGCGGTTTTCAGAGATCTTCAATTTGTTTCATCTCAAGCGGCTGGACCATAGCCTTATCCGCCTGTTCTCGCTCAGCCTTTCTATGAGTATCAGGAGAGATAAGACCCGAGTGTTGCGATATTGTACCCCTTCTACATGCGTGAAAGCATCTTGATGGACGACGGGGACGCGACTCTCGCGGCGGGGTACATCAGAGACTTCATGCTAAAGAACGCCGACAAGGATTCATTTCTCATGACCTACTCTCCCAAGTAAGTCATTCGCTCGTCGTCGTAGCATAGATATACTTTTTTATCTTTCTACCATTGTCCTCTTCCAACATTCCTTTTGGATTGTTTTAATTATGAAGTAAAGATCAAGACTGCGTGCTCATATGCATTTCACCGCAGCACTCGCATGTCGTGTATTTAGACTCGGGGAGTGTGAAGAAGAAAGATTACAAGTATATCATAAGAGTTTTGGTTGATGCTCTCGCCGGCTACAAAGAATCCGGAGGCAAGTTCGTGAAGCACAAGTACAGGAAGCATCAGCCTGGCGTGACCGTGTTCAACCACGTAACGAAGTTCTCGTGCGTCAAGCAGCCGGCTGACAGTGTGAGGAATGCGTACTACGCCCTCCATCACATGCGGGCGATTGTACATGAAGAGCTCAACTTTACGCTGCCAAGTCATCTCAAAGCGTGGGCCGAAAGGAAGGCGGCAATATCTGATGCAAATCTTAGGCAGGAGTTCTTTCACATCCAAGGGGAGATGGCGACTATCATCCGTCATGAAGTACAGATGAAGGGGTCAATCTTCCACTGCAACATTGCACCATCCAATGGGGAGATAGAAGCCTGCCTAAAGGCCTTGCGTGACACAAGGCCTTTCATGACGAAAGAAGGATGTCACCCATTCCCTGAGCCGAATCACAAGTGATGACGGTCGATGTGAATTTCATGCTACATTGTTTCATGCTTAGCGTTGTTAGTTCCAAACAATATTGATGATTTGTGTTCTAAATAACTTTATCTCTATCGCACAAACACTTTTCATTCTTTGTATAAATGTATCATGCATCATTTTGGCTATGCTACTAGTTTAGTTGATCAGTTCTTATTGAACTTTTGTTGTGTGTATGTATCTTCCTATATGATTAAACGATAAATGTGGTCATTGATGCCATTGTCATTCACACTCACTTGTTTGCTGCAACAGATCGATCAAAATGATCAACATTATCAAGATGGAGTGAAGAAAACAATACTCTAAGATTAGTTTTAGGGTTTTCTTTTATTTCATTTGTAATAACTTGCATTCGATACTTATAAACAATACTCGAAAACATTTAATGTTTTCTCTAGTTTTGTAATGCTTCTATATATGTAATAATTTCTATGATTCCATTTATGTAATTGTTTCTGTATTTTGTTTTATTTTTATGTAAATTAAAAAAAATTGTTTTTTGTAATAAATATTTAGGTGCGCATATTCTGTACAGCTAGTGGTGCACCAGTAATGTGCCACCCCTAAGGAACCTTATGGGTGGCGCATTCTGAAATGCGCCACCCATAAGGTCTTAGGGGTGGCGCATTTCGAACTGCGCCACCCATAAGGGTCTTAGGAGTGGCGCATTCAGAATGCGCCACCCCTAAGCCCTTATTAGTGGCTTGTCCTTAGTGGCACGCCACTAAAGGCTAAAAAGGGGCGCCAGCATAAGCCCTTTCTCTAGTAGTGTGACACTCCCAAATCTTCTTTCATCATCTTCCTTCGCATACTTGAAAACTCCCTTCATACGAAACTCATCATAACCTGATTAGAGTGGTCAGTACCCATGATAAAATAATTTTTCTTCACTAGAAATAAAGATATTCTTGAAGAGCTACTATTTCTCAAGATTTCCAAAAAGTTATTCCAAATAAAAAGCAATCTTAAGGTTTGCAAAATGAAGGAAACGCAAAACGTGGAAGAATTTGTGAAAAACAGACCAACAGGTAGTAAATAATTTTTTTGGGGTACTTCTGCAACTCAAATCAAAAACCTCAGAACAGATGCATGAAAGACAATTGTATGGAGCACGCTATTTACAGCCAAAACTTGGCACAAAGCTAGGCATGATAATCAAAAAAATCAGATCAAAAAGATGATCTGGTGATTTACAGCCAATTTTTCCGTCAAGGGGACATAATCTGTTTCTGGACAGCATGTCACAAATTTTGAACTTTCTTGCAATCGGAGGCTAAAACTTGGCACAAAGCTAGGCATGATACAAGAAAAACAAGTTTTATCAACATCAAAGGAATAGCTTGCCCGTGAAACGGACACATCAGGAAACTTGATCTTCTTTCGAGGGAAATGTTTGATACATCTCAATCGTATCTACTTTTCCAAACAATTTTGCTATTGTTTTGCCCTCATTCTTGCATGATTTGGACTAAACTAACCTAGACTGACGCTGTTTTCAGCAGAGCTGCCTATATGGTTTTATTGTGTGCAAGAAAATGGATTTTTAGGTACCTCAGAAAATTTCGGGAAAATTAACAGAAAATCAACACACCAGAAGCTTCCACGAACCAGAAGTGGGCCACAGAGGGGCTAGAGGGGCCCCAAGCACCCTGCTAGCGCGGCCCCACCCCTGGCCACACCGGGGGGCGCCTTGGGGGCTCCCACCTTCTCTGGTGCCCTACCAGGACTCTTATTTTTTCCCGTGAGGTGAAAACCCCAGAACAGAAGTCGTTTTCCCAGTTTCCGTCGTGGAGCCACCGCCACCCTCTGTTCTTCTCTGGGAGGGCTAATCTGGAGGCTGTTTTGGCTTCCGGTGTGGGGAGATCATCGCTGACGAGGGGGTGACCCCACGACTCCTACGGATAAGCCTACCCGGTGTCCCCGAAGATAGAAGGCCAATGAAGAATCGCCTGGACCCTCCTTGGCCCGTTAATTGGCACCGACGTAGGAGTCTGCGACTCACTAGGAAGGTGCGAAGACCTGTCGTATGGAGCAAGCTAGGGTGAGGAAAGCTTACCTGTTAACATAGATGAACTCCCCGAGACCTAGCCCAGTATATAAGGGCTAGGAGGGACAACGCGAAAGGCAACCAATATCATCTGTAACCCTAGCCTTGAGCGCTCCAGCCTTGGCATCCACTGTAATCGCATCTCCCTCATCAATAATATCGAGCAGGAACGTGTCCTCCTGTTTGCCGACGAGCTATCGTCCAACCTGTGCCTCTCATGAATAACCCAGGGTCCCTGACCATGGGATTTACCGGGGTTGATCCCCGTCAATTGGCGCCGTCTGTGGGAAGCCCGCCAAGCATTCGCGGACCTGAAAAATACACTCTCGACCCCACCAATCCTGGCGGTACCCAAGGAACAAGAGAATCTATACCTCTACGTGGCAGCACGTAACAGTGTAGTAAGCACAGCGCTCGTTGTCGAACGCACAGAAGAAGGCAAGGTCCAGAGCATCCAAAGACCAATCTACTACCTCAGCATGCTCCTGAACAAATCCCAGCAGCAGTACCCGCATTATCAGAAGCTACTTCTGGCCGTCTTCATGAACTCAAGAAAGGTGTCCCACCACTTCGACGAGCACCCTATCACAATCGTGAGCAGCGCACCACTCGCCGACATACTCAACAACCCTGGAGCGATTGGACGAGTCACCGAGTGGAACATTGAGCTCAGCCCAGGGGACCTGCAGTTCAAGCACCCAACAGCCATCAAAGCCCAAGTACTCCCAGATTTCCTGGTCAAGTGGACGGAGGTTCAGACACCAGGCCCCCCCAGACCTATCAAATTCATGGTCAATGTTCTTCGATGGGTCCAAGAGACAACAAGGAGCCGGAGCAGGAGTTGTGCTCATCTCCCCCAAAGGAATAAAGCTAAAATATGTCCTCCAGATCAACTTCAGTCACGCCTCCGACAACGAAGCAGAATACGAGGCACTCCTTCATGGCATGTGCATGGCCAAAACGTGCGGAGCCACTCACCTCATAATCTACAGGGACTCCAATCTCGTCGTCCAGCAGACGATGAGAAACTGCGACGCAATAGCCGAAAACATGGTGTCCTACCAGAAGCTATACAACGCACTCGAAGGAAGTTTCGACGGTTGCGAGCTCAACTACATCACCAGGGCCAACAACACAAAAGCTGACGAACTCGCGAACATTGGTTCGACCCGAGGACCAATACCACCCGGCGTTTTTCTCGAAAGCATCAGCCAGAGATCCATCAAGGTACAAGCAGCAGCACCTGAAGCCGTCGTGGAAGACGAGGACGCATCAGACCTGGTGCAGGTAGCAGCAGCAAGCCCATCAGAAGGCACAAGCACCAGCACAGCCCCGACTGAGCTCGAAGGACCTGTCTAGGAAAAACCGTTCCTCCGATTCCTAATCGAAGGTGCACTACCGCAAGACGTGGCCGAAGCACGGCGCATCAACCGACGATCCAAGGCGTTCACCGTGATCAACAAACAGCTATACAAGCGCAGCATCACCCAGATACTCCAAAGGTGCATCGACGAAGAGGACGGCAAAGCCCTACTGCTCGAAATCCACGAAGGCACCTGTGGGCACCATGAGAGCAGCCGAGTACTCGTGTCCAAAGCATTCCGAGCCGGGTTCTATTGGCCCATAGCCATGAAAAACGCAGAGGAAATCGTGCGACGTTGTGTCGCCTGCCAGAAATTCGCCAACAGGCCACACGCTCCCGCATCAGAGCTCAAGACCATACCACTATCCTGGCCATTCGCCATATGGGGACTCGACACGGTGGGCCCACTCAAGAAATCATCTAAGGGCGGAAGGACACACCTGCTCGTCGTAGTCGACAAGTTTACCAAATGGATCGAAGCAGTGCCCATCACCAACTCCACAGCCCTCACGGCTGTCAACTTCATCAAATCGATCATCTTTAGGTTCGGAGTGCCACACAACATCATCACGGACAACGGCACGAACTTCACAGCCGCAGTATTCCAGAACTTCTGCAAAGAATAAGGAATCAAAATCAATTATGCATTAGTCGCGCACCCGCAGTCGAACGGCCAAGTGGAAAAAGCAAACGGCCTTGTATGCGGGGGAATCAAGAAGCGGCTCCTCGCACCACTCGAGCAAGCCGCCGGCAATTGGGTAGAAGAACTCCCCGCGGTATTATGGAGGCTACGAACTACACCAAACACCGCGACCCAGTACACACCCTTCTTCATGGTGTACGGGGCAGAGGCAGTACTACCACATGACCTCATGTTCGGAGCACCTCGGGTCACCGGGTACGAAGAAGAGGAAGCAGAAGAATCATTACAAGATGACAAAGATATAGCTGACGAAGCAAGAGATATAGCCCTGACAAAATCAGAGGGGTACCAAGACAAGCTACGCACCTACCAAAGCAGTCGCTTGCGCACTAGAACCTTCAACAAAGGTGACCTAGTCCTACGGCTGATACAAGATAAGGTCCATAAACTTTCCCCCCAATCGGAAGGACCATTTATAGTCTCAGAAGTCATCGGAGGTGGCGCCTACAGGCTAAAGAACCCGAAGACACACGAGGACGTGGGTAACCCATGGAACGTCGCAAACTTGCGACTGTTTTATCCATAGTCCCTATTGCTCAGACATGACTGGAAACTCATGTAGCCGCTCGACCGCAATAAAAATAAATGTTGCCCAAATACTACTATCTCAAATCACTCGGGGGCTCGAACACACACTCCCCCCGAGAGACGCTATCATCGCCTACGCGATCTTAACCAAAGCACTCGGGGGCATAAACATAAAATCCCCCCGAGAGACGCTATCGCCTACGCGATCTTAACCAAAGCACTCGTGGGCTTAAACATAAAATCCCCCCGAGAGACGCTATCGCCTACGCGATCTTAACCAAAGCACTCGGGGGCTTAAACATAAAATTCCCCCGAGAGACGCTATCGCCTATGCGATCTTAACCAAAGCACTCGGGGTCTTAAGCATAAAATCCCCCCGAGAGACGCTATCGCCACTCAAGAGATCTTCACCAAAGCACTCGGGGGCTTAAGCATAAAATCCCCCCGAGACACGCTATCGCCACTCAAGCGATCTTCACCAAAGCACTCGGGGGCTTAAACATAAAATCCCCCCGAGAGACGCTATCGCCTACGCGATCTTAACCAAAGCACTCGGGGGCTTACGCATAAAATCCCCCCGAGAGACGCTATCGCCACTCAAGCGATCTTCACCAAAGCACTCGGGGCTTAAGCACAAAATCCCCCCGAGAGACGCTATCACCACCTACGCGAGCTCACCTTAAAAACCCGGGGGCTCAGGCATAAGCATTCCTCGAGACACGCTACGGTCTTATTCAAAACACCAAGTTAGCAATCTTCAAGTCTTGACCCGGACGAGAAACAACCAAGACTCGGGGACTACTCCAGAGTCAAACCGCGAGGAAATACGCAAAGTTTTTAAGCCTACGTCTGAATCTACAACTCAAACGTAGCCTCGGGGGCTACTCCCATCGGGAGCGCTGTCGCGCACCCGATAGAACACACTAGAAAGTTAAAGTCAGTGCATCACGGGAGGAGTCGAAGACATTTTACGCTATCAGATGGAGTCGACGACATTTCACGCTATCGGATGGAGTCGAAGGCATTCTGCGCTATCAGAAGGAGTCGAAGACAGTGCATCACAGGAGTCGAAAACACAGTTTATTGCAAGAACTCAACCACCGCTTGATGTCAACCATAAAGGTATAAAAGGACTCAACTACATTTGGATAGAAGGCAGCTCCTGTTACAAGAGGAAATTATCCAAGGAATCAAGACTTCTACATGTGTGCTCATGAGGGGTAATCGACTCCAGTACAAAGGCATCACCATAGACAAAGGAAAAAAGGAAGCTAGCAGAGGATGTCAATGACATAACAAAAGGGTGAAGCTCGACTTATTTGTCGATGCTCCACCAGCTTCTCCTCCTGGTCCACCAGGTTCTTCTCCAGCTGCAGCTGCACGCCTTCTTCTCCGGCTGCACAGCTTCTTCTCCGAGTTGCCAGCGAAGATGAGGCCGCCTCCAGTTCTACAAGGTCGCTTGGCGCGCCCGCTTGATCGATGGCTTGACGTTGATGTCCTCTTCGGAGCTGATGGAGACGGCACCACCACCTGAGGAGTCGCCAGAAGAGGGAGCTGTAGAAGATGCAGGCGTAGGACTCCTCGACCTTGTGAAGCTGTCGCTGCTCGACTCCTGCCAGTGCGGATCCATGATGTTGCCGCTCGGATCAAACGCGCAGACAGTGACAGTACTTTCGCCGTCAAAACGACAGCTGAGCATATCGCCATCTCGCAGATTCAACCGCCGAGCACACAAACTCCAACCAGAGCCAAGAAAAATCAAGCGGGATCTATCAACCTCCAAGTCAACATAAGAAGGAGATCGGCATCTCCCTTGAAGATGCAGAAGCAAGCCATCTAAGCCACGTTCAGAGACAATGGCGGAAAAAGAAGAGGGAAGAAGAACGCGATTGACACTCTGGCCACGAACGTGTAAAAGAAAATCATAGCGCCAGAATCCCTCCTCCGAGGGAGACGAGGAAGGCACTGGCGCCGTACCATGGCGATCACCACGGCATGAGCGTGGTGTATGGCCACCACGGCCACGACGAACACGGCCACGGCCAACACCTCGCTTGGGAGCCATGAGAATAAGAAGAGAAGAAGAAAGAGGCAAAGCAGCAAGGTGGATAGAGGCGAAACGTTGTGAAAGAGAAAGGCTTATTTATAGGAAAAAAATCTCCCACCACAGAGAAGCCAAGACGACAGCAGCAATTAATTCAAAGACCAAACGTCGCAGACGTCTCAGATTCCATGACCAAGATGCTCTCCCACACGACGCACTGTGTATGAGATGCATCAATTCACGCGCGTTTCCAACGCACATATCGGAAACTCAAGCAGCGCCTGCCGCACGCCACAGCGGTCATCATTATGACCGGTCATGAAGACGTGACAGTTCACTGGCGGAGCATCACTGACAACCATCAAAAAGAGGCATCGTTATCCAGACAAGCGGCAGACATCAAGTATGATTTCTCAAACACATTTTTCAAATATATTTAAACTCTCATCGGGAGCGTACCCATTCAAAACTGAGCCTCAGGTGAGCAGCCGCCTAAAAATCAGCAATGTGCTCGAGTGACCACTCGCACTCACGAGAGTCTCGGGTGCTCCCTCAACCCGACACAAGACAAACATTCACTCGCCAAGATCATAAGGCGCTAGAGTCTCAGGTGCTTCCTCACCTCAAGAGCCAAAAATGCAGTCGAGTGACTACTCGCGAAGAACCCCCGTCTGAGCACTCGAAACAAGCTCCGCGGGTGAATAAGTGAACAGCTCGCTTGATGTTTTGTTCCAAGCGGGTGCAATGCTATTAGGCTCCGCGCCTCAAAAACACACATTCCTGGAACACGATACACTGTGCCCAAATGCCACGCAAGACAAGCGTGTAGGTAAGACCCCGCTGCGAAGTTCGGCCGGGCTGGGACTTGCCGAAGAGCGATTTCACTCCCAACCTTTTCCATGCGCTGCGCATGATAGAAAAAGCCGGGCGGACGCGCCTTAGGCTACGCACATTACTGGCGGCAAATGAACATCGTAAGACCTAAAGCGGCAGGACTTTTTCTCGACACCAGTGTTCCAAGCTCACGTCGAGGGACGTGGTTTTGATTGGGCTACTGCGGTATTTGCCAATAGCGCAATTCACCAAGGCCCGACCAGTCGACTCCTTGGGCCCTTTCATCTTAGCATCCCTCGAAACAGGTTTTGTCATGGCCACCAGACTGCCAGCGACCCACGGTTGTACCGCGCATACAAATGACCGACAAATGGATATACTCGAGTCCCTGCGCGACTCTTCGAGTCCCCCAGGCACTCGGGGGCTACTGACGAGGGGGTGACCCCACGACTCCTACGGATAAGCCTACCCGGTGTCCCCGAAGATAGAAGGCCCATGAAGACTCGCCTGGACCCGCCTTGGCCCGTTAATTGGCACCGACGTAGGAGTCTGCGACTCACAAGGAAGGTGCGAAGACCTGTCGTACGGATCAAGCTAGGGTTAGGAAAGCTTACCTGTAAACGTAGATGAACTCCCCGAGACCTAGCCCAGTATATAAGGGCTAGGAGGGACAACGCCAAAGGCAACCAATATCATCTGTAACCCTAGCCTTGAGCGCTCCAGCCTTGGCATCCACTGTAATCGCATCTCCCTCATCAATAATATCGAGCAGGAACGTGTCCTCCTGTTTGCCGACGAGTTATCGTCCAACCTGTGCCTCTCATGACTAACCCAGGGTCCCTGACCATGGGATTTGCCGGGGTTGATCCCCGTCAATCGCCATTGTCATCATCATCACTACTCCATCCTCCCTCCATGACTTCTCTTCACATGTGTGAGTAATTCTCTGTTGTAGGCAAAGGGGATGGTAGGGATTGGATGATTTAGATCATGTAATAGTTCGTCAGATTGGTGGGGGCATGATGCCTATCATCTACTTTGGTGTTTATCATCTTTCTACAACTTGTTGCTCTTAATGCTTGTCACTTTCGGCCCGAGTGCCATGTTTTCAGGTCAGAACCACTTGTGTTTTCATGAGTATATTTATGTTCTTGATCATGTTTATGAATTGTATGCACCTATTATGGTCCGGAACAGGAGATCCGAAAGGTGACAGCTTGAGACACCAAAGGGGATGGTCCATAATTTCAGGATTTCATGTATCCATTGATTTTAATGCTTTGTTCCGGTGCTCTTTGACAGGAGCACCTTAATCTCCATAAGTTACTGTTGGCCCCGTTCGTAGCGGGATGGTAGGACAAAAGATTTTGTGCAAGTTCTTATTGCAACCACACAGAACTACCTACGGGATACATGCCTAATGTTTGATATTTGCGTAGATGATCCTTGCTTTTATATGTCCCTTGCCTTGTGTTTAAATCTATTACATGTTTAGTCTCATCCAAGCAGCTCCCAACCATCCATCTCCCTATCCTACAGTGTTTTAATCCTGCTGGTTACTAGTAGTTTGCCTTCGCTGTTTTACTTTCGATGCCGCCACTATCACTATCATATCACCGTTGCTATTAATATTTGTTGCAAGCTAGTATATTTCAGGTGCGGTTGAATTGACAACTCAACTGTCAAAGCTTATAAATATTCTTTTGCTCCCGTTGTGTCGAATCAATAAATTGGGTTCTCTTTCCCGCGAAGACTATCTCGATCCCCTACAGTTGAGGGTTCAGTGTTCCATTCCCTTTTTCAGGGGAAACTGAAATCTAATGTCCACTATTTCATGTCAATGATAGCACCAATGGTGCAAAGAAAAGGACGTCCCAAAATAATTGGACCCATCACACTCAATGTCCAAGATAAGGAAATCAACGGGAACATAATTTCATTTACAATAATAAGCACATCATCAATCCTTCCTAAGGGTTTCTTTACGGAAGAATCAACAATACGAACACAAAAAGAACATGTATCAAAAGGTTTCAAATTAAGCATAACATACATTCTTTTGGGCATAACGGAGGCACTAGCTCCAACATCACATAAACCATAGCAAGAGAAGTTATTCAATTTAATTTTTACTATAGGATCCCAACCATCTTCTAGCTTCCTAGGGATGGAAGTCTCAAGTTTGAGCTTCTCCTCCGTAGATTTGATAAGAGAATTGGTAATATGATCGGTAGAGGCAATGTTAAGTGTTCTAGTGTGGTGGTCTTTTGCCATTCTTTGCAAAAAGGTGATAACTTCTGAGAGACTACAATTATCAAAATAAAAATCACTACCATTAATTAAAGTGGTGGTGATGTCATCTAAGCTCATTCGCTTCGTTGTCTCTAGATTGATAGGAACTTCTTGTTCTAAGGTTGAGGTATTAGCATCACCATTAATAGGTCCAGTGGGACTAGGGATGTGTTAGGTGCTAAAAGTTTTGAGATCCTCGACATGAATGGTAGCAATGGTAGTGTGTGTAGGAAGGATCTTAATTATATCTTCATCCTCCTTTTCTCTATCCAATCTATCCTTAAGTTTGGCTAGCATTCTAATATTCTCATTAATATGGACCTGTATAGCATTCATTGGTATGGTTTTCCTCTCATCGAGGGAGAAGTTCTAATCTTAAGCAATTCTACCTCATGAGCTATGCTGTCAACCTTCAAAGAGAAGCTATCTAGTTTTTGTAATTTCTCTTCTACACTCTTGTTGAAGTCTTTTTGAGAAGTGATAAAGTCCTTAAGCATGCTATCTATTTCATAAGTGGAGTTTTTGGTGCTAGGATAAGTGTTTTTGTTCCCATAGTTGTTGGATGGGAAAGGTCTAGGATTGCTACCAAAATTACTCCTATAAGAATTATTATTAAAGTTGTTCCTAGAAATAAAATTGAAATCATCTTTCTCTTCAGCAACCAAAGAATTCAAAGGAACATCATGAGGATCAATAGGAGATTTCTTAGTGAGTAAAGACATTATCATGTCAACACTTCATTTAGGGAGTATATTTCCTAGACAGAGTTTACCTTCCTACCTGTTGGAGCTCTTTCGGTGTGCCATTGGGAATAGTTTGTGATCATCTCATCTAATAGTTTTGTGTCAGCACCAAGTGTAGTTGAGATAAGGTTTCTCCCGCGGCCGATTCTAACACATTCCGCGAGGTAAAGTTCAAGCCTGCATAAAAAGTCCGGATAACCATCCAAGTAGTCAAACCATGTGTAGGGCAATTCTTAACAAGAGATTTCATACATTCCCAAGCTTGGGAAACGTGTTCATTATCCAATTGCATAAAATTCATAATATTTCTCCTCAATTGGACAATCTTAGCAGGTGGGTGGTACTTGCCAATAAAAGCATCCTTGCACTTATCCCAAGAATCTATGCTATTCCTAGGCAAGGATTGAAACCAAATTTTAGCTCCTCCTCTCAAGGAGAAATGAAAAAGCTTAATCTTAACAATATCACCTTCTACTTCTTTATAATTTTGCATATCACAAAGTTCAACAAAATTATTCAAGTGTAAAGCAGCATCATCTCCAGCATCAGGGAATTGTTCTTTCATAACAAGTTTCAGCAAAGCGGGTTTAATTTCATAAGAAGAAGCTGAAGTGGGAGGTGTAGCAACAGGAGTGCATATAAAGTCATTGTTGTTGTGTCTAGTGAAGTCACGCAACTTAGTGTATTCAGTGGAACCCTTAGTAGTAGCAGCAAGCAAGAACAAGATAAAAAAATTGTGATTTTTTATAAAGGACACTAAGATAAAAACGGTAAGATAAACTAACAAGACTAAAAAGAAGATAAAAGATTGTGTGCAACTCCCCTATCTTGAAGAGTGGAGTCCCTGGAAACGGTGCAAGAAATTAGCGTGATGACTTCTCGCCCCTCGTTGGTTACCCCAAGTGGAAGGTTGAGATGTAGCACAACAGCAAGTTTCCCTCAGTGAAGATAACGAGGTTTATGTCTCCGGAGGACACCGAATTCTGCAAGTAGGTGGTTCGGTAAGTGAGGCGCCGTTTATGATAATCACTTGCTTTGTCTGGACCTGCACACACAACAGATAGCTTATCTCCCAACGAGTACAAAGGGGTTGTCAATGTTGGGGCACGCGGTCCGCTACACTAGCGCTAAAACAAAATTTTCTACCGCGCACAACCAAGATCACTGCTACTGGAGATGAACTACATGATTAGGGTTTACCACTAGACGTGCAGTCACGGGAGCGGAAGGAGAATTGGTGATGCACGTCGGCGGCTACTGCTCGAATCCCTCGAACCGATCCCTCGTACCGATCCCACGAACGGAGTCCCGCGATCCGATCCCGCGAACAGTTCGTCCAAGCGCAGCAGGTGCAGCTCCTCCAATGGATGCACACGTACAAGGAGGAGCGTCGGGCGGCGGACTTCTAGGTCCGGCGGCTCGGCCTGGAGGTGGAGTGGCGGCTAGGGTTTTTGGTCTAACATATACCCCTTCGGGGTTCACCCTAGCCCTTATATAGGCACCAGTGGAATGGCCTCAACCCTTGAGGCAATCCCGACCCTCCATCCATATTCCATTCGCCGTTTTACTTTCAATGCCGCCACTATCACTATCATATCACCGTTTCTATTAATATTTGTTCCAAGCAAGTATATTTCAGGTGCGGTTGAATTGACAACTCAACTGTCAAAGCTTATAAATATTCTTTGGCTCCCGTTGTGTCGAATCAATAAATTGGGTTCTCTTTCCCGCGAAGACTATCTCGATCCCCTACAGTTGAGGGTTCAGTGTTCCATTCCCTTTTTCAGGGGAAACTGAAATCTAATGTCCACTCTTTCATGTCAATGATAGCACCAATGGTGCAAATAAAAGGACGTCCCAAAATAATTGGACCCATCACACTCAATGTCCAAGATAAGGAAATCAACGGGAACATAATTTCATTGACAATAATAAGCACATCATCAATCCTTCCTAAGGGTTTCTTTACGGAAGAATCAACAATACGAACACAAAAAGAACATGTATCAAAAGGTTTCAAATTAAGCATAACATACATTCTTTTGGGCATAACGGAGGCACTAGCTCCAACATCACATAAACCATAGCAAGAGAAGTTATTCAATTTAATTTTTACTATAGGATCCCAACCATCTTCTAGCTTCCTAGGGATGGAAGTCTCAAGTTTGAGCTTCTCCTCCGTAGATTTGATAAGAGAATTGGTAATATGATCGGTAGAGGCAATGTTAAGTGTTCTAGTGTGGTGGTCTTTTGCCATTCTTTGCAAAAAGGTGATAACTTCTGAGAGACTACAATTATCAAAATAAAAATCACTACCATTAATTAAAGTGGTGGTGATGTCATCTAAGCTCATTCGCTTCGTTGTCTCTAGATTGATAGGAACTTCTTGTTCTAAGGTTGAGGTATTAGCATCACCATTAATAGGTCCAGTGGGACTAGGGATGTGTTAGGTGCTAAAAGTTTTGAGATCCTCGACATGAATGGTAGCAATGGTAGTGTGTGTAGGAAGGATCTTAATTATATCTTCATCCTCCTTTTCTCTATCCAATCTATCCTTAAGTTTGGCTAGCATTCTAATATTCTCATTAATATGGACCTGTATAGCATTCATTGGTATGGTTTTCCTCTCATCGAGGGAGAAGTTCTAATCTTAAGCAATTCTACCTCATGAGCTATGCTGTCAACCTTCAAAGAGAAGCTATCTAGTTTTTGTAATTTCTCTTCTACACTCTTGTTGAAGTCTTTTTGAGAAGTGATAAAGTCCTTAAGCATGCTATCTATTTCATAAGTGGAGTTTTTGGTGCTAGGATAAGTGTTTTTGTTCCCATAGTTGTTGGATGGGAAAGGTCTAGGATTGCTACCAAAATTACTCCTATAAGAATTATTATTAAAGTTGTTCCTAGAAATAAAATTGAAATCATCTTTCTCTTCAGCAACCAAAGAATTCAAAGGAACATCATGAGGATCAATAGGAGATTTCTTAGTGAGTAAAGACATTATCATGTCAACACTTCATTTAGGGAGTATATTTCCTAGACAGAGTTTACCTTCCTACCTGTTGGAGCTCTTTCGGTGTGCCATTGGGAATAGTTTGTGATCATCTCATCTAATAGTTTTGTGTCAGCACCAAGTGTAGTTGAGATAAGGTTTCTCCCGCGGCCGATTCTAACACATTCCGCGAGGTAAAGTTCAAGCCTGCATAAAAAGTCCGGATAACCATCCAAGTAGTCAAACCATGTGTAGGGCAATTCTTAACAAGAGATTTCATACATTCCCAAGCTTGGGAAACGTGTTCATTATCCAATTGCATAAAATTCATAATATTTCTCCTCAATTGGACAATCTTAGCAGGTGGGTGGTACTTGCCAATAAAAGCATCCTTGCACTTATCCCAAGAATCTATGCTATTCCTAGGCAAGGATTGAAACCAAATTTTAGCTCCTCCTCTCAAGGAGAAATGAAAAAGCTTAATCTTAACAATATCACCTTCTACTTCTTTATAATTTTGCATATCACAAAGTTCAACAAAATTATTCAAGTGTAAAGCAGCATCATCTCCAGCATCAGGGAATTGTTCTTTCATAACAAGTTTCAGCAAAGCGGGTTTAATTTCATAAGAAGAAGCTGAAGTGGGAGGTGTAGCAACAGGAGTGCATATAAAGTCATTGTTGTTGTGTCTAGTGAAGTCACGCAACTTAGTGTATTCAGTGGAACCCTTAGTAGTAGCAGCAAGCAAGAACAAGATAAAAAAATTGTGATTTTTTATAAAGGACACTAAGATAAAAACGGTAAGATAAACTAACAAGACTAAAAAGAAGATAAAAGATTGTGTGCAACTCCCCTATCTTGAAGAGTGGAGTCCCTGGAAACGGTGCAAGAAATTAGCGTGATGACTTCTCGCCCCTCGTTGGTTACCCCAAGTGGAAGGTTGAGATGTAGCACAACAGCAAGTTTCCCTCAGTGAAGATAACGAGGTTTATGTCTCCGGAGGACACCGAATTCTGCAAGTAGGTGGTTCGGTAAGTGAGGCGCCGTTTATGATAATCACTTGCTTTGTCTGGACCTGCACACACAACAGATAGCTTATCTCCCAACGAGTACAAAGGGGTTGTCAATGTTGGGGCACGCGGTCCGCTACACTAGCGCTAAAACAAAATTTTCTACCGCGCACAACCAAGATCACTGCTACTGGAGATGAACTACATGATTAGGGTTTACCACTAGACGTGCAGTCACGGGAGCGGAAGGAGAATTGGTGATGCACGTCGGCGGCTACTGCTCGAATCCCTCGAACCGATCCCTCGTACCGATCCCACGAACGGAGTCCCGCGATCCGATCCCGCGAACAGTTCGTCCAAGCGCAGCAGGTGCAGCTCCTCCAATGGATGCACACGTACAAGGAGGAGCGTCGGGCGGCGGACTTCTAGGTCCGGCGGCTCGGCCTGGAGGTGGAGTGGCGGCTAGGGTTTTTGGTCTAACATATACCCCTTCGGGGTTCACCCTAGCCCTTATATAGGCACCAGTGGAATGGCCTCAACCCTTGAGGCAATCCCGACCCTCCATCCATATTCCATTCGCCGTTTTACTTTCAATGCCGCCACTATCACTATCATATCACCGTTTCTATTAATATTTGTTCCAAGCAAGTATATTTCAGGTGCGGTTGAATTGACAACTCAACTGTCAAAGCTTATAAATATTCTTTGGCTCCCGTTGTGTCGAATCAATAAATTGGGTTCTCTTTCCCGCGAAGACTATCTCGATCCCCTACAGTTGAGGGTTCAGTGTTCCATTCCCTTTTTCAGGGGAAACTGAAATCTAATGTCCACTCTTTCATGTCAATGATAGCACCAATGGTGCAAATAAAAGGACGTCCCAAAATAATTGGACCCATCACACTCAATGTCCAAGATAAGGAAATCAACGGGAACATAATTTCATTGACAATAATAAGCACATCATCAATCCTTCCTAAGGGTTTCTTTACGGAAGAATCAACAATACGAACACAAAAAGAACATGTATCAAAAGGTTTCAAATTAAGCATAACATACATTCTTTTGGGCATAACGGAGGCACTAGCTCCAACATCACATAAACCATAGCAAGAGAAGTTATTCAATTTAATTTTTACTATAGGATCCCAACCATCTTCTAGCTTCCTAGGGATGGAAGTCTCAAGTTTGAGCTTCTCCTCCGTAGATTTGATAAGAGAATTGGTAATATGATCGGTAGAGGCAATGTTAAGTGTTCTAGTGTGGTGGTCTTTTGCCATTCTTTGCAAAAAGGTGATAACTTCTGAGAGACTACAATTATCAAAATAAAAATCACTACCATTAATTAAAGTGGTGGTGATGTCATCTAAGCTCATTCGCTTCGTTGTCTCTAGATTGATAGGAACTTCTTGTTCTAAGGTTGAGGTATTAGCATCACCATTAATAGGTCCAGTGGGACTACGGATGTGTTAGGTGCTAAAAGTTTTGAGATCCTCGACATGAATGGTAGCAATGGTAGTGTGTGTAGGAAGGATCTTAATTATATCTTCATCCTCCTTTTCTCTATCCAATCTATCCTTAAGTTTGGCTAGCATTCTAATATTCTCATTAATATGGACCTGTATAGCATTCATTGGTATGGTTTTCCTCTCATCGAGGTGAGAAGTTCTAATCTTAAGCAATTCTACCTCATGAGCTATGTTGACAACCTTCGAAGAGAAGCTATCTAGTTTTTGTAATTTCTCTTCTACACTCTTGGTGAAGTCTTTTTGAGAAGTGATAAAGTCCTAAAGCATGCTATCTATTTCATAAGTGGAGTTTTTGGTGCTAGGATAAGTGTTTTTGTTCCCATAGTTGTTGGATGGGAAAGGTCTAGGATTGCTACCAAAATCTCCTATAAGAATTATTATCAAAGTTGTTCCTAGAAATAAAATTGTCATCAACGTTCTCTTGAGCAACCAAAGAATTCAAAGGAACATCATGAGGATCAATATGAGCTTGCTTAGTGAGTAAATACATGATCATATCAACTTTTCACTTAGGGACGATATTTCCTCGACAGAGTTTACCTTCCTACCTGTTGGAGCTCTTTCGGTGTGCCATTGGGAATAGTTTGTGATCATCTCATCTAATAGTTTTGTGGCAGCACCAAGTGTAGTTGAGATAAGGTTCCTCCGACGGACGAGTCTAACACATTCCGCGAGGTAAAGTTCAAGCCTGCATAAAAAGTCTGGATAACCATCCAAGTAGTCAAACCATGTGTAGGGCAATTCTTAACAAGAGATTTCATACATTCCCAAGCTTGGGAAACGTGTTCAATATCCAATTGCATAAAATTCATAATATTTCTCCTCAATTGGACAATCTTAGCAGGTGGGTGGTACTTGCCAATAAAAGCATCCTTGCACTTATCCCAAGAATCTATGCTATTCCTAGGCAAGGATTGAAACCAAATTTTAGCTCCTCCTCTCAAGGAGAAATGAAATAGCTTAATCTTAACAATATCACCTTCTACTTCTTTATAATTTTGCTATCACAAAGTTCAACAAAATTATTCAAGTGTAAAGCAGCATCATCTCCAGCATCAGAGAATTGTTCTTTCATAACAAGTTTCAGCAAAGCGGGTTTAATTTCATAAGAAGAAGCTGAAGTGGCAGGTGTAGAAATAGGAGTGCATATAAAGTCATTGTTGTTGTGTCTAGTGAAGTCACGCAACTTAGTGTATTCAAAAGTGGAACCCATAGTAGTAGCAGCAAGCAAGAGCAAGATAAAAAAAAATTGTGATTTTTGATAAACGACACTAAGATAAAAAAGGTAAGGTAAACTAACAAGACTAAAAAGAAGATAAAAGATTGTGTGCAACTCCCCTATCTTGAAGAGTGGAGTCCCTGGAAACGGTGCCAGAAATTAGCTTGATGGCTTCTCGCCCCTCGTTGGTTACCCCAAGTGGAAGGTTAAGATGTAGCACAACAGCAAGTTTCCCTCAGTGAAGATACCGAGGTTTATGTCTCCGGAGGACACCGAATTCTGCAAGTAGGTGGTTCGGTAAGTGAGGCGCCGTTTATGATAATCACTTGCTTTGTCTGGACCTGCACACACAATAGATAGATTTGCTCCCAACGAGTACAAAGGGGTTGTCAATGTTGGGGCACGTGTTCCGCTACGCTAGCGCTAAAACAAAATTTTCTACCGCTCACAACCAAGATCACTGCTACTGGAGATGAACTACATGATTAGGGTTTACCACTATACGTGCAGTCACGGCAGCGGAAGGAGAGTTGGTGATGCGCGTCGGCAGATGTTGCTCGTATCCCTCGAACCGATCCCTCATACCGATCCCACGAACGAAGTCCCGCGATTCGATCCCACGAACAATTCTTCCAAGCGTCACAGGTGCAGCGCCTCCAAGGGATGCACACGTACAAGGAGGAGCATCGGGCGGCGGACTGCTAGGTCCAGCGGCTCGGCCTGGAGGTGGAGTGGCGGCTAGGGTTTTTTGTCTAACCTATACCACTTCGGGATTGACCCTAGCCCTTATATAGGTGCCCGTGGAATGGCCTCAACCCTTGAGGCAATCCGGACCCTCCATCCATATTCCATTCGGATCACATCCAAATGGGCTCCTTTCCTCTTAAGCGCGCGACCCTATAGGTTCACGTACACATGGACAGGTCCCGAATCACATCCGGTTCGATAGTCGGCAGCGGTTCCTAGCAGAATGTCCCGACTCCCATATATGCGTAAAGTCATAAGATGAACCATTACAAAGTGTCATATGCAACATTTCTTTTGCCTCACGATATATGTTGTCAAGCTCAAGGCGATTACTTGTCACCCTTGTGATAGCTTGACCTCTCTTCTCGAAATCGTGATACAGATTCCTAAACCGGGTTAACACTTAACCCATGTCGCATGCATGCTTTCTGAATCTTATCACTCGATAGGGCCCAGAGAATATCTCTCCAAAGTGGAGGGGCAAATCCCATCTTGATCAACCATGTCTCGCGGCATGTATCATGACTCACCCGTAAGCTACCTTTATAACTACCCAGTAACGGTGTAGTGTTTGATAGTCCCTAAGTGAGTCATTCCTCATCTCGAGCACATGCGAGGACCTCAGGTCTAGGACATGGCATATACATTGTATTGAGAGTAACAGATGACAATATCTCGCTGCATCTCAAAGTGGGTCTCTGTCTAACTCAGTGATCCCATCGCTAAGTCCATACTATTGGTAGCATCTCCATGCTCATGACTTGTGAAACATGGTCATCAACCGAATCATATACTAGTCAAGGATATGTGTCCGCATAACCTTATCAAATAGGCCATTAGAACAATCATCAGAGAATATATAGTCTAACAAACAAGTCACATACTTATTGATACATATCAGTGATGATGTTCAAGGACAATACAAATAACTCATGAATACAAAAGGAAATACCCTCATAACATGATTGCCTCTAGGGCATATCTCGAACAGTCAATCCCTCCGGCATTGTTGTTTACAAAGGATTAAACGCAAGGGGATAGTGATAGTGATAATTGCAACGAAAGGAAATAAAGCAGTAAATAGTGGAGGTGTAAGCAATGGTGGAAATATGGACCGGGGTACCATGACGCTCAGTAATGATTTCTCTCTCCCAAAAGACAATAAACAGCTAAGCTGGGTGAACAAATTACAGCTGGGCAATTGACAGAATTATAAATGCACCGCAATGCTAACTATGCTACTTGAAAGTAAGAGGATCAAAAGTATGGGTAGTACGCCAAGACAAGTAGACTGAAATCGATCTGCGTCTACTCACTAATCATCCACCTTGAGATATCTATTGAGAACATCTCGCTGGTATTAAGTTGAGAGCCCCATCCAAAGTGTAAACACAAAGCAACAGACCATTGCATTAACAATCCATGCGTAAGGTAAAAAAATCCTTGTAACTATGGTTACAAGCACCGTTATTTTCTCCCTGGTGGAAACTGCACATTGATACGTCCCAAACGTATCTACTTTTCCAAACACATTTGCTATTGTTTTGGCCTCATTCTTGCATGATTTGGATGAAACTAACCCGTACTGACGCTGTTTTCATAAGAATTGCCTGTATGGTTTTCTTATTTGCAGGAATATGGAATTTTAGGTGTCTCAGAAAATTCCAGTATAAATCACAGAAAATCCACGCACCCGTAGGGACCCTGATCCAGAAGTGGAGCCAGAGGGTAGCCAGGGGGGCCCAGGCGCCCTGCTTGCGCAGCCCCACCCCTGGCCGCGCCGGGAGGCCTCCTGGGTGGGTCCTCCCCCCTCTGGTGCCTTACCAAGACCCCTATTTATTCTCGTCGTGAGGAAACCCCAGAACGGAAGTAGTTTTCCTATTTTCCGTCGCGGAACCGCCGCCACCCTATGTTCTTCTCCAGGAGGGCTAATCTAGAGGCTGTTTTGGCCATCAGTGAGGGTAGATCATCGCCATCGTCATCACCATCACCACTCCATCATCCCTCCATGACTTCTCCTTTCATGTGTGAGTAATTCCCTGTTGTGTGCAAAGGGGATGGTAGGTATTGGATGAGTAAATCATGTAATAGTTCTTCAAATTGTTGGGGCATGTTGCCTATCATCTACTTTTGTGTTTATCATCTTTGCTACAACTTATTGCTCTTAATGCTTGTCACTTTGGGCCCGAGTGCCATGTTTTCATATCTGAACCACTTGTGTTTTCATGAGTTTATTTGTGTTCTTGATCCTATCTATGAGTTGTATGCATCTATTATGGTCCGGAACCGGCAATCCCAAAGGTGAAAGCTTGGGACACCAAAGGGGAGGGACTATAATTTGAGGATTTCATGTATCCATTGAGTGTTAATGCTTTTTTCCGGTGCTCTTTGACAGGAGCACCTTAATCTCCATAAGTTCCTTTTGGCCCCGTTCGTAGCGGGATGGAAGGACAAAAGATGTTGTACAAGTTCTTCTTGCAAGCACGTACAACTACCTACGGGTTACATGCCTAACGTTTGATATTTGTCTAGATGATCCTTGCTTCTATGTGTGCCTTGCCCCATGTTAGAATCTATTACATGTTCACTCTCATCCAAGCAGCGTCCAACCATCCATCTCTCAAGCCTACAGTGTTTTAATCAAGCTGGTTACTAGTTGTTTACTTTTGTCGTTTTACTTTCGGTGTTGCCCTATCACTTTCATATCACCGTTGCTATTAATATTTTGTTTCAAGAAAGTATATTTCAGGTGCGGTTGAATTGACAACTCAACTGTTAAACCTTATAAATATTCTTTGGCTCCCCTTGTGTCGAATCAATAAATTGGCTTATCTTACCAGCGAAGACTATCTCGATCCCTACAGTTGAGGGTCATCAAGTATTGTTTTCTGTCGCCGTTGTCGGGGAGCATAGCATTATTTACAAGTCTACTTCAAGTATTCTTCCTGCTGCACTTTATCCACTATGGGTAAGAAAGGAGACCCCAAGGTTCCGATCTTACCATGCACTACAAGAAAAGGTATTGTTCTGAGTACTAGTGCTACACTTGATTCACCTTCGGTTATAAGTAAGTTTGCTTCACCACCACCACATGCTGCTTCTACCGAGTCTATTACTATGTCCGATACTTTTAATGATGCTTCCACTAATCTAGATGAAATTGGTTTTCTTGGTCGCTATCTTGAATCTCAAATTGCTAAGGTTGCAGCACAGTCCGAGACTGAAACTTCTGCTACCTATTTTCCCACTTGCAAAGCCTTTGGTTACCCAGACTTGGACAAACTCAAGGAGAGACTCCTTGAGGATGATTATATTATTCTTGATGGTGATTTATGCAGGGAACTTAAAGAGTGTGCCGACTCTGACCCTGGTGTTGTTAAGAAGCTGATTGAAAAACATTCCATGAAGAACAAGATTACTCATGATCCTGAATTTTCTACGTCTCCTATTTGCATCAATGATCCTGATTATGATTTCTCTGTTGATCTTTCACTTATATCTACAGTCGAAGCTGGCTCCTTTTATGGCAGTGAAAATGATGATGCTATTGCACACCTGGCCAAACTCACTGAGTTGGGTAGCTTGTTTACTACCGATGAGAAGATATGAAACTTTTATGTTCCTAAGCTTCTACCTTTCTCTTTGAAGGAAGATGCTAAAGCATGGTATTATGCGCTACCCTATGGTTCCATTAAGAGTCCTCAAGATTTGGCTCAATATTTTGTTGATAAGTATTTTCCTGCTCATATGCAACATGCTGCCTTACAAAGAATTTATAACTTTAAAAAGTTGCAGGATGAGCACCTCCCTAAAGCTTGGGGGAGGTATTGCAGTTTAATCAAGGCTAGACCGGGACATGGATTCCCTAAGAATGAATTACTTAATATATTTTATGCTGGTCTAACCGATGACTCTAGATCCTATTTGGATAGTTGTGCTGGTTGTGTTTTCAGGGAAAGAACACCGGACGATGCTAAAGAACTAATGGGCAAGATTGCCAGGAACCACGAAGTTTGGTCCGTCCTTGAACCACCTCCACCTCCACCACCAAAGAAGAGGTGCATGCTTGTCCTAAGCCCCAAAGATATGCAAGAAGTTGTGTGAGCCTACTACTCGCTCTCCTATGGTAGAGATACACTCTCTTTTAGATTTCAATGCAACTGACATCCCTCAAGGTAAGCCTCCTGATCAATGTTTAGATGAGCTTGATAATTTTATTATGAAGCAAAATCACTTTAATATGAGGATTCAAAGTCAGTTGCATGATAATGCTCTTGCTATTAAAAGTTTGATTGATGTTCTAGGTAGAACAGTTAAAGATGTTAAATGTCTTGTTAAGCATTTTCATATGGGTCAAACTCAACTTGAACAAATTTCTGAAGTGCAAACAGATTTGCTTACTAACAATGCCAAAGAAGATAATTTACAAGCTTATGGTATAAACACTTGGGTTGGAACTCACACCGAGGACCCTCTCTATCCAGAGGGGCATCCAAAGAGGATCGAGCAAGATTATCACGTGCATGAAGAAGAAATTTTTAGCTCTCTAAAGAAGAAGAAGAAGAAGAAGAAGAAGAAGAAGAAACACAAGCAAGCTGACAATTCAAATGACCCCATAGTTGAAGAAGAGCCTGCTACTTATCCAAATAGTATATCTACCTCCGATGCTGAAACTGAAGACGGTGCTGAGCCTAAAAAAGATAAGGAGAAGATGATCCTCCCGAGGTGCGAGAAGAAGAAGCACCCGATAAACGCAAGAAATACACGAGAGAAGACTTCCTTGCAAGAAGACACGGGAAGGAAAGAGAACCATGGGTACAGAAACCCATGCCCTGTAACGACCTGATTCACATAGAATTGGAGTCTTTGTGATCAAGTGCTAGTCCCTGGATCAAACTCACTAGCACACAAAGTATAATAGATGTATATCAAAGTACAAGTGCATCATTATTACATCGTATGATCCAGAATTCAAAAAAAATAACAACTTGCATAGCTCAAGGCTAGCTTATTCAATATAACTATAGCGGAAGCAAAACTAGTAGCGTGGAGTCCCATCAACATCCACAAGCGACATGCTGAGTGTATACTCGCAACCCTATCATAACACACTAATCTTCTGGGAAACCTGCAACACGAACGTTACAGCCCGAACACGGGTCAGTACATCTGATTTGTACGATGATACGTCCAAAATGCATCACTATTTTATATTGTAATTTCATCCTATTCATTGATATATTCCACTTTAAAGTATTGTTCTTATATTCTTTTGGCTTGTTTTACACAGTTTACAGCTTTCCGATGCCGAAGCAGCAGAACCAGAATTCAGCGGTGAAAAGTGGACACCAAGTTGCTGAATCAGATCAAGTCCAAATGCGATGAAAATTTACGAGGAGTGTTTTTATGAAGATTGACTGGGGATCACCGAGGATGGAGGTGAGGGGACCCACCAGGCAGCCCGAAGGGTGCCTGGCGCGGCCCCCTTCTAGTCACGCCTAGCACCCTACTGGATGCCTGATGGCCCCCCTCGGTGCCCCCTCTCGCCTATTAGACCCCCCTGGGGTAGAAACCCTGAATACAGAAGAGTTTCCGTGTTTCGCCGCCGCCACGGGGCGAAACCTACAGAGGAGAAAAGCCATCTCTGGCGGGCAGATTCCGCCGGGGAGATCACCTCTCGGAAGGGGAGATCGTCGCCATCATCATCATCATCGTCACGGGCATCATCGAGATCATCATCAACATCATCCCCAACATCAGCACCATCTCCATCTCCATCCCATCTCATCTCACAATTGCAACTTGTGTTGTAATCTGTACTATCTGTCCTCTCTACTCTGTTGGTGTTGATTACTACTTTGTGGTGAATGCTATTGAGTTTTGTTGGAGAAATATCATTGTATCCAGATTGTGTGCCACCCATCTATCACCTCTGATCATGATCTCTTTTATGTCTTGTGAGTACTTACTTTAGTTTTTGAGAACATGGGAGAAGTCTAGTTGTTAGTAGTCATATGATGTTGAAGTGTTATGTGTTGTTCGATACTTAAGTTGTGTTGTTATTTCTCTAGTGGTGTTATGTGAGTCGAACACTTAACACTTCACCTTTCATGGGCCTAGAGTAATACATTGTGCAAAAAGGATGCTTATGGTGGGTTGCCGGAGTGACAGAAATCTGAACCCCAGTTCGCACACTTTTGCACAAGGGAGTTATGGATCCCTGATCATAATGCTGTGGTTAGGCTTATGCCTTAATTACTACCTTGTATTTGCGGATGCTCGCAAGGTGTGTAATCATAAGAGTACACTTATCTTAGTCTAGAAGGTGTACTAGCATTGATCCAGCCACCAACACTTATCAATACAATACATATTACTTGGCGGAGTATGGTGAAAGTAACTTGGCTATCTCTCCCATGTGTTCTCGAGAACTCTTTAGCTTTTATAAGTTTAGTTCCTAGGCTTATCCTTGTGAAAGGATTGGGCCACTTGCTACTCCTCAGTTACCCTGTTTACTTTGCTTGTGTTTTACTTTTCTGTTGCTTAAACCAAAAACCCCTAAATATTTACCTTTGAGTGTGTGCAGCCTTTCCTTATCCAGTGTCACTTATCACCACCTTCTGCTCCTCGTTGGGTTCGACACTCTTATTTATCGAAAAGCTACAATTGATCCCCTAGACTTGTGGGTTATCAAGAATCGTTTATTGGCGTGGTTAACAGGGGAGGCCATCCCACTAAACCTATTAACTTCACCGCCATCAACGAGCTTTTCTGGCGCCGTTGCCGGGGAGTGTAGCGCTATTGGTAAGTGAAGCCGGTATGGAAACCTTTATTTTTCTGTTGTTACCTTCAGTCTTTATGGACTCTTCTATTGTTGGTTCGTTGCTGGTAAGGAGCCGCCCCACGACTGTGGTGGTCACTTCTACCCCTACTGAAATTGTGCACTATAAAATACCATCTGGTATTATTGATTATGTCTTGGCTAATCGTTATACAGGAGAAGGACATCCGGGAGAACACCTGCTATATTTATCACAATTATGTTCTTTATTTAAGCTTGCAAGTGTAACAATGGAGTTCTTCATGAAGAAACTATTCTCCGTGTCACTCAAAGATAAAGCTTCAGATTGGTATAAGCTACTCGATAACTCTGATCTGCTTGAATAGCCAGAGCTTATGTCTCTCTTTTATGCAAAGTTTTATCCTCTTCATGAAATTCACCAAGACAAGAAATACATCTACAACTTTTGATCTCGCAACGGAGAGAGCATATCTCAAGCTTTGGGGAGACTGAAGTCCCTGATGCTCAAATGCCCAAACCATGAGCTCCCCAAGGAAATTATACTTACAAATTTTTATGCCAGGCTTTCTCGTCAGGAAAGGGAGATGTTGGATGCCTCCTCTAGCGGGGTATTCCATACCAGAAGTATGGAAGAAAAATGGGATCTTATAGAAAGGATCCAGAAGAATATTGAATACTGGGAAATTGATAAAGGTATTGAACCCGCTATAAACTATGAGCATGACTACATTGAGAGTTATGTGAAAACTGATTACTTTAATACCTTTTTCTCTAAAATTGGTCTTGATTCCGAGATAATGGTTGACTTTTTTGCAAGGACTTTGCTTCTCATATTGCTTCTTCTAAGAAGAAGGAGAATCAACATCATAAACCTTTCAAGGAGTCACCTATTGAGATTAATGTTACTGATCCTGTTTTACCTGCAGTTGTGTATGAACAGCCTCCTTATCCCTCAAGGATAAAGGAGAACTCTTTTGTTACAGGTATTCTAAACAAAAACGGAAGGACCACTGACGAACCTGAGGACATGATCAAGGTCAAGCCTCAAGTTGCAATGGTCAAGGTTCTGGTAACCAGTGATATTGAAGAATCCACTATTAGTTTTTGTGTTTTTTCCACTAACATTGTCACAGCCAAGAACAAAGGCCCAATTTCAGGTACACCAGTTGTATCTTTCAAAATAGGAGATCATAATTACTATGGGCTATGTAATTTGGGATCTAGCGTCAGCGCTATTCCCTTCACACTTTATCAAGAGATCATGCACGAGATTCAGCCGTGTGAGATCGAGGACATTGATGTCACGATTCATCTTGCAAATAAAAAAAACAATCTCTCCAGTTGGGATTGTGAGAGATGTTGAAGTACTCTGCGGGAAGGTAAAATATCCTACTGACATTCTTGTACTTGGTTCAGTGCAAGATAGTTTTTTCCCAATTATCTTTGGTAGGCCCTTCCTCGGCACTTGTGGAGCTATAATTGATTGCAAGAAAGGTAAAGTTTCTGTTGAATTCAACGGTGAGCCGTATGAATTTAATTTTTCTAAGTTTTCTAAGCAGCCTCGTGGTACTGACTTGTCAAGTAAAGACAAAATTATTGAAGTAATTGCTTCTATTTCTATTCCTCCTGATGATACTTTGCAGAAATTTATGGAAGACCACGAGAATGACATACATATGCAGGAGAGGGATGAACTAGAAGACATATTTTTAAGACAAACTCCTATCCTGAAGCCCAACCTCCCGGTTGAACCTTTAGGAATCCTCTCGCAACCAATAGAAGACCCGGTGTTTGATCTAAAACCACTACCCGATACGCTCAAGTACGCTTATTTAGATGAAAAGAAAGTATATCATGTTATTATATATTCTAACCTTTCAGGGTATGAAGAAGAGCTATTATTGGAGACACTCCGCAGACACCGAGGTGCTATTGGCTATACTCTTGATGATCTCAAGGGTATTAGTCCATCCATTTGCCAACATACTATCAATCTCGAGCCCGATGCTAAACCAGTTGTTGATCATCAACGACGGTTGAACCCAAGGATGAAGGACGTGGTTAGGACGGAGGTTCTCAAACTTCTAGCCGCAGGTATCATCTATCCTATAGCTGATAGTGAGTGGGTAAGTCCCGTTCATTGTGTTCCTAAGAAAGAAGGTATGACTGTTGTTCCTAATGATAAAAATGAACTAATACCTCACAGGACTATTATTGGATATAGAATGTGTATTGATTTCAGGAAGTTGAACAAGGCCACCAGGAAGGACCACTATCCTCTGCCCTTTATTGATAAGATGCTCGAGAGGCTGTCTAAAAACACCCACTTCTGCTATCTTGATGGGTATTCTGGCTTCTCCCAGATTCACGTTAACACCGCGGATCAAGAGAAGACCACCTTTACGTGTCCTTACGGTACTTATGCTTATAGGCATATGCCTTTTGGTTTGTGTAATGCACCTGCTACTTTTCAGAGGTGTATGTCTGCAATATTTCATGGTTTCTGTGAGGAGATTGTAGAAGTTTTCATGGACGACTTTTCCGTCTATGGAAACTCCTTTGACCACTGTCTCCACAATCTTAATAAAGTTTTGCAGAGATGTGAAGAAACGAATTTGGTGCTCAATTGGGAAAAGTGTCATTTCATGGTTAACGAAGGGATAGTTCTTGGACACAAGATTTCTGAAAGGGGAATTGAAGTGGACAAGGCAAAGATTGAAGCTATTGAAAGGATGCCCTATCCAAGGGACATCAAAGGTATTCGTAGTTTTCTAGGTCATGTTGGTTTCTATAGAAGATTTATCAAGTAATTTTCTAAGACCTCGAGACCCCTTACCAATCTTCTCCAGAAGGATGCTCCTTTTGTATTTGATGAAGATTGCAAAGGAAGATTTCGAAGTTCTTAAGAAAGCCTTGATAACCGCTCCAATAGTACAACCACCTGACTGGAATTTGCCCTTTGAAATTATGTGTGATGCTAGTGATTTTGTTGTTGGAGCTGTTTTAGGACAAAGGGTTGACAAGAAGCTGAATGTCATCCACTATGCCAGCAAGACACTTGATAGTGCTCAAAATAATTATTCTACTAACGAGAAGGAATTTTTGGCAGTGGTGTTTGCTTGTGATAAGTTTAGGCAGTATATTGTTGATTCTAAAGTTATTATTCATACTGACCATGCTGCCATTAAGTATCTTATGCAGAAAAAGGACGCCAAACCAAGACTCATTAGATGGGTACTCCTTCTTCAAGAATTTGATTTGCAGATTGTCGATAGAAAAGGAGAAGACAATCTGGTGGTGGATAATCTTTCAAGGATGGAAGATATCCCGCACGATCCTATTCCAGTCAACGACAGTTTCCCAGATGAACAGCTTGTTGTTGTAAAAGTACAATCTCATTCCGACCCTTGGTTTGCAGATTATGCTAATTTTATCGTTGCAAAGTTTTTGCCTCCAGGTTTTACATTTCAGCAGAGGAAGAAATTCTTCACGGATTTGAGGCACTACTTTTGGGATGATCCACATATTTACAAAGAAGGTGCCGACGGGGTCGTAAGAAGGTGTATACCGGAACACGAGCAGCAGGACATTCTTCGACAATGTCACGATAGTCCCTATGGAGGACATCATGCCGGTGAAAGCACTGCACATAAAGTTTTACAATCAGGTTTTTATTGGCCTACTCTTTTTAAGGACGCCCGAAGGTACGTTCTATCTTGTGATAAGTTTGAGAGAGTTGGTAACATTAGCAGGAGATATGAGATGCCTATGAATTACTCACTAGTGATCGAACCTTTCGATTGCTGGGTTTTGATTTTATGGGTCCTTTTCCTCCTTCACACAAGTACACACACATCTTAGTTGTTGTTGATTATGTAACCAAGTGGATTGAAGCAATCCCCACTGAGAGTGTTGATCACAAGAAATCTTTGAAAATGCTCAAGGATGTAATTTTTCCTAGGTTTGGAGTACCAAGGTACCTCATGATAGATGGAGGGTCACACTTCGCGCATGGAGATTTTAGGAAAGCTCTAGCCAAGTACGATGTCAATCATAGGATTGCATCACCGTACCACCCTCAAACTAGTGGGCAAGTTGAGCTCACCAATAGGGAGATAAAGTTCATCTTATAGAAGACAGTAAACAGTTCTAGAAAGGACTGGTCAAAGAAGTTAGGAGATGCTTTGTGGGTGTATAGAACTGCTTACAAAAACCCCATGGGCATGTCTCCGTATAAAATGGTCTATGGAAAGGCTTGCCATTTACCATTAGAGTTAGAGCACAAGGCTTTCTGGGCTGTCAGAGAGCTAAATGCTGACCCGAAGTTAGCTGGTGAAAAGCGTCTCATGAACTTGACTTCTCTAGATGAGTGGAGGAGTGAAGCTTACGAGAGCTCTAAAATGTTCAAGGAAAAGGTAAAGAAGTAGCACGATAAAAGAATTCTGAAACGTGAATTTAATGTTGGTGATAAAGTTTTGTTGTTTAGATCTCGTTTCAGATTTTCTCCAGGTAAACTACTTTCCAGATGGGAAGGACCTTTTCATATCGAAGAAGTATATCGGTCTGGTGCAATCAAGATCAATAATTTTGAAGGCACCAAACCTCAAGTTGTGAATGGACAAAGACTCAAACATTATATGGCAGGTGATCCAATCAATGTGGATGCAAACATGATATATACAAAGACTCACGAAGAACATGTTGCAGCCAATTTCAGACTCCGGCAGGAGCATAATAAGAAAAGGTATGAATTATGGTAAGAAAACACCGCGAACGTCAATAAAAGTTTACTTTTCAAAGTTTTTGCAAAATTAGGAAAATTCCAAGCCCGAGTGGAGCCGGAGAGGAACTCCAGGGGGCCCAGGAGGCCTCCTGGCGCGGCCCCCCTCCTGGTCGCGCCAGGCACCCTCCTGGGTGCCCTGGACTCCGAATCCACCTAGGCTTGAAACCTTCCTTCTGTTGCAGAATTTTTTTCTACATATTTGCCCGGATAGTCCCGGCACCGTATCTCACGATTTCGTGTGTTTTCTTTCTCGGTCTGTTTCTTCCAGGAAAAATTTCAGCAGATCTAGGTGCGATGGCTTCCCCAAGTTCCCCCAAGGACAAGTTCGTCGTCAACCTCATCAACCCTTACCTCGCAGAGGTGAGGAAGCACCCCCAGGTCCTTCATGTGGAGGACGGTGTTCTCCACAAGGAAGATCTGGAGGGACCAGTTGTCGGGACCCGGGGTTAGCGTATGCAAGCCTCGCTACAACACAATCATATGGAGAGCCGAGAACCGTACCCACTTGTCTAAGCAGACAAGGCCAAGCACAGAACATTCTCGGAAAGCATCGAACGTGAGGGGCATCCCATCCAGGCCGGATGATCAACTGAAATGGGTCCTCATCGTCCGCACACAAGTCTAAATGATATGGGTGGTGAACTCCCATACTCATAGACAAGTCGCCTCAACCATACTATCGATTGTATTATAACCCTTACATAGACTTACTCTAGCCCGATCACTTAGTCGGGGTCTAGAGCGGGCTCGTTCATACATCAAAGTGTGCACGAGACGGAGTCTCGAGCAATCGCATCGCGATGCCCCAAGCTGCGCACATCTAAGGGTCACTTGGTGTATAAAAGACCGCCAGCCAGATCACAACTAAGGTCTCGAAAACCCATACAGAGACATGCATGTTATAAACATACACGCAACACACATGCCTTGTATGAACAGCAGGTATCATTGCAATTCTCTACAAAGTATACAACTTTATTAATAACTCTTACAGAGTGCACACAGAGATCACAAGCATGTGATCCAACATTACAACAGACAAGCGGAAGAAAAGTAGGTCTGAGTACAGACAAGTTTAACAAATGGCTTAGAGAAGCCTTATCTAAAAATAAGCCCTCCACGAGGGAACCAGTCGTCTGACTGGGACTACACTAGCTTGATCTTGGTCTGAGTCTTCATTCTTCGAGCTTCGGGGAGAAGCCACCATAGGGGTCGGTGGGTTCATCTAAAACATCAAGACTTACGTAGGAACTATACTACTCATGCACATGTATCAAGATAAAGGGAGGTGGGGTTTCACTTGCAGAAGTGCCAGCTTTGACTTGGCTAGTCCTGAACTACGAGTACCAGACTTGAGGTAAGAAGCGTACACGTGTCCACTACATCTCTTCAACCAATTACACCACTATGGTTACTTCCTCGACTTCCCCACGAGAAGCACACCATAGCACTCACGCTTATCTTGCGAGTTTTTAGAAGTATCCAGTTCAAGTTGTCTAATAATCGCACACAGCTCTCCAAGTAGTCCCTTACCGCGGTCGCGGCTATTCGAATAGTTTATTAACCCTGCAGGGGTGTACTGCTACACACATGAAACTATCAGGTACCGCCTTTGTACTCGACACCGTTCAAGAGGTGCCGGCGAGGATAATTCCCGCAACTTTTACCTCACAGCCAACTCAAATTCAATGGAGACGCCTATCTGGGCTGGAATCCACATCGTGAACCCGGCCGGTTTACCGATGTGGTCCCAGAAGATGTGTGCAGGGTCCCAAGCCGGTCTGAATAGCCGTTCTTCCACTTCGCAGACCGTGCCAGAGACTTACCAGAACTCCGAACTAATGCGACTCATTGAACTGAGAAGGGGTGAGTTAGTAGGTTGAGCGGGGGTCCATGTGCCCAACATGTGGTAGTACTCTTCGTCCTGGATCACCACACAAGAACTCGGGCTTAGGGCGGTGTTCAACGAGACAACCCACTGTGTACTCCTACACAGCCTCTCATCGTTCACCTTGTATTAGGGTAGATTCACCAACACAGTTTCACTTTCATCAACACCATGTTCACTATCATCCCGACTCACATCAAAAACATCCTCATTGTAAACTCTAAGCATGCAATAAGCAGTAACAGTTGCAGGGGCCACATCATATCAACCAACTCCTACATCTGCTAGGATTGTGGTTTGCTTACTACTGTGACAAGATGATAGGTCATGCAATGGACATGGGTTCAACTATGCGGTAGAAACGTTATCATGGTGATCATCCTAAACAATGCATAAGCGAGAAATGAGAGGGAAATGGGATTTTATCGACATGATCAATGGGGGTTTGCTTGCCTTGCTGACGAGGTTCGGGTTCGGGGTCTTCAACGAAGGGGGCAGCCTCCTGTTCCGGTTCCACCTCTACTCGACAAACAATAAACAAGATAGCAAAGTAAATACAATGCACAGTCACATGGTTGAAGGTTGAAACTTGATGTATATGCTTTGATGTGTGAAGCAATTCCATTTAAATGGAGTATATTGCAAAATGAATTGCAAATTCAAACTCCAATTTGAATTCAAACTTAGCCAAGTTACATGCGACATTGTTTGATCAATTTGAATCATTTTTAAATGTGTATGATATTCCTCTGATGTGTGGTTGAAAAGTAGCATGTTGCCATGGTTCAAAATGCAAAAGCATTTGAATTTAATTTGAATAAATTCCAATTAAATCAAATGACAAATGCTACTGGTCCCAATTTAAAATCAACTCAAACATAGTTGAAAGTTGGATTTTTGGATAGGTTATTTTCTCCTGATCATTTTTCATATATTATTTGTCCAATTTGGAGTTAATATGAATTAATTATTGAATTTCAAAGTTTAAAGCATTTTCTGGAATTTCTATAATTTCTTTTTAATCTGTTTTTCTGTTTACTGCGTCATGCTGACATCAGCATGACGTGGGGGGGGGGGGTTCTGACTGGTGGGGCCTCTCTGTCAGCCTCAGTGGGGGTTAAACCCGTGGTTAATTTAAACAAGCAGAGGGATTAGGGGGCCTGGCCCCACTGTTAGTGGCTGGGTTAGGTTTAGTGGGGGGTTAGGTTAGCTCTAATGGTGGAGCTCGCCGGGGAGCCGCCGGAGCTTCGCCGGAACTGCCTAGAGGGCACGGGGTGGGGCAAGGGTGGTACTGGGAGGAAGCCCTCGAGCTTGCGCACGCGTTGGAGTAGGAGGGGGCCAAGGGGGGGCTCTGTAGCGACGGAAGCGCCAAGCACGGTGGCGGCCGAGGCACGGACCTCGCCGGAATTGAGCTGCGGGGCACGGGAAGAGGCGGGGTTAGGGGCGTTCGAACGAGACGCTCACCCTGGAGCCAACGGCGTAGACGGCGGAGCTGGAGGGGGCTTGGTTGCGGCGAATTGGAGAAGGGGGCGGCGTCTCTGGGGCCTCCAGGCTCGATTCCGCGTGTGGGGCGACGAAGACGACGTCGAGGAAGATCCTGGACACGGCGGCGGAGCTCCTCGCTGCCGTTGGCCACGGCTACGCGCGTCGGTGAGCTCGGGCGGCGCTCGGTTTCGGCGGGCACGGCGAGAGACGGCGAGGGAGAGACGCGCTGGAGGGGGGAAATGGAGCGGGAGGCTTCCAGACGCCTCCAGGTGCGAAGAGGTGGCCTCGAGAAGCTGCTGCGTGGCCGCGGCTCGTCGGCGGCGTCGGTGGAGTGCTGCATGCATTCCACTGAGCACCTTCGGGGCGCGGGGAGGAAGAGACAAGCGGGGGAGATGGGCTGGGCCGCCTGCTGGGCTGGGGGGGAAGAGTTGGGCCAAATGGACAGGGGGCTTCTTCCTTTTATTTTTCTTTTAAAATTCTTTTCTGTTAATTTGTTTTGCCCCAAATAAAAATAGCAGAGCATTTTTAAAAATCATGAAAACTTTTATGTGGGCTTATAACATATATAGCTAGCCACTTTTAAGGTTTGGGCATTTTTGAAATTCAAAACATTTGAATTCCAATTCAAATAGGGGTCAAATTTAATTTCCAGGGCACCTTTTGAATTTTTGAATATTCCATGGGAATGGGAAAATACCCAAACCACTTTTAAAATGATCAGCATCATTTATAGGAATTTTCCAAATACTCAAATGATTTTTGGAAAAAGATTTTTATCTGGACATTTGATTTAAATTCTCACGGCTTTTCTTTTCCCCATTTTTGAATTTCTTTTGAATTTTTACATGATGCAAAGGAGCACTTGATCCTAGCACATACCTAACTTGGGGTTGTGACACCAGTCGAAGAAGGGAGCACCGAAGAGAGGCTGAAGGAGATGGAACAAGAAGTCTTCAAGTTCAAGAAGATGGTGGAGCGTGGCGTTGGAGCCAACTTCGACATCATCAGCGAACTTAAGACTCTCTACTTGGAAGAGATAAGGGAGACGTGGTCAAGCGTGACCGAACTTGATGAGAAAGCAATCGAACTCCAAGGACAGATCTATGATCTGTCTAATCAGAACTGTGAGTATGAACTTAGGTTTGAACGCTTGAGTGCATTTGCTGGAAGAAGGGCCTTGGCTACTGAAGCACCTGTGAAGACTGGTGGACCTCTGCCTTGGAAGGACTTCATCAAGAACTACTGGAACAACGTTCATAAAGAGCAAGCATGGTGGGAGTAAAACTCCTCGGGTAATGGCATACCCTTAGCTTGTTCCAAGCTTGGGGGAGTGTCGGGTATCTTTATCTTTATCTTTGTCTTTAGGAGTCAAGTAGAGTCGTATCATGTCTAGGGAAGTTACTTTATGAAATAGGTGTTGCTTTGAGGTCTATCACTCCTTTTGTGGAGAGCTTTGTATCCGTGAGTGTGGGGTCATCTATGAAGGAATATTAATGAGAAGTCTATTGGTTTCTTTGTTGCACTCGGTATTCTCTTCACGCAATCGACATTATGAGCTGATTCTTATGGGGAGTATTGACCTTATATCAGGTATGGCTTCAAAAACTTTATTTAAATCTTGGCAAGTATAGATTTGGTCATAACAACAAGCATGTTTTTCTCAAAGTAGCGACATAGCCAAAACCTTTGTGTTATTATGCTTGAAGTGTTATGTTGACAAGGAAGAAAACTTGATGTTTCATGCTAGTTTTAATGTTTATGCTTTGTATTATTTGCATCTAAGGTGTCATCAGTTGTCTGGTCTCTCAAAGCCTTGCTAGCCAAAACTCTGTACTAAGCGGAATTCTGCTTGTACTTCCATACCCTGAAACCAGCATCTTCCACTTGAGTCCACCATACCTTCCTATTTGTGGTATTCCACTACCACTCCTAAAGTATATAATTTATGTGCTATCTCTAGATGTTCAAAATCTTCTGTTTTGTGCCACTGATTCAGCTCATGAGGAAGTGGTGGGTAACCCATGATCTTCTTAATTTGGACAAGTTTTATCTTGGGATTGCATGCCTAATCTGCAAACCCCTAATACGAGAAGGGACTGGCATGAGTGCCTAGCTCGTAAAAGATAAATACTAACGCACAAGTTCCTTCTCTCATTTATGAGTGATAAACAAAGGAATTTAAGGGGATGTGATCGTCCCCACATGGGAGCCGTTCCTCGAAACTTTTCCAAATCATGAAGTGAGTGAGTTATCTATCACCAGTCGTTGACGGATCATGCACCTCCCAAAGGCCTGTTTTTATTCTGTTTGATCTAGAGATGGCTCATGATTTTTCCCTGCTTACGCTTTTGCACGGGGTTTATCCTTTATTTTGTGCTAAGTCAGTCCTTCCTACTTCCTTACTTCTTGAGAGAGAACAAACACTTGATGTTAATAAAGATTCTTGCATACAAAGTTGCATTGAAAGTTAGCATGTTACATCTTTGTTGACATTATCTTTTGATAAGTGAGTTGTTTGCAAAAGCTTATGCTTAGTAAACATCTTCCTTTGTGTTAACATGTGCACTTCTTGACTGATAACATGTTCTTTCCAAAGCTTCAACGGGTTCCATTATAAGTGAAAGAGAAAAAGTAAAAGTTATTAGTTCTTCCTTGACCAAGGCTATGTTTGCCATGATTTGATGAGTTTTCCGGGTCCTACTTTGTTATAATTGTTACTACTTTCTCATAAGGAACTTATGAGTTGAGGTTGCTGTTGAGGATGCTTTAGTTCGGTGAGAAATCTTGATGCTTCTTGTCAGTATTCTTTTATCGACGCTTCAGTCTCTAAACTTGTGGACAGGTTTATCGAGCTCAATAATCGCTTGGGGACAAGCGAGGTCTAAGCTTGGGGGAGTTGATACGTCCAAAATGCATCACTATTTTATATTGTAATTTCATCCTATTCATTGATATATTCCACTTTAAAGTATTGTTCTTATGTTGTTTTGGCTTGTCTTACACAGTTTACAACTTTCTGGTGCCGAAGCAGCAGAACCAGAATTCAGCGGTGAAAAGTGGACACCAAGTTGCTGAATCAGATCAAGTCCAAATGCGATGAAAATTTACGGGGAGTGTTTTTATGAAGATTGACTAGGGATCACCAAGGATGGAGGTGAGGGGACCCACCAAGCAGCCAGAAGGGTGCCTGGCGCGGCTCCCCTCCTGGCCGCGCCAGGCACCCTCCTGGATGCCTGGTGGCCCCCCTCGGTGCCCCTCTCGCCTATAAGACCTCCCTGGGTAGAAACCGTGAATACAGAAGAGTTTCCGTGTTTCACCCCCACCACGGGGCGGAAACCTACAGAGGAGAAAATCCATCTCCGGTGGGCAGATTCCGCCGGGGAGATCACCTCCCGGAAGGGGAGATCGTCGCCATCATCATCATCATTGTCACGGGCATCATCGAGATCATCATCAACATCATCCCCAAAATCAGCACCATCTCCATCTCCATCCCATTTCATCTCACAATTGCAACTTGTGTTGTAATCCGTACTCTCTATCCTCTCTACTCTGTTGGTGTTGATTACTACTTTGTGGTGAATGCTATTGAGTTTGTTTGAGAAATATCATTGTCTCCAGATTGTTTGCCACCCATCTATCACCTCTGATCATGATCTCTTTTATGTCTTGTGATTAGTTACTTTAGTTCTTCAGAACATGGGAGAAGTCTAGTTGTTAGTAGTCATATGATGTTGAAGTGTTATGTGTTGTTCGATACTTAAGTTGTGTTGTTATTTCTCTAGTGGTGTTATGTGAGTCGAAAACTTAACACTTCACCTTTCATGGGCCTAGAGTAATACATGGTGCAAAAAGGATGCTTATGGTCGGTTGCCGGAGTGACAGAAACCTGAACCCCAGTTCGCACACTTTTGCACAAGGGAGTTATGGATCCTTGATCATAATGTTGTGGTTAGGCTTATTCCTTAATTACTACCTTGTATTTGCGGATGCTTGCAAGGTGTGTAATCATAAGAGTACACTTATCTTAGTCTAGAAGGTGTACTAGCATTGATCCAGCCACCAACACTTATCAACAGAATACATATTACTTGGCGGAGTATGGTGAAAGTAACTTGGCTATCTCTCTCATGTGTTCTCGAGAACGCTTTAGCTTTTATAAGTTCAGTTCCTAGGCTTATCCTTGTGAAAGGATTGGGCCACTTACTACTCCTCAGTTACCCTGTTTACTTTGCTTGTCTTTTACTTTTCTGTTGCTTATACCAAAAACCCCTAAATATTTACCTTTGAGTGTGTGCAGCCTTTCCATATCCAGTGTCACTTATTAGCACCTTCTGCTCCTCGTTGGGTTCGACACTCTTATTTATTGAAAAGCTACAATTGATCGCCTAGACTTGTGCGTTATCAAGAATCGTTTGTTGGTGTGGTTAACAGGGGAGGCAATCCCACTAAACCTATTAACTTCCCCGCCATCATACGTTAAGTAACACAAGTGATAAAGCAATCCTACAACTAATTTCAAATCAAGAACATGAATCAACCTTGGTTTGTTGTACATAAAGTTAGTATTCATCTACTTCTACTTACTACTCAACATTTTTATCATCTCAAGTTAATATCAACCCACAAAGGACAACATGTAACTAAACCGCCTATGAGAGCCCTCAGGATCATAGGATTTCTAATGGAAGCCATGAGAGCCCTCAGGATCATGGTTTCGTGAGTATTGTAGAGCCCTCAGGATACAATTGCACACGTACCTCCTATTCGTGGACATCATAGAGCCCTCGGGATAAAATGCCACTACAAACACATTCGTGACTGTTACAGAGCCAACAGGATGCAACATCACCCTATCGTGAACACTGTAGAGCCCTCAGGATACAGTGCCACTACCTAGACACAAAGTGAACATTGCAGAGCCCTCAGGATGCAATGCCACACAAACAATCGTACGTGAATATTACAGATCCCTCAGGATGCAATACCACTCTATAGTACCTCAATTTCAAGTTACTATTTTGCTAATAATAATGTTGTCACAACACCTGAAAAACACAATAATTCCCCCCATGATTATCATTGTAACAGTAATCATATAATCACATAGCACAAAAAATACTATAAAATAACAACGTTGGATATAATGATCAATCGAAACATGTGGCTATCCTACCAGGTTTCAGCATAAGGTAGTAATATGTCACATGCATAGAAACATAGGATGTGCATAAATAAAAGTGAAACTTGCCTTGAACGGTGTTGAAGTACTCTAACACTTATTTCTGATTCTTTCTGCACTCCAGACAATCTACACGATCAACAGTATAACAATCAACATCACACTTCACACATAAAAAATTTCAACATTAAAAGATACAAATGAACAGCAAGTAAAACCATTAAACAGTAGTTAAATGATATCTACATGTCACCACGATCCCAACGCAACTGGAATCGGCGAAAACGGATACACCGTATAAAAGATACGGTCACCGAAAGTTTGAATTTAAATCTGTACAAAATTCAAATTCGAAAAGTGTAACAGTGAAAGTGCATCCTACTATAAACTAGACTTCACTACAGTCGCAATGCAAAAAGAAACACCTAAAACGGATATACGGTTTAAAAAATATAGCCGAAACCGTTCTAGGGTGCAATCTCTGAAAAAGGGCCTATTCGGGAAAAAATAAAAGTTTCTGTCGCAAAAAGGTCCTTTTCGTTACAGGGCAAAATTGCTGACGTACCGCTGACGTGGCGACGGCACGGAAACCAAGGTTCACCGGCGGCACAGAAATCAAGGTTCGCCGGGCATGGAAATCGAGGTTCACCAGGCACGAAAACCACGTTCGTCGGTGGCGTCGCGGAAATCGAGATGCAGGTCCCGTTGGGCGGGTTAGGGTTTCTCAAAAAACGAAAAATGTTTTTTCTGGAATATATATAGACCGAAAAAAAATTGTTCGAGTCGGGCTCCAATCGTCCAGCGGCGACAAACAACACGGGCCGGCGCGCTACAGTTTTTTATTTAAATCCAACCTTCAAACAATTTTATAAAATCAACCGTACATCCAAAAAATAGAAAATTTATTTCTAAATTCATCAAATAATCTTGAGAAAATTATGCCATGAACAGAATATCAAAAAAGATAATTAAATAAAATGACGTTTTTCCAATGTCTTTAATTAGTTATAAAATATTTTAAAAATCAACAAAACTACTCAAAAAAAAATTTACTAAATTCCATCTATATTTTTTTTAAGAAGTCATTTTATCTCCTCTCAAGTTATTATTATATTGGAAATGAAAATTATTTAAATAATTCCAAATAATACAAAAAGCTATTAAAACATTTCCAACTTTCTTTTATATCGAAGGAGTCATATTACCTTCTCTTCTTTTATTTTTTTCGATTTGTTTTAAACAATAAATTCCAAAACACTAACAATGAATAATAGGGAAATTCCTTTTATTCCCTCTCATTCTATTAATCAATTAAAATGAAAAAGTTTTTTATCCTAGTAAAAGTCAACCATATCAAGCAAACAAACACTAATATAATTTACTTAATTAACATTCCAAAACTTGGGAAATTTTGGGATGTTACATGCCCTTTCCAGGTAAGTCTCTCAAAACCAAAGACGAAGAGCACTATAATAAATTTCTTGAGTGGATGAAACCTCTTTTTCTTCAAATTCCTTTAATTGATGCTATTAAGTTACCTCCTTATTCGAGATATATGAAAGATATTGTTACTAAAAAAAGAAAAGTCCCTAATGAGGCAATATCTACCATGCTTGCTAACTACTCTTTTAGTGGTAAGATTCCTAAGAAGCTTGGTGATCCAGGTATACCCACCATTCCTTGCTCCATACAGAATAATTATTTCAAAACTACTTTATGTGATCTTAGTGCAGGAGTGAGTGTTATGTATTTTCCTCTTTACAAGAAGCTCTGTTTAGATAAACTAATCCTTACAGATATCTCTCTTCAGATGGCTGACAAGTCAACAACTGTACCGATTGGTATTTGTGAGGATGTTCCGGTTGATGTTGCTAATTGCTTCATACTTATTGATTTTGCTGTGCTTGACATGCCCGGAGATGGGAGCATGTCCATTATACTTGGTAGACCTTTCATTAACACCGCGGGTTCTATCATTGATTGCAATAAAGGGAAGGTTACCTTCAATGTGGATGATAAAGAACACATGGTGTATTTTCCGAACAAAATCGACAAAAGGCATAGCCTTAACTCTATAGAGAATACCGAGACCGTGAAGATTGGAGAATGGCCTTAACTCTACATGCGCACCACAAATACAAAACCATTATGGTGGGGACAATGTCCATTAAAGTAAAGGTACAATGATCACTTCATAAGAGGTGAGAGTTTTTGCTTTATATATCGCCGGTTTGTTGGTAAGACTTGATCAACCTTGCTAGCTAGCATGTTTTATATAGGTAAAAAGTGGAGCTTGTTATGTTTTCATTTCCTTTAGCTTTTACTCTCTTTGCTGTGTCATGTTTTTATGTTTTTTGAAGCTTCACATTTCTAACCACTGTTTCAAGTTTTAAGAAAGTTTCGCAGCTTTTTCAACCTTGAAATTTTTTCAACAGTGAAGTTGTCAGAAAAATTCCAAAAAAAATAAAATAAAAAATTTCACAGAAAAAGTGACCCAGAGGCACCTGGGGCTGACCAGGGGGGCCACCACTGGTCCAGACGGCCAGCTGGCGCGGCCTGCCCCTTGGTCGCGCCCATAGGGCGCCTAGGCCCACCAGGACATCCACCAAGGTATGTCTTCTTCCTTCCTCTCTCCTTCTTCCCCAAAACACGAGTTCTTAAGCTGGAACCCGTGTTCTTGCTGCTCTCTGTCCAGAATTTTGATCTCTCTCTACAGGCCGTTGTTTGAGCTGAAATTTGGGCAAATACTCCCTGGTATGTGACTCCTCCACCCCTCCAATTAGATTTTTGATTGGTGGCTTCGTTTGTCAGTATTTAGTAGTTCTTCGTGCTGTTCATATGAGCTTGCATGCATGTGTAGAAATTTATTTTCCAAGTTTTGATGCAAGTTTATGCCTTAGGTAAGTGAGTAGAGTGGTTTGCCTCAACTCATTTTTCTTGAATCCTTGTTTTTGTGAATTTTCAAAATTTTCATAAATGAGTTTGCTAGGAAAAGAAAAGGGGTGGCTTGGGAAGAAGAAGCCCGAGCGCACCGACCGAGTTACTAGAGCTGCAGCTTCATCCTCGGCTGCTAGGGTGAGCTACAATGAAGATCATGTGCCCCTAGAGCTGCTAGAAGATACAACTCCGGCACGTGCAATGACATATCCGTGCGACGTTTTTCTTGAAGCTGCAGGAATCAAGGAGGAGTTTCACAGCCTTTGTGCTAATGCAGGTTTGACACGGCTTGCAACATGCCGTGTTGATCAGTATCGTAAACTCACCTCCTATTTTATTAATAGTTTCAGATATAATCATGACATTGGTATTGTTGAATTTAGAATTTATGATGATCTTTTGACCATGCCTTTGTCAAAGTTCTGTGAAATAATAGGTGTGCCTAACGTTGGACAGACGACAAATATGCACACTCAGCCCACCGAGTTGAGAACCCTCTTCAACTCTCTTTGCAGTCAGGACACGAAAGCTATCTAGCGTTCTAAGATTTCCAGCATCTTATTCCCCCACCTCAGGTATTTCGCGTATTTTATTTCTAGCGGGGTGTTAGCTCGTGACAACACGAGCAACAGTTCTGCGTCGGATGTTGCTATCCTTGCGAACGGCCTCTCAGGGAAGAGTAAGTATAATGTGGGTGCCTGAATTGCTCGCCGCCTTGCTGCTAATTTACGCCACACTTATTCTTGAGTCTCTTAATCGCACTGCACATCCTCATGCTGAGCCTTTTTACTTATTTAAGCTTTGATCTTGCTTCCATGAAAAGGCATGAGTTCGTTACCAGGACTTCCGAGTTAGGTAACCTTAATTATATTCTTAGGTTTGGACTAACCATTATTCGGGAGATTCGTCTAACTGCACCTCTTTTGTTTGATTATACTCGCAGGAGCAGATGGTCCTTCAACGTTACCCAGTTCGATTAGTATGTGGTCCAACAGCAGTTTCATAACCCCATGGAGGGGGTGGTGCCCGATTAGGAGGCGCACGGTGAGTTCCCACCTTTCCTGGGGGAGACCGTCACCCAGTGGGGTGGAGGGTCTTCTTTTGCTTGGAGCGGGAGCCTTCTTCGTGGGCGGATCCCATGACTTCAGTGTACGCACCTGAAGCCTCGTACGACCCTTGGACTCACCCGTACTACCCCGGGGTTGGAGGCTCCTGGCGACCGCAGTAGTTGTTACCAACTTAGTCCAAAAGCCTAAGCTTGGGGGAGTACGTGCCCTTCTCCCTTTTCCATTCTATTATCCGTTTTATGTTGTTCGCTTTAATATTTTTGAAGTTTTTGTTGTTCTTCTTTGTTTTCTTTTAATTTGCAAAAACAACAAAAATATTTCTCCTTTCTCTTGCTTCCGTTAAACCTTTAGAAAACTCAAAAAGATTTCCTTTCTCTCTTTAGTTTGCTCCGTTTTCAGATTTCAGCTCGAGTCCGTGATGGTGTTTGACTATATTTCCCACGTTCGATCGTACAAGTGCCAAGGCAGTAATGACGAATATCGACGGAAGGGATGCAACAAGGAAAACCGGTATGAACTATTTTTGTTTCTACTTTTGTACATATGTGTCAGAACCCTCTTCTAGGTATGTGCTAAGTCAAGAGCCACATTGCATTCATGCAAAAATTCAAATTGGAATTCAAAAATGGGGAAGCAGAAGCCCTAATTGAATTAATTCAAATGGCTAGAAATAAAGTTGCTCCAAAAATTCCTTTTGAATTTTTGAAAAGTCCCATAAATGAGTGGGATCACATATAAAGTGATGTGGGACCAATCCCATGCTCATGGATTTTTCAAATATTCAAATAGGACCTTGGAATTAATCAAATACCCCTATTTGAATTTGAATTCAAATATTTTGAATTTCAAAAATGTTCAAACTCTTGATATGACTAGCTACTGGTCATGTAATGCCATATAAAAGATTTGAGCATTTATAAAAATGTCTAGCTAATTATTTAGCTAAGACAAAACAATTACAGAAAAGAAAAAGAAACAAAAAAAGGAAAAAAGGCTTACCTCACATCTGGCCCAACTCATCCCCCAGCCGGCCCAATCCCACCTCCAGTCTTGGCGTCTTCCTCCCCGCGCCCACAAGCTGCTCGCTGTATTGCATGCAGACGCCGCCGCCGCCCCCTTGCCACGTCCTGCTCACCGTGGACATCCCCGAGCCTCTACACACGCCACGGAGACGCCCTGCACCTCCCTGGTCACTCTCCCCCTCTCGCCGCTGCCTCTCTCACGCTCTACGTGTTTCCCCCAACTCATCCGAGCGCCGCCGAGGTTCATCGTCGTGAGAAGCCGCGACCAACATCGACAAGAAGGCCAGCCACAATGTCCCCCGTGCGCAGCGTCGTCGTCTTCGTCTCTTACTTGAAGGAATCGAGCCAAGAAGCTCCCTGGACGTCACCCCCTTCCTCAGGTTTGCCGCCGGCCGCCGCGCGCGATTGCCTGATTCGTCGCCGTGGTGGCTCCTCTGTCGCCCTCGACCTCTCCGTTGCGCCTAGGGTGAGCAGCCGCGTCGTCTCCCCCTCCTCTTTCTCCTCCGCGTTCCCCGTCGCCGTTCCTCACCACGTCCGAGCTCCGTCCGCCGCGCAAGTTGACGCCGGCGTGGCCGTGGAGCTCCCCTGTGACCCCCTCGTGCTCAACGCGATGCTGGTGTGCACGGGGCACCTCCCAGTGGCCTCCCTGTGCCAAGAAGTGGCCGGAATCGACTCCGGCGAGCCCCTCCACGGTGCCAGAGGTCGCCGGCGACATCACTCCGGCGGGCCCGGCTTAATTAACCCTAACCCACACACTAACCGCCCTCCAGTGTCACTGACAGTGGTCCCGAGCCCACTAATTAACAAGCGGGTTAATTTAAACAGAGGGGTTTAACCCCCAGAGACACTCACAGGCCGACCCCACCCGATAGACCCCCCCCCCACATCATCTTGACGTCATGCTGACGCAGTAAAGAAATTAAATGATTTAATCTAATTCCAGAAAATAGCCAAATCTTTAGAAAATCATAACTTCATTTTAACTCCAAATTGGACAGATAATATGTCTAAAATTATCAGAAAAATGCAAGGATTGTGAATATGCAACTTGTTTCTACGTTTGACCATTTTAAAATGCGTGAACAGTAGCAAACATGCATATGGCATTCTTTTGAATTCAAATTTGGAGTGATTTTGCAAATGACTTTGCAATTGGCTTCTTTTAAATGGACTTGTACAAACATTGTGACTTATAAAACTTGCCAAGATAAGCGTGAGTGCTATGGCGTGCTTTCTTGTGGGGAAGTCGAGCAAGGCACCATAGTGGTGTAATTGGTTGGAGACAGGTAGTGGACTCGTGTACGCTTCTTACCTCAAGTCTGGTACTCGTAGTTCAGGACTAGCCAAGTCAAAGTTGGCACTTCTGCAATTGAACCCCACCTCTCTTTCCCTTGATACATGTGCATGAGTAGTATAACTCCTACGTAAGTCTTGTTGAGTACGACTTTGTACTCACGTGTTCTTATTCTATGTTTTAGATGAACCCACTGACCCCGAAGGTGGATTCTTCCTCGAGCTCGACGACTGAAGACCAAGCTAGTGTAGTCCTAGTCAGCAGACTGGGTCCCTCGTGGAAGGGCTTATTTATAGATAAGACTTCTTTAAGCCATTTGTTAAACTTGTCTGTACTCAGACCTACTTTGCTTCCGCATGCTTGTTGTAATGTTGGATCACGGTCTCGTGATCTCTGTGTGCACTCTGTAAGAGTTATCAATAAAGTTGTATACTTTGTAGAGAATTGCAATGATACCTGCTGTTCATACTAGGCATGTGTGTTGCGTGTATGATTATATCATGCATGTCTTAGTATGGGTTTTCGAGACCTTAGTTGTGATCTGGCTGGCGGTCTTTTATACAACAAGTGACCCTTAGTTGTGCGCAGCTTGGGGCATCGCGATGCGATTTCTCCTGACTCCGTCATGTGCACACTTTGATGTATGATCGAGCCCGCCCTAGACCCCGACTAGGTGATCGGGCTGGAGTAAGTCTATGTAAGGGTTATAATACAATCGATAGTATGGTTGAGGCGACTTGTCTATGAGTATCGGAGTTCACCATCCATATCATTTATACTTGTGTGCGGACGATGAGGACCCATCTCAGTTGATCATCCAGCCTGGATGGGATGCCCCTCGCGTTCGATTCTTTTCTTGAAAGTTATGTGTCTGTCCTTGTCTGCTTAGATAAGTGGGTACGGTTCTCGGCTCTCCATATGATTGTGTTGTAGCGAGTCTTGCATACGCTAACCCCGGGTCCCGACAGACTTGGTATCAGAGCAGGACTGACTGTAGGATTATTAGTCTTAGCCGAAGTCGAGTCTAGCCTTCTATAGTTATATAGTTAGTCTGGGTATATAAGGGAACAACGTAAGGCTTCTTTTTCAGCTTACCCTCATCGTTCTGAGTTCTGAGTCACCGTCATCTTGTTCTACGGGAAGATAGGAATAGGCTCATCTATGTCTTACTAGAACATCTCGTTGTTTGCTTCCTTGTAGCCGTAGGAAAGTTGTGTTCGGTTTGCTAGAGTTGTTATGCTTCCAGATTTCTTACATCGTATGTAAGTGTTGTTTCTATGTTGTAAGAAAATTGTTTTCTCTTGCAATTACAGCCGTTATGATGTCCGAGTCATTCCAGTTATCTTCATAATCTGATGCATTTGCAAAATCATTCAACATCATTTGACATTGATCTTATCCTTCATGATGTCTCAAGGAACCCGTGGCCACCTTGGTCGTGCCCAAGCTCGTGGGGATGATCCGGAGGAAGGCAATCTTCCACCGTCACCCACGATAGCTCAAGTTCTCATGGAGGTTGAAAGAAACCGAAGGGACTCTCATGAGTTGTTGGGAGTCATTGCCTGGAACACTGCCCAGCAGCGGAATGAGCTTGTGTCGTTGAATGACTTCATCTAGCTTCATCCCCCAGTTTTCAGCTATTCCACTGAGCCCCTTCACGCCGATGACTGGCTTCGCAGCATCGAGAGAAAGCTCCATTCTGGACATGTTTCAGATGGTGACAGAGTCAACTATGCCACCTACCACCTCGAGGGTGCAGCTAGCTCTTGGTGGGAGAAATTTCTGAACATGCATCCAGCTAGACAGTTGACTTCGTGGAATGAGTTCTGTGTCGCTTTCTGCGAGCATCACATTCCAAAGGGACTCATGGACCGCAAGATAGAGGAGTTTTGCAATATCACCCAAGGAAGAAGGTCCGTTGACGAGTTTAGTCGGGAGTTCAATCGTCTTGCCCGATATGCTCCCGAGGAGGTCTCCACCGACTCCAAGAAGCAAGAGATGTTCCGCCGTGGACTCAATTCTTGACTTCGTCGCGAGCTCAATCTTCATGACTTCGCCACATTCCAGATCCTTGTCAATAAGGCCATCAAGGCGGAGGATATGATCACTCCCGAGGATTCCCGCAAGCACCCTAGAGACGATGGTTCATCCAGTTCAGGCCCTCAGAAGAGCAAGATCTAGATCCCCAATAGCATGTTCCGCCAGCACAACCCACCGAGGCCATCCTTTGTGCCGCCTCGTCCACCAGCTCCGTTCCATCCTGCTCCACCCAACAACCCAGCTCCCCGCACTGTCTTCGGAGCCTGCTTCAGATGTGGCCAGCCTGGTCACTATTCTCGTGAGTGCCCCATAAATCAGAATGCTCCACCTCATGCCAAAGGGAACCCCAATGTTCGTGCCAAGCCACCCCCGAAGGTTTTCAGCGCCAAGCCTTCCACTTCCGCAAGTTTTGGACGTGTGAACCAAATCTCAGCTGAGGAAACTGATGGTACTTCTGGAGTCATTCTTGGTACGCTCCCAGTCAATTTTGTTCCCACTTCTATTCTTTTCGATCTAGGAGCATCTCACTCATTCATGTCGGAGAGTTATGCACTTCGGCATGAGATATCCTTTGATGAAATGTTCACCCCAATGATTATCCAAACTCCGGGCTCAAAGTGGCAAACTAATATAGTAAGCCATGGTAATCAAATTGCAATTGAGGGTTTAGTATTCCTTGCTTCACTCATAGCCCTCAAGTCTTCAGACATTGATGTCATCCTTGGTATGGATTGGTTATCAAGAAAAAATGCTTTTCTTCATTGTAAAGCCAAGTCAGTTAGACTTACACATCCTTCAGGCCAGACAATAGATTATTCCTCACCAAGAACAAGAACCCAGATGCATTCTTTGAATGTGCTTCCCCTTCCCGACCTTGAAGATATTCCGGTGGTTCGTGACTTTGTACTCACGTTTGCTTATTCTATGTTTTAGATGAACCCACTGACCCTGAAGGTGGATTCTTCCTCGAGCTCGACGACTGAAGACCAAGCTAGTGTAGTCCCAGTCAGCAGACTGGTTCCCTCGTGGAAGGGCTTGTTTATAGATAAGGCTTCTCTAAGCCATTTGTTAAACTTGTCTGTACTCAGACCTACTTTGCTTCTGGATGCTTGTTGTAATGTTGGATCACGGTCTCGTGATCTCTGTGTGCACTCTGTAAGAGTTATCAATAAAGTTGTATACTTTGTAAAGAATTGCAATGATACCTGCTGTTCATACTAGGCATGTGTGTTGCGTGTATGATTATAGCATGCATGTCTTAGTATGGGTTTTCGAGACCTTAGTTGTGATCTGGCTGGCGGTCTTTTATACAACAAGTGACCCTTGGATGTGCGCAGCTTGGGGCATCGCGATGCGATTGCTCCTGACTCCGTCATGTGCACACTTTGATGTATGATCGAGCCCACCCTAGACCCCGACTAAGTGATCGGGCTGGAGTAAGTCTATGTAAGGGTTATAATACAATCAATAGTATGGTTGAGGCGACTTGTCTATGAGTATCGGAGTTCACCATCCATATCATTTAGACTTGTGTGCGGACGATGAGGAACCATCTCAGTTGATCATCCAGCCTGGATGGGATGCCCCTCGCGTTCGATGCTTTCCGAGAAAGTTATGTGCCTGGCCTTGTCTGCTTAGATAAGTGGGTACGGTTCTCGGCTCTCCATATGATTGTGTTGTAACGAGTCTTGCATACGCTAACCCCGGGTCCCGACAGACTTGGTATCAGAGCAGGACTGACTGTAGGATTATCAGCCTTGGCCGAAGTCGAGTCTAGACTTCTATAGTTATATAGTTACTCTGGGTATATAAGGAAACAACGTAAGGCTTCTTTTTCTCCTTACCCTCATCGTTCTGAGTTCTGAGTCACCGTCATCTTGTTCTACGGGAAGATAGGAATAGGCTCATCTATGTCTTACTAGAACATCTCGTTGTTTGCTTCCTGGTAGCCGTAGGAAAGTTGTGTTCGGTTTGCTAGAGTTGTTATGCTTCCAGATTTCTTACATCATATGTAAGTGCTGTTTCTATGTTGTAAGAAAATTGTTTTCTCTTGCAATTACAGCCTTATGATGTCCGAGTCATTCCAGTTATCTTCATAATCTTATGCATTTGCAAAATCATTCAACATCATTTGACATTGATCTTATCCTTCAGGATGTCTCAAGGAACCCGTGGCCACCTTGGTCTTGCCCAAGCTAGTGGGGATGATCCGGAGGAAGGCAATCTTCCACCGTCACCCACGATAGCTCAAGTTCTCATGGAGGTTGAAAGAAACCGAAGGGACTCTCATGAGTTGTTGGGAGTCATTGCCTGGAATACTGCCCAGCAGCGGAATGAGCTTGTGTCGTTGAATGACTTCATCTAGCTTCATCCCCCAGTTTTCAGCTATTCCACTGAGCCCCTTCACGCCGATGACTGGCTTCGCAGCATCGAGAGAAAGCTCCATTCTGGACATGTTTCAGATGGTGACAGAGTCAACTATGCCACCTACCACCTCGAGGGTGCAGCTAGCTCTTGGTGGGAGAACTTTCTGAACATGCATCCAGCTGGATAGTTGACTTCGTGGAATGAGTTATGTGTCGCTTTTCGCGAGCATCACATTCCAAAGGGACTCATGGACCGCAAGAGAGAGGAGTTTTGCAATCTCACCCAAGTAAGAAGGTTCGTTGACGAGTTTAGTCGGGAGTTCAATCGTCTTGCCCGCTATGTTCCCGAGGAGGTCTCCACCGACTCCAAGAAGCAAGAGAGGTTCCGCCGTGGACTCAATTATGGACTTCGTCACGAGCTCAATCTTCATGACTTCGCCACATTCCAGATCCTTGTCAACAAGGCCGTCAAGGCGGAGGATATGATCACTCCCGAGGATTCCCGCAAGCACCCTAGAGACGATGGTTCATCCGGTTCAGGCCCTCAGAAGAGCAAGATCTAGATCCCCAATAGCATGTTCCGCCAGCACAACCCACCGAGGCCATCCTTTGTGTCGCCTCGTCCACCAGCTCTGTTCCATCCTGCTCCACCCAACAACCCAGCTCCCCGCACTGTCTTTGGAGCCTGCTTCAGACGTGGCCAGCCTGGTCACTATTCTCGTGAGTGCCCCATAAATCAGAATGCTCCACCTCATGCGAAAGGGAACCCCAATGTTCGTGCGAAGCCACCCCCGAAGTTTTCCAGCGCCAAGCCTTCCACTTCCGCAAGTTTTGGACGTGTGAACCAAATCTCAGCTGAGGAAACTGATGGTACTTCTGACGTCATTCTTGGTACGCTCCCAGTCAGTTTTGTTCCCACTTCTGTTCTTTTCAATCTAGGAGCATCTCACTCATTCATGTCGGAGAGTTATGCACTTCGGCATGAGATATCCTTTGATGAAATGTTCACCCCAATGATTATCCAAACTCCTGGCTCAAAGTGGCAAACTAATATAGTAAGTCATGGTAATAAAATTGCAATTGAGGGTTTAGTATTCCTTGCTTCACTCATAGCCCTCAAGTCTTCAGACATTGATGTCATCCTTGGTATGGATTGATTATCAAGACAAAATGCTTTTCTTCATTGTAAAGCCAAGTCAGTTAGACTTACACATCCTTCAGGCTAGACAATAGATTATTCCTCACCAAGAATAAGAACCCAGATGCATTCTTTGAATGTGCTTCCCCTTCCCGACCTTGAAGATATTCCGGTGGTTCGTGACTTCCCAGATGTCTTTACTGAAGAGCTGCCGGGCAAGCCACCCGAAAGATGTGTAGAGTTCATAGTGGATCTTATGCCAGGAACCGCACCAATTTCCAGACGTCCATACAAAATGGCCCCACGTGAGTTATCTGAGCTTAAAATCCAACTTGAAGCTTAGTTGGAAAAAGGCTTCATCCGCCCTAGCTCATCACCATGGGGTTGCCCCGTTCTGTTCGTAACGAAGAAAGATGGAACAGAAAGGATGTGCGTACACTATCGCCCGCTAAATCTAGCGACGATAAAGAACAAGTACCCATTGCCCAGGATCAATGATCTTTATGATCAACTTGCTGGATCCTCTGTCTTCTCCAAGATGGATTTGAGATTAGGTTATCATCAAATCAAAATCCGAAACGAGGACATTCCCAAAACGGCTTTTACTACTCGTTATGGTCTTTACGAGTACACCGTCATGTCCTTTGGTTTAACCAATGCCCCCGCCACTTTCTCGCGCATGATGAATTCGATCTTCATGGAGTACCTAGATAAATTTGTTGTAGTTTATCTTGATGACATTCTCATCTACACGAAGAACAAAGAAGAAGATGCCGAACATCTAAGGCTGGAATTGATGAAACTTAGAGAGCATCGCCTGTATGCTAAGTTCTCCGAGTGTGAATTTTGGCTACCAGAAGTGACCTACTTAGGCCACGTGATTTCTGCAAAAGGCATTGCTGTGAATCCCGAGAGAGTTCAGGCCGTCCTTGACTGGACTCCACCTGAATCGGTTAAGAAAGTTAGGAGTTTTCTTGGCCTAGCCAGCTATTGCCGCCGCTTCGTCGAGAACTTTTCTAAAGTTGCAAATCCTCTAACTGAACTCCTCAAGAAAGATAAGAAATTCCTATGGACTCCCAAGTGCGAGGAAAGCTTTCAAGAGATAAAAAGGAGATTGACTTCTGCACCCGTACTTGCGCCTCCAGAGACCAAAAAGGATTTCAAGATCTTTTTTGATGCCTCACGGCAAGGGTTAGGATACATACTTATGCAAGATAGACATATGGTAGCTTATGCTTCACGCCAGTTGCGCCCACATGAAGAGAACTATCCTACCCATGATCTTGAACTCGCTGTCGTAGTTCATGCCCTGACAACTTGGCGACATTACCTCCTTGGTAATCGTTGTGAGATCTATTCCGACCACCAAAGCCTCAAATACATATTCACCCAACCAGATCTTAATCTCAGGTAAAGACGCTGGATAGAGTTGATAAAAGATTATGACTTAGGAATTTCTTACACCCCAGACAAAGACAATGTCATGGCTGATGCACTAAGTCGTAAGTCGTATTGTAACAACCTCATGTTACAACAGTATCAACCACTTCTTCATGAGGAATTTCGAAAACTCAATCTAGAGATTTTCCCTCGTGGATCTCTTTTCAACTTGGTGGCGAAACCAACACTTGAGGATCAAATCATAGTTGCCCAAAGGCGTGCACAAGGTGTTCGCCGGATCAAGGAGAACATTGCCAGCGGAGTTGCTAAATGTTTCTCCACAGATAGTAAAGGAACGGTATTCTTTGGAAATCGTTTGGTAGTACCTAAGAATAGGGAACTAAGGAAACTCATCCTCAAAGAAGCACATGACACACCCCTCTCGATTCATCCCGGTAGCACAAAAATGTATCGAGATCTACGCCAGAGATTTTGGTGGACTAGGATGAAGAGAGACATTGCTCGATTTGTTGCCGAATGTGATGTTTGTCGTCGCATTAAGGCAGAACACCAAAGACCTGCTGGTACACTTCAATCTTTGCCTATTCCAGAGTGGAAATGGGACAAAGTCGGTATGGACTTCATCACCGGCTTTCCAAAAACCCAGAAAGGAAACGATGCCATCTTCGTTGTCATAGATAGACTTTCCAAAGTTGCTCACTTCCTTCCCGTTCGCGAGTCTATAACTGCTAGCCAGTTAGCGGACTTGTATGTCTCTAGAATTGTGTCTCTTCATGGTGTTCCTTTGGAAATCAAGACTGATCGTGGTAGCCTTTTCACCTCTAGATTCTGGGGAAGTTTTCAGAATGCTATGGGAACTCATCTCTCCTTTAGTACAGCTTTCCATCCTCAGTGTAGCGGTCAAGTCGAAAGGGTTAACAAAATTCTTGATGACATGCTCAGAGCTTGTGTTATCTCATTCGGAAAGAATTGGGAGAAATCTCTTCCATTCGCCGAATTTGCTTATAACAATAGTTTCCAATCTAGTCTGAACATGGATCCTTTTGAACTCATATATGGACGACGATGTCGAACACCCTTGAATTGGTCAGAAACCGGTGAAAGACAATTCTTTGGACCGGATATGATCATAGACGCAGAAGAGCAAGTTCGCATGGTTCGTGATCAATTGAAAGCCGCTCAGTCTCGTCAGAAAAGCTACTATGATCGTCATCATAGGGAAGAAAGCTATAATCTGGATGAGAAGGCTTACCTTCGGGTTACTCCTTTGAAGGGTACCCATCGCTTCGGTACCAAAGGCAAGTTGGCTCCACGTTACATCGGACCTTTCCGCATTCTTGCTAAATGTGGAGAAGTTGCCTACCAACTTGAACTACCTCCACACCTTTCCCGAGTACACGATGTATTCCATGTGTCACAACTCAGGCGTTGCTTCAAGACCCCATCCGCAAAGTCGACCATGAAACGCTTGATCTTCAAGATGACCTTTCTTATCGAGAATACCCTGTTTGTATTCTTGATTCCACAGAGCGTGTCACGCGACGAAAGAAGATCAAGTTTCTCAAAGTTCAGTGGTCGCACCACTCAGAGAAAGAAGCTACGTGGGAAAGAGAAGACCGCCTCCGTGCCGAGTATCCCTCCTTCCTCCCGACGACTTCTGAATCTCGGGACGAGATTCTTTTGAGTGGGGGCGAGTTGTCAGAACCCTCTTCTAGGTATGTGCTAAGTCAAGAGCCACATTGCATTCATGCAAAAATTCAAATTGGAATTCAAAAATGGGGAAGCAGAAGCCCTAATTGAATTAATTCAAATGGACAGAAATAAAGTTGCTCCAAAAATTCCTTTTGCATTTTTGAAAAGTCCCATAAATGAGTGGGATCACATATAAAGTTATGTGGGACCAATCCCATGCTCATGGATTTTTCAAATATTCAAATAGGACCTTGGAATTAATCAAATACCCCTATTTGAATTTGAATTCAAATATTTTGAATTTCAAAAATGTTCAAACTCTGGATATGACTAGCTACTGGTCATGTAATGCCATATAAAAGATTTGAGCATTTATAAAAGTGTCTAGCTAATTATTTAGCTAAGACAAAACAAATTACAGAAAAGAAAAAGAAACAGAAAAAGGAAAAAAGGCTTACCTCACATCTGGCCCAACTCATCCCCCAGCCGGCCCAAGACCACCTCCAGTGTTGGCGTCTTCCTCCCCGCGCCCACAAGCTGCTCGCTGTATTGCATGCAGACGCCGCCGCCGCCCCCTTGCCACGTCCTGCTCACCGTGGACATCCCCGAGCCTCTACACACGCCACGGAGACGCCCTGCACCTCCCTGGTCACTCTCCCCCTCTCGCCGCTGCCTCTCTAACGCTCTACGCGTTTCCCCCAACTCATCCGAGCGCCACCGGGGTTCATCGCCGTGAGAAGCCGCGGCCAACATCGACAAGAAGGCCAGCCACAATGTCCCCCGTGCGCAGGGTCGTCGTCTTCGTCTCCTACTTGAAGGAATTGAGCCAAGAAGCTCCCTGGACGTCGCCCCCTTCCTCAGGTTCGCCGCCAGCCGCCGCGCGCCATTGCCTGATTCGTCGCCGTGGTGGCTCCTCTGTCGCCCTCGACCTCTCCGTTGCAGCCGCGTTGTCTCCCCCTCCTCTTTCTCCTCCTCGTGCCCCATCGCCGTTCCTCACCACGTCCGAGCTCCAGCCGCCGCGCAAGTTGACGTCGGCGTGGCCGTGGAGCTCCCCTGTGACCCCCTCGTGCTCGACGCGATGCGGGTGTGCACGGGGCACCTCCCAGTGGCCTCCCCGTGCCAAGAAGTGGCCGGAAACGACTCTGTCGAGCCCCTCCGTCGTGCCAGAGGTCGCCGGCGACATCACTCTGGCGGGCCCGGCTTAATTAACCCTAACCCACACACTAACCCCCCTCCAGTGTCACTGACAGTGGGCCCTAGCCCACTAATTAACCAACGGGTTAATTTAAATAGAGGGGTTTAACCCCCTGAGACACTGACAGGCCGACCCCACCCATCATACCCCCCCCCCATGTCATCTTGACGTCATGCTGACGCAGTAAAGCAATTAAATGATTTAATCTAATTCCAGAAAATCTAGAAAATAGCCAAATCTTTAGAAAATCATAACTAATTCATTTTAACTCCAAATTGGACAAATAATATGTCTAAATTTATCAGAAAAATTCAAGGATTGTGAATATGCAACTTGTTTCTATGTTTGACAATTAAATGGGTGAACAGTAGCAAACATGCATATGGCATTCTTTTGAATTCAAATTTGGAGTGATTTTGCAAATGACTTTGCAATTGGCTTCTTTTAAATGGAATTGTACCAACATTGTGACCATGGACATCACATTACAATATTGATCATGTGCTTGAGGATTGCAAGTATATTTATTCCTTGTTTGATTATTTGCTCGATAGACATGCAACTGGAATCGGAGGCCACCCCCTTCGTTGAAGACACCGTGTGTGAACCTCGTCAGCAAGGCAAGCAAACCCCCATTGATCATGTCGATAAAATCCCACTTCCCTCTCATGTCTCGCTTATGCATTGTATAGTATGAATACCATGCTACGTTTCTACCGCATTGATGAACCCATTCCTTTTCATGTCCTGTCATTTATCACAGTAGTAAGCAAACCACAATCCTAGCAAATGTAGGAGTTGATTGATATCATGTAACCCCTGCAACTGTTACTTCTTATTGCATGCTTAGATTTATAATGAGGTTACTCTTTTGTGAGTCGGGATGGTAGCAATCATGTTGATGATGGTTGAAATGTGTTGGTGAATCTACCCTAATACAAGGTGAACGATGAGAGGTTGTGTAGGAGTACATAGTGGGTTGTCTCGTTGAACACCGCCTTAAGTCCGAGTTCTTGTGTGGTGATCCAAGAAGAAGAGTACAATCACACATTGGGCTCACTGACCCCTCTCGACCTAGTACCTCACCCCGTTCGAACCCCAGAAGTCGCAGTAGTTCGGAGTTCTGGTAGGGCTGTGGCACGGTCTACGAAGTGGATGAACGTCTTTTCAAGACCGGGTTGGGACCCTGCACACATCGTTTGAGGCTGTACTGGAACCCCGGCCGGACTTCCATACGGGTCCCCCTCAGATAGGCGACTCTCTGGACTAGAACGGAGCTGTGGGCGAAGTGTCGTGGCAACATCCTCGCCGGTACCCGCTTGAAGGGTCCCACTCCCAGGCGGTAACTGATGCATGTGTGTGTGTAGCGGTACACCCCTGCAGGGTTAACAAAACTATTCGAATAGCCGCGTCCGCGGTTAAGGACTGCTTGGAAAGCTTAGCTTGATTATTAGACAACTTGAATTGGATACTTATAAAACTTGCCAAGATAAGCGTGAGTGCTATGGCGTGCTTTCTCGTGGGGAAGTCGAGCAAGGCACCATAGTGGTGTAATTGGTTGGAGACAGGTAGTGGACTCGTGTACGCTTCTTACGTCAAGTCTGGTACTCATAGTTCAGGACTAGCCAAGTGAAAGCTGGCACTTCTGCAATTCAACCCCACCTACCTTTACCTTGATACATGTGCATGAGTAGTATAGCTCCTAAGTAAGTCTTGCTGAGTACGACTTTGTACTCACATTTGCTTATTCTATGTTTTAGATGAACCCACTGACCCCGAAGGTGGATTCTTCCTTGAGCTCGACGACTGAAGACCAAGCTAGTGTAGTCCTAGTCAGCAGACTGGTTCCCTCGTGGAAGGGCTTGTTTATAGATAAGGCTTCTCTAAGCCATTTGTTAAACTTGTCTGTACTCAGACCTACTTTGCTTCCGCATGCTTGTTGTAATGTTGGATCACGGTCTCGTGATCTCTGTGTGCACTCTGTAAGAGTTATCAATAAAGTTGTATAATTTGTAGAGAATTGCAATGATACCTGTTGTTCATACTAGGCATCTGTGTTGCGTGTATGATTATATCATTGAAAGCTCAAGAATGATCAGAGGGGGAGGGGGTGAATGATCACTTCTAAAAATTCTAAGGAACTTAGAAGGAAATCATGTAAACATCGTAGGACTAAAGACATCTTGAAGGAAATACAGTATCGAAAGTAATGCAAGGCTCGAAAGGATTTGGAGCGAAGGAAAACATCGAAGACAAACAGGCTACGAGAAAATACTTGAAGTAAATGCTAGAAGGAAAACGAGCCTGACACAGCGATGTTTGGTAAACCAGTTCACACTCTGCAAAGTGCTACGTCTGGTTGGAGGGACTGGTGATTGAACACCTGGAGCAAAACTCTCTCCGTCCTATTCTCCACTGCAACAAACTCCTCGAGCTTGTCCAGTTTTCACTCGTGGTAGATGATTCAGGACATCTCCGAGACCTTTACAAACTTCCTTCAGCAGTGACAATTTCTCTTCGACTGCTTGACAGGCGACGCCTAACCGTCTAGGAGACTTGCAGTTCTCCAAGATAAAAAGATCGGCTAATCTCGACCTAAGTCATAGTGAATTGCTCAACTCAGTTCAGACTTGGGATTTTGGTTTTCTCTCGATGAATCTCTCTTGGGATGCTCTCAGACTTCTGTCTTAGAATCTTCAGTGGAGCAGCCGACCCGAATTGGCGGGTGGGTGCGGGGTATTTATAGTTGGCGATCCCGGTGGGTAAAATGACTGAAGTGACCCGATGCAACCGCTTGACGCGTGTCTACAACGGTCGGATTCCAATCACTGCGCAACTTTACTTGAGGAACAAGTAAGCTGACTCACCGAACGAGTTCTCTCTCGAAGGCACGAAGTGCAATGACTTTGCCTTCGAGCTATTCGCTCGACTCGGTGAGATTTCTCTCGGTAGGCGTTTGTGGGTTTTGGTTGAGCAGAGCAGATTCACTTCGACAAAGATCTCAACTAGCAAACCCCTCTTGATAGTACGGTTTTTCCTACGACTCAAGAAATAAAGAGAAACTAGCAAAAGAGACTAAGTCTTCGATCAGCTTCAGCTTTCTCCTCGTTGCGCTTTTGCTCGAGAGAAACATCTTCTTCGACGACATTTTTAGGGGTCGTCTTCCTTCAAAGGCTTCGGTAGATGACTGCAGACTCACTGCAGTGAGTTGTCCTTCGACCTTCTACATGCAAACTCCATTCGTTCGGAACCTAAGTATCTGTTTATGCTCGAAAACAATATTAGTTCCACTTCTGCTTTGTCTAACAATGTCCAAAACCTTCGGGGGCAAAACTTGCTCTTACAATCTCCCCCTTTTTGGACGATTGTTGACAAAACAGGCATCGATAAATAATTTGAAAAAGTTTGAGTTTTCGATGATAAACCAGTGCTAAGGATTGATGAAGAACTCCCCCTTGATGTATGCACGTAAGATAAGGATTTCCTGTGAAGTGCATATTTGACAAGTAGTGTCGAGGGAAAAACATCAATAGTCTTAGCGAGAGAAATTGCATTCCAGATAGTATCCAATGAGAAGTATGCAATCTCCTCGAATGACCTGTGAACTTATATGAAAGATAACTTCCTGCAAAAATGGTTAAGAATAGCAGGCAGTAGATAGATATCTTACGAAGAAGAGTAGCAGTTCACAGTCCTACTTCGAGTTAGTTACAACCAGATCGAATATGAATCGAAAGTTTGTTGAAACTACTCAGAAACCTCAAAAACAAGAGTTTATCGAATGGAATGCGAAACCCTTAACCCCGTAGGCAAACTAATTTCTTCGATGCCACTACATCTCCCCCTTTTTGTCACAACGTACAAAAAGATCGAGAGAATAGGGTCGAAAGAAATCCCTACTCGCGACGCTGGCTCCGGCGACGACGAGAAGATTCGGCGAGCGTTGGAGCACGACGAATGGGACGAGCGCCTGGAGGTGTAATCTTCGTGCGGAAAGAATGTTGATCTCCTGAAGATTCCAGTTGCGATTCCGGCGGGGTCCTGGGGCTTCGAGGAAGTGGCGAGTGAGCTCTGGGTTGACGTTGAGTAGGAGCTTCTTCTTCTTGCTCGGAGTCAGAGGATAAATTGTCCAAAGTGATATGATAATAATCATCGACACTTAGCACATCTCTGTTCTTCGGTAGGCGAGGGATACTGGGATCCGGTCGATCTACTCGATCATCATTGGTCCAATTCCTGTTCAGATGGGGAGGATATTCTTCGAACCCGCAACGTTGAAGTTGACCGAGGGAATTGAACTTCCGAAGACCTTTCCAATCACGGCGAAGGCATTCACGCAGCATCTGATTGTTGTTCATGGTAATGTTACGCAAGTGGTTGATCTCATCCATCAAAGCTTGCTTCTGAATAAAATCTTGATCAATGTGATGTTGAAGCATTTGCTGGGACCGAAGAGAAACTTCCATATGATGCACTGGCTTGATAAACTTCGAGCGAATATTGCGCTCAGTTAAGTGGGCACGGATGCCAGTGTGCTCAGCAAAAGGGTCGTTGGGTCGAGCAACAACCTGCAATACTTCACGAACTGGAGGAGTGAAAATCTTCGGGTAAATTGACACGGGGAAAGGCACGTCCCGAGAGTAATTGCAGATTGCCATCAGCCAAGGTGCATATGGCTTGTGGGAATTGTGGTCATCAGCACAAGACACCAAGGTTCTGAGGAAGTAGTCTTCAAAATCGAAGGGATGACCGTGGACTAATTTCAACAGAGCAAGTTGCACATCATTTGGAATTGGAAAATTATCGTGCACATCAAGCATTGGCATCAAAGTCTTCGAGAGAATATAAAACCATGCCTTTGCTTCAAATACCAAGTGTCTTGGCTTCGGCTCAGTGGGGTAGTGATCTCCTACGACTTCTGGATCCATGAGCGTAGAGAATTCAGCAGGAGTTGCAGCAGGTAAGTCATGAAGTTTGTGAGGTAATCCTTCGAACCGAGGTAAATTTATGATAGCCAGAAATTGGTCGACAGTCATGTGAAAAACTTGGCCTTGAATCATATAGTCAAATTTCCATGTCTTCGAGTTCTCAGGATCTCCAGAGACATAAAGTGTTGCATAAAACTGTTTGATAAGCTCGGGATTGTAACCACAATCGAGAGAAAACATCTTGTGAGCATGCAGGCTATCAATTGTCTCGGCAATGTTCTCAAAACAAGTAGTGGAGTACACCGAAGGCATATCAAGATATTGATGCTGGAAAACTCTTGCCTTGTTGTACAACACACGAGTATAATAGATGGCTTGCTCTTGGGTCCAAAACCGAAGAGAATAAGCACTTCTGGGCTTCTCGTAGGGATTGGTACCGAAGAAAAATGGCTTGTGTTCGCGCCTTTTGAAGATGGGACCTCCTCGAGGAACATCTGAGCGGAACAAAGGCAGCATTTCTCTCGGATGAGCAGAGTGAAGCAACTCATCAATGGGAAAAACCTCAGCAGCATTATCTGGCATCTGGAACTCTGGTTCAGCAGGTCGAGAGATAGATGATGGAATGTTTACGATATCCTGAGCCGGAATGACTGCAGGAGCATTCTCCTCGGCCTGAGTTACGACGGCATCTCCTTCGTCGGTTTGAGCATTTTGTGCGGCCTCTTCAATTTCCATGGCCTCCAAGTCTTCATCAAATTGAGCAAACGCATCAACCATTTCTTCGTTCGAAGAATTGGATGAGGAGGATGAAGAATTATCACTTGAACTGTCATCTCCAGAACTATTGCTTACGACAGGATCTCGTCGAGAGGAAACTGTCGTGATGTCAACATCAACATCTTCTCCTTCAGGCATAGTCCGGGCAGAAGAGTAATCTTTCTGGACTTGAGTTTCTTGCTCGACACGAGCAACTTGCTCGGTCTCTGCATGAGCTTGGATTTCAGTGGCGGGGGTGGTCGATGGAATGACATGAGGTGGAGATGGTGGGTTTGGAGGTGGTGGCGAGGTTTTTGGTGGTGAGGGTTGACGAGGTGGAGATGGAGGTGGAGGTGGAGGTGTTTGTTGTCGGGGTGGAGGTGTAGGTGTTTTTTGTCGGGGTGGAGGTGTAGCTTGACGAGAGGGTGGAGTTGTTTGTCGAGGCGGTGAATTTGTTTGGCGAGGTGGTGGAGTTTTCTTACGGGGAGGAGTGGGTTGCTTGGTGGGGTTTGGTTCAGTTTCTTGTCGTTCTGTGGTAGCAACGACCTCGGTGGACTTGGCCTTCTTTGCATTCTTCTCGATCTCTGGCGTCCCACGCTCAGAGGTTGGGGCAGCAGACTTTCTCTTTCGAGATTGTCTTTGGAACAGAGCATCATTATGCTCTTTGCAAACGGCAGACACAACTTGTTTTACCTTGTCAAACACAGCAGTTAAATTTTCTTTCTGAGTCCTCCTGGAAGCTTCAGCAGAAGCAATCTTGGACTTGAAAAATTTTTGGGACTCAAAGTCCTCGGTTTCCTCTTGGAGTTGCCTGGTGTAAAACCTGACTTGCTCTTTATCCTTTCGATCCTGGGTGATGTAGCTTTCCCAGCGGATCATGTATCGAGCAACATGCTCTTGGATTTCAGCAGGAACATCATCCTCGGCAGTGACTTTGCTCAGTGTAGTAGCCATCTTCCAGAGAATGTGAGAAATGTGTGCAGCATCCCAAGGAGCATTTGCATTAGATTCTCCTTCATTGGAACTTTCTTCATCGGCACGAGGACCGGAAACAGCAGGTGCAACAGGGGCAGGAGCTGGTGCAGCTCGAGGAACTGGAGCAGCTTGAGCCTTCTGTCTTGCCTCTTTGGCTTTCTTTTCTGCTTCCTTGGTGGATTTGGCAGCAGCAATGGGTTTTGAGACCACTGCTTTATCCTTCGAGGCACTAGGGGCCTCAGCATTCTTCTTCGAAGCACTAGGGGCTATTACCTTTTCTTTCGTGACTGTGGGAGTCACAACTTTCTCGGTGACCGTTTCTTTCGGGTCACTAGGAATAGTGCCTGCAGAAATCTGTCGTCGATATTTCTCACTGACCAAGTGAAGAATGCCCAGTTGTTGAGCAACCAGAGCCTTTTTATGCTCAGGCTGACTGTGAAAGTTTAGGAGCTTAGACTTAATCAAGTCTTTCTCTTCTTGTTCCTTTTGCTTGGCCAGTCTTTCCTTTCGCTGAATAAGCGCTTCATCATCTTCACCAACTTGAGCTTGCTTTCCCTTCGATGGAGCCGAAGGTTTTGGTTGGCGAGCAGGAACAGGTGGAGCAGATGAAATAGGTGGATCTGTGACCAAGTTGGTCAAGTCAATATTTCCTCGAGGAGCCTGTGGAGATGGCTCCTGGATCCTTATGCCTCTACTGCTCGGCTTTTTCTTCAGAGGTAAGTCCTCGACATCAGCCTCTGTACCAGGGTCTTGATCATCTGAATTAGCTTCTCCTTCGGAGCTTGCATCTGGAGGTGAAACTATTACAACCTTTTTCTGTCTCTTGGCAGACTTCTTGCCACCCTTCGGTTTGGCGCTAGGGCCAACTTCTTCGGCAGCTTTAGCAGCTGCTTCTTTTCGAGCTTTAGCTTCTCTTCTCTTTTGTGCTCGAAGTTCACGTGCTTCAACGAGCTCTTTAAAATCATCAGGAGTTTTGAGGGAAGAAGGGTGAGCATCAGCAGGAGGAGGTGGTCGATTAAATTTCGTCCACTTTGGCCTTAGAGCTTTGACATCAACCCAAGGATTCTTCATAGCAAACAGCCTCTCCCAACGAGGAATAAGAGAATTGTATTCATACCAACGAAGAGCTTGAAGTCTCCGAATCTCTTGCAAACGATTCTCTCTTGTACGATCATCCTCAGATCCTGGCGGCGTTCTCAAATTCTTCTCGATGATTACTTCCTCAGACAAACCTTCAGAGTTATTGGTGATTCTTGTTCGGCCTCCCATACGCTTGGGAACTCTAATATTTCCTTCGTTACCAGACATTTTCCTGCGAAAAAGAAGGATACGAGGGAATATAGGAAAGTTGTGAACAAGTACCAACAATTTCGAGGAAAAACATTTTGAATGCAGCAATCTTATCGAGAGATTTGTCTTATCGCAAATTTTCATGAAAGTGCTAGGCTAGATTTTCATCGGGTGGAAATCTAACGAAGAACTTGTATGAATAAATCGCACAAGATTAAATCTATCGAAACGATACTGTAGGATTTGCCTAAGTGAGAGAATCCGAGGGATTTCTTACCAAGGACAGATGGGGAATCGACAGAAAAGCTAGAAACAGATTTCCCAAGTTTCAAAGATCCAAACGGATCAAACAGACCTAAGAGAAATCAAAAAAAAAATCAACACAAAAGCTGGAAACGAAGAACAGAACGAGATGAATCGACTCCAGAGCCACACATACCCTAACTTGGTGATGTGAGGCGACTACGGCGACACGGATGATGATCTTCGTCGACGGGAATGCCTCCGGCAGCTTCCTTCCGGCAGTTAAGCGGCGAGGGAGTCGACGGCGACAAGACAGCACGGCGGCGCGCGAGAGAGATAGCTTCTGGAGGCGAAGAGACGAAGTCGAAGGAATAGCGATGTCTAAGCCGGTGGAGTGGATCAGTATTTATAAGGGAGGTTCTGACCGAGCTGTCAGATCTGATCCAACGGCGCAGATTTCGCGTCTCTCCGCATTCAACGGACGGATTATGTGGCGGTAATCGTGGGAAATCCCAACGAACCGAAAGAAAGTTGCTCCACGTCCGAGACCAAACTCATCAAACATCGAGTATAAAAGTAGATAAAACCTCGATAGATTTTCCTTCTGAATCAATGACATTCGAAGGGAATCTTGATCGAGTACAATATGTACATGTTCACGAGGGAGAAGCACAGAATAGGGTAGGGATAGAATAGAGGGAAAACAGGGTCCGATACTTAGTCAATCCGAGATAAAACAGCTATAAAAACTCGGAGTGATAAGTGTATAGGACAACACCAAACGAACAAAATAAACGAAAAAGAATAACGACAGAAAATTAACGAAAGTAAACTACAATAATAAGGTATTATACATAGTACCGATAGTTATGATCTTACTGCACATTGCGTGAGTCCAAGATGTTCAACTCACACCTCAGTGTACAGAACCTCTTTTCATCCAAGGGCTTCGTAAAGATATCAGCCAATTGATCTTCGGTGCGAACATGACTGATAACAATATCTTCTCGCTGAACATGATCTCGAAGAAAATGATTACGAATATCAATATGCTTCGTTCGAGAGTGTTGCACTGGATTATGAGCAATTTTGATTGCACTCTCGTTATCACAAAGCAATGGGATTTTCTTCACAAGAATACCATAATCTTTCAGCGTTTGCTTGAGCCACAGAATCTGAGTACAGCATGAACCGGCAGCAATATACTCGGCTTCAGCCGTAGAGATAGATACACAATTCTGTTTCTTCGAGGCCCAACAGACAAGAGATCTACCGAGAAAATGACATGTGCCTGAGGTAGATTTCCTGTCGACTCGATCACCAGCCCAGTCAGAATCTGAATAACCAACGAGATCAAACTGGGCACCCTTGGGATACCAAAGACCCAAGGTTGGTGTGTGTGCCAGATATCGAAGGATTCGCTTGACAGCAATATGATGAGATTCCTTCGGATTTGCCTGAAAACGAGCACACATACATACTGATAGCATAATGTCAGGTCTAGATGCACAAAGGTAAAGAAGCGAACCGATCATTGAGCGATATTTCTTCTGATCGAAAGGTTTGCCCTTCTCATCTGCATCTAGATGAACATTCGTAGGCATTGGAGTCTTGATAGTTTTGCAACTGACAAGATCAAACTTCTTCAGGCAATCTCTGAGATACTTCTCTTGTGAAATGAAAGTACCATTTTTCTGTTGACGGATTTGAAGCCCGAGAAAGAACTTCAATTCACCCATCATAGACATTTCATATTTCTTCGACATCATACGAGCAAATTCTTCGCTAATATCAGGGTTAGTACAGCCAAAAATAATGTCATCGACATAAATTTGACACACAAAAAGATCATTTTTGTATGCACGAGTAAAAAGAGTCGGATCAGTTGTTCCTGGTTTGAAGCCCTTCTTAAGAAGAAAATCCTTCAGCGTTTCATACCAAGCACGAGGTGCTTGCTTTAACCCATATAGGGCCTTGTGTAATCTGTACACCTTGTCAGGATTCTTCGGGTCTTCAAAACCTGGTGGCTGCATAACATACACTTCTTCTTCGATCTCACCGTTAAGAAATGCACTTTTGACATCCATTTGATATAGCAATATACCATTGTAATTAGCAAAAGCAAGCATGACTCGAATGGATTCAAGACGAGCAACTGGGGCATAAGTCTCACCAAAATCAATACCTTCGATTTGGGTATAGCCTTGTGCAACCAGTCGAGCTTTATTCCTTACCACTACGCCATCTTCATCTTGCTTGTTGCGAAAAATCCACTTCGTACCAATGATATTATGCTTCGTGGAATCAGGTCTATCGACAAGGGACCAGACTTTATTTCTCTCGAACTGGTTAAGTTCTTCGAGCATGGCAGTCATCCAGTCTGAGTCCTTCATGGCTTCATCGAATTTTGATGGTTCTAGCATGGATACAAACGAGAAATTTCCACAGAAGTTAGCTAATCGAGTACGAGAACGAGTGGTGGGACGACCTGGTAAACGAATCTCTTCGAGAATTGAGTCGACATTCACTCTTCTTCGAACACGAGGAAAGGATTCTTCATCTTGTGGATCAGGTTGTCCTTCGAGATCAACATATTCTTCGTTTATGCGCTCTCCTTCGACCTGTGCATCAATTTCTTCAGGATGTTGATCTCCAGCGCCCCGGGCTATGTGTGGGAACATTGGACCATCATCATCCCTGTTGACTTGTTGAGCATTTCCTTCGACAGGTCGAATATCTCCAATAGCCATGTACCTGATAACTTCATCCAAAGGAGGTTCATCCAGGTTAAGTGGTAATTGCTCCTTTTGAGAGTCGTTAGTTTCATCAAATCGAACATTTACAGTTTCTACAACTTTTCCAAGATGTGAGTTGTAAACTCTGTAAGTGTGAGAATTTGAACCATAACCTAGGAGAAAACCTTCGTGAGCCTTTGGGGCAAACTTGGAGCTGTGATTCATGTCTCTGATATAACATGGAGCACCAAAAACCCTGAGATAAGACACATTTGGCTTTTTACCAGTGATGAGTTCATGTGAAGTTTTCTTCAGAAACTTATGCAGATAAACCTTGTTGATGATATGACATGCAGTGTTGATAGCTTCTGCCCAGAACCTGGTAGGGGTCTTGTATTCAGCAAGCATTGTTCTGGCCATTTCAATAAGTGTTCGATTCTTTCTTTCGACCACACCATTTTGTTGCGGTGTATAAGCAGCCGAGAATTCATGAGTAAAGCCATATTCATCAAGAAGATCTTCGATATGAGTATTTTTGAATTCAGTACCATTATCACTTCTGATATGCTTGAGAGATAATTCATATTCAGTTTGAGCTCTCTTTGCGAAAGTTTTGAAGATTTCAACAACCTTGCTCTTGTCATCTAGAAAGAAAACCCAAGTATATCGAGAGAAATCATCAACAATAACCAGACCATACTTGTTTCCTCCAAGACTAGCATAATTTTGAGGACCGAATAAATCCATATGAAGTAATTCAAGAGGACGAGTAGTAGTCATGATGGTTTTTGCAGAGTGATGTTTCTTGGCAATCTTTCCTGCTTCACAGGCACTGCATAGACGATCTTTATCGAATTTTACATTATCAATTCCAACGATGTTCTTCTTCGAGATAAGAGTTTGAAGATTTTTCATCCCTGCATGACCAAGTCTTCGGTCCCATAACCAACCAGAAGTGGCTTTGGCCATTAAACATGTGGATACAGCAGGTCCCGAAGAAAAATCAACGACGTAAAGATCACCCTTGCGATATCCTTCGAACACGAAGGAATAATCATCCTGTGAAAAGACAACACAACGAGACGCAGAAAACAGTACAAGCATACCCATATCACAAAGTTTCGATATAGACATAAGATTATATCCTAGAGATTGTACAAGCAAACCCTTATCAATGTGCTTGTCTTTTGATATAGCAACTTTACCCAAACCAAGTACTTTCCCTTTGTTGTTGTCACCGAAGGTAATATATTTCTGTGAAGATTCAGACAGTTTTTCTTCGGTGAACAAATCTTTGTCTCCGGTCATATGATTTGTACATCCACTATCCATGACCCATTCGGATCCACCGGAGACATAGCCCTGCAGAAGAATTAGTTCTTCTTAACCACCCACAAGCGAGCAGGTGACTTAGAAGGCATGGAAGAGCTAGATGGATCAGCAATATTATATCGAACAGGATTGCATTGTCGATCAGGACCATCAAGCACACCATAAATATAATTCCTCGACAAGGGGTTAGAGTAACGATGGGTAATGGCAATTTTGGTGCTATTGTCACGATGGCGATAAACATTTCTATCTATTTTATAATAATCCTTCTGGGGAACATTTGAAGCAGGCACCAAGGGTTCATTTCTATCCTCGAGAGAATAGTAGTGATTCGGTGGTACCGAGGATTTTCCCTGCATAGAATGGTTAGGGGGTAGTTTTTCTACGAGAGATTTGCGAACCCAAATCTGTCGCTTATAAAAGCCATTCTTTGGAGGAGTACCAACGAACTCAGCCGACACCTTTCCTTCCTGATCTTTGACAAGCTTGTAGTCAGAATCAAGTGATTCATCAACAATAGCTTTGTCAATTTTGCAACTGAAACCTGAAAGGTTAGAAATATCAATGGGCTTTTCTTTCGCAAGAACCCAGACAGTTTTAGGATACTGCTCGGGTTCCCAGTAGGTTCCATCAGGATTGATTTTCCTTTCGAAGCCAACTCCTTCGTTACGAGGATTCCTGTGAAGAAGTGCCTTTCGAAGGATATCACATAAGTACTGGTGTCCCTGCACACTTTTGAACATGCCTGTTTCAAATAAGTTCTTCAACCTGAGGAGTTCCTCGGTAATGTTTTCCTCGTTCGAGGGGTTAGTATCATCGATAACAATAGGTTGCTTTCCTTTCGATCTCTCAGAAATAGACTCAATTTTACTTCGTTCCAAACAGGTTAAGCAAGGTGAAGTAGATTCATTTTTAGTTTCTGAGCCTTGTTGAGCCATGAGCGTGAGATTGACACTTTCCAACTCTTCATTAGCCTCTCTCAGTTTCTCGAGAGCCATTTTCCCTTGAAGTATTTCATAGGTTAGCTTCTCGTAGTCCACTGAGAGAAGTTCATGACGAGAGGAAAGTTCATCATACTTTTCCTTCAGAGCAACATGCTCGTTAGTCAAAGTTTGACCCTTCTCAATCTCATCGATCAACAGAGTCTCAGTTTTTTGAATAGTTTCACTTAGAGAATCTAGCTCATCTTGTTGGATAGAAGCAATTTTAGCAAGTTTAGCATAGCTTATCCTAGAGTCACTTTCATAAGCAGATCCATCAGAAGTATCGTAGGATTTCTTAGATGAGGATACCTTAGCCTTGGCCATGAAGCAGTAAGCTGGAGATTCATCTTCACTGCTCTGGTTGGAGAAGAATGAACTTGAATTCTTGTTCGAGGCGAATGCTATCCCAGCAACACCATCAGATTCAGAACCAGAACCAGAACCTGATCTTGACTTTGATCCTGCTTCAGAACCGGATGCTTCTTCTTCAGAGTTCATCTCTTTACCCAGATAGGCTTTGGCTCGGTGCGAATTCTTTCGACGAGAGGAATGATATTTTGATGAAGAACCCTCTCGATGCTTGTGATACTTCTTTTTCTTTTCATCATCAGAACCATCTTTCTTGTCTTTTCTGGACCTTGAATCATATCTCTTCGAATCGTGATTTTTGCTCGATCTGTAAGACTTGCTCGAAGAGCTGCTGTGAGAGTGCTTTGATTTATGTTCAATTTCCCAGAGAGGACAATCAGCGATGAAGTGACCTGGCTTCTTGCACTTGTAACAACAGTTATCTTTCGCTGAAGAGTTTCTGGATGATGATCGATGTTGAGATGAATTATTTGAATGTCTTGAAGAAAAGTTTTTCTTCGGTGAAGAGGAGTTCCTTCTCTGAAAGCGATTGAATCTTCTCATTATTAGTGCCAGATCTTTTCCAATGTTCTCGGGGTCATCTGAGGCACAACCCGATTCAGAACTAGCTTCAGGAGAGGGGTGATGTGAAGCTCTGGCTTTCAGTGCATGAGATTTTCTTCGACTCCCATTGACGTCACGTTTCTCATCTTCTTCCATCTCGAAAGTATTAAGCCTTTCAAGAATATCAGCGGCAACCATATCCTTGAAATCAGTTCTTTCCTTAATCATCAGCACAATGTGATCGAAGGAATCATCAAGAGAACGGAGCAAGGTTCTGACAATAATCCGATTGGTAATATCATCTGCACCGAGGGAAATCAGTTCATTTGACAGCGCAGTGAGTCTGCTGTATATGGAACAAACTTTTTCTCCCTCGTGCCTCTTGAACCGATAGAACTTGCTTCGAAGGGTGTCAATTCGAGCATCTTTCTGAGTAGAGACACCTTCACCAATCTTCTCGAGATAATCCCAAACACCTTTGGCCGAAGGAATATTCTTGACCTCATGATATTTTTCAGGAATCAGATGATTTGTGATGAATACGCAGACTTCAGCATCAAGGGACAACTTCTTAGCCTCTTCAGGAGTGATGGCATCAGTGTCCTCGACAGTTACACCATTCTTGACAACTTCCCAAGCGGCAGAGTTGATAGCCATGATATTCCTCTTCATTTTGTCCTTCCAATAGGGATAGTCCTTCCCATTGAAAATAGGGATTGGTTCCCCTGAGCGAACAGCTGCAAACGACATTCTTGACAACACTCCAGGTTGTTAGACCAAAATACGCAGAGCGTAGGGAGTGCCTAGCTCTGATACCAATTGAAAGCTCAAGAATGATCAGAGGGGGAGGGGGTGAATGATCACTTCTAAAAATTCTAAGGAACTTAGAAGGAAATCATGTAAACATCGTAGGACTAAAGACATCTCGAAGGAAATACAGTATCGAAAGTAATGCAAGGCTCGAAAGGATTTGGAGCGAAGGAAAACATCGAAGACAAACAGGCTACGAGAAAATACTTGAAGTAAATGCTAGAAGGAAAACGAGCCTGACACAGCGATGTTTGGTAAACCAGTTCACACTCTGCAAAGTGCTACGTCTGGTTGGAGGGACTGGTGATTGAACACCTGGAGCAAAACTCTCTCCGTCCTATTCTCCACTGCAACAAACTCCTCGAGCTTGTCCAGTTTTCACTCGTGGTAGATGATTCAGGACATCTCCGAGACCTTTACAAACTTCCTTCAGCAGTGACAATTTCTCTTCGACTGCTTGACAGGCGACGCCTAACCGTCTAGGAGACTTGCAGTTCTCCAAGATAAAAAGATCGGCTAATCTCGACCTAAGTCATAGTGAATTGCTCAACTCAGTTCAGACTTGGGATTTTGGTTTTCTCTCGATGAATCTCTCTTGGGATGCTCTCAGACTTCTGTCTTAGAATCTTCAGTGGAGCAGCCGACCCGAATTGGCGGGTGGGTGCGGGGTATTTATAGTTGGCGATCCCGGTGGGTAAAATGACTGAAGTGACCCGATGCAACCGCTTGACGCGTGTCCACAACGGTCGGATTCCAATCACTGCGCAACTTTACTTGAGGAACAAGTAAGCTGACTCACCGAACGAGTTCTCTCTCGAAGGCACGAAGTGCAATGACTTTGCCTTCGAGCTATTCGCTCGACTCGGTGAGATTTCTCTCGGTAGGCTTTTGTGGGTTTTGGTTGAGCAGAGCAGATTCACTTCGACAAAGATCTCAACTAGCAAACCCCTCTTGATAGTACGGTTTTTCCTACGACTCAAGAAATAAAGAGAAACTAGCAAAAGAGACTAAGTCTTCGATCAGCTTCAGCTTTCTCCTCGTTGCGCTTTTGCTCGAGAGAAACATCTTCTTCGACGACATTTTTAGGGGTCGTCTTCCTTCAAAGGCTTCGGTAGATGACTGCAGACTCACTGCAGTGAGTTGTCCTTCGACCTTCTACATGCAAACTCCATTCGTTCGGAACCTAAGTATCTGTTTATGCTCGAAAACAATATTAGTTCCACTTCTGCTTTGTCTAACAATGTCCAAAACCTTCGGGGGCAAAACTTGCTCTTACAATCTCCCCCTTTTTGGACGATTGTTGACAAAACAGGCATCGATAAATAATTTGAAAAAGTTTGAGTTTTCGATGATAAACCAGTGCTAAGGATTGATGAAGAACTCCCCCTTGATGTATGCACGTAAGATAAGGATTTCCTGTGAAGTGCATATTTGACAAGTAGTGTCGAGGGAAAAACATCAATAGTCTTAGCGAGAGAAATTGCATTCCAGATAGTATCCAATGAGAAGTATGCAATCTCCTCGAATGACCTGTGAACTTATATGAAAGATAACTTCCTGCAAAAATGGTTAAGAATAGCAGGCAGTAGATAGATATCTTACGAAGAAGAGTAGCAGTTCACAGTCCTACTTCGAGTTAGTTACAACCAGATCGAATATGAATCGAAAGTTTGTTGAAACTACTCAGAAACCTCAAAAACAAGAGTTTATCGAATGGAATGCGAAACCCTTAACCCCGTAGGCAAACTAATTTCTTCGATGCCACTACATCTCCCCCTTTTTGTCACAACGTACAAAAAGATCGAGAGAATAGGGTCGAAAGAAATCCCTACTCGCGACGCTGGCTCCGGCGATGACGAGAAGATTCGGCGAGCGTTGGAGCACGACGAATGGGACAAGCGCCTGGAGGTGTAATCTTCGTGCGGAAAGAATGTTGATCTCCTGAAGATTCCAGTTGCGATTCCGGCGGGGTCCTGGGGCTTCGAGGAAGTGGCGAGTGAGCTCTGGGTTGACGTTGAGTAGGAGCTTCTTCTTCTTGCTCGGAGTCAGAGGATAAATTGTCCAAAGTGATATGATAATAATCATCGACACTTAGCACATCTCTGTTCTTCGGTAGGCGAGGGATACTGGGATCCGGTCGATCTACTCGATCATCATTGGTCCAATTCCTGTTCAGATGGGGAGGATATTCTTCGAACCCGCAACGTTGAAGTTGACCGAGGGAATTGAACTTCCGAAGACCTTTCCAATCACGGCGAAGGCATTCACGCAGCATCTGATTGTTGTTCATGGTAATGTTACGCAAGTGGTTGATCTCATCCATCAAAGCTTGCTTCTGAATAAAATCTTGATCAATGTGATGTTGAAGCATTTGCTGGGACCGAAGAGAAACTTCCATATGATGCACTGGCTTGATAAACTTCGAGCGAATATTGCGCTCAGTTAAGTGGGCACGGATGCCAGTGTGCTCAGCAAAAGGGTCGTTGGGTCGAGCAACAACCTGCAATACTTCACGAACTGGAGGAGTGAAAATCTTCGGGTAAATTGACACGGGGAAAGGCACGTCCCGAGAGTAATTGCAGATTGCCATCAGCCAAGGTGCATATGGCTTGTGGGAATTGTGGTCATCAGCACAAGACACCAAGGTTCTGAGGAAGTAGTCTTCAAAATCGAAGGGATGACCGTGGACTAATTTCAACAGAGCAAGTTGCACATCATTTGGAATTGGAAAATTATCGTGCACATCAAGCATTGGCATCAAAGTCTTCGAGAGAATATAAAACCATGCCTTTGCTTCAAATACCAAGTGTCTTGGCTTCGGCTCAGTGGGGTAGTGATCTCCTACGACTTCTGGATCCATGAGCGTAGAGAATTCAGCAGGAGTTGCAGCAGGTAAGTCATGAAGTTTGTGAGGTAATCCTTCGAACCGAGGTAAATTTATGATAGCCAGAAATTGGTCGACAGTCATGTGAAAAACTTGGCCTTGAATCATATAGTCAAATTTCCATGTCTTCGAGTTCTCAGGATCTCCAGAGACATAAAGTGTTGCATAAAACTGTTTGATAAGCTCGGGATTGTAACCACAATCGAGAGCAAACATCTTGTGAGCATGCAGGCTATCAATTGTCTCGGCAATGTTCTCAAAACAAGTAGTGGAGTACACCGAAGGCATATCAAGATATTGATGCTGGAAAACTCTTGCCTTGTTGTACAACACACGAGTATAGTAGATGGCTTGCTCTTGGGTCCAAAACCGAAGAGAATAAGCACTTCTGGGCTTCTCGTAGGGATTGGTACCGAAGAAAAATGGCTTGTGTTCGCGCCTTTTGAAGATGGGACCTCCTCGAGGAACATCTGAGCGGAACAAAGGCAGCATTTCTCTCGGATGAGCAGAGTGAAGCAACTCATCAATGGGAAAAACCTCAGCAGCATTATCTGGCATCTGGAACTCTGGTTCAGCAGGTCGAGAGATAGATGATGGAATGTTTACGATATCCTGAGCCGGAATGACTGCAGGAGCATTCTCCTCGGCCTGAGTTACGACGGCATCTCCTTCGTCGGTTTGAGCATTTTGTGCGGCCTCTTCAATTTCCATGGCCTCCAAGTCTTCATCAAATTGAGCAAACGCATCAACCATTTCTTCGTTCGAAGAATTGGATGAGGAGGATGAAGAATTATCACTTGAACTGTCATCTCCAGAACTATTGCTTACGACAGGATCTCGTCGAGAGGAAACTGTCGTGATGTCAACATCAACATCTTCTCCTTCAGGCATAGTCCGGGCAGAAGAGTAATCTTTCTGGACTTGAGTTTCTTGCTCGACACGAGCAACTTGCTCGGTCTCTGCATGAGCTTGGATTTCAGTGGCGGGGGTGGTCGATGGAATGACATGAGGTGGAGATGGTGGGTTTGGAGGTGGTGGCGAGGTTTTTGGTGGTGAGGGTTGACGAGGTGGAGATGGAGGTGGAGGTGGAGGTGTTTGTTGTCGGGGTGGAGGTGTAGGTGTTTTTTGTCGGGGTGGAGGTGTAGCTTGACGAGAGGGTGGAGTTGTTTGTCGAGGCGGTGAATTTGTTTGGCGAGGTGGTGGAGTTTTCTTACGGGGAGGAGTGGGTTGCTTGGTGGGGTTTGGTTCAGTTTCTTGTCGTTCTGTGGTAGCAACGACCTCGGTGGACTTGGCCTTCTTTGCATTCTTCTCGATCTCTGGCGTCCCACGCTCAGAGGTTGGGGCAGCAGACTTTCTCTTTCGAGATTGTCTTTGGAACAGAGCATCATTATGCTCTTTGCAAACGGCAGACACAACTTGTTTTACCTTGTCAAACACAGCAGTTAAATTTTCTTTCTGAGTCCTCCTGGAAGCTTCAGCAGAAGCAATCTTGGACTTGAAAAATTTTTGGGACTCAAAGTCCTCGGTTTCCTCTTGGAGTTGCCTGGTGTAAAACCTGACTTGCTCTTTATCCTTTCGATCCTGGGTGATGTAGCTTTCCCAGCGGATCATGTATCGAGCAACATGCTCTTGGATTTCAGCAGGAACATCATCCTCGGCAGTGACTTTGCTCAATGTAGTAGCCATCTTCCAGAGAATGTGAGAAATGTGTGCAGCATCCCAAGGAGCATTTGCATTAGATTCTCCTTCATTGGAACTTTCTTCATCGGCACGAGGACCGGAAACAGCAGGTGCAACAGGGGCAGGAGCTGGTGCAGCTCGAGGAACTGGAGCAGCTTGAGCCTTCTGTCTTGCCTCTTTGGCTTTCTTTTCTGCTTCCTTGGTGGATTTGGCAGCAGCAATGGGTTTTGAGACCACTGCTTTATCCTTCGAGGCACTAGGGGCCTCAGCATTCTTCTTCGAAGCACTAGGGGCTATTACCTTTTCTTTCGTGACTGTGGGAGTCACAACTTTCTCGGTGACCGTTTCTTTCGGGTCACTAGGAATAGTGCCTGCAGAAATCTGTCGTCGATATTTCTCACTGACCAAGTGAAGAATGCCCAGTTGTTGAGCAACCAGAGCCTTTTTATGCTCAGGCTGACTGTGAAAGTTTAGGAGCTTAGACTTAATCAAGTCTTTCTCTTCTTGTTCCTTTTGCTTGGCCAGTCTTTCCTTTCGCTGAATAAGCGCTTCATCATCTTCACCAACTTGAGCTTGCTTTCCCTTCGATGGAGCCGAAGGTTTTGGTTGGCGAGCAGGAACAGGTGGAGCAGATGAAATAGGTGGATCTGTGACCAAGTTGGTCAAGTCAATATTTCCTCGAGGAGCCTGTGGAGATGGCTCCTGGATCCTTATGCCTCTACTGCTCGGCTTTTTCTTCAGAGGTAAGTCCTCGACATCAGCCTCTGTACCAGGGTCTTGATCATCTGAATTAGCTTCTCCTTCGGAGCTTGCATCTGGAGGTGAAACTATTACAACCTTTTTCTGTCTCTTGGCAGACTTCTTGCCACCCTTCGGTTTGGCGCTAGGGCCAACTTCTTCGGCAGCTTTAGCAGCTGCTTCTTTTCGAGCTTTAGCTTCTCTTCTCTTTTGTGCTCGAAGTTCACGTGCTTCAACGAGCTCTTTAAAATCATCAGGAGTTTTGAGGGAAGAAGGGTGAGCATCAGCAGGAGGAGGTGGTCGATTAAATTTCGTCCACTTTGGCCTTAGAGCTTTGACATCAACCCAAGGATTCTTCATAGCAAACAGCCTCTCCCAACGAGGAATAAGAGAATTGTATTCATACCAACGAAGAGCTTGAAGTCTCCGAATCTCTTGCAAACGATTCTCTCTTGTACGATCATCCTCAGATCCTGGCGGCGTTCTCAAATTCTTCTCGATGATTACTTCCTCAGACAAACCTTCAGAGTTATTGGTGATTCTTGTTCGGCCTCCCATACGCTTGGGAACTCTAATATTTCCTTCGTTACCAGACATTTTCCTGCGAAAAAGAAGGATACGAGGGAATATAGGAAAGTTGTGAACAAGTACCAACAATTTCGAGGAAAAACATTTTGAATGCAGCAATCTTATCGAGAGATTTGTCTTATCGCAAATTTTCATGAAAGTGCTAGGCTAGATTTTCATCGGGTGGAAATCTAACGAAGAACTTGTATGAATAAATCGCACAAGATTAAATCTATCGAAACGATACTGTAGGATTTGCCTAAGTGAGAGAATCCGAGGGATTTCTTACCAAGGACAGATGGGGAATCGACAGAAAAGCTAGAAACAGATTTCCCAAGTTTCAAAGATCCAAACGGATCAAACAGACCTAAGAGAAATCAAAAAAAAATCAACACAAAAGCTGGAAACGAAGAACAGAACGAGATGAATCGACTCCAGAGCCACACATACCCTAACTTGGTGATGTGAGGCGACTACGGCGACACGGATGATGATCTTCGTCGACGGGAATGCCTCCGGCAGCTTCCTTCCAGCAGTTAAGCGGCGAGGGAGTCGACGGCGACAAGACAGCACGGCGGCGCGCGAGAGAGATAGCTTCTGGAGGCGAAGAGACGAAGTCGAAGGAATAGCGATGTCTAAGCCGGTGGAGTGGATCAGTATTTATAAGGGAGGTTCTGACCGAGCTGTCAGATCTGATCCAACGGCGCAGATTTCGCGTCTCTCCGCATTCAACGGACGGATTATGTGGCGGTAATCGTGGGAAATCCCAACGAACCGAAAGAAAGTTGCTCCACGTCCGAGACCAAACTCATCGAACATCGAGTATAAAAGTAGATAAAACCTCGATAGATTTTCCTTCTGAATCAATGACATTCGAAGGGAATCTTGATCGAGTACAATATGTACATGTTCACGAGGGAGAAGCACAGAATAGGGTAGGGATAGAATAGAGGGAAAACAGGGTCCGATACTTAGTCAATCCGAGATAAAACAGCTATAAAAACTCGGAGTGATAAGTGTATAGGACAACACCAAACGAACAAAATAAACGAAAAAGAATAACGACAGAAAATTAACGAAAGTAAACTACAATAATAAGGTATTATACATAGTACCGATAGTTATGATCTTACTGCACATTGCGTGAGTCCAAGATGTTCAACTCACACCTCAGTGTACAGAACCTCTTTTCATCCAAGGGCTTCGTAAAGATATCAGCCAATTGATCTTCGGTGCGAACATGACTGATAACAATATCTTCTCGCTGAACATGATCTCGAAGAAAATGATTACGAATATCAATATGCTTCGTTCGAGAGTGTTGCACTGGATTATGAGCAATTTTGATTGCACTCTCGTTATCACAAAGCAATGGGATTTTCTTCACAAGAATACCATAATCTTTCAGCGTTTGCTTGAGCCACAGAATCTGAGTACAGCATGAACCGGCAGCAATATACTCGGCTTCAGCCGTAGAGATAGATACACAATTCTGTTTCTTCGAGGCCCAACAGACAAGAGATCTACCGAGAAAATGACATGTGCCTGAGGTAGATTTCCTGTCGACTCGATCACCAGCCCAGTCAGAATCTGAATAACCAACGAGATCAAACTGGGCACCCTTGGGATACCAAAGACCCAAGGTTGGTGTGTGTGCCAGATATCGAAGGATTCGCTTGACAGCAATATGATGAGATTCCTTCGGATTTGCCTGAAAACGAGCACACATACATACTGATAGCATAATGTCAGGTCTAGATGCACAAAGGTAAAGAAGCGAACCGATCATTGAGCGATATTTCTTCTGATCGAAAGGTTTGCCCTTCTCATCTGCATCTAGATGAACATTCGTAGGCATTGGAGTCTTGATAGTTTTGCAACTGACAAGATCAAACTTCTTCAGGCAATCTCTGAGATACTTCTCTTGTGAAATGAAAGTACCATTTTTCTGTTGACGGATTTGAAGCCCGAGAAAGAACTTCAATTCACCCATCATAGACATTTCATATTTCTTCGACATCATACGAGCAAATTCTTCGCTAATATCAGGGTTAGTACAGCCAAAAATAATGTCATCGACATAAATTTGACACACAAAAAGATCATTTTTGTATGCACGAGTAAAAAGAGTCGGATCAGTTGTTCCTGGTTTGAAGCCCTTCTTAAGAAGAAAATCCTTCAGCGTTTCATACCAAGCACGAGGTGCTTGCTTTAACCCATATAGGGCCTTGTGTAATCTGTACACCTTGTCAGGATTCTTCGGGTCTTCAAAACCTGGTGGCTGCATAACATACACTTCTTCTTCGATCTCACCGTTAAGAAATGCACTTTTGACATCCATTTGATATAGCAATATACCATTGTAATTAGCAAAAGCAAGCATGACTCGAATGGATTCAAGACGAGCAACTGGGGCATAAGTCTCACCAAATCAATACCTTCGATTTGGGTATAGCCTTGTGCAACCAGTCGAGCTTTATTCCTTACCACTACGCCATCTTCATCTTGCTTGTTGCGAAAAATCCACTTCGTACCAATGATATTATGCTTCGTGGAATCAGGTCTATCGACAAGGGACCAGACTTTATTTCTCTCGAACTGGTTAAGTTCTTCGAGCATGGCAGTCATCCAGTCTGAGTCCTTCATGGCTTCATCGAATTTTGATGGTTCTAGCATGGATACAAACGAGAAATTTCCACAGAAGTTAGCTAATCGAGTACGAGAACGAGTGGTGGGACGACCTGGTAAACGAATCTCTTCGAGAATTGAGTCGACATTCACTCTTCTTCGAACACGAGGAAAGGATTCTTCATCTTGTGGATCAGGTTGTCCTTCGAGATCAACATATTCTTCGTTTATGCGCTCTCCTTCGACCTGTGCATCAATTTCTTCAGGATGTTGATCTCCAGCGCCCCGGGCTATGTGTGGGAACATTGGACCATCATCATCCCTGTTGACTTGTTGAGCATTTCCTTCGACAGGTCGAATATCTCCAATAGCCATGTACCTGATAACTTCATCCAAAGGAGGTTCATCCAGGTTAAGTGGTAATTGCTCCTTTTGAGAGCCGTTAGTTTCATCAAATCGAACATTTACAGTTTCTACAACTTTTCCAAGATGTGAGTTGTAAACTCTGTAAGTGTGAGAATTTGAACCATAACCTAGGAGAAAACCTTCGTGAGCCTTTGGGGCAAACTTGGAGCTGTGATTCATGTCTCTGATATAACATGGAGCACCAAAAACCCTGAGATAAGACACATTTGGCTTTTTACCAGTGATGAGTTCATGTGAAGTTTTCTTCAGAAACTTATGCAGATAAACCTTGTTGATGATATGACATGCAGTGTTGATAGCTTCTGCCCAGAACCTGGTAGGGGTCTTGTATTCAGCAAGCATTGTTCTGGCCATTTCAATAAGTGTTCGATTCTTTCTTTCGACCACACCATTTTGTTGCGGTGTATAAGCAGCCGAGAATTCATGAGTAAAGCCATATTCATCAAGAAGATCTTCGATATGAGTATTTTTGAATTCAGTACCATTATCACTTCTGATATGCTTGAGAGATAATTCATATTCAGTTTGAGCTCTCTTTGCGAAAGTTTTGAAGATTTCAACAACCTTGCTCTTGTCATCTAGAAAGAAAACCCAAGTATATCGAGAGAAATCATCAACAATAACCAGACCATACTTGTTTCCTCCAAGACTAGCATAATTTTGAGGACCGAATAAATCCATATGAAGTAATTCAAGAGGACGAGTAGTAGTCATGATGGTTTTTGCAGAGTGATGTTTCTTGGCAATCTTTCCTGCTTCACAGGCACTGCATAGACGATCTTTATCGAATTTTACATTATCAATTCCAACGATGTTCTTCTTCGAGATAAGAGTTTGAAGATTTTTCATCCCTGCATGACCAAGTCTTCGGTCCCATAACCAACCAGAAGTGGCTTTGGCCATTAAACATGTGGATACAGCAGGTCCCGAAGAAAAATCAACGACGTAAAGATCACCCTTGCGATATCCTTCGAACACGAAGGAATAATCATCCTGTGAAAAGACAACACAACGAGACGCAGAAAACAGTACAAGCATACCCATATCACAAAGTTTCGATATAGACATAAGATTATATCCTAGAGATTGTACAAGCAAACCCTTATCAATGTGCTTGTCTTTTGATATAGCAACTTTACCCAAACCAAGTACTTTCCCTTTGTTGTTGTCACCGAAGGTAATATATTTCTGTGAAGATTCAGACAGTTTTTCTTCGGTGAACAAATCTTTGTCTCCGGTCATATGATTTGTACATCCACTATCCATGACCCATTCGGATCCACCGGAGACATAGCCCTGCAGAAGAATTAGTTCTTCTTAACCACCCACAAGCGAGCAGGTGACTTAGAAGGCATGGAAGAGCTAGATGGATCAGCAATATTATATCGAACAGGATTGCATTGTCGATCAGGACCATCAAGCACACCATAAATATAATTCCTCGACAAGGGGTTAGAGTAACGATGGGTAATGGCAATTTTGGTGCTATTGTCACGATGGCGATAAACATTTCTATCTATTTTATAATAATCCTTCTGGGGAACATTTGAAGCAGGCACCAAGGGTTCATTTCTATCCTCGAGAGAATAGTAGTGATTCGGTGGTACCGAGGATTTTCCCTGCATAGAATGGTTAGGGGGTAGTTTTTCTACGAGAGATTTGCGAACCCAAATCTGTCGCTTATAAAAGCCATTCTTTGGAGGAGTACCAACGAACTCAGCCGACACCTTTCCTTCCTGATCTTTGACAAGCTTGTAGTCAGAATCAAGTGATTCATCAACAATAGCTTTGTCAATTTTGCAACTGAAACCTGAAAGGTTAGAAATATCAATGGGCTTTTCTTTCGCAAGAACCCAGACAGTTTTAGGATACTGCTCGGGTTCCCAGTAGGTTCCATCAGGATTGATTTTCCTTTCGAAGCCAACTCCTTCGTTACGAGGATTCCTGTGAAGAAGTGCCTTTCGAAGGATATCACATAAGTACTGGTGTCCCTGCACACTTTTGAACATGCCTGTTTCAAATAAGTTCTTCAACCTGAGGAGTTCCTCGGTAATGTTTTCCTCGTTCGAGGGGTTAGTATCATCGATAACAATAGGTTGCTTTCCTTTCGATCTCTCAGAAATAGACTCAATTTTACTTCGTTCCAAACAGGTTAAGCAAGGTGAAGTAGATTCATTTTTAGTTTCTGAGCCTTGTTGAGCCATGAGCGTGAGATTGACACTTTCCAACTCTTCATTAGCCTCTCTCAGTTTCTCGAGAGCCATTTTCCCTTGAAGTATTTCATAGGTTAGCTTCTCGTAGTCCACTGAGAGAAGTTCATGACGAGAGGAAAGTTCATCATACTTTTCCTTCAGAGCAACATGCTCGTTAGTCAAAGTTTGACCCTTCTCAATCTCATCGATCAACAGAGTCTCAGTTTTTTGAATAGTTTCACTTAGAGAATCTAGCTCATCTTGTTGGATAGAAGCAATTTTAGCAAGTTTAGCATAGCTTATCCTAGAGTCACTTTCATAAGCAGATCCATCAGAAGTATCGTAGGATTTCTTAGATGAGGATACCTTAGCCTTGGCCATGAAGCAGTAAGCTGGAGATTCATCTTCACTGCTCTGGTTGGAGAAGAATGAACTTGAATTCTTGTTCGAGGCGAATGCTATCCCAGCAACACCATCAGATTCAGAACCAGAACCAGAACCTGATCTTGACTTTGATCCTGCTTCAGAACCGGATGCTTCTTCTTCAGAGTTCATCTCTTTACCCAGATAGGCTTTGGCTCGGTGCGAATTCTTTCGACGAGAGGAATGATATTTTGATGAAGAACCCTCTCGATGCTTGTGATACTTCTTTTTCTTTTCATCATCAGAACCATCTTTCTTGTCTTTTCTGGACCTTGAATCATATCTCTTCGAATCGTGATTTTTGCTCGATCTGTAAGACTTGCTCGAAGAGCTGCTGTGAGAGTGCTTTGATTTATGTTCAATTTCCCAGAGAGGACAATCAGCGATGAAGTGACCTGGCTTCTTGCACTTGTAACAACAGTTATCTTTCGCTGAAGAGTTTCTGGATGATGATCGATGTTGAGATGAATTATTTGAATGTCTTGAAGAAAAGTTTTTCTTCGGTGAAGAGGAGTTCCTTCTCTGAAAGCGATTGAATCTTCTCATTATTAGTGCCAGATCTTTTCCAATGTTCTCGGGGTCATCTGAGGCACAACCCGATTCAGAACTAGCTTCAGGAGAGGGGTGATGTGAAGCTCTGGCTTTCAGTGCATGAGATTTTCTTCGACTCCCATTGACGTCACGTTTCTCATCTTCTTCCATCTCGAAAGTATTAAGCCTTTCAAGAATATCAGCGGCAACCATATCCTTGAAATCAGTTCTTTCCTTAATCATCAGCACAATGTGATCGAAGGAATCATCAAGAGAACGGAGCAAGGTTCTGACAATAATCCGATTGGTAATATCATCTGCACCGAGGGAAATCAGTTCATTTGACAGCGCAGTGAGTCTGCTGTATATGGAACAAACTTTTTCTCCCTCGTGCCTCTTGAACCGATAGAACTTGCTTCGAAGGGTGTCAATTCGAGCATCTTTCTGAGTAGAGACACCTTCACCAATCTTCTCGAGATAATCCCAAACACCTTTGGCCGAAGGAATATTCTTGACCTCATGATATTTTTCAGGAATCAGATGATTTGTGATGAATACGCAGACTTCAGCATCAAGGGACAACTTCTTAGCCTCTTCAGGAGTGATGGCATCAGTGTCCTCGACAGTTACACCATTCTTGACAACTTCCCAAGCGGCAGAGTTGATAGCCATGATATTCCTCTTCATTTTGTCCTTCCAATAGGGATAGTCCTTCCCATTGAAAATAGGGATTGGTTCCCCTGAGCGAACAGCTGCAAACGACATTCTTGACAACACTCCAGGTTGTTAGACCAAAATACGCAGAGCGTAGGGAGTGCCTAGCTCTGATACCAATTGAAAGCTCAAGAATGATCAGAGGGGGAGGGGGTGAATGATCACTTCTAAAAATTCTAAGGAACTTAGAAGGAAATCATGTAAACATCGTAGGACTAAAGACATCTCGAAGGAAATACAGTATCGAAAGTAATGCAAGGCTCGAAAGGATTTGGAGCGAAGGAAAACATCGAAGACAAACAGGCTACGAGAAAATACTTGAAGTAAATGCTAGAAGGAAAACGAGCCTGACACAGCGATGTTTGGTAAACCAGTTCACACTCTGCAAAGTGCTACGTCTGGTTGGAGGGACTGGTGATTGAACACCTGGAGCAAAACTCTCTCCGTCCTATTCTCCACTGCAACAAACTCCTCGAGCTTGTCCAGTTTTCACTCGTGGTAGATGATTCAGGACATCTCCGAGACCTTTACAAACTTCCTTCAGCAGTGACAATTTCTCTTCGACTGCTTGACAGGCGACGCCTAACCGTCTAGGAGACTTGCAGTTCTCCAAGATAAAAAGATCGGCTAATCTCGACCTAAGTCATAGTGAATTGCTCAACTCAGTTCAGACTTGGGATTTTGGTTTTCTCTCGATGAATCTCTCTTGGGATGCTCTCAGACTTCTGTCTTAGAATCTTCAGTGGAGCAGCCGACCCGAATTGGCGGGTGGGTGCGGGGTATTTATAGTTGGCGATCCCGGTGGGTAAAATGACTGAAGTGACCCGATGCAACCGCTTGACGCGTGTCCACAACGGTCGGATTCCAATCACTGCGCAACTTTACTTGAGGAACAAGTAAGCTGACTCACCGAACGAGTTCTCTCTCGAAGGCACGAAGTGCAATGACTTTGCCTTCGAGCTATTCGCTCGACTCGGTGAGATTTCTCTCGGTAGGCTTTTGTGGGTTTTGGTTGAGCAGAGCAGATTCACTTCGACAAAGATCTCAACTAGCAAACCCCTCTTGATAGTACGGTTTTTCCTACGACTCAAGAAATAAAGAGAAACTAGCAAAAGAGACTAAGTCTTCGATCAGCTTCAGCTTTCTCCTCGTTGCGCTTTTGCTCGAGAGAAACATCTTCTTCGACGACATTTTTAGGGGTCGTCTTCCTTCAAAGGCTTCGGTAGATGACTGCAGACTCACTGCAGTGAGTTGTCCTTCGACCTTCTACATGCAAACTCCATTCGTTCGGAACCTAAGTATCTGTTTATGCTCGAAAACAATATTAGTTCCACTTCTGCTTTGTCTAACAATGTCCAAAACCTTCGGGGGCAAAACTTGCTCTTACAATCTCCCCCTTTTTGGACGATTGTTGACAAAACAGGCATCGATAAATAATTTGAAAAAGTTTGAGTTTTCGATGATAAACCAGTGCTAAGGATTGATGAAGAACTCCCCCTTGATGTATGCACGTAAGATAAGGATTTCCTGTGAAGTGCATATTTGACAAGTAGTGTCGAGGGAAAAACATCAATAGTCTTAGCGAGAGAAATTGCATTCCAGATAGTATCCAATGAGAAGTATGCAATCTCCTCGAATGACCTGTGAACTTATATGAAAGATAACTTCCTGCAAAAATGGTTAAGAATAGCAGGCAGTAGATAGATATCTTACGAAGAAGAGTAGCAGTTCACAGTCCTACTTCGAGTTAGTTACAACCAGATCGAATATGAATCGAAAGTTTGTTGAAACTACTCAGAAACCTCAAAAACAAGAGTTTATCGAATGGAATGCGAAACCCTTAACCCCGTAGGCAAACTAATTTCTTCGATGCCACTACATCTCCCCCTTTTTGTCACAACGTACAAAAAGATCGAGAGAATAGGGTCGAAAGAAATCCCTACTCGCGACGCTGGCTCCGGCGACGACGAGAAGATTCGGCGAGCGTTGGAGCACGACGAATGGGACGAGCGCCTGGAGGTGTAATCTTCGTGCGGAAAGAATGTTGATCTCCTGAAGATTCCAGTTGCGATTCCGGCGGGGTCCTGGGGCTTCGAGGAAGTGGCGAGTGAGCTCTGGGTTGACGTTGAGTAGGAGCTTCTTCTTCTTGCTCGGAGTCAGAGGATAAATTGTCCAAAGTGATATGATAATAATCATCGACACTTAGCACATCTCTGTTCTTCGGTAGGCGAGGGATACTGGGATCCGGTCGATCTACTCGATCATCATTGGTCCAATTCCTGTTCAGATGGGGAGGATATTCTTCGAACCCGCAACGTTGAAGTTGACCGAGGGAATTGAACTTCCGAAGACCTTTCCAATCACGGCGAAGGCATTCACGCAGCATCTGATTGTTGTTCATGGTAATGTTACGCAAGTGGTTGATCTCATCCATCAAAGCTTGCTTCTGAATAAAATCTTGATCAATGTGATGTTGAAGCATTTGCTGGGACCGAAGAGAAACTTCCATATGATGCACTGGCTTGATAAACTTCGAGCGAATATTGCGCTCAGTTAAGTGGGCGCGGATGCCAGTGTGCTCAGCAAAAGGGTCGTTGGGTCGAGCAACAACCTGCAATACTTCACGAACTGGAGGAGTGAAAATCTTCGGGTAAATTGACACGGGGAAAGGCACGTCCCGAGAGTAATTGCAGATTGCCATCAGCCAAGGTGCATATGGCTTGTGGGAATTGTGGTCATCAGCACAAGACACCAAGGTTCTGAGGAAGTAGTCTTCAAAATCGAAGGGATGACCGTGGACTAATTTCAACAGAGCAAGTTGCACATCATTTGGAATTGGAAAATTGTCGTGCACATCAAGCATTGGCATCAAAGTCTTCGAGAGAATATAAAACCATGCCTTTGCTTCAAATACCAAGTGTCTTGGCTTCGGCTCAGTGGGGTAGTGATCTCCTACGACTTCTGGATCCATGAGCGTAGAGAATTCAGCAGGAGTTGCAGCAGGTAAGTCATGAAGTTTGTGAGGTAATCCTTCGAACCGAGGTAAATTTATGATAGCCAGAAATTGGTCGACAGTCATGTGAAAAACTTGGCCTTGAATCATATAGTCAAATTTCCATGTCTTCGAGTTCTCAGGATCTCCAGAGACATAAAGTGTTGCATAAAACTGTTTGATAAGCTCGGGATTGTAACCACAATCGAGAGCAAACATCTTGTGAGCATGCAGGCTATCAATTGTCTCGGCAATGTTCTCAAAACAAGTAGTGGAGTACACCGAAGGCATATCAAGATATTGATGCTGGAAAACTCTTGCCTTGTTGTACAACACACGAGTATAGTAGATGGCTTGCTCTTGGGTCCAAAACCGAAGAGAATAAGCACTTCTGGGCTTCTCGTAGGGATTGGTACCGAAGAAAAATGGCTTGTGTTCGCGCCTTTTGAAGATGGGACCTCCTCGAGGAACATCTGAGCGGAACAAAGGCAGCATTTCTCTCGGATGAGCAGAGTGAAGCAGCTCATCAATGGGAAAAACCTCAGCAGCATTATCTGGCATCTGGAACTCTGGTTCAGCAGGTCGAGAGATAGATGATGGAATGTTTACGATATCCTGAGCCGGAATGACTGCAGGAGCATTCTCCTCGGCCTGAGTTACGACGGCATCTCCTTCGTCGGTTTGAGCATTTTGTGCGGGGGCAAAACTTTCTCTTACAATCATGCATGTCTTAGTATGGGTTTTTGAGACCTTAGTTGTGATCTGGCTGGCGGTCTTTTATACACCAAGTGGCCCTTAGATGTGCGCAGCTTGGGGCATCGCGATGCGATTGCTCGTGACTCCGTCATGTGCACACTTTGATGTATGATCGAGCCCGTCCTAGACCCCGACTAAGTGACCGGCTCGAGTAAGTCTATGTTAGGGTTATAATACAATCGATAGTATGGTTGAGGCGACTTGTCTATGAGTATGGGAGTTCACCATCCATATCATTTAGACTTTTGTGCGGACGATGAGGACCCATCTCAGTTGATCATTCGGTCTGGATGGGATGCCCCTCGCGTTTGATGCTTTCCGAGAACGTTATGTGAGTGTCCTTGTCTGCTTAGACAAGTTGGTATGGTTCTCGGCTCTCCATATGATTGTGTTTTAGCGAGTCTTGCATACGCTAACCCCGGGTCCCGACAATATGCATGTACTTATGATGTAGAGACCATCTTGTAGAGACATAGTGCTATGTTTACAATGCGTTCCCATTCGTTCATGCTTTCTTTGTGGCTAATCTCAAATGGCTAGAGTGCATAATGTGTTTTTGAAATGATTTTCATGCATTGTATTCTTCATGGTTTGGAATATTGAAGTGGTATTTCCCTTTGGAGAATTCTTGGATTGACTTGGCACATGTTCACACATGTTTATGACTAAAAAGTCTATCATGGCTGGATGATCTTTTTATTTCGTAATAGTTATATCATTTTCATGCCCGATTCAATGTTGCTTTGTCGCTCTGCATGATTATGACTTTTATTGCTCTCTAGTTGGTCGCTTCCCAGTTTTTGTTAGCCTTCGCTTGCACTAAGCGGAATTCTGCTTGTGCATCCAAACTCCTTTTGAAACCAGTTATTCCACATGAGTACACCATACCTTCCTATATATGGTATTTAACTGCCATCCCTAACGAAGACTTTCTTGTACCATCTCAAAATTTATTCAAAAGCTTCCTTTTTGTAACCGTACAAGCTCGTGGTGCGGTGAGGGAAATCAGTATCTTCCATGCCAAAAATGCTTTACTCCTTGACAAAGTTTTAACTAGTCAAATTTATAAGGTAGAGGCTGGTCTGAAGAATGCCCAGTTGTCACTTGTTTCACATTTTATAAAATTACACTTCCCCCATTCTTGATGATGGAATGAAATGGACCAAACGTTGCTACTGATAGATGGAACGAGAAAATTCCTTCCATACTTGAGGCAAAATAAAAGGCACCATAGACCGTCAAAGGATATATGGATAGGGGAACATAAGTGTAAGAAAAAAAGCAAGGGAACCACCATTAATGTGGTTGGTATGGGAGATATTGAGAGACCTTTACTGTCTACAGTTGAGTGGAAAGTTGCACCTCCCCAAAAGAATTTTATCTCCTTTTTCAAAAACCACGAGCTCTGGTACATGTTTAGTCTTTGCTTCCAGCCAAGGGTTTTCAACCTTTCCATCAAAATCCATGGTTCGAGTCTCCCTTTATTTCTTCAAAACATCAACTATTGAGAGAATAATTGTAATTCTTAATGTAACATGCATTGTCCCAACTTACCACATTGTCTTCTGCATGATTGTGATATTGGTTGTTCTGAAATTCTTATTTCTAGTCTCCTTTAAATCTCCAGAGGAGTTTCTGCATTTATGTTTTTCTCCACTCATGGAGGCTAGCGAGATACCACTCTACTATGTTCAAGCTATGAACATTGTGATATTTTCTTCATTTTTAGTAGCATATTATTTACTCTTGGTTGTTTGTGATTGATCATTTGAAAGAAGGATTTCTTCGTGCATTGTCTTCATAGCATTGTTTTAATACTTTCTAAACTCTTTTCATAGTACATGCTTATATACATCTAATGAAGCAAAAGAGTTTGTCAAAGTTTTCTTTGTCGCGTCCAGTTCGCTGAACTTAATTGCTTGAGGAAAAGCAATATTGTAAGGCCCGATATGCGGTATTGTTCCAGATCTAGATGTTTCCATCCAGATCCGGGGACGAAGCACATAGTGGTCCCACCGCGACATATGACAATGCCATATGCCCGGATTTCCAACATGATATCACAACATTACAGCTACATGGATACAACATCTCATACAATCGGCATACAACTGCCTTAATACATTACATCAGTGGAAGATACATGTCTGAGTACAGACTACAATCAAATGCCTATTGGCAAAGGTAAAACACACCATTCCCGTGACCACACGGGTCCAGGCTCTCCGCCGGGATCCACCAGCTAGTTGTCGTTGAGTCTCCACGAAGGCGTCCAGAAGAAGAGTCGAGGTAGTAATCAACTGCAGCGGCTGATCAGGCAAAACATAAAAGGGAAAAGAAAAGCAAGGGGTGAGAATATATCAAAAGTCTTGTAACTAACTTCTCACGGGTAAGATGGGGGTAGTGGTGAGGTTACAGTCGCACTAGCAATATATGAGTGGCTAACGGTCTAATTTAGAGTAAGATGAGAACCAAGGATTCGATGAGGAATCGCCTCCAAGAAGTCTTGCTATCAACTACTTATGCAAGCATAACACCTATCATATCCTTGTCCTCCTCTTCGCATCCCGATGAAGAAGAAGCAGTCAAGGCACACACACGTTGATCAAGTTATTAAGATTATCTCAGTTGTTGTTGTCTATGAACAAGGAGTAGGTCTCAAGTCGTCCATAACCGTGGTGACGAGGGGGTGACCCCATGACTCATGCATGTAAGGCTACCTGGTGCGTATGAAGACAGAAGGCCCGCTGGGAAGCTACGACAAGCCCACGATTGTCCCAACCAGGCACCGACGTAGGAGTCCGCGACTGACATGGAAGGTGCAACTTGGCGTACAAGGCAAAGACTAGAACTAGGAAACCATCTCTGTAACCTAGTACGGACTCCCCGAGACCTAGCCTAATATATAAAGGCTGGGAGGGGAGACGCTCAGGACAACTCAATAAGCATCTAACCCTGCGAGAACTCACCTTTGCCTCCACTGTAATCGCCCCCTCAAGCAATAATATCGAGCAGGAAGTGCTTCTCCTGTTAGCCTACGAGTATCGTCCAACCTGTGCCATCTCTATGACTAACCCAGGGTCCCTGACCATGGGATTTTACGGGGTTGATCCCCGTCAATTTGTGCCGTCTGTGGGAACTACACAGGTTGGAATCGCGATCTCGGCGGTCCCACCTTCAGCAGATCAAGACTCGAGGACTAGAACCAGATCTAGCCCGCTCGAGGAACTCAAGATCACCACAAGCATCTCCATCATCTCGTCAAGATCATCTAGCCTGCAGCCGAGCCAAGTCCAGCACCTCAACGACTGTCAGATCCATCGCCAACAGAAAAGAACTCGACGATCCAGAAGACAAGCACGAGGACTCTACTCAGGAACCCCACTCGAAGAGTCGCGGCGCGTGGCAGAAGACCCGCCCATCAGTCGATGACCCGCCGCCGCCCGGACTCCCACCACACGCCAAGACAGCGACTCCGAAACAGCTCGACGCAATATACACCTTTCTTCTTGGTATACGGGGCAGAAGAAGTGCTGCCGCACGACTTAAAATTCGGAGCCCCTAGAATCTCAGGGTACGAAGAGGAAGAGGCAGAAGAAGCACTGCAGTACGACAAAGACATAGCAGATGAAGCTCGGGACACAGCTATCGCAAGATATGAAGGATACCAGGACAAACTACGCACATATCAAAGCAGTCTCCTGCGGATCAGAACGTTCAACAAAGGAGACCTTGTGCTACAGCTAATACAGGAAAAATTGCACAAACTTGCCCCGCAATGGGAAGGGCGGTTCATCATCTCGGAAGTCGTAGGAGGAGGAGCATACAGATTGAATAATCTGAAGACCAATGAGGACGTGGGAAATCCATGGAACGTAGGGAACCTACGCCGGTTCTACCCATAGTCCTCTAGACACTATGAAGACATCGGCAGCAGAACCGATCGGCAACCCATGTAAGATTCGAAGGAATAAAACAATGTTGCCCAAAGCATCTTAATCAAAATAACTCGGGGGCTCGAGTCGAAACTCCCCCCGAGAGACGCTATCTTCGCTAAACGCGACCTTTACTTAAAAGCACTCGAGGGCTCGAGTGGAAACTCCCCCCGAGAAATGCTATCTTCGCTAAACGCGGCCTTTACTTAAAAGTAATCGGGGGCTCTAGTCGAAACTCCCCCCGAGAGACGCTATCTTCGCTAAACGCGACTTTTACTCAAAAAGCACTCGGGGGCTAGAGCCTAAAAACTCCACCGAGAGACGATATCTTCGCTAAAACGCCACTTTCAACCCAAAATCACTCGGGGGCTCGAGAAATAAACTCCCCCCGAGAGACGCTATCCTCGCCAAATAACGCGACCTTATCTACAAACATAGGGAGGAAATAACGCAAGACTCTCGCCAAAAAACAAAGCAAGTCGCATCAAAAAGCGCATGGTTCTTTAGTCTTCACCTGATCGCAAGCGATCACCTAAAGACTTGGGGGCTACTCCCATCGGGAGCGCTGAGGCGCACCCAATCCATAGTTGGAAAAATTCAAAAAACAGCTACAAACCAGTAAGACAAAAATTCATAAAGCTTGCGTTCGATTCTACAAATCAAACGCAGCCTCGGGGGCTACTCCCATCGGGAGCGCTGGCGCACACCCGAGAAGACATTTTCATTACAAAAGGAGTCGAAGACATCTTCATTACAAAGGAGTCGAAGACATTCATCTCATTACAAAAGGAGTCGAAGACATCTTCATTACAAAGGAGTCGAAGACATTCATCTCATTACAAAGATTCGAAGGCAATCTCATTACAAAGGAGTCGAAGACATTCATTTTCATTACAAAGAAGTCGAAACGACAGTTGCCGCTACAGAAAGACCCGCAGAACTGCAAGATGGGCTATGCTCAACTTCTACATGTGTGCTCATGCTGAGATAATTGGCACTTTCGTGCCACAACCCGACGGGCATCACCACAGACAAAGTAGCAACTCAGCCGGTGAAGAAGAAGCTTGATGTCCTCCAGTTCTACAAGGTCGCCGTCCTCCAGTTCTACAACGTGCCTCGCCTACTGACGCAGCCGCTTGACGACTGGTTTGACGTCCAGTTCTTCCATAGAACTAGAAGAGCAAACACCATCGCCTGAGGGATCAGCCGAAGAAGAAGACACGGGAGAAGCAGGCGAACCACAACTCGAGCCATCGGAATCGTCGCTTCTTGTTTCCTCATGGTATGGATCCATACGGTTGCCACCAGCATCAAATGCGCGGATAATAACAGTATCTTCGTCGTCGAAACGACAACAAAGGCTATCCCCGCCACGCAGATTCAACTGACGAGAAAACGCCCTCCAACCAGACCCAAGGAAAATCAAGGAAGAACTATCAACCTCCATCTCCACCCAAGAAGAAGAATGAGCACCTCCATGAAGACGGAACCAGAAGCCCCTCAAGTTACGCTCAGAAGCAATGGTGGCAAACGAAAAGGGAAGAGGAATCCGGGCAGCATTCTGGCCAAGAACACGCAAAAGAAAATCATAGCGCCAAAAACCCTCTTCTATGGAGGAAGAAGAAGAAGGCACTGACGCGGTACCATGACTTCCACCCCGTGAAGAACGAGGTGTGCGGCCACCACGACTACGGCAGCCACGGCCTCTCCCAGCCACGCCACTACCACGCTTGGGCGCCATATGAAGAAGAAGAAGAGAAAGACGCAAATAATGGATGCCAGGGACGGGCAACCATAGGAAGTATTTATAGCGCAATCCAAGGGCAAACCAGGAAAAGCACGCGGAAGCTCAGGCGGCGTCATCATTGCATCAAAGACCGCTGGGTCGGGCGTTACGAACTCCAAGGCAAAGATGCATTCACACGGTCAGCATTACTTACAGGACGAATCAAATCTCGCATGTTTCCCATACAAGCCTCGGAAACCCAACAGGCAACAGGCTGCACGACGTCCAAACCATCATCATGATGGTCCAGAAGACGTCATTGATCAAAAAAATCAATCATCATCATAGGTCATCAAGCAGCAGGACAATGCATGTCAGCACGGCATCTAAATAGGGACGGATCAAGATAAAAACAGTTGGCCAAAAACCAAAAGATTCCAAAAGCCAGCTATACGTCCAAATTTTGTGACTCTACAAAATTCTTACTCCCATCGGGAGTACCTTTATTCGAGTTCGGGTGCTCCCTCACACAGAAGGAAAAATGTGCTCGAGTGATCACTCGCACCAGCAGAAAAAACATACTCTCAGAGTTCGGGTGGTCCCTCACCTCGAAAGCAGTAAAGCATTCAAGTGACTACTCGCACAAAGAGACTCAGCAATTCAACACACATGATTTACTCGCGCACTCGACGACATTCCGAGTGGGTGCTTTCTTATTCTCCTCGCCTGAGTTCATTACAAAACTCCGCGAGTGACTGCTAAAATAGCTCACTTGATTGTTTATTCCAAGTGGGTGCATCGCTAATCAGGCTCCGTGCCTCTACAAAAACAATTATACTTGGGCTACGACACACTGTACCCAGATGCCACGCAAGCTTAGCGTGTAGGTAAGACCCCGCTACGCAGAATGGTCGGGCCGGGACTTGGCGCAGAGCGATTTCACTCCCGACCTTTTCCATGCGCTCACATGATAGAAAGAGCTGAGCGGACGCGCTCAGGCTATGTGCTTAGACTGGCAGCAATTGATCCTATAAGACCTGCAGCGGCATGACTTTGCTTGACACCGGTCGTTCCAAGTTCATGTCGAGGGACGTGAGGTTGATTGGGCTACTGTGGTATTTATCACTAGCACGATTCACCAAGGCTCGACCAGTCGACTCCTTGGGCCCTTTCAGCTTAGCAATCCCTTGAAACAGATATTGTCATGGCTCAAAACTGCCAGCGACCCGTGGCGATACCATGCATGCAAACAATAAAAGCGCAGATGAATTCGAGTCCCTGTGCGACTCTTCGAGTCCCCCAGGCACTCGGGGGCTACTGACGAGGGGGTGACGCCACGACTCCTGCATGTAAGGCTACCTGGTGTGTATGAAGACAGAAGGCCCGCTGGGAAGCTACGACAAGCCCACGATTGGCCCAACTAGGCACCGACGGAGGAGTCCGCGACTGACATGGAAGGTGCAACTTGGCGTACAAGGCAAAGACTAGAACTAGGAAACCATCTTTGTAACGTAGTACGGACTCCCCGAGACCTAGCCTAATATATAAAGGCTGGGAGGGGAGACGCTCAGGACAACTCAATATGCATCTAGCCTTGCGAGAACTCGCCTTGGCCTCCACTGTAATCGCCCCCTCAAGGAATAATATCGAGCAAGAAGTGCTTCTCCTGTTAGACGACGAGTATCGTCCTACCTGTGCCATCTCTATGACTAAACCAGGGTCCCTTACCATGGGATTTGCCGGGGTTGATCCCCGTCACGTGGACACAGCTTCTCGAAAATATTTAACCCTGCAGGGGTGTACCAACTGCCCATTACAAGGCTCCACACGCATGCCCATTTCTCTCAGTTTCTACCCATCACAGGCAGCTATTTTATGATTTAGTCCCGAGAGATCCGAAACGACAGGTCCCTCTAGCTAACAACGAACAAATCTGGGTGGCCCCCGGGGAGTCGACATCCAATACAAAAGTCGGCCGCGCCCTCGGATCGGCCTCTTCCGTATCAACAGGGTTTGGGTTGACGGGACACCTCACGTGAGGTCCCGGGCTCTCGCCGGTCAAAGGTGGACCAACAGGGAAACCATGTCCCCACTGGTCCGGGTTGTTTTTAAAGAATATCTGCCTGGAGCGACCCATCAGACACACACACGGTTTTCAAATGGTAAATCATCTTGGGCCACCACTAGAAATGTTTGAAGCTAGGTAGGTAAGAAGAGGGGACCACATAGCATCCCGCACACGGTTAGGCATGCTCAGTCTTAAAACGAATACCCGGAACTCGGATCCTAGGTGACTCGAATGGAACAAAGCGTCGGGGCGGGATAGCCTAGACCTTCCATCCTTCATCGAGTATAGTCAACATTATAATAATCATATCATCAACAACTATAATATAATAATGTGATAGCCCCATCCAAGGAGTAACAAGATACAGTTGATAACATCCTAGCATGCATGCTAAGCAGTGGCTGAGCAGCGAGCAAAAGTAACATAGCCGAACAAGGTTTGCTGGGATGTGGAGGGACATGGTTGTTTGGGTTTATTTGAGAGGCATGAATATGAGGTGGTAGGATCAAGAAATCGTTCTATCCTACACCTAGGCGCGAGTGAGCTGAAAGTTATAAGCATGATATATGCTCCCCCTTACCTGATGAGAAGACGAAACCGAAGGTGAATTCGATCGCAAGCTCGCATCGTCTGCGAGAGGTACCCGCGTAAGCACACAAAAAGTAAACACTGGAAAAGGCAATCGACAAGCAAGCATCTATTACTACGAATCAATAACGAGCAAGAATCAACAAGAAGGCAACACGAGACAACGCACTACGACATGGCATCTATCGTCCAGAGGGGTTACTAGAAGGTTAAGTGGAGTACTCGTCACACACGACGATACCGCACATTTAGAATGGTTCAAGTTGTTTAGCTACACAAGGTGACCAAAGGTTATTAACATGGCATCTCACTCAAACATGGCATCGCACACAAACATGAAAAGAGGTGAAGCATAAGATAAACTATCTATGCTAGTCAATTTAAATGAGGCACAACCTAAACATGGTATTCCACTAAGTACCCCACGACAATTAAAAGATTTAGTATTGTTCTGTCATAAACCATATTTTAGGTTGGTTACCAACAGAAAACAATAGCATAAACACAAAGTACATGAAATTCTAATCAAGTTACATGTAAAGAACACTCCGAGCGGAGTTACGGTCAAAAAGATATAAGCAAAACAAGTTTTGAACACAATCTGCCAACATCAAGAAGCACACTTTAGAGCAATGCATAAACAGGATAATGAATGCAAACATGCTCAAAAATGATGTGCAACTAAAGTAGACATGGCAGGGAAGGCATGGAAAAAGGAATCATGCAAAAAGGCATCATGGTTCACTAGTTATGAGAAACACAAAAAGCTATAAAACATTACTGGTCAAGGACTTGGTGAAAATCAGGAAAACAGGGCAGAAACGGTTATTTTCGTGCTGTATAAAAAGGAGAAAAACTATATGAAAAACTGCAGCAACATGACATAGCAAGATATGATCATGGAGTAGGCATGATGGTGATCAGGTACAAACAAGAATCAAGGTCATAGGTATAACAGATCAATTGATATTAAGCATGCAACATGGCATCGGAAAGATATTAAGCATGTCAAAAACTGTGGCATAGCAACTTTGGAGCTCAATAACTAGATGACCAGCAAGCATATCATCACAATGCAATACATATAATGGAAGTAGACATGGCATAGATCAAAATGACATATTGCAATGCTCAATAGGATGCACGGTTAAAAAGATACAAGGCAGCAAAGTAGCAACTTTATATAAACAGCAGCACACTTACAGCAGGGTAGCTACTTTGGGTGATGAAACAAACATCATGCAGCAGGAAAATATGACTTGTGAATGCATAGCATTGAAGTATACATGATTTTTAACAATATGCAACAAGAATCAATAGCATAGGCCTCATAGATGTGACACAATCATCAAGCAAACTTACAATAAAATAATAACAACAACACTTAACAGAAATTAGCAGTAGTTAATAGTAAGATGCCCACTTCAACTATGATTAACAACATCAAGATGGCCTCAAATCAAAATGCTCACAAAAGATGAACTGAAGTACACACAAAACAAAACAATTTTCCTTTTGGGCGCAACGTCATCCGAGCTACCGTTCACTCGCAACACTACACGCGAAATTGAATCAGCAGCGAAATTACTCAGACTTAGAAAAAAAATTACAGCCAGGAAAAAAACAAAAAAGAAAGAAAAAGAAAAAGGGAATCACTTAATGGGTCGAGGCCCACTGGCGGCTGGGCTGGGGGCGCCCGGGCCGTGGCATTGCTGGGCCAGGGGGGCAAGTCGTGGGCTGGTGGTGCTGGGCCAGCCGATCCCGATCCGGATCGGACTCCAGTGGCCGCCGCCGGCGGTGGCCGCCGCCGGCGGCGGCCGAGCCATCCGGCGAGGTGGCCAGCACGGCGAGGCAGGCCAGTGGAGGGGCGCGGCGCCGGAAGGAGGTGCGGAGGCGGACGCCGGCGTCGAGGAGCTTCCGGGTCAGGCGCGGACGAAGATTGTCGGCTAGCTTCCGAGCGGCGGCGCGAAGAGCTCTGGAGGCGACCATGACTCCGTGGCGGCGCGGCGCCGGCCTGCAGTGGCGAGGAAAGGCGTGAGGGAGGAGAGAGGAACGGGCAGCGCGGAAGGGGCTCGCCTGGCGGCGGACGACGGCGAGCTAGCCGGAGGCGGTGGCGGCTTCCACGGGCGGAGGAGAGAGGAGGGAGAAGGTGGAGGCTACTGGCCGATTCCTGGCCGTTGGATCTATGGATCCGACGACCCAGAATTCATTGGGCTGATATCTAGATCTGGGAGCTAGGTTTTGGACGAAAATGGGGTGTTTTTGGGGCAAAGTGGAGGGGATGGCTGCAATTTTTGGCTAGGGAAACCCTAGAAAGGGGTGGGAGTGTGGTGGTATTTATATAGACCAGGTGGCTGGCAGTTTGCAAAAACATCCCTGGTTTTTCTCTCGCGCGCGCGGTGTTTTACGTTTCTGACCGCCGAGGGTCCGCAGGACCTCCGATTCGGGTAAAACTTCGAACTGCGCGATCGGCGCGTCGAGCCGGCGGCGTTCACCTCGTGCTGGAATCGTTCCGAGAACACTTTCTGGCGCGCTATAAAAATATCCCGTTTAACTATTAAACATGGTTTTTCGTTCCGTTGGCTATGGCTTGTCTTGTGCGGGTTTTCGCGACTGTGATCGGGTGAAACCCGGTGTCGCAAAGGTCGAGTGTCAGGGTGGCAAGGGTCAGTCTCCTTCCAGTACGGGATAAGAGAGGGGAAAATAATCACCGATCGATAAATTAGGGATGCAAACACCGAAAACAAATCAGACAATCAAACAATTCACACTGAAAACAAAAAATTTATTTTTTGTGAAATCTGGGTTGTTACAAATATGCTAAGCTTGGGGGAGTTGATACGTCCCAAACATATCTACTTTTGCAAACACTTTTGCTATTGTTTTGGCCTCATTCTTGCATGATTTGGATGAAACTAACTTGGACTGACGATGTTTTCAGCAGAGATGCATGTATGGTTTTCTTATGTGCAGCAATATGGATTTTTAGGTGTCTTAGAAAATTCCAGGAAAATCACAGAAAATCCACGCACCCGGAGGGACCCTGAGCCAGAAGAGGGTATCCAGGGGGGCCCAGGCGCCCTACTGGTGCGGCCCCAGCCCTGGCCACGCCGGGAGGCTGCCTGGGTGGGTCCTCAACCCTCTGGTGCCCTACCAAGACCCCTATTTATTATCGTCGCGAGGAAACCTCAGAACAAAAGTCTTTTTCCCAGTTTCCGTTGCAGAGCTGCCGCCACCATCTGTTCTTCTCCGGAAGGGCTAATCTGGAGGCTGTTTTGGCCTCCGGTGATGGGAGATCATCGCCATCATCATCACCATCACCACTCCATGACTTCTCCTTTCATGTGTGAGTAATTCCCTGTTGTAGGCAAAGGGGATGGTAGGGATTGGATGAGTTAGATCATGTAATAGTTTGTCAGATTGCTGGGGGCATGTAGCCTATCATATACTTTGGTGTTTATTATCTTTGCTACAACATATTGCTCTTAATGCTTGTCAATTTGGTCCCGAGTTCCATGATTTCAGATCCGAACCACTTGTGTTTTCATGAGTTTATTTGTGTTCTTGATCCTATCTAAGAGTTGTATGCATCTATTATGGTCCGGAACCTGCAATTCCAAAGGTGACAGCTTGGGACACCAAAGGGGATGGACTATAATTTGAGGATTTCATGTATCCATTGAGTTCTAATTCTTTGTTTCGGTGCTCTTTGACAGGAGCACCTTAATCTCCATAAGTTCCTTTTGGCCCCATTCGTAGCAGGATGGTAGGACAAAAGATGTTGTACAAGTTCTTATTGCTAGCACGTACACCTGCCTACAGGATACATTCCTAATGTTTGATATTTTCCTAGATGATCCTTGCTTTTCTGTGTGCCTTGCCCCGTGTTAGAATCTATTACATGTTCACTCTCATCCAAGCAGCGCCCAACCATCCATCTCCCTAGCCTACGGTGTTTCAATCCTGCTGGTTACTAGTTGTTTACTTTTGCCGTTTCACTTTCGATGTTGCCACTATCACTTTCATATCACCGTTGTTATTAATATTTTGTTGCCAACAAGTATATTTCAGGTGCGGTTGAATTGACAACTCTGCTGTTAAAGCTTATAAATATTCTTTGGCTCCCCTTGTGTCGAATGAATAAATTGGGTTATCCTACCCGCAAAGACTCTCTCGATCCTCTACAGTTGAGGGTCATCACACATCCCCTAGTCTCATGTTTTTGTCACTCAAGCTAGACATCGGGGGGCATGAACCCACAATCATGCATAACGCTCCCTCTTGGAGTTACTATCTACTACTTGGACAAAGCAATAAAAAGAAACGGAGAACATGCAAGAATTACTCAAGAACAAAATATAAAAGGTAAACCAAATATATAACTCATCACGATCTGAACATAATCTCATAATCCATCGGATCCCAGCAAACACAACATAGCAACAGCATGAAAATTACATAGGTGCCTTGATCATGTAGGGCAACTCACAAGGACTAAACATTGAAGAACAAGGATGGAGAGAAGACATCACATAGCTACTGATCATGGACCCATGGTCCAAGGGGGACTACTCACGGTACATCCGGGAAGTGTCCATGATGGTAGAGAAACTCCCGATGGTCCTTCTTCCCTACGGCAAGGTGCCGGGAATGAGTCTTCTGGTGCTTCCGATCTTGGAAGCGCGGCGGCGACAGAACATAGAGGTATTTCGCGATGCGGGATTCTCCGCGAGGGTTTCTGCAACGAGGGGTAAAAATAGGCTAAAGGGGGCATCAGGGGGTGGACCCACCTCCCAGGCTCTCTAGTGGCGCGACCAGGGAGGGGTCCGTGCCACCTGGCCGCCAGGGTGGGCCCTGGACCCCTCCGGTACTTTTTCGGTGGTTCCGAAAGCGCCCATGACGCTGATTTTTATTCTAATTTGTCTGGAATTTTTGGAGAATTTTAAATTGTGGAAAATCTCTGCAACTAAAGACATCAGTAGACAAAAATTGGCAGTGGGTGCACTGAGCTAGTAGGTTAGTCCAAATATGTGTAAAATTATATGAAAGTGTAGCAAAACATGTAGCAATGTCACATAAAAGTGCATGGAACAAGCAGAAATTATAGTAACGTTTGCGACGTATCAACATTCAAGAAAACTTTATCATTAAACATTGAATATCACTTGACAATATTGGTGTTTTATAAATGCTTTTATCATAACATAAATCAAGACGTAATCAAAGTATAATCATACTTTATTCATTAAGCTGGAACAACTGATTTGTCTCATACATGAATAACTCTGTCTCGCACGATGCAAGACACACTACTAAGTGGTCATACTAAAACAATTACATAAGATTTATCTAATACTATAAGTATGTCCCTATGATAGATGTCTCAGTGAACTCTTCCTGGCCATCAACTATCTTGGTCGCCATCAATCCTCGATTGCACCTCTTCCTGTCCATGCAACGACAGGTCCTTTTTTCATAAAACAGAATAAGTATCAGATACTCATTAACTGCAAGTGTTGTATAAAGGGAACAAACACATTTATAACAAGTATATCAAGTATATACCTTTCCCATCCACAATTTTTTCCTTACTCAATGAATGCAACCTTTCTCGGCGAAGAGATTAACCATGAAATTCTGGAGACTCATATTATCTCCTCTTCGGACATAGCCATGAACATAATTTTGATAACTTGGTGGAAGTGAATGCAGCACCGTGTTTATCGCCAACTCCTCTGTGGTAGATTCATTTGTTTTCCAATATTCAAAGTCCTCCACTAGGCTCAGATACATCCCATGCATTCTGTCTAACTGGTCACTCAGGCAAGTGCGCTCTTCCATCTTTGTAGATAGAAATTGTTTTTCTAACTCAAATCTAGCCACTCTAAACTCACATATGAACATTGACTTTAGCGTGTCTATCATGTCATAAGAGCCAGTTTCCTGAAACTGAATGCTCAAATCTTCTGACATGCTATATTCCATGACATTCTTGACTACAGGGTACTTTTGTCAACGAGCATAGTAATCAAGTATTTTCTGTTCGTCAACATCGTTATCCAGATGGTCTTCCATATGCACTTCTATTGTGAACAAGACGTTTGATCTCTTGAGCGAAGTCCTAAGGCGTAAGTACCAATCAGAAAATTTTGACCCATCTATTCTAAGTCTCTCACCCTCCATGAAAGATAACAATTCACGCTGATCAAGTTCATTCATTTTCTACAAACATAATTGCAAGGGAAAAAATTAAGACTAGTTCACAACAATGAGTTCATAATAATCACATTATAAATGAGCTCACACTAAAACAATCATCCCTAAGAACTTTTAGTGATTACATGATCTAGATTCACTATCCGCCCTCGAATATCACACGGCCGACGGATTAGTTTCAAAGGTAGACAAATACTTGTGCGATCACATCATGCATGTGACTCATGCTCGATCTTTTTATCTCTAGTATTCTGAGGCCATATCTGCATATGCTAGGCTCTCCAAATTGACCTCAGTGTTATTGCCACTTAGCAAGGCCATATATGCATATGCTAGGCTTGCCACACCCAACCTCATGTGAACGTTGTTTATTACGTGAGACACCCGATGTACGGTATGTCGACCATAAGAGAGATCCTTCCAGGTGGTGCACACTTTGGTAGAATACTTGTGTTTGGTATTTGTTAAGGGATCATCTTATCTCATGATACCGTTGTGTATCCTATACTAGCAAGGTTTAAGATGTTTGATCATGGTGGCAATAAGTCTACAGTGTCTCCATCTGAGTTTGTTTTATCATGATTAACGTTTACAACTTTCTAGTAAGACATAGCAAAGCTATCACTACATCAAGATGAAACAAACAATATCCCCCAAAAGCAATAAAAATTTAGACTCCTCTATTTTGTATATTGCATGTTTTACATGGCTTCTAGTCTTTCATAGATAAACTGTTTTTAGCCTACAAGTCAACCACAACGTTTATTAGAGGATTGTCTCTATTACACCCCATACGGGGCCCTCCGCTAAAGTAAGAGAGACAGACACCCCAGAGCCACTTTATATGGTGCAACTGGTATATCAAGCATGGAACCAGTCTCACGTAAGAGTCCGCATAAGTTCGTTTGGGGCCGCTTCATCAAACAATGCCACAGATATGAACAAGTGCACATGAAAGGGTAAAAATCATAAAATCAACGCCCACGTCCATGATGTGTTCTATCCGTACAATAGTACTAAGCATAGACCGCGATCTGATACCACTGTTAGGGTTCCGCCGCAGAAAACAATAATTTTTCTAACAGCGTTGCCCATAACCCAAGATCTTTCTATTTGTATTACTATAACAGATATACTTGCGGAAACATACCTCCGGGTGTTGTCCGTTGCGCGGGAAACGTTCCCGCAAACGTGGTTGATGAAGCCGAACGAAGTTCACAGACCCTAGTTGTGTGTGACGCCCCCAAAATCAGACCGTGTACAGTAATCATACAGGCAAGGTACACGATTGAGATCAGGGACTCACGGTGAAATATCACAACACAACTCTACAAATAAAATAATACAAGCTGTTTAATACAAGACAGGGGCCACGAGGGCTCGAATACAACACCTCGAGAGCACAAAGTTAGCGGAAGCAATAGTATCTGAGTACAGACACAAGGATACAAGGTTTCCTTAAGAAGGCTAGCACAGATGTCAACAACAATCGAAAAGGCGAGGCCTCCTGCCTGGGAACCTCCAAAGTACTCCTGGTCACCGGGGAACTCGACGTCGTAGAAGGCATCGGGGATCTTCACGTTGCGGTGGTCGACATCGGGAATCTCCTACTCCTGGAATCCAACGCTTCAACGTCGACTGCAGCGGCCGATCAGACAAAACAAAAGGGGGGAATAAAGCAAGGGTGACTATCTAGCATACCCGCGAGTCTTACGTCCGCTACTAAGCATTTATGCATTTGTATCAAAAGGAAAGGGGAGGCTTTATATAGTGGACTGCAAGGTAGAAATCAGAATAAGGATAAGAAGCTAGTCCTATCGAAGACTAGCATCTTCTGACGTGTCTTGCAGCATGAGGAGAGAATAGCCAACAGTTTATATAAAGCAAAAGGTAACAATGCAGCAGAAGTTTCTGCAGCATTGTATAATAGTAAGTTGTATTAGATAACAATTAACAACGCCTCCGAGTTCCCTTCCTCGACTTCCCTGCGAGGAAGAAGACCCGGAACCATATAGTTTAATAGTAGTAGTTTGTAGTGGTAAGATCCAGCTTCAGCATAAAGCGTCCTGTTAACGTGGACACGGCTATTCGAATAGAATAAACTCCCTGTAGGGGTGCACTACTGTTCATCCTGCACGCTCGGATCTCCAGGGTGGCGGGCACCTTGTTAGGGAACGCTTCACCAAGCTACCCGACACGCCGCAGCCCATCCTAGGCTCAACCGAGAGGCCATCCGCCAGACTATATCCTATGCGCCAAGGGGTCTAGGTCCCTCACCCTTGCACGCTCCTGCCTGGTGCGAGGCTGGCCGGTGAAGCAAAATCAAATCCAAATACACCGCTCGAGCGAAGAAGACACACCGCTTCCCGGCAATCAGACCGCGATACTGCTGATGTCTGAAGAGCTTTCGGACAACCTACGACGCAGGGGAGCCTATAACTCCTTATCCCACGTGAAGGTAGTGCGTACAGACCAACGGGCCTCTCAAGTCATCCACCGAACAATTTAGAATTTTATTATTATCTGTCGGGACAACCGTTATCGTGGTCCCTATCCGGGTGAGTCGCGGACAACGACAGCAGCCAGGTCCACCAGTACATCGGTCCTGCCCTGTCATCCCACCAACTCTTGCGGTTACCAAGAAGGTGAACAGTCTCCTTACCTTATCTCGCGTGTGCTCTTGTAAGAGCTCAACTTTCGTACTACAGGGTATCTCACGGCCAACGAGCAAGGACCAGGCCCACGATGGTATCCGCCTGTCCTGCCGTCCCGATACAATCCCTGCGCGGGCACCGTTGGGTCACCCGACTACTTACCTAAAAAGGACACCAGTTGATTCGAGTGCTTACCATCAAGTGAAACTAGGAGGAATCACCCTTGATGGTACACTTGAAGATCTTCGACAAAGACATAAGCGGAATGAACTAAAGAGGTACACCTCGTATCATCCCGGTGATGCTACGCTACTGAGCCGACGAGAGTGAAATACGAGTCCATTCCACTCGTAAGTCAAACTCAAAGTGACTCGGCAGAGTCTTGCCGTTGTAGGTGCCCTAGGGCGTGTGCATTGATCCGTACCTATTGTAGTTGTATATATTTTGTATCCACATTCACTCACCAGAGTGACCACGGCCCTCTATTCTAAACCTAGCTAACAATGCGCAGGGTTCACTGCTGAATATTATATATATTTAAAGGCAGCATAAGACAAAGGAGGTACATCAAGGGGCGACAAAAACAGGCTATGCAATTGAATAGGATTGTAATGTAGCAGCAGCAGTAACAATGCCTAGTGCAAGAAATGTACGGAAAGATAGGCGATATATGGCGAAGAGAATGGCTCTGCTTGCCTGGAAGCTCAGCAGTAGGGGTACGGTCGTCGACGAAGTAGTCATACTCGGCAACGGTGTAGTCGGCGGTAGCAACGGGGTCTACCGGAGAATAAGTGGGGTAAGAAACAATAAATACACAACAATAATAGCAATATGAATGTATGACATAGAATATACAAAGCAACGGGGCTCTAATGCAGTACAATGTATTATGCTCGGAGCGGGAATTCATCCGGGGATGATATACCGGCTCCGGGTGATTACCGACAGACGGCCCGTAGGGGGAAGGTTCCATCTCTCTAGTGTCGGAGACATCTGACAGGTATGTGGATAGTGTATCCGTGTTCGTTGATGCATTCCGAACAACTTTTATGTTCAGAACATTTCTATCCGGAAAATTTTACCAGTACCGGGTAATTACCGGGCACATGATTCGGAGGGGGAAAGTCTAGGTTTCGGTATGTTAGAGGGGTGTGGTGGGGGTATGGGTAGTGTATTTGCTTTAATTTTAATTAAAGTCCAAGGGCCCATATGTCACACACAGCAGGGGGTGTCTCCATTTTATTAAGTCAGGGGGTTTTAGCACTAATGGAGATTAGCCCCTCTAATTAATCAGGGCCGGTCCCACTGGTCAGCGGCTAGCTCACCGTGACCAGGGAGCACGGCGGCGATGAGCATGGGAGGCACGACGATGTAGCGGCCAGCTCCGGCGAGGGAGGCACGACGGGGATGCGGCTTCGGTGGGCGCGCGTTCCTGTGCTGCGCAAGCAGCACAGCGGCGGCGGCGGCAATGATGTCAAGCGGCCGGTGGCGCTGGCGAGCGGGGTGGGGGTGACGCGGCCATGGGATGTAGGGTGTGCGGCTGGGGAGGTGCTCGGTGCGGCTAGGAGCGTGCGTTGGGCGTGGCCTGGGTGCGCCGGGCACGGGCAGAGGCACGTCAAGGGCGTGCCCGGCCATGGCGGCCATGGCGGAGCTAGCTAGGGGCCTACGACGTACCGGCGCACCAGAACGAGCAGGGAGAAGGGGGAAACGCCCAGCTCCTCACCGTGAACACGAGGGAGGAGTCGGGGAGGCGTGAGGCGCGGTGCAGACGAGGCAATCGACGGCGATGTGCTCCGCGGCCGGCTGGAGGAGGCGGCGCGATTTGCGAGTTGGGGTGCGGCCCGGCGAGGTCTGTCTTAGCGGGGAGTCGAGGATGAACATGGGCAGCTCCAGGACACGTCGTGGCGGGATGTGACGAGCGGCTGCCGCGTGGACTCACGGTGGTGCTCCCATGGCTGATTCCAGCGAGGTGCGGGACGACGACGGCGAGGCAGAGAGAGGGAGTGGCTCGATCTAGGGTTGCGTTGGGGAGGGCCAAGGGCATCGGGATCTTATCCCCTCGCCGGCAACCGTGGATGGCCTCCACGACGAGGGTCGTGCTGTGGCCGGCGTGGATGGCATCCACGCACTGGTTGAACAGGGAAGGAGGGAGGAGGTGGGGGTTGGGCTGGGCCTGACCAGCCGTGGTGGGCCTCGCCCACAGTGTAGGATAGTTTTCTTTATTTGTTCCTTTTCTTTCCTTTTTCTGTTTTCTTTTATTTCCTTCTGTATTTGTTTCGTCTACTTTTACATTTTTGTAAAATGTGTAATAAGTTCCATAATTAAAGTTATACTCCATATCAGTGCTACAAAGTGTTTGGGGCATTTATAAATTCATTTGTATCTTGTTTTATCTAAAAATGTATTAAATGCCACCGTTTTGCTACTGCTATGAATTGTTTAAAATATTTAGATGTTATAATAAATATCCATGGCTATTTTAATATGACCTAATGACTTTTAGGTATTTAATAAAAATGGTTGCAGAATTTTTGGTTAAGTTTTATTTTCACTTTGGTTTTGGCAATTCAATTTGGTTCGAATTTGAAAGGGCATGATCAAGGTTGATTAATGAATTGCTAAACACCTGGAATTTTCGTTAACAAAAGATTTACTGTTGCTTGACACTGAGGCTGTTACAAATCTCCCCCACTACAAAGAATTCTCGTCCCGAGAATTAAAGGTAGTGTATGGGGTAGAGTTTTGGTTTCGTATTCTAGTGATTCCTCTTAGTCTTGTTTTCTCTTCTCGAGGGAGTCAATCCTTCTTGTTGGTGTCTTCATTTCTCTTCATCAGTGCATCTCGACTACTTGTCATTCTTCCATCGGGGCTCCATGGTACTTACAAATAGGGTAGGAGGGGAAACTTAAGGGGGTCGGATCGATACAAGGTTGATCAACCGAGGTTGTTCAAGGGAATGGGGTACAAAGTATCTTCCAAGTTTATACTCAGGGAAATACATCGAGAGAGACAACAGAGGTATGAGAAGTATCAAGCGGATGGACATGCATTCGATGTCGATGACGGATTATGAAAAGGGGTTCAGAGCATCAGGCATGAGCACTGAGTCGGATATCGGACTGAACATCACAAGGTAGGTGACTCGTGATGCATACATACGAGGTCAAGCACGGGGAACAATCCTTGGGAATGGGGATGTACAAAAGAGTCAGGTTTCGGTCCTGTGGAACTATGGCTTAGAGTGGTGGCATATTACGCGATCACGATGCAAGGATGTTTAGACAGCTCATGAGCTATGTCGGCAACAACATTGGTACCAGGGGCAGTGGACATTGAGAACCATTTTCCTGCTTGTTAATACGAGGCGGACCAATTGGCAAAGTTCTCGTCCCGGTGGTTACCGAAATGTCATCAACAATGGCAACAAGGGGTTACTGACTAGGTTGTACACCGAGATGTTTACATAAGCAGGGGATTATCACTGCTCTGGTAAGTTATATTACAAGAAAGGTTAAACAGGTCAATGGAAAGGAAATTGTGATGATACACAAGTATCATGTATATATCTTTCCCAAGGGAAAGCAAAGAAAGTTATACCTGACCAAGTTTGCATTGGCAAGGAGTCAAGGGAGGTTGTCGATGATAACATAAATCATCGAGGGCAAGGATGGTATTTCACACGATGAATCCAATTGACACATGGAAGAAGACATGTAAGATTAGTCGGATAATAATCGACCAAAGGTTGGGTGGTTCGCAAAGGATCTGATGTGAGTATCGACACTCAACCAGAAGGAGAAAGAATGCAAAGGCATCGGTTGATAGAAGCATCCGAATAATTCAACGCTTAAGTACAAGGGAATTAAGATTTCTAGATCAGGAGGTGGATGTAATTATCCACACGGACTTATCGGTGGCAGGGGATTGCAAAGGTGACGAACACGTAGGTTCTCAGGAATTTATCGAAGAGTATCTTCAGAATTTTTAGGTGAAGCAAGCGATCATCTTGGGTGAAGGGCTCTCCAGGTAGATGCGACCACGAGATCCTAATGCCAGAGTTAGCAAAATTTCCCGCAAGGATAAGAGAGTAGAATCCCAGAGTAAAGGTACGGAGAAAAGGATCCTAATACCACCCAATTTGTGACGTGGGACGATAAGCCACACAACACGGTTACTAAAGTAGTTTTGCAAAGACTAGACTCGACTTCGAAAGAGGAGTTGGAAGGGGGTGTCCTACAGTCATTCGGCTCTGATACCAACTTGTGACGCCCCCAAAATCAGACCGTGTACAGTAATCATACACGCAAGGTACACGATCGAGATCAGGGACTCACGGTGAGATATCACAACACAACTCTACAAATAAAATAATACAGGTTGTTTAATATAAGCCAGGGGCCACGAGGGCTCGAATACAACACCTCGAGAGCACAAAGTTAGCGGAAGAAATAGTATCTGAGTACAGACACAAGGATACAAGGTTGCCTTAAGAAGGCTAGCACAGATATCAACAACAATCGAAAAGGCGAGGCCTGCTGTCTGGGAACCTCCAAAGTACTCCTGGTCAACGGCGAACTCGACGTCATAGAAGGCATCGGGGGATCTTCACGTTGCGGTGGTTGACATCGGGGATCTCCTGCTCCTGGACTCAAACGCTTCAACGTCGACTGCAGCGGCCGATCAGGAAAAACAAAAGGGGGGAATAAAGCAAGGGTGAGTATCTAGCATACCCGCGAGTCTTACGTCCGCTACTAAGCATTTATGCATTTGTATCAAAAGGAAAGGGGAGGTTGTATATAGTGGACTGCAAGGTAGAAATCAGAATAAGGATAAGAAGCTAGGCCTTTCGAAGACTAGCATCTTCTGACGTGTCTTGCAGCATGAGGAGAGAATAGCCACCAGTTTATATAAACAATAAAGTAACAATGCAGCAGAAGTTGTTGCAGCATTGTATAATAGTAAGTTGTATTAGATAACAATTAAAAATGCCTCCGACTTCCCTTCCTCGACTTCCCTGCGAGGAAGAAGACTCGGAACCATATAGTTTAATAGTAGTAGTTTGTAGTGGTAAGATCCAGCTTCAGCATAAAGTGTCCTATTACCGTGGACACGTCTATTCGAATAGATTAAACTCCCTGCAGGGTTGCACTACTGTTCAGACTGCACGCTCGGATCTCCAGGGTGGCGGGAACCTTGTTAGGGAACGCTCCACCAAAGCTATCCGACACGCCGCAGCCCATCCTAGCCTCAACACAGAGGCCATCCGCCTGTCCTGTCGTCCCATACAATCTTTGCGCGGGCACCGTAGGGTCACCCGACTCCTTACCTTTTAAGGACACCAGTTGATTCGAGTGCCTACCATCAAGTGAAATCAGGAGGAATCACCCTCGATGGTACACTTGAAGAGCTTCGACAAAGACATCAGCGAAATGAACTAAAGAGGTAAACCTCGTATCATCCCGGTGATGATATGCTACTGAGCCGACGAGAGTGAAATACGAGTCCATTCCACTCGTAAGTCTAACTCGAAGCGACTCGACAGAGTCTCGCCGTTGTAGGTTCCCTAGGGCGTCTGCATTGATCCGTACCTGTTGTAGTTGTATATATTTTGTATCTGCGTTCACTCACCAGAATGATCACGGCCCGCTATTCTAAACCTAGCTAACAATGAGCAGGGTTCACTGCTGAATATTATATATATTTAAAGGCAGCATAGGACAAAGGAGGTACATCAAGGGGCGACAAAAAGAGGCTATGCAATTGAATAGGATTGTAACGTAGCAGCAGCAGTAACAATGCCTAGTGCAAAAATGTACGGAAAGATAGGCGATATCTGGGGAAGAGAATGGCTCTGCTAGCCTGGAAGCTCGACATTAGGGGTACGGTCGTCGACGAAGTAGTCGTACTCGGCAACGGTGTAGTCGGCGGCAGCAACGGGGTCTACCGGAGAATAAGGGTGGTAAGAAACAGTAAATACACAACAATAATAGCAATACAAATGTATGACATAGAAGATACAAAGCACTAGGGCTCTAACGCAGTACAATGTATTATGCTCGGAGCGGGAATTCATCCGGGGATGAAATACCGGCTCCGGGTGATTACCGACAGACGGACCGAAGGGGGAAGGTTCCGTGTTTGTAGTGTCGGAGATATCTGACAGGCATGTGGATAGTGTATCCGTGTTCGCTGATGCATTCCGAACAACTTTTATGTTTATAAAATATCTATCCGGAAAGTTTTACCGGTACCGGGTAATTACCAGGAAAACGATTCGGAGGGGGGAAGTCTCGGTTTCGGTATGTGAGATGGGTGTGGTGGGGGTATGGGTAGTGTATCCGTATTTGTTGTATTTTTCTGAGAAAATTTGATATATAAATTATTTTCATCTGATTTACGGTTTAAAAGATATTCAATTTTGAAGTTTAAATCAATTTAAATGATTTTCTGAATTTCTTTTATTATTTAAAACCAACATTATCCAAAAGGGGTTTGACTGGTCAAACAGACCAGTGGTTCCTATCTGTCATCCTCTCAGCAATAATAAACTATTTAATTAAATTTAATTAATCACTTGGGTCCACATGTCATACACTATTTTTATTTTCTATTTCATTCTAATTTTAATCAAGCCAATGGGTCCTGCATGTCATAGACAAAGGCCACTAATATTTTCTTTAATTTTAATTAAAGGCCTAGGGCCCATATGTCACACATAGCGGGGAGTATCTCCATTTTATTAAGTCAGGCGGTTTTAGCACTAATGGGGATTAGCCCCTCTAATTAATCAGGGCCGGTCCCACTGGTCAGCGGCTTGCTCACCGTGACTAGGGAGCACGGAGGTGATGAGCATGGGGGCACGGCGATGTAGTGGCCAGCTCCGGCGAGGGAGACACGACGGGGATGCGGCTTCGGTGGGGGCGTGCGCGTGTGCTGGGCAAGCAGCACAGCGGCGGCGGCGGCAACGATGTCAAGAGGCCGGTGGCACTGGCGAGCAGGGTGGGGGTGACGCGGCCACGGGATGTAGGTCGTGCGGCTGGGAGGGGCTCGGTGCGGCTAGGAGCGTGCATCGGGCGCGGCTAGGGCGTGGCCTGGGTGCGCCGGCACTACAAGAAATATGCTAATACACGACGATATATTTTCGTAGCTACATCGTCATTTTTAATTTACGACGATCTTACGACGAAAAACCGAGCGTCAAAAACTGAAAACAAAGACGTTTTGGTGTAAATCGTCGTAACTTTCACGACGATTTCCGGATCGTCGTAACCTTTACGACGATCCTAAATCGTCAATGGCAATATAGCCCAACCCTACGTGGCAGTCCTACGTGGCAAAATTACGACGAAATCAAAACGTCAGAATATGGAATCAGCCCAATCCAGAAAACCATTTATATGGGCCTAGCCCAACAATTCAGCCAATTTAAGATATAGATTGTATTATTTTTAGATAGACAAATAGGCCTAGTCCAACAATTTGACCATTTATTTTCTAGGCCACAACCTTTTACTTCCATTTCTTCTTGGGCCTTAGAATTTCAAAGCCCGATTATTTTGGCCTCAACCATTTTACAATCTAAATATGTGTGTGCCTTTTTGGCCATGGCCCTTTTATTTTTAACTCACTCGCCAATTCGATGTACACATCATTTTCAATGAGTATCAAATAATTCTATTGAAGCAATGGCAATAAATGCAGAATATTTCACAATACAACCAAACTTGGTACATTACAATACTACATAGTATCCAGTTTTCTAATACACACAAATATGATAATATAAGGAGCTTCCAATGAGCTACTCTTTGCTTTGTGTAGCTTGTTCATCCTGAAGCGTTGTTCCAGCAGTGAGCACTTTGATGAAAGCACTTTGATGAACGCACTTTGATGAACGTGGGACATCTACAGATTATAACACTACAGTTAGGAACAAAATGAGATGAAAATAGGACATATCAATTTCTAAGCAGATGTTGTACATAAATATCAATAGAACCAAAAATCACAACTATTACTGAAAAACAACCATATGATAGAAATCAAAAAAATAATCTATTAGTGCAAACAAACATGTACTCTTATCACCCTTGAGCTTGTTAGAAGGTTGGATGGTCACAGCATCAAGCATGTCCACTTTTAAAATTAACCTAGTGGTGTTCTACTTATTAGACCATTCGATCTCATGGCTGGACTATGAAAGATATAATGCATGTGCGAGAACAACATTTTAAACATACATCATTATTATTCAGATAAAAAAATCAAGTCCAGATATTAACTATGAAAGATATAATGCATGTGCACTGCAGACCCAAACTACAAATTTAGAGCATGTTTGGACTGAAATAATTATTACGAGCTAGCCAGCAACAAAAAGTCAGGAGAAAAAAGATAAAGTGCATTGATTCGGAGAGACCAGCGCGGAGTAGGAGCGACAAGCTTTTTTCAGTATAATTCAGTTAACTGTTTTACTATAACAGGTTCAGTAAATTATATTTCAAAACAAGCAGACTAGCATCCCATTCATGGCGTTTAAAATGCACAGAACAGATGACGTGGCATGAGCATTTGGTAGCCATAGTTACCATCCCAGCAAGGTTGGGGAGAAAGAAGGAGATTACATGGCTGCTGAACTACTTGATGTCGATGCAGCAAGTTTCCAGCGTCCTTTCCAGCAAGAGCAGAAGCAGAGGAGGGAGGTCCATGACATTCCTCTACCATGGTGTTGTCCTTCTCAAAAAGAGAGACGGGAAGGGGGTCGGACAGAGAGAAGAAGGCGCATTGATACGTCCCAAACGTATCTATAATTTCTGCTTGCTCCATGCATGTTTTGTGTAACTTTGCCATGTTTTGGTTGAACTTTATTACACTTTTAAACCAATTTGGACTAACCTACTAACTCAGTGCACCCAGTTGCCAGCTTCTGGTTTTCTGCTGTTTTTGTTTTTCAGGTTTTCCGGCTGATTAAAGTGCCCAAAAAATTCCGCAAAAATTATATTAAAAATCAGCGGGCAGGAAGCTTCCGGAATAACCAAGGGAGAGAGCCGGGACCACCACCAGGGAGCCAGAAGGGTCCCTAGCGCGGCCCCAACCCTAGGGCGTGCCAGGCACCCTCCTGGCTGCCCTGGGTGGCCCCTCGACGCCCCCCTTCGCCTATATAACCCCCTCGGGGTAGAAACCCCTAAAAAAGAACTCTTTTTCGCGGAAACCTCTCTGTTCCGCCGCCGCCGCTGTTTTCAGATCGGGGCTGCCTGGAGAAGCTGCCCCGGCACCCTGCCGGAAGGAGATCACCCCTCCGGGAGACCATCCATAGCCATGGACGCCTCCCGTATGTGCCGTGAGTAGTCCCCCTTGGACCATGGGTCCGTGATCAGTAGCTATGTGATGTCCTCTCCCTCTTTTGTGCTTTCACTTTCGAGACCTCGTGAGCTGCCTCACATGATCGAGGCACCTATGTAATTTTCTGCTGTTGCTATGCTGAGTTTGTTGGGATCTGATGGATTATGAGACTATGTTCAGATTGTGATGATTAATATATTTGGTTTTCCCTTTTATATTTTTTTCTTGAGTAAATTCTTGCATGTTCTCCGTTATTTGCTTTGGCCAAGTTATTTGCTTGCAACTCCAAGAGAGAGCGTTATGCTCGATTGTGGGTTCAGCCCCCTGATGTCTAGCTTGAGTGACAGAAACATGAGACTAGGGGATGTGTTGTTGCCACCAGGGATAAAACAACGGTGATTGTGCCTAGTGGTGCAAGAATTGTTTACTTTACGCAAAGTTATTTTAATGCAGTTGTCTGTTGCTTTGAGTTTACACTTTGGGTGGGATTCGCAACTTAATACCAGCGAGATGTTCTGGATAGATATCTCAAGGTGGATGATTTGTAGTAGATGCAGATGGATTTCGGTCTACTTACCTTGGCGTACTGCCCATTGCTTTTGAGCCCTTCCTTTCTTTGCAGCATAGTTAGCATTGCGGTGCCTTCTTAATCCTGTCAATTGCCCAACTGTGATTTGTTTACCTCGCTAGCATTTTTATCGTCTTTTGGGAGAGAGACATCACTAGTGAAAATCACGGGACTCCGGTCCATCTTCATACCATTGTTCACACCCACTATTTACCTTTCTGTTTTTACTTTTACTAGTACCTTTTTATCTCTTGCGTTTGATCCTTTGTAAACGACAAGGCCGGAGGAATTGACAACTCCTCTGAACTCGTTGGGAGAAAAGTTATTTGTTTTGTGCAGGTCCATGACAACTCCACGCATCAGAATAATTTCTGGCGCCGTTGCCACCTATCGTACTTATCGTTGAGTCCTACTGGAGACAAACCTTGGTATCTTTACTGAGGGAAATTACAGCTACGCTGCATCTCAACCTTCCACTTGGGGTAACCAACGAGGGGCGAGAAGCCATCAAGCTAATTTCTGGCGCCGTTGTCGGGGACTCAAAGGAAGTACAAATACGCGAGTCCTGATAACCGCCAATTTCTGGCGCCGTTTTCGGACTCCTGTATCAAAAATAGGGGAGTTACACGCTATCTTTTACCTTTGATTTTTAGTCTTGTTAGTTTACCTTTCAGTTTTTACTTTTGTGTCCCTAATCAAAAATACCAAAATACCTGTTGCTACTATGGGTTCCAATGAAAAAAATAAGTTGTGTGACTTCACCAGTCACAACAACAGTGACTTTATCTGCACTCCTATTGCTCCACCTGCCACTTCAGCACCTTCTTATGAGATTAAACCTGCTCTGCTTAACCTTGTCATGAAAGATCAATTTTCAGGAGTAGGAGAAGATGCTGCTTTGCACCTAAACAACTTTATCGAGCTCTGCGACATGCAAAAATACAAGGAGGTGGACGGAGACATCGTCAAGCTGAAGCTTTTCCCTTTCTCCTTGAGAGGGAGAGCCAAGGAGTGGGTACAGTCTCTACCCAAGAATAGTATTGATTCTTGGGCAAATGCAAGGATGCTTTTATAGGGAAGTATTATCCCCCTGCTAAAATTATTCAATTGCGGAGTAACATTATGAATTTCAGGCAATTGGATAACGAACACGTTGCCCAGGCTTGGGAACGTATGAAGATGCTCGTCAAGAACTGCCCTGCACATGGACTGACTACCTGGATGGTTATCCAGACTTTTTATGCAGGCTTGAACTTCACCTCGCGGAACCTGTTGGATTCGGCCGCGGGAGGTACCTTTATGTCAACCACACTTGGTGCTGCTACAAAACTACTAGATGAAATGATGCTAAATTATTCACAATGGCACACCGAGAGAGCTCCAACTGGTAAGAAGGTAAACTCTGTCAAGGAGATTTCCTCTTTAAATGAAAAGGTTGACCTTATCATGTCTCTACTTACCAAGCAACCCTCTATTGATCCTCAAGATGTTCCTTTAAATTCTTTGGTTGCTCAGGAGCAAGTAGATGTTTATTTTGTCTCTAGAAACAACTTCAACAATAATGCTTATAGGAGTAACTTTGGTAGCAACAATCCTAGGCCTTTCCCATCCAAGAACTATGGGAACAACACTTATCCTACCACTAGAAACTCCACTTCAGAACTAGAGACTATGCTCAATGACTTTATCACTACCCAGAAGGCCTTCAACAAGAGTGTGGAAGAAAAATTAGATAAACTAGATATCCTCTCTTCGAAGGTAGACAATATAGCCCACGACGTAGAGATGCTGAAGATTAGAACCTCTCCCCCTGAGGAGAGGCAGGTCACTCCTATGAATGCCATCCAGGTCCAAATTAATGAAAACATTAGGATGCTGGGAAAACTTAAAGAGAGATGGGCTAGAGAGAAGGACGAAGAAGATAGAATTAAGAGCCTTCCTACCTACCACACAGTAGCCACTATCCAAGTAGTTGAGGAGATCCAAACTGCTAGCACCCATCACAGCCCTAGTCCCACTGGACCTATCAATGGTGATGCTACACCCTCAACCATAGAAGAGGAAACCTCTATGAACATAGAGGCTTTCAAACAAGTGAGCTTAAATGATATCACTACTTCCCTTATAGATAGTAGTGAACTAGACTTTGATAACTGCACCTTACCAGAAGTTATTGGTTTCCTACACAAAATGTCTAGAGACCCCCACACTAGCACACTAAATCTTGCCTTCACGGAGCATATCACCAATGCTCTAATTAAAGTTGGGGAGGAGAAGCTTAGACTAGAAGCCTCCATACCTAGGAAGCTAGAAGATGGTTGGGATCCTATGATTAAAATTAAATTGAATAACTTCTCTTGTTTTGCTCTTTGTGATGTTGGAGCAAGTACCTTTGTTATGCCCAAAAGAATGTATGATATGCTTGATTTGAAACCTTTTGATCCCTGTTCTTTTGGTGTTCGTCTTGTTGATTCTTCCGTAAAGAAGCCCTTGGGGAAGATCGACTATGTTCTTATCATTGTCAATGACAATTATGTTCCCGTTGATTTCACTATTATGGACATTGAGTATGAGCCCTCTTGTCCAATTATTTTGGGACGTCCTTTTCTTCGCACAGTTGGTGCTATCATTGACATGAAAGAGGGAACTATCAAGTTCCAATTCCCTCTCAGGAAAGGGATGGAACATTTCCCTAGGAAAAAGATTAAGTTACCTTTTGAGTCCGTCACACGGGCTAGTTATTCTCTGGAAAAAACTTGATCTTCTGCTTTAAGCCTAGCTAATGGCTCTAAAGAAGCGCTTTCGGGAGGCAGCCCGCATTGAATTTAGGTTTTTATTTTTGTTTTTGTTCTGTTCTTAGTTGTCTTGATGATTCTTAGTACTGTAGCAACATCATTGTATCTTTCTTTTTCAAGCTTTGTGCCAAGTTTAGCCTCAGAGTGCTTGAAAGTTCAAAAGTTGGAGCTTGCTGTCCAGAAACAGATTTTGTCTTCTTGACGGGAAAATTCGCGATAAATCACCAGATCATCTTTTTTATCTGAATTTTTTTGACAGCATGCTCCATACAATTGGATTGCTAGCCCCTGTTCAAAGTTTTTTTATTTGAGTTGCAGAAGTACCTCGAAAAAATTCCGCTTTCTCTGCTGTTCTGTTTTTCTCAGCTTCTGCCCCAGTTTTTCGTTTCGCAGTTTTGCAATACTTAAGCTTGCTTTTTCTTTGCAAACTTTTTTGGTCAGGCAAGAGAAACAGTAGCTCTTCCTGGAAATCTTTATTTGCAGTAGAGGAAAATTATTTTATTAGGGTACTAACCTCTCTAATCAGCCTACAATGAGTTATGTATGAAGGGAGTTTTCAAGTGCGCGATGGAAGGTGATGAAAGAAGATCCAAGAGTGTCAAGCGCTCAAGCTTGGGGATGCCCAAGTGCACCCCCAATAAATATTCAAGGAGACTCAAGCGTCTAAGCTTGGGGATGCCCCCGGTGCATCCCCTTCTTCATCAACAATCATCGGTCTGTCTTTCGTTGCACTATATTTTTATCACTTCATGCGTTATGTGCTTTGCTTGGAGCGTCTCTCTCTTTACTTTTCTAGGTTTGTTTTGCTTTCTTTGCTGTAGTAACAAGTTAGACCCCAACTTACTCTTTTTTGTGGGAGAGAAACACGCTCCACTTGAACTAGAACTCCTCATAGGATTTGCATGCTTATTTCTTTTAGCTGTGAGTTGTTCTTTTTCTTTTCTTAGCTGCTGGTCTGTTTAGCTGTAGTGCTTTAGTTTTTCTAGAGCTTTTCTTTTCAGGTTGAACTTTCTATAGGTTGCATGTTTTATCTTGTTAGAGAGTTTTCCTGTTGCACTGAGTTCTGTGTCTTGACTAGAAATTAGGTAGTTAAAGTTGCTTTTCTTTTTGAAGTAGTAACTTGCAATAGTTTTGAGGTACTGACTAGAGTAATGTTTGAACTTTTGGTGTCAAGAGCTCTTGCCTATTAGTGATAGATGTCGTATTTTGGGAAATCCGTGTGTTTTTCGAAAACCAAAAACCCCTGTTGAGAACTCTAGCTACTAGATGGATCACTAACCTCTGGAGGGTTCGAATATTAGAGTACACTCACGTACCATGAGTCGAGGATGCGCAAGGATAACCAAACCCCCATACACTCATCCTCGGGGTACCTGTCTCTTTGTGAACCTCCTATTAGATTGAGAGTTACCGATAATAAGTGCATGATTTCTTCGGACTAATGTGAGTATTCGAAAGTTGACACTTCCACCTACCCATACTTTTTCTAGCCTCTTCGGTACCGTGCATTTCCCTTTCTCACCTCGAGAGTTGGCGCATACTACGCCGGTGCATCCAAACCCTTGGCATGATACGCTCTGTCATCATAAGCCTCATTATATCTTTCCTCAAAACAGCCACCATACCTACCTACAAGGCATTTCCATAGCCTTTCTGAGATACATTGCCATGCAACATCCACCCTCTCATGACTTGATCCTCATGTCATACATGCTACTTTCTTGATCGATGAGCCGCATGCTAGTTGGGCCTTTCCCTAATCATTGCTACATGACGCGCTAGTATCATTGCATATCCTGCTATCCTGGCAGAGGCATACATTTGCATCATGATTAGTTACATTTTCTTTTTGTGAGTACCTTTGTAAAGTGTGAAAGATCTCCTATATTCTTGTAAAATATAGAGTATTGCCCCTAAAGTGAGGAAAAGATCCCAAAGAGGACAAAATCAAAAGATCCCAAAGAGGACAAATGAGAGTTAAATAGAAAGAGCCATTGAGGCCACCAAAAAAAAGAGAAAAAGAGAAAAAGAAAAATAAAAAGAGAGAAGGGGGCATACTACTATTCCTTTTGAGAGATCCACACTAGTACTTCATCTTCTATCCCTTGTACTCCATAGATATTATTATCATGCATATAGCTATGTGGGGAACTTTTACACTATAGAACTTGGCTTGTATATTCCAATGATGAGCCTCCTCAAACGAGCTCTAGGTCTTCTTGAGCAAGCAAGTTAGATGCACCCCCACTAGTTCCATTGGAGAGCTTTTAGCTCACATGTGCATCCGTTGTATGGAAATCCCTACTCCTCACATCATATCTATCATATGGCCTTCTCTCGCCTATGATTGTCCTCATTGATCTGAGCCTTTCACACACCTTTTTGTCTTCCTCCTCCACCTCTTCTTTCTGTTTCGCCTTTTAGGTGTCAAATTTCTTGCTCACGCTCATCCATTGCATGAGTGCTCAAAATATCGAAAGGGAGTGGATCAGTTTGACTTGTACCTGGCTAGTGGTCTGGGGACGAGTCCAGATAAGAATCCAAAGGAGACTAAGTGTGAAACTTTAGTAGATAGTTGTTCTCAACAACCTTTTTTCTCTTTCTTCCCAGTCCCTTGATTGCACGCAAACGCCATCTGGAGACATTCAAGTCACGGACAGCAAGAGCTCTTGCACCTTTTGTTCTTTTGTTGCTTGTGTTAATGCTAATATAGACTCTTGCCTGTTAAGACTTGAATTGAATTTCATGCTTTGATTGCTTTACTTAACAGTCCTTATTTGGTTGTGTGGCATGTCACCACAGAAATTATGCTTGTTATCATTTACCTACTCGAGGACGAGCAGGAATTAAGCTTGGGGATGTTGATACGTCCCAAACGTATCTACAATTCTGCTTGCTCCATGCATGTTTTGTGTGACTTTGCCATGTTTTGGTTGAACTTTATTACAGTTTTAAACCAATTTGGACTAACCTACTAACTCAGTGCACCCAGTTGCCAGCTTCTGGTTTTCTGCTGTTTTTGTTTTTCAGGTTTTCCAGCTGATTAAAGTGCCCAAAAATTTCGCAAAAATTATATTAAAAATCAGCGGGCAGGAAGCTTCCGGAATAACCAAGGGAGAGAGTCGGGACCACCACCAGGGAGCCAAAAGGGTCCCTGGCGCGGCCCCAACCCTAGGGCGCGCCAGGCACCCTCTTGGCTGCCCTGGGTGGCCCCTCGACACCCCCCTTCGCCTATATAACCCCCTCGGGGTAGAAACCCCTAAAAAAGAACTCTTTTCCGCGGAAACCTCTCTGTTCCGCCGCCGCCGCCGTTTTCAGATCGGGGCTGCCTGGAGAAGCTGCCCCGGCACCCTGCCGGAAGGAGATCACCCCTTCGGGAGACCATCCATAGCCATGGACGCCTCCCGTATGTGCCGTGAGTAGTCCCCCTTGGACCATGGGTCCGTGATCAGTAGCTATGTGATGTCCTCTCCCTCTTTTGTGCTTTCACTTTCGAGACCTCGTGAGCTGCCTCACATGATCGAGGCACCTATGTAATTTTCTGCTGTTGCTATGCTGAGTTTGTTGGGATCTGATGGATTATGAGACTATGTTCAGATTGTGATGAGTAATATATTTGGTTTGCCCTTTTATATTTTGTTCTTGAGTAAATTCTTGCATGTTCTCCGTTGCAGTATTTTCTTTGGCCAAGTTATTTGCTTGCAACTCCAAGAGAGAGCGTTATGCTCGATTGTGGGTTCAGCCCCCTGATGTCTAGGTTGAGTGACAGAAACATGAGATTAGGGGATGTGCTGTTGCCACCAGGGATAAAACAACGGTGATTGTGCCTATTGGTGCAAGAATTGTTTACTTTACGCAAAGTTCTTTTAATGCAGTTGTCTGTTGCTTTGAGTTTACACTTTGGGTGGGATTCGCAACTTAATACCAGCGAGATGTTCTGGATAGATATATCAATGTGGATGATTCGTAGTAGATGCAGATGGATTTCGGTCTACTTACCTTGGCGTACTTCCCATTGCTTTTGAGCCCTTCCTTTCTTTGCAGCATAGTTAGCATTGTCGTGCCTTCATAATCCTGTCAATTGCCCAACTGTGATTTGTTTACCTCGCTAGCATTTTTATCGTCTTTTGGGAGAGAGACATCACTAGTGAAAATCACGGGACTCCGTTCCATCTTCATACCATTGTTCACACCCACTATTTACCTTTCTGTTTTTACTTTTACTAGTACCTTTTTATCTCTTGCGTTTGATCCTTTGTAAACGACAAGGCCGGAGGAATTGACAACTCCTCTGAACTCGTTGGGAGAAAAGTTATTTTTTTTGTGCAGGTCCACGACAACTCCACGCATCAGAATAATTTCTGGCGTCGTTGCCACCTATCGTACTTATCGTTGAGTCCTACTGGAGACAAACCTTGGTATCTTTACTGAGGGAAATTACCGCTACGCTGCATCTCAACCTTCCACTTGGGGTAACCAACGAGGGGCGAGAAGCCATCAAGCTAATTTCTGGCGCCGTTGCCGGGGACTCAAAGGAAGTACAAATACGCGAGTCCTGATAACCGCCAATTTCTGGCGCCGTTGTCGGACTCCTGTATCAAAAATAGGGGAGTTACACGCTATCTTTTACCTTTGCTTTTTAGTCTTGTTAGTTTACCTTTCAGTTTTTACTTTTGTGTCCCTAATCAAAAATACCAAAAATACCTGCTGCTACTATGGGTTCCAATGAAAACACTAAGTTGTGTGACTTCACCAGTCACAACAACAGTGACTTTATCTGCACTCCTATTGCACCACCTGCCACTTCAGCACCTTCTTATGAGATTAAACCTGCTCTGCTTAACCTTGTCATGAAAGATCAATTTTCAGGAGCAGGAGAAGATGCTGCTTTTCACCTAAACAACTTTATCGAGCTCTGCGACATGCAGAAATACAACGCACTGCTGAATTCGGAGCACTGCAGTTCGGGTAAAACAAAACCGCATGCACCGTTTTCGCTTCAACATTTTAACAGTTGGTCGGAATTGAGCGTATGATACACCGTTGGATTCGTATGGAAAAGGAGCATCTTCCGTATGTTGAACACTTCCCCCGATTCTTCACGGATTAAGAGCAGTTTCTAAAATGGTGCGGCGACCCACTTTCACAGCTGCAGTTTTTTCGCGATTTCTCTTAAACCGTTCATCGGAATGATGCAAATGATATACCGTTGAAATATATCGATCAGGCAATAGATGTATAACACTTTGTCTAATTCGCTACGGATTTGAGAGAAATCTAGCCGCAAAAAACGCAGCAACTCTGTTTTTCGTTTTCAGATCTTGTAGAGAGTAGAAATTTTTAACCGCTTGTCCGATCGATGCGTATGATACACCGTTGGATTTGTCTGGAGTATTAGATTAATCCATATGTTGAACACTTTTCCATATTCCACACGGTTTTGAAGCAATTTAGAAAACGGTGACGTTGCCCTCTTTTGGACAGCGAGAGTTTCACGTAAATTAGTTTGATTCGTTCGTCCGATTGATGCAATTGATACACCATTGGATATATCGTCGAGGCGCTCCATTTGTATGTAAAACACATCCTCTAATTCCTTACGGTTTAAAAGTTGTGTCGATTTTAGTAAATCGCGGAACTCCGTTCTTCGCGGACCCGGAATCGACGAGGTGAACTGCATTTGGCCGGGAAAGCGCACTGCATTATCGCCAGACAGAATGCACGTGTTTTTCGCGGAACAAAAAATCGGCGAGTGAACTGCATCCGCGGGGAACCCGATTGCATTTGTCAACAGAAAGAACTGCACATGTGAACTGCATTCGACCGATACCGGTTGCATTTATCGACAGAGAGAACTGCAGTTGTTTTATCAACGAGCGTGCACCGCATGGACGAGGCGGGTGAACTGCATTTTTTTACTAACCGCAAGAAAAAATCCACAGAACTACATGATTCTTTTTGTTTTTTTTTCTCCAACTTTTATTTATCCAAAGAGAACTGCAGTAGTTTATTTTTAGATCATGTAACCGTAGCACCGCTGCAAACGTGCACCACCGAAACACACATACTCGAATCTTTATCGAGCAAATATTTTTTTGAGAAAACTACTATGTGAGCTGCATCTCTGTTGACGTTCTGACGCAAATTGCAAATTGCAAACACGATAACTTACAAAAAATTACATAAATGAGATAAAAGAACTGCAATCTTCTTTATCTTTTCACTTTTCATCACCGAACAACCAAATGGACTGCTTCGTCCATTTTTTTACAAAAGGGAACCACAGATAAGTTTTTAACAACGAACTACACCACTTGTTTTCTGAAAACCCAAAACAGAACTGCAAAAACTTCAAATAGAACAATCAAGGATCGGGGATGCTCGTGGCGGTTGCTCGCCGATCGGTGGGGTTGGGGACCGTTAGCACACGGCCACAGGCGGATGAACGCGAGAGGCGGGGTGCACGGTACACAAGCAGAGGAGTTCCGGCTGCGGTGGTGAAGAACTCGTCGGCGTTGTGTCAGTACCGGCGGTGGCAAGCTTGCTTCTGCATAGAAAAGAGAAAGAGTGAGACGAAGGTGAGGAGCAACGAAAGGGAGAGGCGCGGCAAGGACAGCATGCCTGCCTGCCCAACTCATCGGCGGTAGAAGTACCTCATCTTCAAATGGGGCTACAACCCGCAGCTTGAAGGGCATGTAATTGAGCTGGACGGGGGCAGTACCTGCTGTAATGATATCCTTAATGACTTATTCCCATTTTGTTCTTCCTTGGCTGTAGTGAATCAAACATATATTCAGCCCTCACTGGTCACTTCTTGGCTGTGATGGGGATCCAACCAGGCCAATTCTTTTTACCTTTAATACATACAGTGTGTGCCATGATGCTAGGATCCAGCGTTTTGCTCATGTTGTATCACCCCCCCCCCCTGGCATAATGGTGACTAGTGCTTAACTACAACAATTTCTTTGTCTATCCATTTGCTAGCACATGCATGCAAGATCGGAGGTAGTGGGAAAAGTTCACATACACTCTCTGAGTTCTTCACATCGAGATGATGCTGCTCGTCCGGCTTGCTTGAAAACTGAACCGCAAGGAAAGATTTATTGAACCGCAAAGCGAGCCACACACACATGTCCGGCGAGCTGCAGAGAAAATTTATCAAACTTAATTAGAGATTTTACCTCAATGGATTCACCAAAATCAGTAGAAAAATTCTGATAAAACACGCAAAAATACTGGACAAAGTAAACCTCATCTCACAAGTAGACAATTAGTAATGCCATTTAGTAGAAACCGACCAAGGTTTGCTACTACTTTTTTTTGCTAACCTGGCCGCTGGAGTATCAACAGCAAATGAGCAATTGAATGTCAACAGCAGATTGGAAAGAGCCTGTGCTGCAGCAGCCAAAGCCAACGAGTGGAGCAAGACATGCATCTCGCGCCCGGACGGAGCGGGCAACAACGTCTCCACGTGCTGGCGCTCGGCAGCGTGCTGCCACAGGCGGAAGGAGGAGAAGGGGCAGGTAGCACGGCCTGGCGGCGAAGTAAGGAGGAGGGGTGGGTTGCCGGATCGGCGGCGGAGGAGCGGCGGACTGGTGCCGTAGAAGCCCGTCGACGCACGCCTGCAGGCCGAGTCTCGTGCGGTCGCGGCGCTCGACCCCCCACCTTATTCCCATTGGCGGCTGATGGTGGATGCGGGTGGTGGGGCGGGCGGCGCCCTCGATTGGATCCCCTACTGACTCCTGTACATGGTGTATTCGCGCCTTGATTGGAGTGTATCCACGCCTTGATTGAAGTCAGAGTGAAGTGGATGGAGGAGGTGGAGGTTGGGGTGGGTTGTGTGTGCAGGAGTTGCGGCATGGAGGTTGGGGATGACGCCATGGATGGAGGAGGGAGGCCGCCGCCTCGTTGTCCGTCAGGTACACGGAAGGGCCGCCGCACGGACGGAGGGGGGCGCTTGTGGCCGGAGGCGGAGCCATGGCCGCGCGCGGGAGGCGGGGCACCGATGCGGTTTTGTGGGTGGCCGGGGAGGGGAGAAGCAGATCCGGCGGATGGCGGGCTGGATGGGTCGCCGTCGGTTAGATCGGGGTGGGGGGAGGCAGATGGGATCAGGAGAGATGGAGGAGTGCGTCGTGGTGGGGGGTGTGTGGTGGGGGGGGGGAGTACGTAGCTGCGAGACGGTTCGGGCGCTCCGCGCTAAAGGTTAGTCAGTAGGGTGTTGTCAGAATAAGCAAATATTTTTAAAATAATGTCTTAAGGGTGTTGTTAGAATAGACTCATCATATATATATATAGCACGCCTATTTGGGACACTTAGGTGCCCAGGCACCTTGCCTACAAACCGTTCGATCATATCTTGATTCAGGGGCGGAGACACGGGGGGCTAGCAGGGGTCAGACCCCCCAACCATTCGCCCCCCCCCCCCCCCCCCCCCCCCCCCCCCCCGCAACAATTTTCAGTAGGTAATACTATGCATATAGCCTAGGAGTATATAGTAGCAGGTCATTAAATTAGTCCAACGTTGATAATTAATTCATGGAAGACAAAAAATCCATTGGCTCATTGCATGGCAATAACACAAGCCCACGTACGTACCAGGTTTACCCGCTTAGGCCACCGTGGATGGAATCATGGAAAGCAATCAATCGATCGTAAATTACTCTAGTTTTTAGTTTTCTGTCTGCCTTTCCGTTCAGACTTCAGACTGCGGGTCTCCTCGACGGGCGACGACTCTACTTCTCATCTCGCTAGGGCGCTTGCTGCTCGCCGCAACGCCGCCGTTCTGCCCTGCCGTCTGCAGTCTGCTCGTGGCTCGCCGTTCTGCCCCGCCGTTCTCCGCTCGTCTGCGTTCACCGTTCGGCCGTGTAATTACGTTTCCGCGGCTCCGGCACACCTGAACTCTGAAGGTATATCTATGACTATGAACTCATCTGATGTCGCCGCTGCTGTGTGCATTTGCCGTTCGGCAATCAGAATTTAGTTTATTAATTTTTGTGTCTTATAATTTTGTTGTGCTAAAAGATGAAGAGAAAGGAAAGGGGAATGGAATTCTTTTTCAAGCGGATTGGTTCAACTTCAAGTGCTAAAATTACTGCTGAATCTATTGCTGAAAATGCAAAACAATCTGAGGAGAAGCAACCTCTTGTAGATGACAGTTCCAATCCAATTGATATGCAAACTGATGATCAAAATATTGGGGAACCAGCAGAAATTTCAGAACAAAGTAGAGTTGGAAGCACAGCATATGAAAGAGATCCTGGTAAGCGTCAACGGATTTGGGAACTTCCTCTTGATAAGCAAGAAGAAGCACGGAGACTCTATATTACCGAGGGTCCTTATCAGCCATTCATGAGAGAGTATCCACTTAATGGAAAAGCAAAAAATCCTCGCCGGTTTTAGTATAGTTATTTCACAAATTTTCCTTGGCTAGAGTATTCACTTTACACACATAGTGCATATTGTCAGCCTTGTTTCGTCTTCACAAAAAAACCAAGTGGAAGGTGTGGGTCAGATACATTCACGGTTAAGGGATTTATAAATTGGAAGAAGGTGAATGATGGAAAAGATTGTGCTTTTTTAACCCACATAGGCAGAGATTCTAACTCGGCTCATAATTATTCAGTTCGATGTTTTGAAAATCTGAAAAATAGTATAACCCACGTCGACAAGGCAATTGTACAAGCAACCGAAAAAAAAGTTTTGGATGCAAGGCTAAGGCTTAAAGTTACAATTGATTCCATTAGGTACGCACCATTTTTCTATACCAAACAGTAGAATATTATTTATTGTACCAAGCATGTTAGTAACAATTTTGTTGTTTTTGTTTCACCAGGTGGTTAACATTCCAAGCTTGTGCTTTTAGAGGCCATGATGAATCTCAAGAATCCATAAACCAGGGTAATTTCCTTGAATTGGTAAAGTTGTTGGCCTTTTATAACAAGGATGTGGATGCGGTTGTCCTGAATAATGCTCCAAGGAATGCGAAGTACACCTCCCATCCTATTCAAAAAGAGATTCTGGAGTTATTTGCTCGGAAGGTCCAGAGGCAAATTAGAGAAGAAATTGGTAACGCCAAGTTTTGTATAATGGTGAATGAAGCTCGAGATGAATCAAAGAAAGAACAGATGGCACTGGTTGTCATGTTTGTGAACAAGGAAGGATACATAAAGGAGCGTTTCCTTGATATCATTCATGTCAGTGACACCACTGCATTGACTCTCAAACAAGCAATTTGTGTTGTTCTTGAGGACAACAATTTGAGCATCCGAGATATAACAGGACAAGGATATGAAGGGGCAAGTAATATGCGAGGTGAATGGAACGGGTTAAAAGCACTAATTCTAAACGAGTGTCCTTATGCTTATTATGTACACTGCATGGCTCATCAGTTGCAATTGGCTCTTGTTGCTGCATCAAGAGAGGTACATGAGGTGCACAACTTTTTCCAACACGCTGTTCTCATCATAAATGTTGTTAGTGCGTCGCCTAAACGCAATGATGAGTTACTAGCAAAACAAGCTGAAGAAATAGAACGTGAAATTGAGTTGGGTGAGCTTGATACGGAAAGTGGAGCAAATCAGATAGGATCTTTACAGAGACCCGGAGACACTAGATGGAGTTCCCACTTCAAGTCGATTCAGAGTTTACTTAAGATTTTTGGTGCTACTGTTGCTGTCCTACAGAGCATAGCAACTGACCGCTCGGTCTCAAAATATTCTAGAGGAGATGTTGTAGGTGCTCTAAAAATAATTATGTTGTTTGACTTTGTGTTCATTCTGCATCTAATGGAGAGAATCATGAAGATCACAGATGTCTTATGTCAAACCCTCCAAAAGAAGTCCATTGATATTTTGAATGCATTGGATTCAGTTTCGAACACAAAGGTGCTGCTTGGTAAGTTAAGAGAAAATGGTTGGGAATCTCTTCTAGAGGAGGTTCAGACTTTCTGTTTGAAGCATGACATTGAGGTCCCAGATTTGAATCGCAAGTAATGCCTCTCTCCTTGTATCTCTAAAATTTAGAATATATATAATGTCATACTTGCTTAACTCTAGTATTAATATATATTTGCAACTTGTAGGTATGTTGATGTGACAAGGTCTCGCAACAAGCATGATAACACAACAACACTACATCATTACAAAGCAGACGTGTTCAATGTTGCTATAGATCAGCAATTGGTTGAGATAAATGATCGCTTTGGTATTCAAAGTACAGAACTGTTGAGACTTTGTGCATCTTTGGATCCAAGGCATGACTCTTTTGACATCACAAAAATATGTACGCTGGTTGAGAAGTTTTATCATGAGGATTTTTCTAGTCAAGAAAGGGCTCAGCTTGAGTCTCAGCTTCCCCATTTTCAGTTGGATGTTTGCAATAATCCAGAGCTAAAATGTTTGTCTTCACTTGCTGATTTGACGGTTGGACTATTTAAAACAGGTGAAGCTGCTACATACTCAATGGTTGATAGATTACTGCGGTTAGTCATAACTCTTCCGGTGTCAACTGCAACCACCGAGCGAGCTTTCTCGCCCATGAAACTCATCAAGACACGTCTTCGAAGTAGAATGGGAGATGATTATCTTCGAAATTATATGATTCTCTACATTGGTAAGGAAATAACTGCAAAGATTAGTTCTGATGAGATTATAGAGTTATTCGACACCGGTGGTCGTAAAGCGGAGTTTAAGCTAATAGACATGTAATTTTGTTTCTAAACATCAAACTCATATATTTGAATATTTATATGGATTTTTTGTAATATATTTTGTGACTTAATATATCATGATGTTTATTCTCTTTAATGGTCGTCGACTTTTCGCCCTCCCCATGTCCGAATCCTGGCTCCGCCCCTGTCTTGATTTTATTGATTAAAGAGGTATGCATTAATACCTTTTCAAGTAAGGTATGTATTAATACCTAGAATTAATGTACCTTTTCAAGTAAGGTATGTATTAATACCTAAAATTAATGTAAATTTAGCAAAGAAAGCAAACATACCTTATACTAATTTACCTATATATATATATATGAGACGGTTTTCTATATACACATATCAATGCATGTTACATGCCGTGTATTCTATGTACTGCTCGGAATAAAGTTCTCGTACTGCTTCAGTAATACACTATTGTACTTCTTTCGTGAAGTCGGTACTGCTCTTCTGTATGTGTGTAGTAATTCAATCGTAGATTCTAAACCGTTAAATGGAATTGCGCAAATGATATACTGTTGGAAACCTATAAAAAAATCAACTTGTTTATATTGTGACTTTTTTCAAAATTTTAGATTTTTTATTATGCATTTTCAATAAAACAGAAATCATCACAAGCTGATTGAAAAGTGTTTTGAATGCAACTTTTTTACCCACTTCTCGAAATGCAGCAAATGATATACCGTTGGAAATCTACTGAAATTTCCAAACGTTTTTTGTTTTAAGGTTTTTCAAATTTTGCCTAGTTTTTAAAAAGTTTTGAAAATAATAAAACTCAGTTTTATTAAAACATGATCATGGATCATTTTTGGATATCAAATTGATGCAACTGATAGGGCGTTGGAAAGATAATGAAATTTTCCATCTTTTTCGTGTATTAAGGTTTTTCAAATATTATATAATTTTCGAGCAGTTCTGAAAATACCAAGATTCATTCAAAATAGACGAAGAATAATTTGATATTAATTTTTTAGCCACTTCTCGGAATTGCGCAAATGATATACCGTTGGAAAGCTACTATAATTTACAAACGTTTTCATCTTTTAAGTTTTTTCAAATTATGCATAGTTTTTGAACAGTTTTGAAAATACTAAAATTCAGATTTATTAAAAGATGATCATTGATGTTCATCGGACCTCGGAATGATGCAAATGATATGGCGTTGGAAAGGTACTAAAATTTAGCAACTTTTTCATGTTTTAACATTTTCCAATTCTTCACGGTTTTTTAACAATTTTTAAAATACCGAGTTTTTTCCTGTTCCAAGAAAACATAGTATTGTACTGGTGTGAAATATGAGTTTTGTACTGTTCGACAATAAAGTTGTTTTTGTACTTCTCCAAATGACTACTCCCTCCGATCCATAATAAGTGTCGCTCATTTTATACTAAACTAGTACAAACTTTGTACTAGATGAGCGACACTTATTATGGATCGGAGGGAGTACATTTTACTCCCCATAATTTTTTCTAGAGAACTCAAATTCCCTCCACATGTACCTTGTACTTCTCTGGAATATGAGTTTCATACTTCCCTCGAAATAATGATATTTTTTCTGTTTCAGGAAAAAGATTTTTTACTTCCCTCGACATGCATCTTGTATTTCCCGAAATATTAATTTTTGTACTGTGCATTTTCACAATGTTGTACTTCTTTATTGGCAGAAATTTTTTCATTCAATTACGTAGAAAAAAAAATCTACGGTGCTACTCAAAATGAATGTACGGTACTGCCCAAAATAAAAAAAAATGTACTGCCTAAGATTACTCAATGGTATTGCCCAGAGTGCCTTAATGGTACAACCCGACAATAAATAAGTATGTACTTCCCACAATGATTTAATGGTACTGCCTAAATTTTTATACGTTCTTCTAATCATTCATAGATTTTATATGACGTTTGATGGACACAAAGTACTGCTGAATATGTTCATGTACGATAGTGAAGTTGGAGTGTTGTCGGGTTGACTGCTTGAGGCGCATGCCATGGCCTCCGGCACCTGCTAGAGACGCGCGGCCTCGTGGTGGCTTGTCGCGGCTGACGACGGGACCGCTTCTCGTACCGCATGCAGCTTCCTCCTACACATTCTACTCAACCCCAATGATCCCATCTCGGTTTAGCTAGTTTATTCAGTGGCTAGCTAGCTAATTATCACGCCAACGATTCACATGCGAAATTATACAAGTGGCTTTGGAGTGGTAGGTAAAGGCACGGATTCCGTGTTGCTAACAGCAGACCACCGGAAAACGATGGATCTTTGGTTTGTCCCGTGCGTTCATTGGCAGGTGCAGTTGTACAACTCGACGCGGTTGGAGGCGGGCAGGCGGCCAAGGAGGAGTTCATCTGCGCCAAGTTGCTGGAGTACATACGCGAGGGACGCCGTGCTGGCCGCGCAGGTCCTGCTGCGCGTGGTGGAAGAGCCTCTCGCATAGCCTTTCACTACTAGGAAATACTTTTATAGTGGCGTTCCTTTTTTGTGTTTAATGGTGCATTATAGATGCGCCACTAATTACAAGTCATTAATAAGGGCTTAGATGTGGCGCATCTTTCTAAGGCCCTTAGGCGTGGCGCATATCAGAATGCGTCACCTATAAGCTCTTAGGGGTGACGCATTCTGAAATGCGTCACTTCTAAGGTTTCTTAGGGGTGACGCATTCCCAGTGCGCCACTGAAGCCAGACAAAATGCGCCACTAAATGGGTTACAGAAAAAAAAGAATTACAAAAAAGAATAATAAAATTACAGATATTTGTATTATATTACAGAAATTCAAAAGACAATATTACAATGAGCCCAACAATTATTAATACAAAAGAATTGCATTATAATTCTTATTACAAAGATTTACAAGATTACATCCATCATCGTCTAAGGTTTAGAGGCAACAAGATTCACAAGATTACATCCATCACAATATTATAATGAGTCCACCAATTATTGAAAACAGAAATCTACTTTCGTCATTATCTCTTGTTTGCTCTTCAACCTGCACAAAACAAAGATTTAGAGGTCACATCCATATGAATTCATAGCAAAGGACAACAACGCAATATAGCATCTATTCTTATCAACAACATAAAGCAAGTCGATCAATGGCCAGGAGCATGCACATATGCATAAAAATGCATATGCAGTGACCTTTATACACAAAGAGCACTAAGAGTATTTGACACTACCATCTACTACACAAAGAGTACATCCAAATTACATGTAGGGCACACATTCATCAAACGACTGCCATATATAACACAAATTGTTCAATTGTTCTGACTCGGCTCAGGGAATGAGCGGCATCCTTCTTTCGTCATGAAAGGCCTTGTGTCACGCAAGGCCTTTAGGAGGACTTCTATCTCCCCATTGGATGGTGCAATGTTGGAGTGGAAGATCGCCCCCTTCATTTGTACTTCATGACGGATGATAGTCGCCATCTGTGCTTGGATGTGCAAGAACTCCTCCTTAAGATTTGCATCGGTGATTTCCACCTTCCTTTTGGCCCACGCTTTGAGATGACTTGGCAGCGTAAGATTGCGTTGTTCCTATACAATCGCCCTCATGTGATGAAGGACGTAGTACGCATCCCTCACACTGCTAACCGGCTGCTTGACGCACGGGAACTGCGTTACGTGGCTGAAAATGTTCACGCCAGGCTGATTCTTCCTGAACTTGTGCTTCACGATCTTGCCTCCGGCTTTTATGTAGCCGGCGAGAGCATCATCCAAAACTCTCATGATATACTTGTAATCTTTCTTCTTCACACTCCCTGAGTCTAAATACACGGCGTGCGAGTGTTGCGGTGAAAAGCTGATGAGCACGCAGTCTTGATCCTCACTGCATAATTAAAACAATCCAAAAGGAATCTTGGAAGAGGACAATGGAAAGCTAAGAAAGCATATATGCTACGGCGGCGAGCGAATGACTTACATGGGAGAGTAGGTCATAAGAAATGAATCATTGTCGGCGTTATCTAGCATGAAGTCTCTGATGTACCAGTCCGCAAGAGCCGCGTCCCTGTCGTCCATCAAGATGCTTTCACGCATGTAGAAGGGGTCCAATATCGCAACACTCGGGGTCTTATCTCTCCTGATACTCATAGAAAGGCTGAGCAAGAATATACGGATAAGGCTAAGGTCCTGCCGCTTGAGATAGTACAAATTGAAGATCTCCGAAAACCGCAGAATTATCATATCCGCGGGGATAGTTTTGATGAAGCACATGTTGAGTGGCACCTTGTCCATGAAAACGGGGTACGATGGATTCTCTTCTCGAAGAAGAATCTTCTCTAATGCCATAATACTGTGATGCACACTCTGCATATCCGAAGTTGCAAGGTCGAGCATGTCCTTATGTAGCATCGCCCTGCCTGCCACATGGATTTCAAACGAGAGATCCTTGGGTCTTGGTGGCCCGTCCTGAGCCCGGATCGGCATCGAAGGTTGGCTGCTCGAAGTGATGCTCTTCTTTCTTTTCCGTCTCTTCTTCTTTTCTGATTTCGAGCAGTCACCGACCTTTATCTGCTCAATGGCCGCCTTATGGAGTGTGGACGGGCTGAGAATAGATCTCCTTGTGGCATCTGCTTGAGGCTCGGTGAAGGCGCAAGCTGCTGGAGACATCTCCTGAGAAGAAGCAAAGAGACGCGTGGAGCAAGCAGGTTTCGCCGCAGGATCAGATAGACCGCGAGCATCCTCGTCATGCTGGTAGGCTCCTTCAACAGGAGGCATGAATAAGTCATCACCTTCGAACAAAGTGTTGATGAACTTGTCTGCGTTGATATCATCATCATCATCAAGATCATTGTCTTCTTGTTGTGCGCTGATGGGATCATGTGGCGCCGGCACGATGACTACCGGTGTTGTCCTAGGTGTAGTGCCCCTTTCCCCCGTCATTAAACGCATTTGGGTCTTTGTCCATAGGCATATTTGGCCGAAACAGTCACTGAGGACTTCCGGCTCGTCCTCATCGTATCCGGGGGGTTGAATGGGAGGTTCAACTCTCTCGTAGCCCGAAATCACGAGAGATATTTGAACCCTATGCATCTCCGGTGCCATCGGCATATTGTGCATGATTCGATTTTGTGGTTGAAGGATTTTACCTTTGGCAACATCCATCAACTCGCCGTCCACGACTTGTAATAGAATGCATGGAGTGTCCTCCTGCGAAAGAGATATATGCATGTAGGGCATCAGAGGGATTCCACTAAAAAAAGGCAAGGAGATGAAGTCCTTGTTTGAGTTGCAGACGCTTATAGTTACCTTGAGGGCGTCGAGGTCGGCCAATGAAAAGACCCCGCCGATGACGGCGAGCATGCAAGAGACGGAGGGCGCGCTGCCTCCCGTGGCGTCCGTCGCCCTATTTGCGCTGCCGCCGGGTGCATTATTGTTATGCCCCGGTTTCTCGATCGTGGCACATTTGTACATAATGCGCCACCCCTAAGAGTTTTTTAATTTTTTGTTGAGATAATTTTCATAGCTATCTATCTATTTTTTTATCGCTGCTAGTTTTTTTATCGCTACTAAATATCTGGTTTTATCGCTACTAGTGTGTTACCCATTCTATCGATCCACGTACCATTCCTTAACCGTGTCGTCGCCGAACCAAGCTTCACAAACGCAAGGTGTAGCGGCATTTGCAAACATAAGAATGTGATCATCAATTAAAAAGTGCAGATTAAATCCATGCATACAGAAAGTGATCATGAATTACAAAATATTTTTCTTAAATTTGGAGCTAGCTATCTAGCTACCGTTTCCTCACGATCTTTTTCTTGCCCTTCTTTGTCGTGGTTGAATAATTTAGGCCCGAGGCGCCTTCACTTTTCCTCTTGAACGGGAGACCTTTCTTCGGTAGGGTTGTGGTGTATGTATCCTGAGCGGCGTAGTCGTCTTCCATCTTCGGGTCGTCGTACTTGTCAAAGTTTTGCTCGTTGGCGAATCCATCCATTCCGATGATGTTTCTTTTGCCTCTCCTCACTACAACGCGGCTCGGCTTTGATGGGTCGGTAATGAAGAAGCATTGGTCCACTTGGCTAGCCAGTACCCATGGCTCATTTTACGCGGTGACGTTTGCGCCCGCAGGCTTGGATTTAGCTTCGGGTATAACCATGGTGGTGAAGTACCTGTCTTCTTTTACGACGCTCTTGGCCCATCTCACACGGAACATCGGCACCTTCTCTCCACAGTAGTCGAGCTCCCATATGTCCTCGATCCTTCCGTAGAATCTTTCCTTGACGTCATCGGTGTAGAATATCCCCGTTACCCCTGAGTTCTGGTAATCGCAGTTATTGTCCTTTTCCTCCGTGTAGAATGTGTAGCCGTTGATATCATACGCTTGATAGGTCATCAGGTTGCGTGCGGCACCCTGTGACAAGGTGAATATCATCTTTTCGTCCTCGGAAGCGTTCCTTCGTGGGGGATTAGCACGAAGCTCGTCCCTGAACCAAGTCATGAAACCGGAGTTGTTCTCTCTGATTAGCCGTGGATCTCGGTCCGTTATCTGCAGGCACTGGTCACTGTACTTCTTCCTGATTACATCCTTGTGCTTTACTATCCAAGGATCGACCAGTTGGATGTGTTGTAGCGCGACTAGGCTTGCTCTTTCAAAGTTGATGTCTCGACCGTCAAAGTTGACATGCATTGCGCGGCTTCCCTCGTGGTGACCACACCCATCGGTCCTGCCAAAGTGCTTGTTGACGGCCAGACCAACAGGGTTCTCGCTATGCTTTCATCTGGACGGGACCTGTTACGAACGTATTTTCTGATGTGTCCATTCATCCTTTCGAACGGCATCATGCTGCGCAGAAACTCAGGCCCGAGTTGGACGATATCCTCCACGACGTGGATCAACAGATGCACCATAATGTCAAAGAACGCGGGCGGGAAATAGATCTCAAGCTCGCATAGTATGAGCACGATCTCCTCCTGTAGCCTTTTGAGTTGCGTAGCGCAAATCGACTTCCGGGAGATGACGTCTGATAACCCACAACTGCAGGGGATCGAGATAGTCTTCAAGGGTAAGAATAACCCAATTTATAGATTCCACTCAAGGGGAGCCAAAGAATATCCACAAGCTTTGATAGTGGAGTTTTCAATTCCACCGCACCTGAGATACACTTACTTGCAACAAGATATTAGTGGTAACTGCGATATGGAAGTGATGATAGCAACGGAAATAGTGGTGGTGAAATAGCGACAGTAAAATAGCAAAAGCAAACAACTAGTAACCAGCAGAATTAAAACATTTTAGGCTAGGGAGATGGATGGTTGGGCGCTGCATGGATAAGGCACATCATGTATTTAACTTGGGGCAAGGCACACAGAAAAGCAATGATCATCTAGGCATAAATCAAACATCAGGCATGTACCCCACAGGTAGTTGTACGTGCTTGCAATAAGAACTTGCACAACATGTTTTGTCCTACCATCCCGCTACGAACATGGCCAAAAGGAACTTATGGAGATTAAGGTGCTCATTTCAAAGAGCACCGGAACAAAGCATTAACAATCAATGGATACATGGAATCCTCAAATTATAGTCCATCCCCTTTGGTGTCCCAAGCTGTCACCTTTGGGATCGCCGGTTCCGGACTATAATAGGTGCATACAACTCATAGATAGGATCAAGAACACAAATATATTCATGCAAACACATAGGGTTCAGATCTGAAATCATGGCACTCGGGCCCAAAGTGACAAGCATTAAGAGCAACAAGTTGAAGAAAAGATGATAAACAACAATCTAGATGATAGGCAACATGCCCCCAACAATCTGATAAACTATTACATGATCTATCTCATCCAATCTCTACCATCCCCTTTGCCTACAGCAGGGAATTACTCACACATGGATGGAGAAGTCATGGAGGGAGGATGGAGTGGTGATGATGATGACGATGGAGATGATCTCCCCTCACCGGAGGCCAAAACAGCCTCCAGATTAGCCCTCCCGGAGAAGAACAGAGGGTGGCGGCGGCTACGCGACGTGAATTGGGAAAAAGACTTTTGTTTTGGGGTTTCTCCGTCACGGGAATAAATAGGAGCCTCGGTAGGGCACCAGAGGAGGGGGAGGCCTCCAGGCGGCCAGAGGGCACGGCCCCACCCCTCGCCGCGCCAGGGGGGCGCCTGGGGCCCCCTTGGCTGCCCTCTGGTCCCACTTCTGGCATAGTGTCCCTTCGGGTGCATGGATTTTCTGTGATTTTTCCTGGAATTTTCTGAGACACCTAAAAATCCATTTTCCTACGCACAATAAAACCATACAAGCAGCTCTGCTGAAAACAGCGTTTGTCCGGGTTAGTTTCGTCCAAATCATGCAAGAATGAGGGCAAAACAATAGCAAAAGTGTTTGGAAAAGTAGATACGTTTGAGACGTATCAACTCCCCCAAGATTAGCATATTGCTTGAGCAATTCAGTACAAACGAACTGAACGCGGCAAAGAAAACTTTGACAAACACTTTTTCTTCAATGAATGTATGTAAGAATGTACTACGAAAAGAATTTAGCAAGTATCAAAACAATGCTATGAGGACAATGCATGAAGCAATCCTTCTTTCAAGTGATCAATCACAAACAACTAAAAGTAAATAGTATGCTACTGAAAATCAAGACAAGATTACAATGCACAAAGCTTGAACACACTAGAGTGGTATTTCGCTAGCCTCCATGAGTGAAGCAAAACATAAATGCAGAAACTCCTCCGGAGTTTAAAGGAGAGTAGAACTAAGAACTTCAGAATAAGTAATACCACAATCATGCAAAAGAAAATGTAGCACTTTGGGACAATGCACATTACACTCAGAATGACAATTATGCTCTCCTAGTTGGTGGTTTGAAGGAAGAAGGTGGAGACTCTCGAACCGTGGAGTTTGATGGAAAGGTTGAAAACCCGTGGTTGGAAGCAAAAACTAAACTTGTACTCGAGCTATTTGTCTTGAAAACAGAGATAAAAAATGTTTTGGGAGGTGCATGATTCGTCAACGAATGCTAGTAGACAACTCAATCACCTCTTACGCTAGACATGTTTCGAGGAACGGCTCCCAATCCTCGAGACGATCACATCCCCTTAATCTCCTTTGTTTATCACTGCCAAAGTTTTCTGATTTCTCATAGACAAAGCATGAAGGAGGGTTTGTTGGTTGTGATTATCTTTTGTGAGCTGGGCGCACTCATGCTAGTCCCTCCTCGTATTAGGGGTTTGAAGATTAGACGTGCAATCCTGGAATAAAACATGTCTAACATAAGACGGTCATGAATCACCTACTACTTCCTCATGAGCTGAAACAGAGGCACAACACAGGAGTGCTTTTGAATGATTTCGAGATGGTCCAAGAAAGTCTTCATTAGGATGGCCGGTAAATACCACATAGGAAGGTATGGTGGACTCATATGGAAAAACTGGTTTCAAGGATTTTGGATGCACAAGCAGAAATTCGCTTAGTGCGAGCGAAGGCTAGCAAAAGACTGGGAAGCGACCAACTAGAGAGCAATAACAGTCATAATCTTGCAGAGCGACAAAGTAACATTGAATTGGGCATGAAAATGATACATCTATTCTGAAACTCACAGATCATCAAGGCATGGTAGACTTTTCAGTCATAAACATGTGTAAGCATGTGCCAAGTCAATCCAAGAATTCTCCAAAGGGAAATACCACTTCAGTATGCTAAACTATGAACAACGCAATGCATGTAAATCATTTCAACAACACATTATGTACTCTAGCTATTTGGGATTAACCACAAGGAAAGCATGAACACTGGGCAAGCATTGTAAACATAGCACTATGTCGCTACAAGTTGGTCTCTAAATCATAAGTACAAGAATATGTACAAAAGTAGAAACAAAAAGAGTTCATACTTGTTTTTTTTGTTGCATCCCTTTCGTCGATCTTTGTCATCACTGCCTTGTTGCTTGCACGATTGAACGTAGGAAAATATAATCAAGTGAAAATGCCATCACGGACTCGAGCTGAACTCTACAACAAAGCAAACTAAAGAGAGAAAAGGAAATATTTTTGGATTTTTCAAAGATTTAGCGAAAGAAAAAGAAAAGAGAAATCTTTTTGTTGTTTTTGCAAAATAAAAGAACAAAGAAGAACCGGCAAAAACTTCAAAAAGATCAAAGCGAACAAAATGAAAACGGTTAATACAATGGAAAGGTGAGAAGGGACGTACTCCCCCAAGCTTAGGCTTTTGGCCTAAGTTGGTAGCAGCTACTGCCCCCAGGAGCCTGCTGCTCCGGGTAATGGTGATTCCAGGAGTCGTATGAGCCCTTAGGTGCGTACACCGAAGTCCTCGGGTCCTCCCATGAGGAAGGCCCTGCGCTCCAAGCGGAAGAAGACCCCTCGCCTTGCTCGGTGAAGGTCTCTCCCTGGAAAGGTGTGAACTCACCATGCTCCTCCTCATCGGGCACGACCCCCTCCATGGGGTTATGCGGCTGGTAATGAGCCATGAACTAATCGAACTGAATCTCGTTGAAGGACCATCCGTTCCTGCGAGTGCTATCAAACAAAAGTGATGCAGATAGACGGATCTCACGAGTAATGGTCCTTTCAAACCTCAAAATATAATCAAGGTTGCCAAACTGGGAAGTCATGGTAACAAACTCATGCCTCTTCATAGCCGCAAGATCGAGACTTGCATATTAAAATGAAACATCATCAGGATGCGGGGTGCGCTCAATAGACTCAAGGATAAGTGTGGCATAAACGCCACCATATAAATCGCCTTTGTTACTATTCGTAACAAGGCGTCGAGCAATCAAGGCACCCACATTATACTCATTCTTATCAGAGAGGGCATTCGCATAAATAGCGAAATCTGGTGCAGATCCATTGCTCATGTTGTCACGATCTAACACCCCTCTAGCAACAAAATACGCAAAATACCTGAGGTGTGGAAACTTAATGCTGGATATCTTCGTACGCCGAATGTCGGCCTCCTCCTGGCAACAAAGGGAGTTGAAGAGAGTCCTCAACCCAGAAGTCTGCATGGTCATCTTCGTTGTCTGACCAACGTTCGGCACACCTATTATATCACACAACTGTGCCAAAGACATGGTTATGAGATCATTATAAAGTTTGAACTCGACGGTTCCAGCATCATGGTTATAACAAAAACTGTTAACAAAGCAGGAGGTAAGCTTTTTGTATTGTACCACACGGCATAATGCTAGCCGTGTCAAACCTACATTGGCACATAAAATTCCTCCTTAATTCCTGCAGCTGTAAGAAAATCATCGCACGGATACATCATTGCGCATGTTGGACTTGTGTCTTCCAACAACTCCAGGGGCACATGATCTTCATTGTAGCTCACCCTAACTGCTGAGGGTGAAGCTGTAGCTCTAGTAACTCGATCGGAGAGCTAGGGCTTCTTATTCCCAAGCCATCCTTTTGCTTTTCCAAAGAAACTCATTTCTGAAATAATTTACAATTCACAAAAACAAGGATTTAAACAAGGTGAGTTGAGGCAAACTACTCTACCCACTTACCTAAGGCATAAACTTGCATCAAAACTTGGAAAATAAATTTCTACACATGCATGCAGGCTCATATGAACATCACCAAGAGATACTAAATACTCACAAATGAAGCCACCAATCAAAAATCTAATTGGAGGGGTGAAGGAGTTACATACCAGGGAGTATTTTCTCAAAATCTCAGCTCGAATGATGGGCTGTAGAGAGAGATCGAAAATCACCTCCAAGAACAGCAAGAATGCAAGAACTGGAGCAGAACTCGTATTTTTGGAGAGAGAGGAAGAAGGGGGAAGAAGACATACCTAGAGGTGGGGCATGTGGGCCCTAGACGCCCTGTGGGCGCGGCCAGGGGACAGGCCGCGCCAGCTGGCCGCCTGGGCCACTGGTGGGCCCCCTGGTCGGCCCCATGTGCCTCTGGGTCACTCCCGGCATGGAAATTTTTATTATAATTTTTCTGGAATTTTTCTGACAACTTCACTGTTGAAAATTATTCGGAGTTCAAAAATCTGCGAAACTTTCTGAAAACTTGGAGCAGTGATTAGAGTTGTGAAGCTTCAAAAATATATAAACTTGGTACAGCAAGAAATATAAAGCTAAAAGAAATGCAAACATAACAACCTCTACTTTTTACTTATATAAAACTCATTTAATAGCAAGGTTGATCAAGTCCTACTACCAAACTAGCAATACATAGAGTAAAAAAAGTTTCACTTACTATGAAGCATTCATGGTACCTTTACTTTAATGGATATTTTCCCCACCATAATGGTTTTGTATTTGTGGTGCACATGTAGAGGACAATCCCAATCACCAATCTTCACGGTCCCGATATTCTCTATAGAGTTGAGGCCATGCCTTTTGTCAATCTTCTTCGGAAAATACACCGTGTGTTCTTTATCATTCACATTAAAAGTAACCTTTCCTCTATTGCAATCAATAATAGCACCTGCGGTGTTAAGAAAAGGTCTACCAAGAATAATAGACATGCTCCCATCCTCGGGCATGTGAAGCACAACAACATCAGTAAGGATTAAACAATTAGCAACTTCAACGGGAACATCCTCACAAATACTAATGGGAACGGTTGTTGACTTGTCAGCCATCTGAAGAGAGATATCTGTAGGGATTAGTTTTTCTAAACAAAGTCTCTTGTAAAGAGAGAAAGGCATAACACTCACTCCTGCTCCAAGATCACATAAAGAAGTCCTGACATAATTATTCTTTATGGAGCAAGGAATGGTGGGTATACCTGGATCACCAAGCTTCTCGGGAATCTTGCCACTAAAAGAGTAGTTAGAAAGCATAGTAGATATTGCTTCATTAGGAACTTTTATTTTATTAGTAACAATATCTTTCATATATCTCGAATAAGGAGGTAACTTAATAGCATCAGGCAAAGGAATTTGAAGAAAAAGAGGTTTCATACACTCACAAAACTTATTGTAATGCTCTTCTTCTTTAGTTTTGAGAGACTTACCTGGAAAGGGCATGGGTTTCTGTACCCATGGTTCTCTTTCCTTCCCATGTCTTCTTGCGATGAATTCTTCTCTAGTGTATTTCTTGCGTTTGTCGGGTGCTTCTTCTTCTCGAACTTCGGGTGGATCATTCTATTCAATATCCTTTTCCAGTTCAGCATCGTTTTCAGTCTCAGCATCGGAGGTAGATATACTATTTGGATCATTGGAATTTTCAGCTTCTTTGTGCTTCTTCTTCTTCGGAGAGCTAACAATTTCTTCTTCCTGTATTTGAGAATCTTGCTCGACCCTCTTCGGATGCCCCTCCGGATAGAGAGGATCTTGACTGCTAGTTCCTCCTCGGGTTTTAATCCCGAAGGCTTGTATATCATGTTTGGCATTATTAGCAAGCAAATCCTTTTGCACATTAGAAATTTGATCAAGCTGAGTTTGAACCATATGAAAGTGCTTCACAAGACATTTAACATCAATAACTGTTCTACCTAGAACATCAAGAAAACTTTTGATAGCAAGGGAATTATCATGCAACTGACTTTGTATCCTCTCATTAAAGTGATTTTGCTTCATAATAAAATTATCAAGCTTGTAACGCCCCGGGTGTCACGCTATAGTAATCACTACAGTAATCATTTTGTTGATGATCATTACTGTTACTAATCTTGCTTGATCATTCTTGAATCAAATCAAATTCCCAATTGCCTTTTGGTTGGTATTAAAAAAAACATGTACCCAGTGTGCCTTGATCATCATCAGGCAAGTCAAAGTCCAACACCCCTTTGAATTGATAATAAAAACAAAATGGCAAATAAAAGTTCAACCTAAAATTGAGGAACCACTTTTGTATGATTCCTAATATTCAGTGGATCACTTCCATATGGATATGGGGATTTATTGTGCTGCAAAATAGATTCAACAAATTAAAATAGTATCCTAAAGTCCCCTTTTATTAATGGTATCATTAAAACAAATAACAATTGAATTTATAAAAGTCCAATTCTTTTTGTGGCACTATGTTATAATGTAACACTAATTATGGAGCCTATTACAAGTTTTGAAAAATTGTTAAAGAAACTAAAACAAATTAAAACAGAATAGAAACAGTAAATAAAATTAGAAAAAAAGAAACTAAATAAAATAAAAATCCCTATATTACGCCGTGGGCAAAGCCCACCCAAGCCCACCCCACCCAGCCCATTCCCCCTCTCTCCTCTTCTACCTCCCCCTGTTCACCCGACCGGCGGACATAGCGTTCCCGAAGCTTGCCGTCGCCGCCGGACCAGCCCCCACTACACCGCTACAGTGCCGCCCAACGCGGATAAGAAGGCAACGCGCCTAGGAACCCTAGGTCAAACCCTAGCCCACCTCCACTCTCCCTCTCTCTCCCAGTACTTTTCGCGCCCAAGCGCCGCCGTGGGCGCACGCGCCGTCGATCCTTCGGCCACCGGACACCTCTCCTCCCGCCGGCATGTCCAGGAGGACCGCCGAGCTCTTCCTCGTCGCCCCGTGCAGTCAGTATTCGACGAGACACACTGCTGCGTGCCAATCGAGCCGCCCCCGACGCCACAGCCGCCGGCAACTCCGTCCCGATTCGCCGCGCTCCGACCACCCCGACGTCGTTCGCGCTCACCATCGGCTCCCTCCTTGTGAGCTGCACCCAATCCCCTCTTTCCCCGCTCGATTTGGCCGTCGTAGCTCCTCCCCCCATCGACGTTGTTGCCACGGCCTCCATGGACGGGAGCTCGAGCTCCCGTGTCGCTCGTCGCTATTGCTGCTTGCTGGTTGTCGAGCTGCGACACGAAGTGCGCGCGCATGCCCGTGCTGTCCACGTCCCGAGTGCCCCTACTACCCTCCCCCCTTGCGCGCTCGTCTTCCATGGCTTCTGGCGACCTGACCCATCGTGGTCAGGCCGCATCGTGCGCACACGCCCACGGCCACAGGCCCGCCGCTGGTGCTCCTGCTTGCCTCACCACGCGGTTGCGCCCTCGCCGCTTCTCGCCGCCGGCTGCCGCGCCCCCGCCTCTTGGGCTGTCGGCCTCGCCGGGCTCTGCCTCGCCGGTGGGCACACGCGTGTCAGTTTAATCGGGGGCTAACCCCCCTCCCATTAGTGCTAAACCCCATGTTTAACTAACCCCCCATGCTAACTAGTCTATGACAGTGGCCCCCCTGAAATTACTTGTGATTTAGATAAACAGATATAACCCCCTAAGTGACTTAGAGGTGGGCCCTAGGCCTTTAGTTAAATTAAGCAATTGTTAAAAGTCTCTGTCTATGACACCTGGCCCCCCACTGCTTTTATATTAAGTTAAATGCTTTATTAAAAATTTGTGGCTGACACATCAATCCCACTGGTCAGATTTTGACCAGTCAAACCCCCTTGTGTATGACATGTGGGTCCCCCTTGCTAGTGCACTGTTCTGGATAAGCTTTTGGATAATGTTGGATTTTAAATAATAAAATAAATCCAGAAATTGATTTAAATTGATTTAAACTTCGAATTCAAATATCTTTTAAACCGTAAGTCAGATTCAAAAACTTTATACATGAAAATTGATCAGAAAAATGCCACAAACAAAAATACCCTACCCGTATACCCACCTCGCCCCTCTAACATACCGAACATCGAACTGTCCCCCTCCGGACCGTCTGTCCGATGATTGCCCAATACCGATAAACTATCCGGATGAATTTATTCTGAACACGAAAGTTGTTCGGAATGTTTCAACTAGCACGGTTACACCATCCACACGTTTGCCAGATGTTCACGACACCTCCGGCACGATCCCTTCCCCCTCCGGGACGTCTGTCGATAATCACCCGGAGCCAGTATTTTATCCCCGGATGAATTCCCGCTCCGAGCATAACACATTGTACTGCGTTAGAACACCGTTAACATTGCATTTGTCATGCCTTTCATCTGTTTGATATGATTGCCTTATATTTACTGTTTCTCCCCCCCACCTTTTATTCTCCGGTAGACCCCGTTGCTACCGTCGACTACACTGCTATCAGGTACGACTACTACGTCGACGACCGTACCCCTCCCACGAGCTTCCAGGCAAGAAGAGCCATTCTCTTCCCCAGATATCGCCTATCTTTCCATACATTTCTTGCACTAGGCATTGTTATTCCTGCTGCTACGATTACAATCCTATTCAATTGCATAGCCTGTTTTTGTTTCCCCTTGATGTACCTCCTTTATCCTATGCTGCCTATTATAATTGTGCATTATTCAGCAGTGAGCCCTGGGCATTGTTAGCTAGGATTAGATAGCGGGCCGTGACCACTCAGGGGAGTAAACACGGATACAATATATGTAACTGCACAGGTAAGGTAAAATGCAGACACCGCCTAAGGCCCCATGGCTCAGCTCTGTCTAGCCACCATCAGGTGTGAGCTATCAAGGAGTAATCCTTGTACTCCACTCGTTGCTGACTCTGTATAGCCGTTCTAGGTACCTGAGCAACTGTTGTCCTTAAAGGTACTGTTGGAAATATGCCCTAGAGGCAATAATAAAATGTTATTATATATATTTCCACGTTCGTAATTAATGTTTATATTTCTGTGCTATAATTGCAATGACCCTGACTATGAGATTCAGAAGAAAACTCACTTGCATGTGTGGAAATGTAAACACCAAGAGTTCCTGGTTTAGCCTCTAAGACCAGCTCATGTGCTAACTGATGATTACGTTTTCTTAATCATGGACATTGTTCTTGTAACAAGGATGTCAGTAGCAATGGGAACATATTGTTAGCAGAACAATGATGTTGAACCGACCCTAGTATTGAATGATATACTTAGAGATCACATCGTAACAACGTTATAAGTCATATCATGAAATGTTATCATATACGTAATTCCTTAGACCATGAGAGTATCAAGTTGATTCACACAGGAAGATGTGCTTTGGTTCTTAGATGAATCTTCCCATTACTGGGAAGTAGTAAAATAAGTTCTGGGTACATTGGATAGTGTGTCTAGTAACTGTGATAGTTCAAGATTGGGATTTTCTCCTTCACGATAAAGAAGATATTCACTTCGGGCCCACTCTGTATGACGGTATCCATTATATTCTGGCCAGACGCATTGTAATTCAGTCACGGGGATACCGGAATACGATAACGAGAAAAGGGACAAACGAGCAAAGAGGATAACGAGTACCTTGTGTTCAAGAAGTTGTTACACATGGGTGCCAAACTTCTCTCCTCTAACTTTGTCATATATCGCGAAGCAAAGGGAATGGTACATGACTAAACATAATGGTTCACTCGAAGTTTCTTCGTGTATGTGCGAGAGTCAACATGGGTGTCCATGGCTCCGTTGTTGATTATTGGCTATTGACAAAAGGCTGTTGACCTATGTCCGGAAGATGTTCTGAGTCATGTACGCATTATACTGAACCTATTGGGTCACACACTTAACGAGTAGTAGTCTGTGAGAATGCTGGAATGGTAGAAGGTTTAGTGGAAGCAAAGAAGAATAGTTCATACGGGTACCGAAAGTAGTTCCGGGGATTTATGAAATAGTTCATAAGGGCACCAGAAGTAGTTTTGGGTATTTAAGGATATGTCCGGATCACTCTGGAGTAGTCCCAGGTGGTTCCGGAACATATGAGAATGGTACTGGGGAAGTCCTGGATCAACCGAAATAGTTTCCGGATAATCGTTGGGCGTCCCGACAACCTTCGCGGTCATCGGGTGGCTTCAACTATAACTCGGATTGTCAGAACCCTCTGTTAGGTAATGTGCTAGGGTTAGCCAGTACTCTTGCATCATGTCAAAAGTTCAAAAGAAATCCTTGAAATCCAAATCAAAAGCAAAATGGGAGAAGGAACCCCCCCCCCCCAGATGAATTAATTCAAAAGGCCAGATAAAAATCTTCTCCAAAAATTCATGTTAGATTTTTGAAAATTCTTATAAATGAGTGTGATCACATATCAAGTGATGTCGGACCCACCCCATACTCATAGATTTTTCAAATATTCAAACAGTGCCTTGGATTTAATCAAAAACCCCTATTTGAGTTAAGATTCAAATTATTTGAATTTTAAAAATGTTGAAACTTTATAAGTGGCTAGTCTATATTATTATGAAGCCATATAAAAATTTTCAGCATTTAATAAAATGCCTAGCTATTTATTTAGCACAGCAAAACAAAAGACAGAAAAGAAAACAGAAAGGAAAAAGGAAAAAGAACTTACCTGGCGCCTAGGCGAGGCCCACCTACCTTGGCCCAGCTAGGCCCAGCCGCCACCCGGGTTGTCGTCTTCCTCAGGCAGCCAGGCAGCTGCGTGCCCGGCATGCCACGGCCGCCACGCCACCTGCTTGCATGGCGCCTCCCCGGCCTCCTTAGCGCATCTGGACACGTCCTGGAGACGCACCGCTCCATTTCCCTCCCTCCAGAACCATCTCCCCCTCCTCTCTCGCCCGTTCCGCCGACACCCGTGCAGATCGCCGGAGCGCGACGCCGGGCACACGCAGCCAACGATGACGAGAGCCTTCACCGAGCTGTCCCCCGTGTTACCCATCGAGCGCTACCTCAACGTGTAGAAGATGGCGAGCAAGGCGCCTCCATAGCCAGCGAATTCGAGCTCGAGCCGCCGCCGGAGCCGAAAGAGATCGACGTCGATTTCGTCGCCGTCGAGCCACCCCAGCCCTAGCCACCACCTCCGTTGAGTTCCTGGTGAGCTCACGGTCAAAACCCCTAACCTCTCCCCCTCGATTTCTTCCTCTGTCACCGTTAGCCATGGTCGCCGGAGTACCGAGCCGCCACGGTTGTCATCGGCGAGCAACTGCTATGCAAGCGAGCCCCAAGCCAGTCCGTCGTCTTCGCCGTGACCTCACGCATCGAACGAGCTAAAGCTTGTTGGATTTGGAGCACTGTGGTGACGTTTGCCTCTTCCCCGTGTCTTTTTTGCCGCCGGCGAGGTCACCGCCGTCGCTGTGGTCATCGTCTTGGACACCCGCGTGCACCAGGTGACGTGCGAGCGCATAGGCTACGTCCCTGTGGTCTCGGCGTAGCGAATGGTGGCCAGGAGAGGGAGAACGCAGAGCGCCGCCGCGTCTGTGATGCCGGCGTTTAGCCGCCGCCAGCCCCGCGGACGTGGCCGTGCTTAGTGACTTAACCCCACCTGGGTTAAGTGACCCTAGGTCACTGCCAAGTGGGCCCAGTGGCTTAATTAAGCCACTGGTTAATTAAACCAGCAGAGATTAGCGCCCTGAGTCACTGACACCCCTGCCCCACGCGTCAGCCCCCCCCCCCCCCTGACGCCAGCATGAGGTCATGCTGACGCAGTAAACCTTTTCCAGAAATTAAAATGAATTAAAGAAATTCAGAAAATTCCAGAAAATACCCCAAACTTTAGAAATTCATAGAAAATTCATATTAACTCCAAATTGGACAAATAATATATGAAAAATGATCAGGAGAAAATAAGCTATCCAAAAATCCAACTTTCAACTATGTTTGAGTTGATTTTAAAATGGGACCAGTAGCATATGTCATTTGATTTATTTGGAATTTATTCAATTTCAATTCAAATGATTTTGCAACTTGGACCATGGAAACTTGCTACAATTCAACCATACATCAGAGGCATATCATACACATTTCCAAAAGGTTAAAAATGATCAAACAATATCACATGCAAGTTGGTTAAGTTTGAATTCAAATTGGAGTTTGAATTTGCAATTCAATTTGCAATATACTCCATTTAAATGGAATTGCCCCACACATCAAAGCATATACATCAAGTTTCAACCTTCCATCATGTGATTGTGCATTGTATTTACTTTGCTACCTTGTTTGTTGTTTGTCGAGTAGAGGTGGAACCGGAGCAAGAGGCTGCCCCCTTCGTTGAAGACCCCGAACCCGAACCTCGTCAGCAAGGCAAGCAAACCCCCCATTGATCATGTCGATAAAATCCCACTTCCCTCTCATGTATCGCTTATGCATTGTTTAGGATGATTACCATGCTACGTTTCTACCGCATAGATGAACCCATTCCTTTGCATGACCTATCATTTTGTCACAGTAGTAAGCAAACCACAATCCTAGCAAATGTAGGAGTTGGTTGATATCATGTAACCCCTTCCACTGTTACTGCTTATTGCATGCTTAGAGTGATACCATGATGTTACTGTGATGTGAGTCGGGATGGTAGTGATCATGTTGATGATGGTAGAAAAGTGTTGGTGAATCGACCCTAATACAAGGTGAACGATGAGAGGCTGTGTAGGAGTACACGGTGGGTTGTCTCGTTGAACACCGCCCTAAGTCCGAGTTCTTGTGTGGTGATCCAAGATGAAGAGTACAACCACACATTGGGCTCACTGACCCCTCTCAACTTACTAACTCATCCCCTTCGATGTCCAGATGTCGAAATAGTTCGGAGTTCTGGTAGGCTTGTGGCCTGGATGCTAAGTGAGAGAACGGCTCATCTGAGACCGGCCTATGCACCACGCACCCATCACTTGGGTCCACCTCGGTAAACCGGCCGGGTTCACGATAGTGGTAACCAACCCAAGTAGGCGGCTTTCTCGGACTAGATCGGCTATGAGGTAACAGTTGTGGTGAGAATCCTCGCCGACTCTTCTTGAACGGTGTCGAGTACAAAGGCGGTAAATGATGATCATGTGTGTGTAGCGGTACACCCCTGCAGGGTTAACAAAACTATTCGAATAGCCGCGTCCGCGGTTATGGACTGCTTGGAAATCTTAGCTTGATTATTAGATAACTTGAACTGGATACTTCTAAAACACACCAAGATAAGTGTGAGTGATATGGCGTGCTTTCTCGTGGGGAAGTCGAGGAAGGCACCATAGTGGTGTAATTGGTTGGAGAAAGTAGTGGACTCGTGTACGCTTCTTACCTCAAAGTCTGGTACTCGTAGTTCAGGACTAGCCAAGTCAAAGCTGGCATTTCTGCAAGTGAAACCCCACCTCCCTTTACCTTGATACATGTGCATGAGTAGTATAGCTCCTATGTAAGTCTTGCTGAGTACGACTTTGTACTCACGTTTGCTTAATCTATGTTTTAGATGAAACCACTGACCCCGAAGGTGGCTTCTTCATCGAGCTGGACGACTGAAGATCAAGCTAGTCTAGTCCCAGTCAGACGACTGGTTCCCTCATGGAGGGCTTGTGTTTAAATAAGGCTTCTTAAGCCATTTGTTAAACTTGTCTGTACTCAGACATAAATTGCTTCCGCTTGTGTTGTAATGTTGGATCACATGTTTGTGATCTCTGTGTGCACTCTATAAGAGTTATCAATAAAATTGTATACTTTGTAGATAATTGCAATGATACCTACTATTCATACAAGGCATGTGTGCTGCGTGTATGTTTATAACATGCATGTCTTTGTATGGGTTTTCGAGACCTTAGTTGTGATCTGGCTAGCGGTCTTTCATACACCAAGTGGCCCTTAGATGTGCGCAGCTTGGGGCATCGCGATGCGATTGCTCGAGACTCCGTCTCGTGGACACTTTGTGGTATGATCGAGCCCGCCCTAGACCCCGACTAAGTGATCGGGCTGGAGTAAGTCTATGTAAGAGTTATGAGATAGTCGATAGTATGGTTGAGGCGACTTGTCTTTGAATATGGGAGTTCACCACCCATATCATTAGACTTGTGTGCGGACGATGAGGACCCATCTCAGTTGATCATCCGGCCTGGATGGGATGCCCCTCACGTACGATGCTTTCCGAGAACGTTCTGTGCTTGGCCTTGTCTGCTTAGACAAGTGGGTACGGTTCTCGGCTCTCCATATGACTATGTCTTAACTGGACTTGCATACGCTAACCCCGGGTCCCGACAGACTTGGTATCAGAGCAGGACTGACTGTAGGACTAGTAGCCTTGGCCGAAGTCGAGTCTAGCTTGCTATAGTTATATAGTTACTCTGGGTATATAAGGGAATAGCGTAAGGCTTCTTTTTTTCTCCTTACCCCTTCGTTCTGAGTTCTGAGTCACCCTCATCTTATTCTACGGGAAGATAGGACTAGGCTCTCCTTTGTCTAATTAGCACATCTCGTTGTTTGCTTCCTTATAGCCGTAGGAAAGTTGTGTCCGGTTTCCCTAGCATCGTTGTATGCTGATTTCTTACATCGTATTATGTAAGTGCTGTTTTCTATATTGTAAGGAATTGTCTTTTCTTGCAATTACAGCCGTTATGCTGTCCGAGTCATTCCAGGTTTATCTCATAATCTGATGCATTTGCAAACTCCTTTCTGTTTCAGATGGCAGATCTTCCCCCTCGGCAGATTGTTCGCTTGACCAGGTGCCTCGGTGTGCGTGGCCATCCCGCCACGTTGATCGAGATGATGTCCTATGTGGGATATCGGTGGTACCCTGAGTACACCGTCGAGGAGCAGTTCCACGACTTCAACCAGACGCAGTTCCACTGCATTGTCAGGATCTACCCGCACCACGTTGGAGTCACTCAGCCTATCCACTTTGGACATGGCATCGGCATTACCGAGAACATGGTTGTGCAGGATGCTGCATATTCATGTATTACCCTGCTGAGAGAGGTGCACACCATGCTGAGAGAGACCTCATTCCGCTATATCCCTGCTGCACTTCCAGGAGAAGAGGGATATTACACCGGACTCTACTCAGATCACTCTGCAGAGGATCCAGCACTTCAGGTGACTGCTAGGTTTTCTAGTGATCGAGATCGTGATGCATGCGCTCTCCGTTTCGAGCTCCACGCCACCCGTGTTCGTCTGTATCGAGAAATGACACTTTTGGCACCCTTTGTGAGCGTTGGATCAGTTGAGCATGATGCTATCTACCCAGTGAGGACTCAGATGCCTTCTCGAGTTGCTTGGCCCGAGATTGGAGGCATTTTTCCACCCCGTGGTCCTTTGCTTCCACCCTACGCTGGACCTAGGCCCCATCCTTGCCCAAATGGATATCAGGGTCCACAGGCCTCCGTGTTTTCCGATGTTCACCTTCAGCTACCGGGATACGCGGGTAACTTTTATGAGGACTACTATGGAGATGGAGATGAGTGAGACCGCTTGTGGTCTTACTTAGTGAGGATGTAGTAGTATGTTAGTATATTGTACGCAAGGTGTCTAAGTTCCAGAGGCTTAGATAAATAATGTATAGGAAGTCAGAGTGCCTCTGAAGGATGTATCATCTTCATCACGTTTGTATTAGCTTAGTGCTTGTACTAAAATGATGTATGGTTTGTATGACAGCTTGTGAATATATGGCTTGTATGCTTTTATCACCATGTTGTCAAGATGATTACTTCCTTTGCTCTGTAATCCTTCCAGTACTTCAATACCTTGTTTAGACTCTTCAAATCAACTCTGTTTGACTTTGGTTTTTCACCTTCAGGATGTCTCAAGGAACCCGTGGCCAGATTGGTCGTAACCAAGGTCGTGGGAATGACCAGGAGGAAGGCAACCTTCCACCCCCACCCACGATGGCTCAGGTTCTGATGGAGGTCGAGAGGAACCGCCGAGACTCTCACCATCTGTTGGAAGTCTTTGCTCGCAACACCACTCAGCAGCGCAATGAGTTGGTGTCCCTGAACGACTTCATCCGGCTTCATCCCCCGGTTTTCAGTTACTCCACCGAGCCCCTTGACGCCGATGACTGGCTTCGCAGCATCGAGAGGAAGCTCCAAGCAGGCCATGTTGCGGATGGCGACAAGGTCAGCTATGCCACCTATCACCTTGAAGGTGCAGCTAGCTCTTGGTGGGAGAACTTCCTGAATATGCGTCCCGTTGGACCGCCTACATCTTGGGAGGAATTCTTCACTTCCTTCCGCGAGCACCACATTCCCAAGGGTCTTATGGACCGCAAGCGTGAGGAGTTCTGCAACCTCACTCAAGGCAGAAGGACCGTTGACGAGTTTAGTCGTGAGTTCAACCGACTTGCTCGTTATGCTACCGAAGAAGTCTCCACCGACTCCAAGAAACAAGAGAGGTTCCGTCGTGGCCTCAACTCTGGACTCCGTCATGAGCTCAACCTTCGTGACTTTGCCACCTTCCAGGTCCTTGTCAACAAAGCCATCAAGGCAGAGGACATGAACACCCCCAACGACTTTCGCAAACACCCTAGGGACGATGGTTCATCCAGTTCTGGCTCCCAGAAGCGCAAGATCTGGATCCCAAACAGTATGTTCCGCCAGAACAACCCACCGAGTCCATCCTATGTGGCGCCTCGTCCACCAACCCAGTTCCACCCAGCTCCACCAAATAACCCAGCTCCACGCACTGTCTATGGAGCCTGTTACAAGTGTGGTCAGGCAGGCCACTATTCTCGCGAGTGTCCCCAGAACCAGCTCCAGAATCAGAATGCTCCACCCCGTGCCGGAGGCAACAACACTGGTCATGGCAAGCCCCCCCAGAAGGTCTACACCGCCAAACCCGCTCCTCCCGCCACTCGTGGACGTGTGAACCAGATCGCCGCCGAAGAGAATGACGACACCACTGACGTCATTCTTGGTACGCTCCCAGTCAATTATGTTCCTACTTCCGTTCTTTTCGACCCAGGAGCATCTCATTCATTCATGTCGGAAAGTTATGCACTTCGTCATGAGTTATCTTTTGTTGAATTGTCCACCCCAATGATTATTCAAACTCTAGGTTCAAGATGGCAAACTAATAGAGTAAGCCATGGTAATCAGATTGCAATTGAGGGTTTAGTATTCCTTGCTTCACTCATAGCCCTCAAGTCTTCAGACATTGATGTCATCCTTGGCATGGATTGGCTATCAAGATAGAATACCTACCTGGATTGCAAAGGCAAATCCGTGAAACTCACCCACCCTTCAGGCAAAACCGTCAACTATACCTCACCCAGAACAAGAACCCAAGTGCATTTCTTGAATGTACTTCCCCTTCCCGAACTTGAAGATATTCCGGTGGTTCGTGACTTCCCGGATGTCTTTCCTGAAGAGCTGCCGGGCATGCCACCCGACAGATGTGTAGAGTTTATAGTGGATCTTGTACCAGGAACCGCACCAATTTCTAGACGCCCATACAAAATGGCCCCACGTGAGTTAGCTGAGCTTAAAACCCAACTGGAAGCTTTGTTGGAGAAAGGCTTCATCCTCCCTAGCTCATCGCCATGGGGTTGCCCCGTTCTGTTCGTAACGAAGAAAGATGGAACAGAAAGGATGTGCGTAGACTATCGCCTGCTAAATTTAGCGACGATAAAGAACAAGTACCCATTGCCCAGGATCAATGATCTTTATGATCAACTTGCAGGATCCTCTGTCTTCTCAAAGATGGATTTGAGATTAGGTTATCATCAAATCAAGATCCGAAACGAGGACATTCCCAAAACGGCTTTTACTACTCGTTATGGTCTTTACGAGTACACCGTCATGTCCTTTGGTTTAACCAATGCCCCCGCCACTTTCTCACGCATGATGAACTCGATCTTCATGGAGTATTTGGACCAGTTCGTCGTGGTTTACCTCGATGACATCCTTATATACTCGAAGAACGAAGAAGAACATGCCGAACACCTAAGGCTAGTATTGATGAAACTTAGAGAGCATCGCCTGTATGCTAAATTCTCCAAGTGTGAATTTTGGCTACCAGAAGTGACCTACTTAGGCCACGTGATTTCTGCAAGAGGCATTGTTGTGAATCCCGAGAGAGTTCAGGCCGTCCTTGACTGGACTCCACCTGAATCGGTTAAGCAAGTTAGGAGTTTTCTTGGCCTAGCCAGCTATTGTCGTCGCTTCGTCGAGAACTTTTCTAAAGTTGCAAAGCCTCTAACTGAACTCCTCAAGAAAGATAAGAAATTCTTATGGACTCCCAAGTGCGAGGAAAGCTTTCAAGAGCTAAAAAGAAGATTGACTTCTGCACCCGTACTTGCACCTCCAGACACCAAAAATGATTTCGAGATCTATTGTGACGTATCACGGCAAGGGTTAGGATGCATACTTCTGCAAGATCGACATGTGGTAGCTTATGCTTCACGCCAGTTGCGGCCACATGAAGAGAACTATCCTACCCATGACCTTGAACTCGCTGCCGTAGTTCATGCCCTAACAACTTGGCGACATTACCTCCTTGGTAATCGTTGTGAGATTTATTCCGACCACCAAAGCCTCAAATATATTTTCACCCAGCCAGATCTTAATCTCAGGGAAAGACGCTGGATTGAGTTGATAAAAGATTACGACGTAGGAATTTCTTACACCCCAGGCAAAGCCAATGTCATGGCTGATGCACTAAGTCGTAAGTCGTATTGTAACAACCTCATGTTACAACAGTATCAACCACTTCTTCATGAGGACTTTCGCAAGCTCAACCTTGAGATTGTTCCTCATGGCTATCTTTCTACCTTGGTGGCGAAACCAACTCTTGAGGATCAAATCATAGTTGCCCAAAGGCGTGCACGAGGTGTTCGCCGGATCAAGGAGAACATTGCTAGCGGAGTTGCTAAATGTTTCTCCACAGATAGTAAAGGAACGGTATTCTTTGAAAATCGTTTGGTAGTACCTAAGAATAGGGAACTATGACAACTCACACCCCTCTCGATTCATCCCGGTAGCACAAAAATGTACCGAGATCTACGCCAGAGATTTTGGTGGACTAGGATGAAGAGAGACATTGCTCAATTTGTGGCCGAATGTGATGTTTGTCGTCGCATTAAGGCAGAACATCAAAGACCTGCTGGTACACTTCAACCTTTGTCTATTCCCGAGTGGAAATGGGACAAAGTCGGTATGGATTTCATTACCGGCTTTCCAAAAACCCAGAAAGGAAACAATGCCATCTTCGTTGTCATAGATAGGCTTTCCAAAGTTGCTCACTTCCTTCCGGTTCGCGAGTCTATAACTGCTAGCCAGTTAGCGGACTTGTACATCTCTAGAAATGTATCCCTTCACGGTGTTCCTTTGGAAATCAATTCTGATCGTGGTAGCCTTTTTACCTCTAGATTTTGGGGAAGCTTTCAGAATGCTATGGGAACTCATCTCTCCTTTAGTATGGCTTTCCATCCTCAGTCTAGCGGTCAAGTCGAAAGGGTTAACCAAATTCTTGAAGACATGCTCAGAGCTTGTGTTATCTCATTCGGAAAGAATTGGGAGAAGTCTCTGCCATTCGCCGAATTTGCTTATAACAATAGTTTTCAATCTAGTCTAAACATGGCTCCTTTTGAACTCCTATATGGACGACGATGTCGAACACCACTAAACTGGTCAGAAACCGGTGAGAGACAATTCTTTGGACCGGATATGATCAAGGAAGCAGAAGAGCAAGTTCGCATTTTTCGTGATCAATTGAAAGCAGCCCAGTCTCGTCAGAAAAGCTACTATGATCGTCATCATAGGCAAGAGAGCTACAATCTGGATGAGAAGGCTTACCTCCGGGTTACTCCTCTGAAGGGAACCCAACGTTTCGGTATCAAAGGCAAGTTGGCCCCACGTTACATCGGACCTTTCCGCATTATTGCTAAACATGGAGAAGTTGCCTACCAACTTGAACTACCCCCGCACCTTTCCCGAGTACATGATGTATTCCATGTGTCCCAACTCAGGCGTTGCTTCAAGGACCCCATCCGCGAAGTCGACCATGAAACGCTTGATCTCCAAGATGACCTTTCTTATCGAGAATACCCCATTCGTATTCTTGATTCCGCAGAGCGTGTCACTCGTCGTTACAAGATTAGGTTTCTCAAAGTGCAATGGTCACACCACTCTGAAAGAGAAGCTACGTGGGAAAGAGAAGACCGTCTCAGTGTCGAGTACCCCTCCTTCCTCCCGCAGACTTCTGAATCTCGGGACGAGATTCTTTTGAGTGGGGGCGAGTTGTCAGAACCCTCTGTTAGGTAATGTGCTAGGGTTAGCCAGTACTCTTGCATCATGTCAAAAGTTCAAAAGAAATCCTTGAAATCCAAATCAAAAGCAAAATGGGAGAAGGAACCCCCCCCCCAGATGAATTAATTCAAAAGGCCAGATAAAAATCTTCTCCAAAAATTCATGTTAGATTTTTGAAAAGTCTTATAAATGAGTGTGATCACATATCAAGTGATGTGGGACCCACCCCATGCTCATAGATTTTTCAAATATTCAAACAGTGCCTTGGATTTAATCAAAAACCCCTATTTGAGTTAAGATTCGAATTATTTGAATTTTAAAAATGTTGAAACTTTATAAGTGGCTAGTCTATATTATTATGAAGCCATATAAAAATTTTCAGCATTTAATAAAATGCCTAGCTATTTATTTAGCACAGCAAAACAAAAGACAGAAAAGAAAACAGAAAGGAAAAAGGAAAAAGAACTTACCTGGTGCCTAGGCGAGGCCCACCTACCTTGGCCCAGCTAGGCCCAGCCGCTACCCGGGCTGTCGTCTTCCTCAGGCAGCCAGGCAGCTGCGTGCCCGGCATGCCACGGCCGCCACGCCACCTGCTTGCCTGGCGCCTCCCCGGCCTCCTTAGCGCATCTGGACACGTCCTGGAGACGCACCGCTCCATTTCCCTCCCTCCAGAACCATCTCCCCCTCCTCTCTCGCTCGTTCCACCGACACCCGTGCAGATCGCCGGAGCGTGATGCCGAGCACACGCAGCCAACGACGACGAGAGCCTTCACCGAGCTGTCCCCCGTGTTACCCTTCGAGCGCTACCTCAACCTGTAGAAGATGGCGAGCAAGGCGCCTCCATAGCCAGCGAATTCGAGCTCGAGCCGCCGCCGGAGCCGAAAGAGATCGACGTCGATTTCGTCGCCGTCGAGCCACCCCAGCCCTAGCCACCACCTCCGTTGAGTTCTTGATGAGCTCACGGTCAAAACCCCTAACCTCTCCCCCTCGATTTCTTCCTCTGTCACTGTTAGCCATGGTCGCCGGAGTACCGAGCCGCCACGGTTGTCATCGGCGAGCAACTGCTATGCAAGCGAGCCTCCAAGCCTGTCCGTCGTCTTCGCCGTGACCTCACGCATCGAACGAGCTAAAGCTTGTTGGATTTGGAGCACTGTGGTGACGTTTGCCTCTTCCCCGTGTCTCTGTTGCCGCCGGCGAGGTCACCGCCGTCGCTGTGGTCATCGTCTTGGACACCCGCGTGCACCAGGTGATGTGCGAGCGAAAAGGCTACGTCCTTGTGGTCTCGGCGTAGCGAATGGTGGCCAGGAGAGGGAGAACGCAGAGCGCCGCCGCGTCTGTCACGCCGGCGTTTAGCCGCCGGCAGCCCCGCCGACGTGGCCGTGCTTAGTGACTTAACCCCACCTGGGTTAAGTGACCCTAGGTCACTGCCAAGTGGGCCCAGTGGCTTAATTAAGCCACTGGTTAATTAAACCAGCAGGGATTAGCCCCCTGAGTCACTGACACCCCTGCCCCACGCGTCAGCCCCCACCCCCCCTGACGCCAGCATGAGGTCATGCTGACGCAGTAAACCTTTTCCAGAAATTAAAATGAATTAAAGAAATTCAGAAAATTCCAGAAAATACCACAAACTTTGGAAATTCATAGAAAATTCATATTAACTCCAAATTGGACAAATAATATATGAAAAATGATCAGGAGAAAATAAGCTATCCAAAAATCCAACTTTCAACTATGTTTGAGTTGATTTTAAAATGGGACCAGTAGCATATGTCATTTGATTTATTTGGAATTTATTCAAATTCAATTCAAATGATTTTGCAACTTGGACCATGGAAACTTGCTACAATTCAACCATACATCAGAGGCATATCATACACATTTCCAAAAGGTTAAAAATGATCAAACAATATCACATGCAACTTGGTTAAGTTTGAATTCAAATTGGAGTTTGAATTTGCAATTCAATTTGCAATATACTCCATTTAAATGGAATTGCCCCACACATAAAAGCATATACATCAAGTTTCAACCTTCCATCATGTGATTGTGCATTGTATTTACTTTGCTACCTTGTTTGTTGTTTGTCGAGTAGAGGTGGAACCGGAGCAGGAGGCTGCCCCCTTCGTTGAAGACCCCGAACCCGAACCTCGTCAGCAAGGCAAGCAAACCCCCCCATTGATCATGTCGATAAAATCCCACTTCCCTCTCATGTCTCGCATATGCATTGTTTAGGATGATTACCATGCTACGTTTCTACCGCATAGATGTAACAGCCCACATGTAATAAGCTATCAACACCATGTAATTTATTTTCCTCTGTTGGACTTGTAACTTGGCATGGTGGAGGTTTATGTCATTTGATGTGGTGATTTAAATTGGCATTGAGATTGGAGTCATGTTGGGTAGTTTTCTTTTGCTTCCAAAGTGGTTCAAGAAGGGCAGTCATGGAATTTTCCTTGCCACATGCTCACTCTTCTTGATCCCAATCTTGGCCTAGCCATCTCATTTGCCTTTTCAAGGATTTTAAAATCCTCAAGGTATTTTTGACTTCATCAAAAATAGAAGCTCTGGTTCAAAGTGCTTTTGAAGTTCAAAATGAGCTCACATTTTTGTTGTTGCCAAAAATGCCCAGACCATTTTTAGAAATTGAGGAATAATGCAAGGATTAAGAATTTCAAGCTCATGGAATTTTGAACCTTCTGTTCTTCCCTCAAAAACTCCCCAAATGCCTTTTCTATTTAATTTTAAATAGATATGGTACTGTTTGGATTTTGGGGAAGTTTCTCTGCATCCAAAATTTATGCAACAAATTTTGGGTGATCAAGCATCTTTTCAGGGGAATTTAAAAAATATTTAATATATTTTTCTTTCCCCCTATCTTTTCTCTTCTCTTTCTTTTGCCTGCTGTCTATTTTCTTTTTCTCCAGCAGGCTTCTTTCCCTCTTTTCTTCTTTTCTGGCGCAAGGCTCAGCCCAGCCCATGGGGCCTTCCCCTTGTTGGGCTGTAGCCCGGCCGAACCGGTACGCGGGGAGGCTCTTCCCACCGTTGGATTGATCCAATGGCGTGGAAAGATTGCCTTTCCACCGTGGCCGGAGGGGACCCCGGCGGTCTCTCTCACAACCGGCGGCCACCCTGGCGCCTCGACGTCCACCCTGGCCTAGGGATCTCCACCTATATAAGGCGCCGCATCCCCCGCAACCCTAGCTCCGTTCCCCTCCTTCCCAGATCTCGCCGCGGCGCGTCGTGTCGCCGGGAGCCGCCCCTGTTCCGCCTCCCGAGCGAGCTCCGGTGAGCAATTCCGGCCAGACTTCTTCTTCTCCTTGTCCGTGCCTTCGCGAGCAGTCTCTGAGGACCTCAAGCCTTCCCTTTTCGCCGTACAGGGATTCGCTAGGGTACCGAGCCGCCTTTGCATCGTCGAGCCCCGCTGTGGAGGTCGTCTGCTCCGTCGTCGCGCACGTCTTCATCTTCGTCTCCGGCGTGGTTGGGCCGCACGAAGCGCCTTCTAGGTGAGCTCCTAGCCCCGCCTTCCCTCTCCTTGAGCGAGTGCGTGCCCCTGCCCGCGCAACTGTAGGTCTGGTGCCGCTCGGCTTGTCGCCGGCGAACACCGCGTGGTCGTCATGGACAGGGCGTGCTCCGAGCGTGTTCGTGCGTATGCCGTGCGTGTCTAGAGCACGTCAGTGGTCGCCAAGTCGGGCCCTTGCGCGTAGCCGTTGCGGAAGCCGCGCTCTGAACGTCTTCAGTGGTTGTCGCCGCCGTGAACTTCCATCGAGCCTGACCTCCCCTCCGGTGAGGCCTAGCTCGCGTCAGGGGCACCCACGGCGACGTGGTGCTGCCCTCTCTCGAATTCCGTCGCCGCCCTGCGCAGTAGTGACTTGTGTGCGACGCCGGCGTCTTCTGAAGTGCGTCGCTCCGTTCGGGTTTAGTCTAGCTCTGAAGATTAGGTCGTCGGCGCTCTGTTCCTCGAGGTACTCCGGCGAGCAGAGGTCGGGCGCGAGGTCGTGGAGCAGCTGCAGGTGTAGTGGGCAGTGCAGGCTCGAGGTAGACGGTAGAAGGAGACCTAGCGGTGGCCGGGGGCGGATGCGAGCTTCGCCGGAGTTTGAGCTCGCGCAGAAGTTCAGAAAGCTGCGGCTTTTCTTCAGTTTGGATGTCAGTGGACGAACACCTCACCTGGTGCGTGTTGTGTTTGTGTTCAGTAACGATTCGTGGCGTAGTGGTGGCGAACGTGGAGACGAGCAGCGTGTCGCGAGCTCGAGTCCAGCCGGAGCCACCCCATTTTTTTGATATTCACCCGAGACTGACATCTGGGACCCGCTGGTCAGCGACCCAGGCCGCGTGGGCTGAGCCCATAGCGGGCCAGGAAGGTGGTATGGGCTGGATTCACCCGAAACCAGCCCATGGAGGCTGTCCTCTGTTTTCCTTTTTGTTTCTTTTCCTTTTCTTTTATTTCTTTTCTGTTTAAATTCAAATTTGAATTTGCATTCAAATTCAAATCTGTTTTTGGACAACTTTTGCATCCATGGGCATGCCTTATATGTTTTTGGGGTAGCTTGAGCTACTGAATACCAATGTGAGGTCCATTTTTGCATCTGACCCCTTATATAAATTGAAGTATGGTCATTTTGCAAATAAACCCCTCTTGCTTTTTCTTTGTTTTTTGTAAATTGGTTCAAGTTTCAAATTGCCCATGTCATATATGATTTTTGGGTGGTTTTGCACAAAGAGTTGCATGGTGATGATGTTTTCATCACCTGAACCTTTTTCAAAATTCATGTGGTGCAATTTTGCACTCAGCCCCCTGAACTTCAGTTGAATTTGCAACTGCCTTTGCAAATTCAAATGGAGACATATCATATATGTTTTTGGGGTGCTTTTCTGCAAGGATTTCAGCAGTGAGGTCATCATGATGTGTTGTGCAACTTTTGAGACAAGGTGTGATCACCTGGTTCAGAAGTTTTCTGATCTGTCTGTCTGCAACATTTCAGCTTCAGTGCATCTGAAATGTTGTTCATCTGATCTTTTCAAGTCTGTTCCAAGTCATCTTCTCTCTTCAAGTCAGCCCCTAGCATATTTTCATATGCCCAGTGGCTGGCCTCAACCTTGTTGCTCCTTCCTGTGTGTCAATTTCACCGACACTACTCCGTCTCCGGAATCATTGTTTTACTTTCATGTTATTTAAATTCTTGTAATGCTTGTTGATCATGCCATACTATCATGCTATCTACACCTAAGTTAAGGCTTAGACCAAAGCCATTACAATGTAAATAAAATGCATATGAAAGTGATGACTTGTCGTCATCACCTTCATTTAAACTTGACTAGACAGGGTCATACTATGTAAATAAAACTTAAGCATGCCATCCTTGTTTGAGTTGCATCAGTTTCTTACTTGTGTGACTTTTCCTGCCGGTACCTTACGTTAGCACCTGAGACCGCCGAGGAGACTTACGTGGAGCTGTCCGACACTGAGCCCGAGGGTACTGTGGGTGCTGCTTCGACTAACTTACCAGGCAAGGGGGAGATCTGTGTCATTACTTTATAACTTTCTGCTCATGCCTAGCTGTAGATCTAGAACGCCATTGCTAGATCCTATCTACCTTATATACCATGTTTAAAACCATACAGCCATGATCCCCACGTCCCAGCAAACCATTGTTCTGCTAAATTACCGCTGCTCAGCCATTGCTTAGTATGGATAGAAAACTTGCTGCTTACCCTATATTTTATGGTTGGGATATCATGCTATAAAAGAAGTTGGTTGGTGTTTATTATTGTTAAATGGTGTTAATTATATTCGACGAAAGGTGGAAGGCTGGACTATTCCCGTCGGGTGCTTTGTTCCATTTGAGTTGTGCGTTGTTAGTTAGAGGGATTCTGACGTCCCGGAGTTTCAGGCGCTTACCTAGCCAAGTGGAAACCGGGCGTACATGCGACGTCTATAATGGACAGTTGGTACACCCCTGCAGGGTAAATCTTTTCGAAAAGCCGTGTCCGCGGTTATGGACTACTTGAGACCTACTCCTTGTTCATAGAATAACATCAATGATAATCATGTTATAAAATTTGAAAAACCGTGTGCGTGCCTTGGTTGTCTTTCTTCGTCCAGGGGGACTGAGAGAGAAACGAGGTTGTGTTATGTTTGCGTAAGTAGGGGGATAGCCGACCTATGACACGTTGTCAACGTAACTTCTTGGATCTCATCTTTATTCTGATAGAACGTGTAGCCACCATATATGCTAGAACGGCTGCAACCTGTCTTGTCTTTACCTTTACCTGTAGCGTTAGTTATTCCGTAATGACATGTTCTCACCCCCGTTTACTTTTCCGCCTTTACCGCTTTGCCTGATCGGCCGCTGCAGTGGACTACTACCTCGACCCCAGCACCGAACGATACTTCGTGGAGGTGCCCCCGGAGGATGATGACGAGTACGACTACACCGACCAGTAGGATCCTTTAGTTGGGCTCAGACGTTCCCGTGGGTGGATTTATGTGTAGCCCTCTCTAGGGCAATTTGGATCTTGACCGTACCCGGTCCCGACTATGTTTCCGCTTGTTGTAATGATGTATTGATGAGATGTACTCATGGTGATGTTATACTACTAGACAGTGGCGTTGTATGCCCTGTTCTATTTATATTCTATATGTATTTCCTTTCTTGTAGAGTTATGCTTATATACTTTTTGTCGAGAATCCGGCAGCGACACGAGTGCGAGTGTCGTGCGCCGGTGGCGTTTGATGCGCTTCTAACTCCGACCGGACGCGAAAGCGACTAGTTAGAGTTAGTACCGCATCAGGGGCCTTACAATAGATGAACCCATTCCTTTGCATGACCTATCATTTTGTCACAGTAGTAAGCAAACCACAATCATAGCAAATGTAGGAGTTGGTTGATATCATGTAACCCCTGCCACTGTTACTGCTTCTTGCATGCTTAGAGTGATACCATGATGTTACTGTGATGTGAGTCGGGATGGTAGTGATCATGTTGATGATGGTAGAAAAGTGTTGGTGAATCGACCCTAATACAAGGTGAACGATGAGAGGCTGTGTAGGAGTACACGGTGGGTTGTCTCGTTGAACACCGCCCTAAGTCCGAGTTCTTGTGTGGTGATCCAAGATGAAGATTACAACCACACATTGGGCTCACTGACCCCTCTCAACTTACTAACTCATCCCCTTCGATGTCCAGATGTCGCAATAGTTCGGAGTTCTGGTAGGCTTGTGGCCTGGATGCTAAGTGAGAGAACGGCTCATCCGAGACCGGCTTATGCACCACGCACACATCACTTGGGTCCACCTCGGTAAACCGGCCGGGTTCACGATAGTGGTAACCAACCCAAGTAGGCGGCTTTCTCGGACTAGATCGGCTATGAGGTAACAGTTGGGGTGAGCATCCTCGCCGACACTTCTTGAACGGTGTCGAGCACAAAGGCGGTAAATGATGATCATGTGTGTGTAGCGGTACACCCCTGCAGGGTTAACAAAACTATTCGAATAGCCGCGTCCGCGGTTATGGACTGCTTGGAAAGCTCAGCTTGATTATTAGATAACTTGAACTGGATACTTCTAAAACACACCAAGATAAGTGTGAGTGCTATGGCGTGCTTTCACGTGGGGAAGTCGAGGAAGGCACCATAGTGGTGTAATTGGTTGGAGAAAGTAGTGGACTCGTGTACGCTTCTTACCTCAAAGTCTGGTACTCGTAGTTCAGGACTAGCCAAGTCAAAGCTGGCATTTCTGCAAGTGAAACCCCACCTCCCTTTACCTTGATACATGTGCATGAGTAGTATAGCTCCTATGTAAGTCTTGCTGAGTACGACTTTGTACTCACGTTTGCTTAATCTATGTTTTAGATGAAACCACTGACCCCGAAGGTGGCTTCTTCATCGAGCTGGACGACTGAAGATCAAGCTAGTCTAGTCCCAGTCAGACGACTGGTTCCCTCGTGGAGGGCTTGTGTTTAAATAAGGCTTCTTAAGCCATTTGTTAAACTTGTCTGTACTCAGACATAAATTGCTTCCGCTTGTGTTGTAATGTTGGATCACATGTTTGTGATCTCTGTGTGCACTCTATAAGAGTTATCAATAAAATTGTATACTTTGTAGAGAATTGCACTGATACCTACTGTTCATACAAGGCATGTGTGTTGCGTGTATGTTTATAACATGCATGTCTTTGTATGGGTTTTTGAGACCTTAGTTGTGATCTGGCTGGCGGTCTTTCATACACCAAGTGGCCCTTAGATGTGTGCAGCTTGGGGCATCGCGATGCGATTGCTCGAGACTCCGTCTCGTGCACACTTTGTGGTATGATCGAGCCCGCCCTAGACCCCGACTAAGTGATCGGGCTGGAGTAAGTCTATGTAAGAGTTATGAGATAGTCGATAGTATGGTTGAGGCGACTTGTCTTTGAATATGGGAGTTCACCACCCATATCATTAGACTTGTGTGCGGACGATGAGGACCATCTCAGTTGATCATCCGGCCTGGATGGGATGCCCCTCACGTACGATGCTTTCCGAGAACGTTCTGTGCTTGGCCTTGTCTGTTTAGACAAGTGGGTACGGTTCTCGGCTCTCCATATGACTATGTCTTAACTGGACTTGCATACGCTAACCCCGGGTCCCGACACGGATGGTCTTGGAAACTATCCGGATGGCTCCGGAACGTCCGAGAACGGTCCCGGAAGGTCCTGGAAGTGCTCCAGAAGGTTCGGAATGTCCCGAAACGATCCTCGAATGTCCTAGAAGGTCCTGGAAGCTTCTGGAAGGTTCCAGAAGTTTCCGGGCAGTACCACCCACTACCCCACGCCCCTAGCCTTGGGGGGCAAGCCACCTAGGCTGCCCTAGCCGGCCAAGGAGGTGGGGGCGCACCAAGGGGAGGGAATCCTCCTCCAGGTGGGAATACCAAAACCCAAATATGGCAGGCTTCCGGTGGGAAGGTGTGGTAAGGTTTGGGAGGTTTGGGAGTCCAAGTTGGACTCCCCACCCCCCTTATTGCACCCAAAGGGCCTCCTGGCCACCTATATAATGAGGGGAGGGGGTGGGGGCACAGTACACATCAAACCCCAAGGCCTATGCGCCACCCTCCCTCCCTCTAAACCCCGTTGCTCCACAATTAGACCCCGGTTTAGACGCTATTCTAGATCGAAATCCGTTAGGGTTTTCTCCCTCTAGTTTTCTCGGTGGCTTTCTTCTCTGGACGGCGGAGTGCTGCTGGATTGCTGCTACGGGATGTGTGGATACCGGTAGAGGGATCATAACTTTGATCCTTCTTCGAGGAGCATCTTCTTCTTCTTCTTCCTCAGAGATCTGTTCGAGGGAATTGATCGAGGGATTCGTTCGTGGGATAGATCGTGGGACGGATCGTGAGACGCATCACGAGATCTACTTCCACCCGCTTCATCAACTCTTCTTCCGCTGCAACCGTTGGTGAGCAATGGCCTAAACCTTGTATGCCATCTTTCTTGGATGATCTTGGGATATTGATTCGTAGGCACGAATTTTTTTTTTGTTTTCTACTACGTTTCCCAACAGTGGTATCAGAGCGGTCCTTGATTAGATGCATGTTTAGGTATAGATCATATGTGTGATATGAGGCATTGAGTTTCTTCTTGCTTCCCTGTCATGTGATTTTTTATATGCTTGATGGCAAGTTGAGGTTTTGCTACAAGGATTGAGTTTTCCATCGATCCCTCTATGCGGCTTTCAGTATGGTGGTTGCCTTGATCATGGTCTACATCAAACTCCTTGGATCTCATCTTAATCTCGCAATAGAAGATTTAACATGGAGGGGCTTGTGGATTTTATGAACTCAAATCCACACGGGGGTCACGCGTTGAACAAAGTTTGGCTTCTGGCATTAGTTGTTGCACGCACCCCGAACGTTAAACTAGCAACAATGAAGTATCGTGTTTGGTTTGTATAGGGAACAACGTTTGCCTGTAACCTTCTAATCAACCACGATAAAAGTTGCAACAACCCGTGTAGATGGGGATCTAACTCGTTTTTGCAGAATGTGCATGTGATGTGGTATAGCCTTCAAGATTTGCAATGTGTTTGTATGAGATGCTATATGTTATGTAATATTTATTCGTGACCTGTGTGTCGTGGTACGGCATGATGACTGGAGTCATATGATTGTCACTTAATTATGGCCTGCGTGCCAGAACTGTTTATTAGCTCGAGGCAAAGCAATAGAAATATGCAAGGTGATGATCTACGATGCGGAGGTGGACCCCGACGCACATGCCGGAAGCCGTGGTGTTGGTTCCGGCGCCAAGGAGAAAGTTGGTGGAGACGGTGACTTCTACCACGACGACGTGAAGACAACGAAGACTTCACGAAGCAAAGGGCTATACTATATCACATAATTTTATGAACTTCCTGTGATGTTTATCCCTTTGATGCACCCTTGTTTGATGCGCAGTAGTCGTATTTTATTAGGGTGATCTCTCGCAAAACAATATCAAGTTGATAGTGTTCTTCCAACTGTAGCACCGTCTATACGATGTTTCACATCGGAGTAGGTCATGTCACATGGGTGCACACGGTGTGACGCATAAAAGGCGGATGTGTTAAGAACACACTGCAATTACACTTGGTTGTCTTGACGGTTTGGATAAAAGTTTGCTACCGGAACACGCCCATCGAAAGATGACCAAGAATCACCTTTGGCGTGATTGGCAAGTTGGCCTACCGGTCCAGTCTAAGTCATCAGTGATGTCACATCAATGGCGGACGATTGGGTCGGATGTTGAACCACTCCAGCATCAATTACGAGAGATATTGATCTGAGTGGGAGCGCACTAGGTAATTAAATTGATTAATTACAAGTGCAACTTAATTATGAACAAAGTCTAAGTATTTGCATTATCGTTGTAGAATAATGGCTCGCGTTACCACCTTCCCAATTTATTTTGATTAATTGTATTATTTGGTAAAAACTTTACGATGGGTACCGTATTGTGAGGACTATCCTCAACAGTGTCGAGAAGGAGCTTGTCCTGTCGCAAATTTTTGATGCTCTCCCGCTGATGCTATGGATGATGTGACTTACGTCCATAATCCAAAATGCTAGAATTCCACCACAGCTAAGTGCATTGTCTTCACCACCATGAAACCCGAACTTCGAAACGTTTGGGATAGTTATGTTATATTCATGGAACTGAAAAATTGTTTTCAGTAGTAAGACAATTAATGTTGGATATAAGATATCTAGTACAATGTATGATTGTAAGCACTAGTGAAAATGTTCACTGTGCTCTAAACAAAACTGATAAGTGTGGGATCCAGAAGAACACCGATCATATGATGATGAGAATTAAGGGAAAGGAAGTCCAAAGGATGTTAGTAAGACTCACACGCCGGAAAGTCCATGGCATGCGCCACCCTTGATCATTTGTGATCTTCTGTGAGTAGGAGTGACATTGGAAATAGAACTATGATACGTATAAAGGTAAAGCGAAAGAAGACTGGAGTATCCAGCTCAGAAATGAAAGTCATACGAAGTTATAGATGAATTCATTGTTGGTCAAAAGATGTAATTCTTGGGAATCATGATTAAGCGGTTAATCTTAATTCTTGTATATTGTGATTAAACTATTGATCACTAGAATATCACTTCAATTGCATATCATTGCAAGTCGATGCAAGAAATACTATGGACTTTATGACTAGCTAATGATGAGTTTTGACACACACGAGAACACGGTAAAAGGTTTACTATACTGTGTGTTGACTCTATAATTATTTTCATAATTCATTTTAGAGTTGAGTAAATTGTTACTACACTTTAGCCTTGTTGCAAAACATCATTTTGAATCATGTTTATTGAAAGAGAGTTGTTCAAAGCTATGAATAACATAAAGGCCATACTTCTATTGTGAATAGGTTGTATGTTATGAATCTTGATAATAATGCTAAACATCCATAACACTGAAGCTAAACGTCGCAAGACTAACAGAAATACCACAAGTGTGTGGCACTGTAGTTTGTCACAAGTGACGAAACATGCATGAAGAATTTCCATAAGTGATGGACTTTTGAGTCATATGATTATGAATCACTTGACGCTTGCATACATTTTCTAAAAGTAATGTGACTTAAAACACCGTTGATAGGCCATGCATTAACGGGCAACTAAATTATTGAAAATCATACATGATGATGTGTGTAGTCCAATAAGTGTAGTTGTGTACAGTGGATTTTCTATCTTCACTCATGAACTGAAGTAAATATATGGATATCTGTTCAGTGGAGACATACGTCTGAAATCTTTGAAACGTTCAAAGAAAATTAGAGTGAAATAGAAATGTATTGTAATAAGAAATAATGCTTCTGCAAATTAGATTGTAGAAAGTAATATTTGAGTTACAAGTTTAGCGAACGTCTGATGAGTTGTGAGAAGGTGTCATAACTTGTGCCTCGCGGAACTCAACAAGTGTGTTCGAGAGACATAATCAAGCCATGTATGACAAGGTAAGATCAAATATGATGTTTATCAATTTGCCATTATACTTATTGAAATTATGCGTTAGAGACTACAACGTTTACAATGAAAAGAGCACCATCAAATATGTTGAAATGACATCATATTAGATATGATATGGGAATGTTAAAACCATATTGTCTTTTTCTTAAAATTTGGGTATATGAGACATGTGTTTGACATGCTCAAAACACCAAATCAAATAAGTGCTACTTTGTTAAGATTATTCCAAAAGGTTTTGTATCCCTCTATCACTACACAAAAGAAAAAATGTTTGCCGTTAAGAACAATGTGTTTTGAAGAAAATAGTTTCTTGCAAAAGAGTGAGTGGGAGGACAATGCAACTTGTTAAAGATTGTTGAATCTTCAAATAAGTCTGCAGCTGAACCACACAGGTTAGACAAAACTCGTACAAACATTCATGATATGTAAAACAAGATATTGTTGTTCGACAATGATAAACTTGTGATATACAAAGAAGCGTTGATGGGCCCTGACTCCGGGATTTGTCTAAATACCAAATAATCCGAGATAGTATCCATGGAAGTAAGTCAAGTTTTGAACTTGGTAGACCCTCCGAAAGACTAAAAGTCTTAAGAATAGATATATGGATCTATAATTGATTCGGATGAAATTGTTTTATCCATAAAGCTCAACTCGTTGGAAAATTGTTTTCTAGCAAGTTCAAAGGTTGACTACGGCAAAATAGTTTCGACCGTAGAGATGCTTTAGTCAGTTCGGGTTATATTAGTAATTACTACATATCTCATTTATAGGATATGATAGAATGAACGTCAAAACAAAGTTCCTACACGGAAATATAACAAAGGACGTATATGTGATACGACCGGAATGTTTTGTCGATTAAAAGGGTGCTAAAATAGATGCAAGCCTTGGATATCCAGTGATGGACTGAAGCTAGCACAATGGAGTTGGAATTTTCGTTATGATGAAATTGCCAAAAGAGTTTTTTTTTCATCACGAATAAACGAAGATGCTTGAATGTTCAAGAAAGTAAGTGGGAGCTGAATGATATTTCTAAAACCTTATGTAGATGACATATTGTTGATTGGAAATGATATAAATTTCATGACACGAATAAGGACGTCATTGGAAATAGTTTTCAGTTGAAGAACTTGGGCTAATATAGCATTTATATTGAGCACAGTGATCTATGAAGATAGTAAGTGCCTGATCATGCTAAAGCCAACACTACATATTGACATGATACTAAAGTAGTTTAGTATGAAACGCCAAGAAACATGTTCTTGCCGAGGTCATGGTGAAATTTTTTTTGCAAAAATTGGTGTTTATGAACACAGATAAGCAAAACACGTGATATGAATTCCACTCACCTATGTGTTTGGATTAATCTTGTACACCATAATATGTAAAACAACCAGATATGTCCAGTGCTCCAAAAGTCTGTGAGCAAGATACCAAAGTGATCAAGATGTTGATCATTGGACAAACAGTGAAAAGTTAAACTTATGAAAGATAAGATATGTTTCTCAGAAAAATGGAGAGAATGAAGAGCTCGTTGTAATGAGTTACACCAGCTGAATTTTTGATGTAAATAGTTAAACCAATTCAGTCTTGAAAGCTCAAGAATGATCAGAGGGGGAGGGGGTGAATGATCACTTCTAAAAATTCTAAGGAACTTAGAAGGAATTCATGAAAACTGAGAAGGACTAAAGACATCTCGAAGGAAATACAGTATCGAAAGTAATGCATGGCTCGAAAGGATTGGGAGCGAAGAAAAACATCGAAGACAAACAGGCAACGAGTAAATACTTAATGTAAATGCTAGAAGGAAAACGAGCCTGACACGACGATGTTTGGTAAACCAGTTCACACTCTGCAAAGTGCTACGTCTGGTTGGAGGGACTGGTGATTGAACACTTGGAGCAAAACTCTCTCTGTCCTATTCTCCACTGCAACAAAATCCTCGAGCTTGTCCAGTTTTCACTCGTGGTAGATGATTCAGGACATCTCCGAGACCTTTACAAACTTCCTTCAGCAGCGACAATTACTCTTCGACTGCTTGACAGGCGACGCCTAACTGTCTAGGAGACTTGCAGTTCTCCAAGATAAAAAGATCGGCTAATCTCAACCTAAGTCTCTGTGAGTTGCTCAACTCAGATCAACTTGGGTTTTGGTTTTCTCTCGATGGATCTCTCTTGGGATGCTCACAGACTTCTGTCTTAGAATCTTCAGTGCAACAGCCCACCCGAAATGGCGGGTAGGTGCAGGGTATTTATAGTTGGCGATCCCGATGGGTAAAATGACTGAAATGACCCGATGCTACAGCTTGACGCGTGTCCACAACGGTCGGATTCCAATCACTACGCAACTTTACTTGAGGAACAAGTAAGCTGACTTACCGAACGAGTTCTCTCTCAAAGGCATGAAGTGCGATGACTTTGCCTTCGAGCTATTCACTCGACTCAATAAGATTTCTCTCGGTAGGCTTTCGTGGGTTTAGGTTGAGCAGAGCAAATTCACTTCGACTAAGATCTCAACTAGCAAACCCCTCTTGATAGTACGGTTTTTCCTACGACTCAAGAAAATAAAGAGAAACTAGTAAAAAGACTAAGTCTTCGACCAGCTTCAGCTTTCTCCTTGTTGCGCTTTTACTCGAGAGAGTCTTCTTCCTCGACGACATTTTTAGGGGTCGTCTTCCTTCAAAGGTTTCGGTAGATGACTGCAGCTTCGCTGCGGTGAGTTGTCCTTCGACCTTCTACATGCAAACTCCATTCTTTCGGAACCTAAGTATTTGTTTATGCTCGATAACAAAATTAGTTCCACTTCTGCTTTGTCCAACAATGTCCAAAACCTTCGGGGGCAAAACTTGCTCTTACAATCTCCCCCTTTTTGGACGATTGTTGACAAAACAGGCATCGATAAATAATTTAAAAAGTTTTGAGTTTTCGATGATAAACCAGTGCTAAGATCGATGAAATACTCCCCCTTGATGTATGCACGGAAGATAAGAGTTTCCTGTGAAGTGCACATTTGACAAGTAGAGTCGAGGGAAAAACATCAATAATCTTAGCGAGTGAAATTGCATTCCAGATAATATTCAATGAGAAATATGCAATCTCCTCGAATGACCTGTGAACTTATATGAAGGATAACATCCTGCAAAAAGGTTAAGTATCGCAAGCAGCAGATAGATATCTTACGAAAAGGATGGCAGTTCACATACCTACTTAGAGTTAGTTACAACCAGATCGAATATGAATCGAAAGTTTGTTTAAACTACTCAGAAACCTCAAAGTTCAAAAGTTTATCGAACGAAAAGCAAAGCCCTTAACCCCGAAGGCAAACTAATTTCTTCGATGCCACTACATCTCCCCCTTTTTGTCACAACGTACAAAAAGTCGAGAGAATAGGGTCGAGAGAAATCCCTACTTGCTTGGATGGCTCCGGCTACGACGAGAAGATTCGGCGAGCGTTGGAGCACGACGAATTGGGCGAGCTCCTGGAGGAGTGATCTTCGTGCGGAAGGAGTGGTGATCTCCAGAAGATTCCAGCTGCGATTCCGGCGGGGTCTTGGGGCTTCGAGGATGTGGAGTGTAAACTCTCAGTTGGCGTTGAGGAGCTTCATCTTTCTCGGAGTCGGAGGAGAAGGTTCTCATAGTGATGTGATAATAATCATCGACACTGAGCACATCTCTGTTCTTCGGCAACCGAGGGATATTTGGATCCGGGCGATCTACTCGATCATCATTAGTCCAGTTCTTGTTCAGATGGGGAGGATATTCTTCGAAGCCGCACCGTTGAAGTTGACCGAGGGAATTGAATTTCCGCAGTCCTTTCCAATCACGGTGAAGGCATTCACGCAGCATTCAATTATTGTTCATGGTAATATTGCGCAAATGATTTAGCTCGTCCATCAAAGCTTGCTTCTGAATGAAATCTTGGTCGATATGATGTTGAAGAATTTGCTGGGACCGAAGAGAAACCTCCATGTGATGCACTGGCTTGATAAACTTCGAGCGAACATTACGCTCAGTTAAGTGGGCGCGGATGCCAGTGTGCTCAGCATATTGATCGTTGGGTCGAGCAACAATCTGCAATACTGCCCTAACTGGTGGAGTGAAAATCTTTGGGAAAATTGACACGGGGAATAGCACGTCCCGAGAGTAATTGCAGATAGCCATCAGCCATGGTGCATACGGCTTGTGGGAGTTGTGATCATCAGCACAAGACACCAAAGTTCTGATGAATTAGTCTTCAAAATCGAAAGGATGACCGTGGACTAACTTCAACAGAGCAAGTTTTGCATCATTGGGAATGGGAAAATCATCGTGCACATCGAGCATTAGCATCAAGGTTTTTGATAGAATATAAAACCATGCCTTTGCTTCAAATACCAAATGTCTTGGCTTGGGCTCAGCCGGGTAGTTATCTCCTACGACATCTGGATTCATGAGCGTAGAAAATTCAACAGGAGTTGGAGCAGGTAAGTCATGAAGCTTGTGTGGTAATCCTTCGAACCAAGGTAAAACCGAGGTCGACAGTCATATGGAATACTTGGCCTTGGATCATATAATCAAATTTCCACGTCTTCGAGTTCTCGGGATCACCAGTGACATAGAGCGTTGCATAAAATTGCTTGATAAGCTCGGGATTGTACCCACAATCGAGAGCAAACATCTTGTGAGCATGAAGACCATCAATTGTTTCGGCAACATTCTCGAAACATGAAGTGGAGTACACCGAAGGCATATCAAGGTATTGATGTTGGAAAACTCTTGCCTTGTTGTACAGCACACGGGTGTAGTATATGGCTTGCTCTTGGGTCCAAAACCGAAGAGAATATGCACTTCTGGGCTTCTCGTAGGGATTGGTCCCGAAGAAAAATGGCTTGTGTTCACGCCTTTTGAAGATGGGGCCTCCTCGAGGAACATCTGAGCAGAACAGGGGCAGCATTTCTCTCGGATGAGCAGAATGGAGCAGCTCATCAACAGGAAAAACCTCGGCAACATTATCCGGCATCTGGAAAACTGGCTCAGCAGGACGAGGAATTGAAGAAGGAACATTTATAATATCCTGAGCTGGGATGGCTGCAGGGGCATTCTCCTCGGCCTGTGCTTCGACGGCAACTCCTTCGTCGGCATTAGCAATTTGAGCGGCTTCTTCAGTCTCCATGGCCTCCAAATCTTCGTCCAGTTGTGCGAAAGCATCAACCATTTCTTCGTTCGAGTAATTTGATGGGGGGATGAAGAACTGTCACTAGAACTGTCATCTCCAGGAACTATTTCCTTCGACAGCATCCTGACGAGAAGAAACTGTTGTGATATCAACATCAGTGTCTTCTCCTTCATGCAGAGTCTGAGCAGAGGAGTAATCTTTCTGATCAGAGGAGATGAGGGCTTGAGTTTCTTGCTCGACCTGAGCAGGTTGCTCGGTCTCTGCTTGTTCTTGGGTCTCGATGGCTGGGGTGGTCGATGGAATGATGTGAGGTGGTGATGGTAGGTTTGGTGGTGGCGACGAGGCTTTTGGTGGAGATGGTTGATTCTTGTCATTTGCAGCCATTGTAGTAGCTTCTTCAGTTTAGGGATGAGGATAAGGGGGAATAGAATGTAGATAGCGAGGTAGAGAGAGAGATAGGGAGATATACTCATACAAACATCACACTAGTTTTGAAACATAAGTTTTGATGTGTAGTTGTCGGTAAAACAAGAAATGACAGCTCACAGAAATGATCTAACGGTAGAAACTTGAATCTTTCCGGTCTTCAAGTCTTCAGGTCTTCAATGACGGTAGCTTCAGTTTCGTGTTGTTGAAGTAATCTTCGTATCGTTCAGTCACTTGCCAATTTATTCTTATTTTGGTTGTGTCTTCTTCAGTCTCGAAGCATACTAATTAGATAAGGGGTCTAAGGTAACGTAAACTTATTCTACTCGCGAAGAAGAACCACAAAGCACAACACATCACATCAAAACAAGACATAACAGGGTCAAGGCCACAAGCAAAACTTAACAAAACAATCATGACATAAAACATCTAGCTCATCCATAGCAAAAACACGCATCGATCCACATCTCTAACTAACATGAAAAGGTAACAACGTACACTTAGTTCACACCTACGAACGTCTGTCCTCCAATTGCCAAACATAAGCTCCTTCGAGTCAGCATCCTTGCTTCTGCGTTTACAACCTCTTATTTCCCTTCAATTCTGGACACATGTTGGCGTAATGTCCCATATTCCTGCACCGGTAGCACTCAATTTGGCTAAGGTCCTTTATCTTCTTCCTCATGAGTGCTTCCTTTAATTCTTGGATAGCTTTCTTCATTCCTTCCTTTTGATGTTGAACCACTTGTTGTGTCACGATGAAAAATTGACACGGAGCGGGGTAACGATCAGTTCCTTCACACGTAAAACCACTTGTGCAGTGGGGCATTCTTCACCCGAGTGAATTTCTTCACAATAGGGACATCCATCCTGGTGTCCTTCATAGGAGTGTCCTACCTCCCCGCAAATTTTGCAGGCACGAGGCCTCTTACGGGTTACCGTTCTTTGCATCGGGGTGACGAGGCGAGATCCCAACAAAATCTTTGTGAACTCCTTCCAAGTAATCTTCCTTCATGATTCGTCAATTGCTTGGTGCATTCTCCACCAAGTAGCAGCCTCTTCTACCAAGTACTTGACAGCATAGTGGACCATGTAATCACTTCCAACCTTGTTACGCTCCATATGCTCCTCCATATTACGGATCCATTGCTCCACCTTCAATCTCGACATCGCCCCGGAAAAGGCGAGTCCTACTCCATACTCCATCTATTAAGCCCAAACGACAAGGGTTAGGGAAAAACTATAACACCGACAAGACAACAACTAAAGATAACACCAAGCATAAGCACTCAAACAAGAAAGCGGCAAAAACACCTACGTTCGACAGTAACACATAACAACAAACAATACAGTCACAAAAGTCAAAACACACAAACAACACCTAGAGTAAGGTCATATGTGGAAGACATACGATCTCATCAAACTACGCGAAATGCGTTCATCTAACTTCACCTAAAAGGTGGTGGTCTGAATCTAAACTTCATCCTTCTCAGCTAAGCTGATCTTAAAGATCCTCTCGTAGTGTAAACACTAATCCTTATTAAATCCATAGGATACTCCTCCAAACTTTTGGCAGTCGTAACTTCAATTGATCCACGAGGTTGATGATGTTCTTCTCAAATGTCTTGTCTTCTGAGGTATAAACAACTCAAGGGGTATTCATAGTAAAACAAGATGAGGAGTTTTAGAAGATGAATAATAGATGAGAAATACTAGTCAAGAGAGTAAGTGATCAAGGAGTGATAAAATAAATTTGTTCCTATGGCTTTTCCTATCCATTTTCTAGGGTCACGACCTACAGTCAACATGGGCTCTGATACCATCTGTAACCACCCGATTCACTAAGAATCCAAGTCTTTGTGCATTCTGTGCTAGTCCCTGGATCAATAGCTAGCACACACAGTACATGATGTAATATCAAGAATAAACCACATGTCATATATATTACATCGAAAATCCAGTATTACAATATAGCATACCTGCATAGCTCAAGGCTAGCTGACAAATAGAATACATCGGAAAACAATAAAGAGCTTCGTGGCGTCCATCAACTCCACCGGCAAGTTGAGTATAGACATCGTATCACTTAATCGTCATATACAATCCTGAAACACCGAAGGTTACAGCCCGACAACGGGTCAGTACATCTTATTTGTACGGCAAGTGACACGGAAAAGTTTGTATAAAGGACCTACAACTACATGCAAGGTAAGTCAAAGGAAAGGCTTATGGTTTTGTTTTGCAGAAAGCCAATTTTCTCCTTAACTAAACTAGTCAAAAATTTAAGTTGAACTTACTACTTAAGAACGAACTGGGCACACCAGTTCCAACACCACACCCTTATTTAATCTTGCCCACTCAAATTATTAGGGTGATTCATATGTCAAGATCCTCCAGTAACAATAATGTCTAGTAGCTCAAGGATGTCCATAACCGGGGACACGGCTAATCATGATTAGTTTTTACTCTGTAGAGGTTAGTACACTTTTCCCGCTGGACTCAACCCGAAGATTGAGACGAAGTCTTTCAGAAGAGGTCACCTACACCCAACGGCAAGCCGGTACCACCTATCACATCTACATCTGCTAGCTTTGCACGGGAGAGGCTTCCTACATCATACTCAACTAAGCCAGAGCCCATATGGCCAGCGGCTGTAAATGGAAGCTCCTAGTCACCAAGTATGTCTGATCTTTTTGAGCCTGGACGGCGCCCACCTACGTTCAGAGGGTAGCACCATGACGTACTGTCAACCACCAAAACCAACCATTAGGGGTACAACCTGGTATCGCCCTTAGATAAGGCACGAGCCCCCAGGAAGCACTCCCTGCCCGTCCAGAGGTGAATTTTATTTAAGGTTGCTAGTCAAATCATTAAATCGTCACATAGCTCAATGAAATCTCAAACCAATCCCCGTCTACAAGCATAACAATATATAACCAACACGAACTAGGGCGACAAGGAATACAGGATCAGATCATATGGCTATCCTACCAGGTTTGCAGCAATAATAATATAAAGCTTCCTACACATGCATAGGGTGATAAGTACTACATGCGTAATAGAAAATATAGGTTGAGGTATGGTCAAAGTGTAACTTGCCTTATACATTCGATGAAGATCTTCGCTCTCACGGTCTAGTCAACTCTACTCGTCACACTACGAGAAATCTATCGCAAACGAGTGAACCCGAATAAGCAATCACATCACAAGGACAAACAACAGATCAAAAAAACAAACACAAAGGTTTTAGCAACAAAACAAAAAGCTTGAAGTGCAGAGGAGTGGATGTGCTCGAAGGTGATCAGTGGAACATGAACTCGAGAGAGTCAACGGACAAAGAATTTTCGATACAAGATTATGATCAAGGCATCATAACATCAAGGTAAAGATCATAGCAATATGAATGGTATGTGGATATTGCCGATAAGATGTCTCATATGATCCAATATGCAAAAAGAATCACGTGAAACGGAATACTACAACACAGGTCATAGCAAGTGCAAATTTGAATTGAATTTGAATTTCAACAGATCAATAAACTTGTGAATTTTTGTGTACACATGATATAAACAGAAGGTACATGGAACGAGTGATCCAACGCAAAAAGAATCGGTCAATTTGGATCAACGGTTTACGAGATATGGCCTCCGGAATTTGAATTTGAAATAAACTCAAATTCAAAAGTGTGCAAAGTTTGCAAAAAATTGATACCATGCTAAAGTACAGAACAACACAAGCGCGTAGGAAAATGTTTCACCTCGATCCGACTTACGGTTGCGGAGATATTGCGGGCGCGAGAACGGGGGGGTTTTCTGCCAGAAGGACTGATCCATAATTAAAATATCTTCAGAAAAAGCGATCGGGTCCCTGGCGGCGGATCTGGCCGGAGTTTACTTCGATCTCCGGCGAACTTGCGAATTCCGGCGAACTCGAGGTGGTCCGGCGACGTGGGGAGGCGGCTCCGGCGACGTGGGGTGGGGAGGCGCGTGGGGTAGTGAGGCGGCGGCGGCCGGTGGCGTCGGGGCGGCGCGGCTCGGCTGGCCGTGGGTTGCGGCGTGGCCGCGATGGCCTGGCCGGCGGCTCCGGCGAGCGCGGCCGAGGCGCGCGGCGGCGGCCAAGCGGGGAGGCGCGGGAGGCGCGGCTTCAGGGCGGCGGCGCGGTCGCCGTGACGGGCGGCGTCGAGGCGCTGCGGTGGCGGCGGCGTGGCCGCGCCGGCTGGATCCGGAGAGGCGGCGGTAACGTGGCGGGGCCCGGCGGCGGGTCCCGCGGAATTAGGTTTTCCAGAAAAAAGAATAAAACCAAAAATAAATAAAAAACGAAATTCCTATATAGCCAGAGAAAAATAAAATAAAAACAATCAAACCGAGTTGGGCTCTTATTGCGCTCGCGGGCAGAAAAAAACTATTGGGCTCGGGGCTACGAATTTTTCTTTTTTTCTTTAAAAACCGAGACTTCAAGCAATGGTAGAAAAATAAATATTCATCAGAAAATATGAAATAAATTTCTAAATTCATCAAATAATCTAAAGAAAATTATAAAAATGAAAATATTTTCCAAAAAGGTAAATAACATAAAAACGTTTTCTAAATACTTTATTTAAATATAAAATACTTTTCATAAATCGAATAAAATCTAATAAACCATTTAAAATAATTTTATTTGGTCAAAAGCATTGACAAACCATTTCTAAATAATAAAATATAAATTTTAAAATTGTTTCATCAATAAATAATTTGGTAAAATAAAAATATCCCATTGGAATACTTTTTCAACTCTTTTTAAAATATTTAATAAATCATTTCAATGAAATAAAAACTCCCTTAGTATTATAAAATCCCTAAAATAGTTTTAGAGTTATTTATAATACTTAAAATAAATTTTAAAAACTTTAAAGTAATATCCTAAATATTTTCCAACTTTAGCAAAAAGGGGATAAGTCATTTTATATCCTCTCAAATGAATTTCCTCGAGTTGAAAAATGTTTTGAATATTCAAAAGAATTCCAACAATGATTTAAAACATTTTCCAACCTTTTAATATGTTGAAGGAGTCATATTACCTTCTCTCATTTTGTTTTGTTGGTTTTGTTTTAAAATAATAAATTCCAAAAACACCAATTATGAATATTAGGGAAAGTCCTTTTATTTCCTCTCTTTTTTAATATTCAATAAACTCCAAAAGTTTTAAATCCCAGAGTAAATCAAACATATCAAGCCAACAATCATTATCTATTTAATTTTATTAACATTCCAAAATTCGGAGAATTTTGGGATGTTACACACTACCACCCTTAAAAGGAATCTCGTCCTCGAGATTCGAGAAGGCTAGAAAGAAAGGTCAGGGTTCGGGTTTTCATGAGAGTCCATCGATCCTCCGATGAGCTAGGATGCTACCACCCTTAAAAGGAATGCGACGTGGTCTTCGAAATCTTACTCCATCGATGACCTTCTTCAAAGAGATTTACCTCCTCCTATCAGGTCTTGAATCCTTAGCAAAAGAGGAGTCTTCCGTATACTGAACCTTCATGGTTGACAAGTCAGGCGCCAATACTAAGCAACTATTGATTACTCTCTTGGTGGTCATCAAGAATACTTCTACGGGATACCTGTAGCAAATGGTCTTGGTCCATACTCACCGTATAACACAAACGGTAAACTTCTACTGGGCTCACACATCGTACCATTCTATGGTTTAGGCTTAACATCGTCGTCTCTCTGCTATAGGTAAGTCACTCAAGATTTACTATCCCGCATAGCAAGAGCGAATAATAAGGGTAGTCGTCATGGGGGCCAATCCATTCCGCACCCAAATCATTACCTTGTACATGGTTTAGAGAATCTCGCAATCTAACACTCGGTCATCCTCACAAGCATTGCAGAAAGTCCTCCTGATCTTGAACTGGGTTCAGATAAGTCCATGGTTCTGCAAGCCAAACAAAACATCTATCGTTTCCTCACAACCCTCTGTTGGGAAACGTAGTAGAAAACAAAAAAATTCGGCCTACGAATCAAGAACCCAAGACCATCCAAGAAGATTGCATACAAGGTTTTAGGTCATGGCTCACCAACCGATGTAGCAGAAGTAGAGTTGGTGAAGCTCGTGGACGTAGTGGAAGTAGATCTCGCAAGTTCTCCCATGAATAGTCCCTCGATCAATCCCACGAACAAGTCCCGCGATCTAGTCCCACGGACAAGTCCCATGAACAAGCTCCTCGAAGAAGGGTCGAAGGTACGACCCCTCCATTAGTATCCACACATCCCGTAGCAGCAATCCAACAGCGCTCCGCCTTCCAGAGATGAACGCCACCGAGAAAACTAGAGGGAGAAAACCCTAACGGATTCCGATCTAGAACAGCGTCTAAACCGGGGTCTAATTGTGGAGCAACGGGGTTTAGAGGAGGGAGGGTGGCGCATAGGCCTTGGGGATTGATTGTGTTGCGCCCCCCACCCTTCCCCCACATTATATAGGTGGCCAAGAGGCCCTTGGGGCGCAATAAGGGGGGTGGGGAGTCCAACTTGGACTCCCAAAACATCCCAAACCTTCCCACCGGAAACCTGCCATATTGGAGAGTTGGACTTTCCACCTGGAGGAGGATTCCTTCCCCTTGGTGCGCCCCCCACCCCTTGGCCGGCCAGGGCAGCCTAGGTGGCTTGCCCCCCAAGGCTAGGGGCGCAGGGGAGTGGGTGGTACAGCCCGGAACCTTCTGGAACCTTCCATGACCTTCTAGAAGCTTCCGGGACCTTCCGGGACATACCGGGACCGTTTCGGGACATTCCGGACACTTCTGCAGCACTTCCAGGACCTTCCGAGACCGTTCTCGGACGTTCCGGAGCCATCCGGATAGTTTCCAAGACCATCCGAGTTACAGTTTAAGCCACCCGATGACCGCGAAGGTTGTCGGGACGCCCAGCGATTATCCAGAAACTATTCCGGTTGATCCAGGACTTCCCTAGTGCCATTCTCATATGATTCGAAACCACCTGGGACTACTCTAGAGTGATCCGGACATATCCTTAAATACCCAGAACTACTTCTGGTGCCCTTATGAACAATTCCATAAATCTCCGGAACTACTTCCGGTACCCGTATGAACTATTCTGCTTTGCTTCCACTAAACCTTCTACCATACTAGTATTCTAACAGACTATTGCTCGTTAAGTGTGTGACCCAATAGGTTCGGTATAATGCGGACATGACTCAGAACATCTTCCGGACATAGGTCAACAGCCTTTCGTCAATAGCCAATAATCAACAGCGGAGCCATGGACACCCATGTTGACTCCCGCACATACACGAAGAAACTTCGAGTGAACCATTATGTTTATTCATGTACCATTCCCTTTGCTTCGTGATATATGACAAAGTTAGAGGAGAGATGTTTGGCACCCATGTGTAACAACTTCTTGAACACAAGCCACTCGTTATCCTCTTTGCTCGTTTGTCCATTTTCTCGTTATCGTATTCCGGTATCCCCGTGACTGAATCACAATGCGTCTGGCCAGACTATAATGGATACCGTCATACCGAGTGGGCCCAAAGTCAATATCTCTTCATCGTGAAGGAGCAAATCCCATTCTTGAACTATCACAGTCACTAGCCACACCATCTGACATACCCAGAACTTATTTTACTACTTCCCATTTACGGGAGGATTCATCTAAGAACCAAAGCATGTCTTCCTGTGTGAAGTAACTCGATACTCTCATGGTCTAAGGAATTACGTATATGATAACATTTCATGATATGACTTATAACGTAGTTACGATGTGATCTCTAAGTATATCATTCAATACTGGGGTCGGTTCTACATCATTGTTCTGCTAACAATATGTTCCCATTGCTACTGACATCCTTGTTACAAGAACAATGTCCATGATTAAGAAAACGTAATCATCAGTTAGCACATGAGCTGGTCTTAGAGGCTAAACCAGGAACTCTTGGTGTTTACATTTCCACACATGCAAATGAGTTTTCTTCTGAATCTCACAGTCAGGGTCATTGCAATTATAGCACAGAAATATAAACATTAATTACGAACGTGGAAATATATATATAATAACATTTTATTATTGCCTCTAGGGCATATTTCCAACAATCTCCCACTTGCACTAGAGTCAATAATATTGTCAGTGCTTGAGCACTTTACACCTATGGCATACCGGTGTAATAAATGCCTCATTTGTGGTATAGACCTCATCTTCGGATCTGACGTTTCAGGCCCGTTTGTATCTTGCATATCTTCGCGTTTTCACGCTATCATAAAATTCACTAATTTTATTAGTTTAGCTTTGTATATGTTTGAATCATTTGGTAGGACCTTGGTTCCTTAGAATAAGTCATGAAATCATTCATCAATGTTCCATGAGATTCAAGCATCTAGGAAACCATACCATGTTCATAAATGAACTGATGATTCAAAATACCCTCCCTTGTTTCTTCTTTAAGCAACAATATACTTAGCCTCTGTTATAGAATTCTCCACAGTATCTAACTTTAACACAGTTCCTTCATACTGTGCCACCCTTATGTGTGAAACACATAATCCCAATTAAAATCGAAAACCGATCGGAGTAAGTATGAAGACTGAATTGGTGTAACTGTTTACATCAAAATTCAGCTGGTGTAACTTGTTACAACGAGCTCTTCATTATCTCCATTTTCCGAGAAACATATCTTATCTATCATAAGTTTAACTTTTCACTGTTTGTCCAATGATCAACATGTTGATCACTTTGGTATCTTGCTCACAACCTTTTGGAGCACTGGACATATCTGGTCGTTTTACATATTATGGTGTACATGATTAATCCAAACACACATGTGAGTGGAATTCAATTCATGTGTTTTGCTTATCTGTGTTCATGAACACTGATTTCTGCAAACAACTTTTCACCGTGACCTCGGCAAGAACATCCTTCTTGGCATTTTCATACTAAACTACTTTAGTATCATGTCAACATGTAACGTTGGATTTAGCATGATCAAGCACTTACTATCTGCATAGATCAATGTGCTTAATACAAATGCTATATTAGCCCAAGTTCTTCAACTGAAAACTATTTCCAATGAAGTCCTTATTCGTGTCAAGAAATTTATATAATTTCCAATCAACAATATGTCATCTACATAAGATTTTAGAAATATCATTCAGCTCCCACTTACTTTCTTGAACATTCAAGCATCTTCATTATTCCTGATGAAAACAAACTCTTTTGGCAATTTCATCATAACGAAAATTCCAACTCCATTATGCTAGCTCTAGTCCATCACTGGATATCCAAGGCTTGCATCTATTTTAGCATCCTTTGAATCGACAAAACATTCCGGTCGTATCACGTATACGTCCTTTGTTATATTTCCATGTAGGAACTTTGTTTTGACGTTCATTCTACCATATCCTATAAATGAGATATGTAGTAATTGCTAGTATAACCCGAACTGACTAAAGCATTTCTACGGTCGACACTATTTCGCCGTAGTCAACCTTTGAACTTGCTAGAAAACAATTTTCCAACGAATTGAGCTTTATGGATAAAACAATTTCATCCGAATCAATTATAGATCCATATATATATTCTTCAGACTTTTATTCTTTCCGAGGGTCTACCAAGTTCAAAACTTGACTTACTTCCATGGATACTATCTCGGATTATTTGGCATTTAGCCAAATCCCGGAGTCAGGGCCCATCAACGCTTCTTTGTATATCACAGGTTTATCATTGTCGAACAACAATATCTCGTCTTACATATCATGAATGTTTGTACGATTTTTGTCTAACCTGTGTGGTTCAGCTGCGCACTCCTCTGAAGATTCAACAATCTTTGACAAGTTGCACTGTCCTCCCACTCACTCTTTTGTAAGAAACTATTTTTCTTCAAAACACATTGTTCTTAACAGCAAACAGTTTTGCTTTTGTGTAGTGATAGAGGAATACCAAAACTTTTGGCATAACCTTAACAAAGTAGCACTTATCTGATTTGGGGTTTTGAGTATGTCAAACATATGCCTCATATACCCAAATTTTAAGAAAAGACAACATGGTTTTAACAGTCCATACCACATCTAATATGGTGTCATTTCAACAGATTTGATGATGCTCTTTTCAGTATAAAAGCCGTAGTCACTAACGCATAATTTTAATAAGTATAATGGCAAATTGATAAACGTCATATTTGATCTTACCGTGTCATACATGGCTTGATTACATCTCTCGAACACTTTACTCATAGTGCTGTTCCGGGAGACGCAAGTTATGACACTTCTTCACAACTCATCAGACGTTCGCTAAACTTGTAACTCAAATATTACTTTCTACAATCTAATTTGCAGAAGCTTTATTTTCTTGTTACAATGAATTTCTATTTCACTCTAAAATTCCTTAAACATTTCAAAGATTTCAGAAGTATGTCTCTATTGAACAGATATCCACATATCTACTTCAACTCATGAGTGAAGATAGGGAATCCACTGCACACAACTACACTTATTGGACTACACACATCATCATGTATGATTACCAATGGTTTAGTTGCCCGTTCATGTATGGCCTATCAACGGTGTTTTAGTCACATTACTTCGAGACAAAGATCGCAAGCGTCAAGTGATTCATAATCATATGACTCGAAAGTCCATCACTTATGGAAATTCTTCATGCATGTTATGTCACTTGTGATAAACGGCAGTGCCACATCTATGTGGTATTTCTGTCAGTCTTGCGACGTTTAGCATCAGTGTTATGGATGTTTAGTATTATTATCAAGATTCATAACATACAACCTATTCATAATGGAAGTATGGCCTTTACGTTATTCATAGCTTTGAACAACTCTCTTGCAACAAACATGATTCAAAATGATGTTTTGCAACAAGGCTAAAGTGTAGTAACAATTTACTCAACTCTAAAATGAATTATGAAGATAATCATAGAGTCAACACACGGTATAGTAAACCTTTTACCGTGTTCCCGAGCGTGTCAAAACTCATCATTAGCTAGTCATAAAGGCCATAGTATTTCTTGCATCGAGTTGCAACAATATGCAATCGATATGATATTCCGGTGATCAACAGTTTAATCACAATATACAGAATCCACAATTAACTGCTTAATCATGATTCCCAAGAATTACATCTCTTGACCAGCAATGAATTCATCTATAACTCCGTATGACTTTCATTTCTGAGCTGGTTATTCCAGTCTTCTTTCGTTTTGCCTTTATACGTATCATAGTTCTATTTCCAATGTCACTCCTACTCACAAAAGATCACACATGATCAAGGGTGGCGCAGGCCATGGACTTTCCGGCGTGTAAGTCTTACTAACACCCTATGGAACTTCCTTTCCCTTAATCCTCATCATCATATGATCATTGTTCTTCTGGATCCCACACTTATCAGTTTTGTTTATAGCACAATGAACATTTTCACTAATGCTTACAATCATACATTGTACTAGATATCTTATATCCAACATTAATTGTCTTACTACTGAAAACTTATTTTTCAGTTCCATGAATATAACATAACTATCCCAAACTTTTCGAAGTTCGGGTTTCATGGTGGTGAAGACAATGCACTTATCTGTCGTGGAATTCTAGCATTTTGGATTATGGACATAAGTCACATCATCCATAGCATCAGCGGGAGAGCATCAAAAATTTGCGATAGGACAAGCTCCTTCTCGACACTATTGAGGATAGTCCTCACAATACAGTACCAATCGTAAAGTTTTTACCAGATAAAACAGTTAATCAAAATCAATTGGGAAGGTGGTAACGCGAGCCATTATTCTACAACGATAATGCAAATACTAAGACTTTGTTCATAATTAAGTTGCACTTGTGATTAATCAATTTAATTACTTAGTGCGCTCCCACTCAGATCAATATCTCTCGTAATTGATGCTGGAGTGATTCAAGATCCAACCCAATCGTCCGCCATTGATGTGACATCACTGATGACTTAGACTGGACCGGTAGGCCAACTTGCCAATCACGCCAAAGGTGATTCTTGTTCATCTTTCGATGGGCGTGTTCCGGTAGCAAACTTTTATCCAAACCGTCAAGATAACCAAGTGTAATGTGCTGTGTGTTCTTTTAACACACCCGTCTTTTATGCGTCACACCGTGTGCACCCATGTGACATGACCTGCTCCGATGTGAAACATAGTATAGACGGTGCTACAGTTGGAAGAACACTATCAACTTGATATTGCTTTGCGAGAGATCACCCTAATAAAATACGACTATTGCGCATCAAACAAGGGTGCATCAAAGGGATAAACATCACAGGCAGTTCATAAAATTATGTGATATGATATAGCCCTTTTCTTCGTGAAGTCTTCATTATCTTCACGTCGTCGTGGTTGAAGTCACCGTGTCCACCAACTTTGTCCTTGGTGCCGGGACCAACACCACGGCTTCCGGCATGTGCGTCGGGGTCCACCTCCGCATCGTAGATCATCACCTTGCATCTATCTATTGCTTTGCCTCGAGCTAATAAACAGTTCTGGCACGCAGGCCATAATTAAGTGACAATCATATGACTCCAGTCATCATGTCGTACCACGACACGCAGGTCGCGAATAAATATTACATAACATATAGCATCTCATACAAACACATTGCAAATCTTGAAGGCTATACCACATCACATGCATACTCTGCAACAACGAGTTAGATCGCCATCTACACGGGTTGTTGCAACTTTTATCGTGGTTGTTAAGAAGGTTTACAAGGAAAACGAGAAACCCTAGATAAAACAAAACACGATACTTCTTTTGTTGCTAGTTTAACATACGGGGTGCGTGTAGCAACTAATGCCACAAGCCAAACTTCGTTAAACGCGTGACCCCCGTGTGGATTTGAGTTCATAAAATCCACAAGCCCGTTCATGTAAAATTTTCTATAGCAAGACTAGGATGAGATCCAAGGAATTTGATGTAGTCCATGATCAAGGCAACCAGCATACTAAGAGCAGCATAGAGGGATCATGGCAAAACTCAAACCTTGTAGCAAAATCACATCATGCCGTCGAGCAAAGAAAAGATCACATGATAGGGAAGCAAACAAGAAAATCAATGCCTCATATCAACATATGATCTACCTAAACATGCATCTAATCAAGGATCGCTCTGATACCACTGTTGGGAAACGTAGTAGAAAACAAAAAATTTCGGCCTACGAATCAAGAACCCAAGACCATCCAAGAAGATTGCATACAAGGTTTTAGGTCATGGCTCACCAACCGATGTAGCGGAAGTAGAGTTGGTGAAGCTCGTGGACGTAGTGGAAGTAGATCTCGCAAGTTCTCCCACGAATAGTCCCTCGATCAATCCCACGAACAAGTCCCGCGATCTAGTCCCACGGACAAGTCCCATGAACAAGCTCCTCGAAGAAGGGTCGAAGGTACGACCCCTCCATTAGTATCCACACATCCCGTAGCAGCAATCCAACAGCGCTCCGCCGTCCAGAGATGAACGCCACCGAGAAAACTAGAGGGAGAAAACCCTAACGGATTCCGATCTAGAACAGCGTCTAAACCGGGGTCTAATTGTGGAGCAACGGGGTTTAGAGGAGGGAGGGTGGCGCATAGACCTTGGGGATTGATTGTGTTGCGTCCCCCACCCTTCCCCCACATTATATAGGTGGCCAAGAGGCCCTTGGGGCGCAATAAGGGGGGTGGGGAGTCCAACTTGGACTCCTAAAACCTCCCAAACCTTCCCACCGGAAACCTGCCATATTGGAGAGTTGGACTTTCCACCTGGAGGAGGATTCCTTCCCCTTGGTGCGCCCCCCACCCCTTGGCCGGCCAGGGCAGCCTAGGTGGCTTGCCCCCCCAAGGCTAGGGGCGCAGGGGAGTGGGTGGTACAGCCCGGAACCTTCCGGAACCTTCCATGACCTTCTAGAAGCTTCCGGGACCTTCCGGGACATACCGGGACCGTTTCGGGACATTCCGGACACTTCTGGAGCACTTCCAGGACCTTACGAGACCGTTCTCGGACGTTCCGGAGCCATCCGGATAGTTTCCAAGACCATCCGAGTTACAGTTTAAGCCACCCGATGACCGCGAAGGTTGTCGGGACGCCCAGCGATTATCCAGAAACTATTCCGGTTGATCCAGGACTTCCCTAGTGCCATTCTCATATGATTCGAAACCACCTGGGACTACTCCAGATTGATCCGGACATATCCTTAAATAACCAGAACTACTTCTGGTGCCCTTATGAACAATTCCATAAATCTCCGGAACTACTTCCGGTACCCGTATGAACTATTCTGCTTTGCTTCCACTAAACCTTCTACCATACTAGTATTCTAATAGACTATTGCTCGTTAAGTGTGTGACCCAATAGGTTCGGTATAATGCGGACATGACTCAGAACATCTTCCGGACATAGGTCAACAGCCTTTCGTCAATAGCCAATAATCAACAGCGGAGCCATGGACACCCATGTTGACTCCCGCACATACACGAAGAAACTTCGAGTGAACCATTGTGTTTATTCATGTACCATTCCCTTTGCTTCGTGATATATGACAAAGTTAGAGGAGAGATGTTTGGCACCCATGTGTAACAACTTCTTGAACACAAGCCACTCGTTATCCTCTTTGCTCGTTTGTCCATTTTCTCGTTATCGTATTCCGGTATCCCCGTGACTGAATCACAATGCGTCTGGCCAGACTATAATGGATACCGTCATACCGAGTGGGCCCAAAGTCAATATCTCTTCATCGTGAAGGAGCAAATCCCATTCTTGAACTATCACAGTCACTAGCCACACCATCTGACATACCCAGAACTTATTTTACTACTTCCCATTTACGGGAGGATTCATCTAAGAACCAAAGCATGTCTTCCTGTGTGAAGTAACTCGATACTCTCATGGTCTAAGGAATTACGTATATGATAACATTTCATGATATGACTTATAACGTAGTTACGATGTGATCTCTAAGTATATCATTCAATACTGGGGTCGGTTCAACATCATTGTTCTGCTAACAATATGTTCCCATTGCTACTGACATCCTTGTTACAAGAACAATGTCCATGATTAAGAAAACGTAATCATCAGTTAGCACATGAGCTGGTCTTAGAGGCTAAACCAGGAACTCTTGGTGTTTACATTTCCACACATGCAAATGAGTTTTCTTCTGAATCTCACAGTCAGGGTCATTGCAATTATAGCACAGAAATATAAACATTAATTACGAACGTGGAAATATATATATAATAACATTTTATTATTGCCTCTAGGGCATATTTCCAACACCCTCAGGTTTTCGCAAACTTCTATTAACGTGTACTGGTGGACTACAACTTCCTCCAGAGTTATCCCTTCAGCAAGATTGTGCTTTCTTGTTGTAAGATCCTGGCACCCGGGGTTAACTTTGAACTCATCATCGGTTGCATCCATCTTCATTCCAGTCTTGACATTTGCAGCCATTGTTTTGGTAGCTGGCGGTACATTGTATTATCCATGCACCTAACGCATGCACAGAATCCTTGGACCACCTGCCCTGAGAAATATCCGTATCCGAGATAGTCGTGCACCGTCGTGATCACCGCGGCTTTCATTGGGAAATATTCTTTTGCGGCGGCGTCCCACGTATTGACTCCGTCTTTCCATAACGTTTCTAGCTCCTCTTTCAAAAGCTGCAGATATAGATTGAGGTCCGTACCTGGTTGTTTCAGCCCTTGAACTAGCATACACATTGTTATGTACTTTTTCTTCATGCACTTCCAGGGGGGAAGGTTGTATATGCATACAAACACGGGCCAGGTATTGTGTGTGTTGCTCTGGCCGCCAAACGGATTGACTCCATCAGCGCTCACACCAATCATGAGGTTCCTTGGTTCTTCCCCAAAATCTGGGTATTCGAGGTCCAACGCAGTCCATTGGCTACCATCTGAAGGGTGCCTCAGCATGTCCCCCTTTTACGGATCCGGGTTCGGGTCATCCTCTTTTAGCTTCTTTCTATCTATGTGCCAAGTCATGAGCTTTTCATCATCGGGATCTACGAAATACCTCTGCAAACGAGGAGTGATCAGAAAGTACCATACCACTTTTCTAGGAACTTTCTTCCCTCTCTTGTATCGACTAACACCGCACACCGAGCATGTGGTTTTCTCTTCGTCCTCACCCCGATAGATCATGCAATCATTTATGCAGACGTGGTATTTAATGTGCGGAAGATCGAGAGGGCACATGTCTTTCTTGGCCTCAGCGATACTAGTTGGACACGTGTTGCCCTTTGGAAGACGATCGTGCCAGAATGCCATGTTATCATCGAAGCTTTCGTCGGTCCATTTGTGTTTTTCCTTCATCTCCATAGCCCAAAGTGTTACATTCAAGCGGGTATCCCCGGTTGCATCCTTCATACAACTTCATAACCGCGTCTTTCTTGAGTTGCGCCATCTTGGCTTTCTCTCTAGCTGCACCTCTTGCGTTCAACGCCTCTTTGACAAGAAGCTCTTGAACATGAGGGTCCCGCACCCAGATTGAATCCTCATCATGTCCGACATCTTGATCTTCATGTTCAGCATCTTGATCTACATGATCTGATTCGGCATCTTCTTCATGATCATGTACGAGATGCTCTTCGTCTTCTCGCCCACCGCTGTTGTCTGGTTGCCCTTCCTCATTTACTGGCGCCCCACCATTGACGTCCTCCTCCTCACCAGCTTCATCACTTATCCACCGTGTGTAGCCATCCATCAAACCATTACGCTTCAGGTGTCTTTGCAATATTCCGGAATCAGGCTCGGTCACGCACTGCAGTTTGCATCTCCGACACGGACATCTTATATCCGACCTATTATTCCTTAGCATGTCGTTTGTCGCACATTGCATCCACCTAGCCACGGTGATATCGCTCAGCATCTCGTGGACCATGATCGATCACTTGCGTGCACAGAGAGGGCAACACAATTATATATCACATTCGTCGCCGAAAAAATTTGGCATGACCTTCCCTAATAATGCATGGGAGCATGCGGAGAGTGCGCCAGAAATTTGCCGAAAAGGAAATGAATCGACATTTCGGCAATACATTGGCCACTCAAGATTCACATATACATCAAACCACCATAAGCTTCACATATACATCAAACCACCACAAGCTTCACATATACACTTCACATATACATCAAAACCACCACAAGCTTCACATATACATCAAACCACCACAAGCTTCACATATACACTTCACATATACATCAAATCACCACAACCTTCACATATACATCAAACCCAAGCTTCATATATACAACAAACCCCAAGCTAATAAAGGCAAGTATATGGGTGATAAATGGAAGAAAAGAGTTTGGGAGGAGGTCCACTTACTTCAATATGAAACAAAATAGATTTATTGCCAAGTATGGATGGATAAATGGAAGAAATGAGGTGGGGAGGAGGAGAAAACCTAATAGATCTAGGGTGATAAGAGTGGATCTAGTTTGAGAATTGTGTGGAGTGAATGAGAGGTGGTAGGTGGGGTGGAGTAGATAAGGGAAGCTCTAGGCATTTAGTGGCGCATATAGCAAGTCAGAGGTGGTGCATTGTTGAAATGCGCCACCCCTAAGCTCTTATGGGTGGCGCATTGTTGAAATGCGCCACCTATAAGGTTCTTAGGGGTGGCGCATTATACCGAATGCGCCATGTATAAGCTCATCCAGGCTGGCCCACTCTTAGGGGTGGCGCACTAGAAAATAATACGCCACCTCTAAGGTCTTATGGGTGGCGCATTATTTTCCAGTGCGCCACCCCTAACAGATGGTGGTGCATGACTTATTATATGCGCCACTAATAAGCTTTCCATGTATAGCTATTTTCCTAGTGGTGTTTGGGCGGCGGTGACGGCAGCAGGAGAGGCCGCAAGGCGGCGCGTCAACATGAGAGGCCTGGTGACGGTGTGGAATAGAGGCCCCACAACATAGCCTTCAGATACGGGTTCTTGCGGGATCTGGTTTACCACGAGCATGGATAACCGGCAGCACTGATACGGGCGCACCTGGCTGGCCAAGCGGGCGAGGCGGATTCCGGCGCGGAGGATGCCGGGCGGGAGGGCGGATTCCGGCATGGAGGAAACCCGGCGGGCGGGCGGACGCCAGCGCGGAGAGGAAGGGCGGCCAGGAGCCGGATGGCGGTGGCGCGCAGCTGGACGGTGGGGACGCGGGTCCGAACGGGGGCGGTGTGGGGGAGGCTGGGCGACGGGGGCGGGGATGAGCGTCATCGCAGGGGCGACGTGACAGGGTGGGCGCAGGGGAGGGCACGCACCGGCGGTGGGGTGAGCGGCGTCACGGGGAGGAGGCGGGGAGAGGAGAGAGAGGTGGAACGTGGGGAGATTTTTTTATTGGATTATGCAGATGAATATATATATATACAGTCGGTCTATTCTACTAATATTAGCAGAATAATATTCTGCTAACACTTCTGCACTGCATCGTATCGCTAAGGGGACCGCACTGTTGACTTAAAAGCGCTGCAGCTCGGGTAAAAAACAAACCACATCACATTTTCACTATAACTTTTTAACCGTTTATCGGAATTGAGCGTATGATACACCGTTCGATTCATATGGAAATGGATCATCTTTCGTATGTGGAACACTTCCCATGATTCTTCACGGATTAAGAGCAGTTTGAAAAACGGTGCAGCGGCCCAATTTCACAGCGGGAGCATTTACGCGATTTCTCTTAAACCGTTTATCGGATTATGCAAATGATACACGGTTAGAAAGATATCGATCAGGCACTCCATCCATATGTGGAACACTTTGTCTAATTCGCTACCGTTAGAGAGAAATTTTGCTGCAACGAAAACGCGCAAACTCTGTTTTTCCTCGTCGGATCTTGTAGAGAGTAGAACTTTTTAAACGCTTGTCCGAACGATGCGTATGATACACCGTTGGATTTATATGGAGTAGGAGATTAATCCATATGTTGTACACTTTTCGAGATTCTTTGTGTTTTTAAGTAATTTGAAAAACGGTGCGGCTGCCCTTATGTGGGCAGTTTGCTTAAAAACTTTTGATGTGCTTTTCCGATCGATGCAATTGATACACCATTGGAAATGTATCATCGAGGCGCTCCATTTATATATAAAACACTTTGTCTAATTCCTTATAGTTTAAAAGTTACATCGATTTTACTAAAAACGCAAAACTCAGCTTTTCGCGGATCCGGAGTCGACGAAGTGAACTGCATGTGGTCGCATCCGACAAGAAAGCGCACTGCATTTTCGTCAAACAGAAAAATGCACGGCTTTTTTGTGGATTGAAACCAGCAAAGTGAACTACATCCGTCGGGCACCAGCTGCATTCATCGATAGAGAGAACTGCACGCATTTCCTTTTTTTATCGATAGAGAGAACTGCACGCATTTTTCTTTTTGTTTATTTATCTTAACACATAGTACCACGAGAATTTAACGATTGAACCACCTCAATCGTTTGTAGTTCATATAGGGCAAAGTGAACTAAGAAATCGTCAAAAGTGCACTATATAACTTTTTCGATTTATTTTTATTTTTTTAATTCCTCTGTAACTCAATTTCCGTCTGCTGCATCCAACAGAAAACTGCACTGCAGTATCAACAAACAGAACCGTACGTTATTACACAACATAAATCAAAGCGAACTGCAACATCTTGTGTAAGTTTTTTCTCCTTTTTTAAAAAAATTGAACCACCAGCCATCACAAAATAAACCACATCATATATATTTGAATAATTACAAACAAGTGAACTTATTTTTTCACATCTTACAATTGCTCTCCTCCTTTCATATCAAGAGAAAACGTAATGCATGGACAAATTAGCTGCTACAACCTGTACAAGTGAACCACCACAAAAAACTACAGGGAAAATGTGAACTTCTTATAGGAATTTTTTTTCTTTTCCTTTTACAAAGTGAATCACCCGCCACCATGAAATGAACTACATCATATATTTTTGAACTTCACTCCACATTAAAATTACTTCTTTTTCCATAAAACACACTGCATATATATGCATATTTTCATTTTTTTACGTAAAGCTAACTAAAGATGTGCAAGAATGGGGACACATAGTTCATGTGTTGTTGCATAGCTTGCTTGCATGGATACTTCGCACCGACCAAAAGCTGGTGTTTCGATCTGCAAATTCAGGTAAGTAATGCAATAACGATCAGATTTAAATCATACTGAATACTAACTTTAGGGTGTACGTGGGAGTGAGACTACTAAGCTGGGGGTGTGGACATGAACCTGGTAAAAACTTCAGTCTTATGTATACTTTGTAGCCTGGTAAAACCATGAGAAAAAGTTCTGCTTGCTATCTTGTAGCACGCTATTCACCTTATTCCAGAAATTTACTAGCTCTGCTTTTGACGACTTTGATAACCACTGGAAAATCAACCTCGATATAACGTGCCCTGTTAACAATTCCAGCCGTGCAGATAAATCTTGTTGGCAAACGAATTGCTTTGGACAATACCTAGCGGTGCAGTGAAGAAAATGCCAGGCAAAACTATTAGATATGTACCAATCAGATTGAGAATACATCATAATATTAATACTTACCTACATATCAAATCACAAGAACTGCCTTCCGCCCCTGCATCTGATCCCGTCACTGGCTGGGCTGTCGTCCCCTGAAAATAGAACTACAAATACCACAACCGAACTGCACAAGGGCAACAAACTTCCCACTTGGAGCTTCGCCACGGGGTCGCCAGGGAGTGGCTAGCCAGCGCGCGTGAGGAAGCCACTGAGCTGCCTTCCTCAACCGGCCATGGAGGGAGATGGGAGCTAGTCTGGGAGCGCGCGTGAGGGGAGGGGCGATCAACGGCGAACCTGTGCTGTTGTGCTAGCCTCGACACAGGCGTTGACGGGAGATCGGGGTGGATCCAGCGGAGGGAAGCGCCAGGAATGGCTGCTCCAGCGTCGCCTCCCTTGGTCTTTACCTGGCCGGCCAGTCGAGCGCCGCCGCCTTCCGCTTCCCCTGCTCCTTACCTCGCCGGCAGGTCCAACATTTTCAATTGATGGCCATGGCAAAGAGGAACGGCGACAATGAGATGGCAGAGGACGTGGCGGCCGGATCCGGTGGCGATCTCCTCGATGGGATTAGGGGCGACCGGATCCAGTGGTGGAGGCGCGGGTGAGGCGGCGGCTCGGCCGCGCAGGAGAGGAGGCGGTTCGGCCGCTCCAGGGGAGGAGTCGTCCCGGCGAGATGGGAGGAGGCGGCATGGCGACAGAGGGAAGGGGCGCGGAACGGTGGGGAGGAGGCCGCCGGCGCGGTAGGAGAAGGCGGCATGGCGGCGGGGGGAAGGAGGCGCGATGGAGGGACGTGGTGTGTCGCCGGCCCTGGAGTTGATTCGCACGGGGGGAGAGAGAGGAGTAGGTGGGGAGAGGATAAGGTAGGGTAGTTTTTTTTTCACTGGTTAGTTTTGTAGCTACGGGACGGTTGGCGTGTTAGGAGAATAAGGTTTTTGTTAATAGAATAAGTTTTTAGAGGGTGTTAGTAAACTAGATCCAGCCTATACCTAATCTAACAACACACCCAGACTTATTCTAACAACAAAAGCTTATTCTGACAACACTTTCGGTTCGGTCCTCTTCTAACTAAACCGACCCACCCAGCCCACGCCACGAACCAACCCACCACTCCTCTCGGCCTCATCCCTCCATCCCGATCCCCTCCACCTGCCCACGCCGGCCACCCCCACGGTCGGCCGCCTCCCTCGAACCGCCGTGCCGCTGGGGTGCCCTTTCCTCGCGCTGCCGCGCCGCCGGGACGCCTCCTTCCCCGAGCAGCCATGCCGCCAGGGCGCGTTCTTCTCCGAGCAGGCTCGACACCTGGGCAACCCTTCCTCCAGTAGGCGCGCCGCCCTGCGCCACCTCTGCCCCTCCCCCCCCACCACCCGCGCGCGACACGACCATCCCCCGGGCCACCTCCTTCATCCCATCCAACCGGGACTGGTCGTGTCGGGATCCCCGATGCGTCTCGCCGGAGTCTAGCGCCCTGTCCCCTACTGCTGTCACCGTCGAGACTGCCCAGAGGGATCACAAGAACTCTCTGAAGCGTTATCGTGACGTTGGCTCATCTTCCGGCGCAACGCAGAAGTGTCGTATCTAGCTCCCTACCAGTGTGACCCATTCACCTGTACCTGCTGCAAGGCCATCTTATGTTGCACCCCGTCTGCCTCCGCCACCGCAGATGCCAAGAGATCTGCCTCCACCACCCAATGCTACACCCCTTCGTCCTCAGGATGGATTATGCTTCACGTGCCGCCAACCTGAGCATTTTTCCAGGGAGTACCCCCAGAAACAGAAGCAACTGGTAGTTCACCCCGCTGGCCGTGGAAATGGTCGTGGCAACAACAGGACCCCCAACTATAATACTGGGCCTGCTGCTTATGCTCGTGGACATGGTAACAGCATCAATGTTGAAGAAGCTCAGCAACAACCCGCTACCGTGATGGGTACCCTTCTCGTTAATTCCGTACCTGCTACTGTTTTATTTGATACAGGAGCATCGCATTCATTCTTGTCGGAAGCATTTGCATTGTTGCATAACTTCACGCTAGAAAAGATGAACCCACCGATGGTTGTCCGCACCCCGATAGGCCAATGCCAAACCACCAAAATAGTGCCCGGAACCATTGTTGAAATTGAAGGGATTGAATTCCTTGCTTCCCCCATCATTCTTAAGTCTTCCACCATAGACCTCATTCTGGGAATGGATTGGTTGAAATTTCACGATGCCGCACTATATTGTGGCACCAAGTCTGTCCAACTTTTTCACCCCTCCGGCGAGATTGTTAATCACACCACCCGAATTACCCGTGATGCTGAAACACAGATCTTTATGATGAATGCTTTGAATATCTCACCTCTGGAAGGAACTGAGAACGTTCCATTCGTTCGCGATTTCCCCGAAGTCTTCCCCGTAGAACTGCCAGGAATACCCCCGATCCGAGAAGTTGAATTCGTCATCGACTTGAAGCCAGGCACTGTTCCTATTGCCAAGCGTCCTTACAAGATGCCGCCACATGAACTCATTGAACTTAAGGAGGAAATCGACAAGGCACTTCATAAAGGATTCATTCGCCCTAGTTCCTCTGCTTGGGGAGCACCTTCGCTCTTTGTCAAGAAGAGCGATGGGACAAACCGATTGGTCCAAGATTATCGACCCATTAACCAAGCCACCATCCAGAACAAATACCGACTTCCCCGGATCAACGATCTGTCTGATCAACTTTCCGGATCCAAGGTGTTCTCTAAACTCGACTTGAGGTTGGGTTATCACCAAATCCGAGTCCGTGATGAGGACATTCCGAAGACTGCCTTCATTACTCGCTATGGTTCATACGAGTACACCGTCATGTCCTTTGGCTTAACCAATGCTCCAGCCACCTTCTCGAGATTAATGAATTATATTTTCATGGAGTACCTCGACAAGTTCGTCGTGGTTTATCTGGATGATATATTGATATATTCTAAGAATGAAGAAGAACATGTTGAACATCTTCGTCTTATACTGGAGAAGCTTCGAGAACACAAACTCTATGTTAAGTATTCTAAGTGTGAGTTCTGGCTTCCCGAAGTAACCTACCTTGGACATGTGATTTCCAAGGATGGCATTGCCGTCACCCCAGAGCGTATCCAGGATATTCTTGACTGGACTCCTTCCAAGACCGTCAAGCAAGTCCGCAGTTTCCTCGGGCTGGCTAGCTATTGTCGCCGTTTCGTCGAGAACTTCTCCAAGATTGCCAGGCCTCTAACCAATCTGCTTCACAAAGGCGTCAAGTTTGAGTGGACAAATAAATGTCAAGAAAGTTTCCAAGCGCTCAAGGACAAGCGAACTTCTCCCCCGGTGCTCGCTCCCCCTGATACTCAGAAGGACTTCGTGATATATTGCGACGCGTCTCGTCAAGGATTAGGCTGTGTCCTAATGCAAGAGCGCAAAGTGATTGCTTATGGCTCTCGTCAGTTGCGTGCTCACGAAGAAAAGTATCCAACACATGATCTCGAATTGGCAGCAGTAATTTATGAATTGAAGCTGTGGCGACATTACCTCGTCGGTAATCGTTGCGAGGTCTACACCGACCACCAAAGTCTGAAGTACTTGTTTACTCAGCCAGACCTGAATCTTCGTCAACAACGATGGCTCGAGACAATAGCCGACTTCAACATGGATATTTCGTATACCCCTGGCAAGGCTAATGTGATGGTCGGTGCCTTGAGCCGCAAAGCTTACTGTTCTGAACTTGAAGTTCAGGTACAACAACCACATCTGTATGAAGAGCTTCGCAAGCTGAACCTTGAGATTGTTCCTCAAGGTTACGTTAACAACCTGGTTCTCGAGTCAAGCCTCGACACCCTCATCAAGAGTAGACAACCTCTGGACGCTGACATTGTGAAGATCAAGCAAGAAATCGCAGCAGGAAAGCCCTCCTCTTTTACCATTGATACCAATGATGGTGATACTATGTACTTCAAGGGCCTCTTAGTAGTTCCTGTGAGCTCGGCCATCATTAACTGTGGCCCGGATATCATGGAAGAAGCCCATAATTCTCCCTTGTCAATCCACCCTGGAAGTACCAAGATGTATAAAGACCTTCGTCAACGGTACCGGTGGCCTTACATGAAGCAAGACATCGCCCGCTATGTTTCTCAATGTGACGTTTGCAGTCGCGTAAGGGCCGGACACCAGAAACCTGCTGGCTGGTTGCAACTACTCCCTCCTCCTGATTGGAAGTGGGACAAAGTCGAAATGGACTTCTTCACCGGTTTTCCAAAGTCACAGAAAGGTAACGATGCCATCTTTGTCGTCATCGACCGATTCTCCAAGATTGCTCACTTCCTGCCAATCAAGGAGACGATCACTACTAGTCAGTTAGCAAACTTGTATATCTCCCGGATTGTGTCACTCCACGGTATTCCGCTGGAGATCAGTTCAGACCGTGTCAGCCTTTTCACCTCACGATACTGGAAGAGTTTCATGGAAGCATTCGGAAATCGTCTGTCTCTCAGCACCGCCTATCACCCCCAGTCGCAAGGCCAAGTTGAACGAGTCAATCAAGTGCTGGAAGACATGCTTCGTGCTTGTGTCCTTTCATTCGGCATGAAATGGGAGGAATCTCTCCCGTACGCGGAATTCTCGTACAACAATAGCTATCAAGCTAGCTTGAAGATGGCCCCCTTCGAAGTTCTATACGGACGTAAATGTCGAACCCCCCTGAATTGGTCAGGAACTGGGGAATGACCCTACTTTGGTCCGGATCTTGTGCAACAAGCTGAAGATCAAGTTCGCGTTGTGCAAGAAAATCTCAAGGCCGCTCAGTCTCGTCAAAAGAGCAATTATGATCGCAAACACCAGGAAATGGTCTATCAACCTGATGAATACGCCTACCTTCGTGTCACTCCCATGAGGGGCACTCATCGCTTCGGTATCAAGGGCAAGTTGGCTCCTCGCTACATTGGCCCGTTCCGTATCCTTTCCAGGAGTGGACCCGTGGCATACCGGTTGGAATTGCCGTCGAACCTCTCCCAAGTCCACGATGTATTTCACGTGTCGCAACTCCGTCGCTGCTTCAAGGACCCTATCCGCGAAGTGGAGCATGATATGATCGAGCTGCAACAATACTTGACTTATCAAGAACATCCGAGCCGCATTCTCGATCAGTCTGAGCGTCGAACCCACAACAAGACCGTCAAGTTCCTCAAGGTACAGTGGTCGAATCATTCTGAAGATGAAGCCACTTGGGAATGCGAAGATCGTCTTCGCGATGAATACCCCAATCTTTTTCTCACTACCACTTAAATTCTTGGGACGAGAATTCTTGTGGTGGGGGAGATTTGTAACACTCTCAGTTGTCTGTAACAGTAATCATCTGTTGGGGTTCGCAGCAGAAAACACAAATTTTCTAACTAGCGTTCCCATAACCCAAGATCTAGCTAGCCGTATTACCGTAACGGAAAGTAGTGCGGAAATAACATACCTCGGGGTGTAGTCCGTTGCGCGGGAAACGTTCCCGCAAACGTGGTTGATGTAGCCGATCAAGTTTCACAGCCCCCTGGCTGTGTTGAGCACCCGGATGGGTGTAGTGCCACACGTGCAGCACCTCGTAGTACTCGCACACATACGAGACTCGATGACGACCTCCGTTCTCCGATCCAGCGGAGGTGGCGGAAGCAGACCTCCAGACGGAGCTTCGGCAGCACGACGGCCTCCGATTCTAGCAGAGAAGTCTCAATTCCACTACAGGCTCACACTAGGGAGCCCACCGTGAAAGAGACAAGGGAGGGGAGAAGACCGGAGAAAACCGATCTCAATTCGGAGTAATATTTATTTTCTCACGAATTTCTGTGTATTAAATATGTGCACCCTGGCTATCTATATATAGGCAGAGGGGAGGGAGTCAACCCCCCTCCCTTAGCAATGTGGGACTAAAGTCCCTTGCTAAGGGGGGTGGCCGGCCAAAGGGGGGGGAGGGGGCGCACCCCTCATGGGCCCTAGGGCCCATGGCGCCTCCCCCCTCTTTTTCTTTTTCTTTTTCCCTTTTAATTCCCCTAATGGGCCTTTTTCTCCACTAAGGCCCATAGCACATATTAATTAGAAATAAAATGATTTTAATTATTAATTCAATTAATTAATAACTAAAACATAATATTCCATCTCCCGGTGCTCCGGAACACCTTCCGGTTCACTCCGAACTTGTTTCGGTTCAACACGGTACTTCTCCGATATTGTTTCCTTTATTCTCTGGTTGCTCCGATGGTTCCGAAAAGGTCTCCGATTTCATCGAGCCCTTAAGTGTGTTACCCTACGGTCCGAGAACACTCCAGTCATGACCTCGCAGAGGCTATGGTCAATGATCATCAGCGGGACCTGGATGCCCATAATGACCCCTGTGCATTCCGGATATCAACACCGATTGGACCTTACGCCGTATAGCATTCCCTTTGTCAGCGATACTGGATTGTTCCGAGATTCGATCAATGACATCCTATGTCTGGTTCAACCTCGTTCCGAACAAATCCTTATTCACTCGTTCCCGTGATATTCATCCCCGTGACCTAGTCACACGCTGCGCAGCTTTATGGATGGAATCTCACCGAGTGGGCCCCGAGTATCTATCCATTATATGGATTGACAAATCCCGCTCTTGTAACAATACTCCTCAACATATCTCCACGGAATACCTAAGATACAACCGTTATGACCCGCATATTTCAGTCAGGTGGTGGGATGTAAGTCAAAGCATCCGGGAAGATAGTGATTATGCACGTACTCACGGTCAAAGGAATGGTCTACCACGTTCTGTAATTACAACACTGAACCTTCATAAGATTTGATCATGCTGTAATGCTTACTTTGGGTAATGTTCATCACGTCACTTAACCAATGAGGTGACCTCATAGTCAAGAGACTTAATTTTCCATGATCGCGAAACCACGACCATCATGTTGACCATGAACTAGTTATCGATGTAGAGGCTAACTAGGAACTCTGGGGGTTTCTATACCACACCTGTATCATTGTTTCACTGACACAGTTCTAGCACGGTATGAAACTGGTCATGAACTTGCTTAGATATATTGGAATAATCATATATTATTTGCCTCTAGAGCATATATCCAACATCATCATCACTGTTGTTTATCACTGTTGAATTATCACTGTCACTCCCCTTGACCTTGTTCGAACTTCGATGTGTCCTTATTCAAACCATGATGTGAGATGATCAAACCCAAGTCCCCATGCACCTTGCACCTTGGAACTAAACCCAAACCCTAAAACCCCTTTGGTGGTTAATAAAAACAAAGTGCATAATAATTACTTGTCCAAATATTTTGGAACCACTTTTGTTAAATCACCAAAAATCAGTGGACCATGCCCATGTGGTTTTGATATTTTATTAAGCCTCTAAAAATTCAAACAAATCAAACAGTAGAAAAAACAGTGGCTTTTAATCCATTTGGAATATTATAAAATATCAAATGATTTTATAAAACTCCAAAATCTTTTGTGGCACATCAGTAATATGTAACCATAATATACAAACACCAAGAACATTTTACAAAAATGCTAGAGTTAATAAAACAATTGCACAAAGGAAAAGAACAAACAGAGAAAACAAAAACCCCTAAACCCCGCCACTTGGCGAGGCCCACTCCTCCCTCCAGCCTGGCCCACCCCGGACAGCCCACCCTCTCTCTCTTCCTCTCTCCCACCTCCCCCCCCCCCCGTCCCCATCCCGCACTGTGGCGCCATGGCCATGGCAGAGAGGCCACGCGCCATGGTCCTCTTCTACCTGCCCCCCTCCCCCTCCTGGAGGATAAGGCCGCGGCCCTGAACCCTCCCCTGGCCACTTCCCCCTCGCGCCTCCCCTCATCCCTATCCTCTGCCCGCGCGCAGGCCGCACGGCTCCATCGCCGGCGAGGCCATGGACCGCCATTCTCCGCTCCGAGACGTCGGGGAGGTCTGCCTTTGTCGTCTCCTTCGATTCCGGGGACCAGCTCGAGCCGAGGTGCATCACGTGGCGCGAATCGAGCTCGTCCTCGTCAACAGCCGCCGGCGTACGTCTGCGACTCCGGCGCCACTGCAGCTCCTAAGCCACCACCGGGCCATCTTGTGCCTCCAGGGTGAGCTGCAGCTCCGAACCCCTCCATTTTTAGCTCTAGTTCGCGCTCCTGTTCGAGTTGGCCGAAGCGGTGCTCCGGCCGCCGCGGCCTTCGTCATAGCCGTCGCCCTGCTCCGGTTTAGCCCGCGTTTTTGGCATGAATGGATTCAGCTCGTCGCTTAGCACGCATAAGATCAAGCGGCTGGCGATTTGGTGTATTGTGGAGTGAGCAAGGTCCTCGCCGGCTTCACTGTAGCCGCCGCCGGCGAGCGCAGCCTGGGCTGGCTCACTGACTGGTGGGACCCGCCCATGTGATTAGCGCTAATGAAAGGAGATAACCCCCTGTTAGTCTAAGCCTACTCATTAAAGAAATAAAATGCCCCCCTTGGTCATATGACTAGTGGTCCCAGCTACTTAACCCCCTCTGTTAAGTTAGTTTAAATAACTGTTTGACAAAATGAGCCACTGATTAGTGGGCCCCCTGGGCTGTTTAAATAAATTAAACTAGATAATTACCTCTGTGACACTGACTACTGGGCCCCGGCTGTAAGCCATTTAATAATAAATAGAATTATAAAAAATAGTCACTGACATGTGGGCCACCCCACTGTTTTTAATTAAATAAAAATGATTTATTTAAAATGTGAGGCTGACATGTGGGACCCCCATGTCAGGTTTGACCAGTCAACTTTCTGTGGATAATGTTTCAGTTTTAATAATAAAAGAAATTCAGAAAATCTTTTAAAATGATTTAAACTTCAGAAATTAATTTCTTTTAATCCGTAAGTCAGATTCAAAAACTTTATACATGAAAATTGATCATAAATTACAACGAATAAGAATACGCTATCCGTATGTCTACCACCCCCCTCTAACGTACCGAACATCGAACCGTCCCCCTCCGGACCGTCTGTCCGATGAATTGTCCGGTACTGTTAAAGTATCCGGATGAATTTATTCTGAACACGAAAGTTGTTCAGAATAGTTCAACTAACACGGATACACCACCCATACGTTTGTCGGATTTCCACGACACCTCCGGCATGATACCTCCCCCCTCCGGACACACTGTCCGGTAATCACCCGGAGCTGGGAATTCATCCCCGGATGATTTTCCGCTCCGAGCATCACACATTGCACTGCGTTAGAACCCCGTAAACATTTCATCTGTCATGTCATGCATATGTTTGTATATTATTGCTGTGTATTTACTGTTTCCTCCCCCCCTTAATCTCCGGTATACCCCGAGACTGCCGTTGGCTACACCGCTGCTGAGTACGACTACGTCGTCGACGACCGTACCCCTACCGTCGAGCTTCCAGGCAAGCAGAGCCATTCTCTTCCCCAGATATCGCCTACCTTTCCGTACTTTCTTGCACTAGGCATTGTTACTGCTGCTGCTATGTTACAACCCTATTCAATTGCATAGCCTGTTTTTGTCGCCCCTTGATGTACCTTCCTTTCTCCTATGCTACCTATTATATATATTATATTCAGCAGTAAGCCATGCGCATTGTTAGCTAGGATTAGATAGAGGGCCGTGATCACTCAGGTGAGTGAACACGGATACAAATATTATAACTGCACAAGTACGGTACAATGCAGACACCGCCTCAGGCCCCCTAGCTCGGCTCCGCCGAGCCACCATCCAGTGTGAGCTATCGAGGAGTAATCCTTGTACTCCACTCGTTGCTGACTCTGTATAGCCGCTCTAGGTACCTGAGCAACGGTTGTCCTTCAGGTAAGAAGTCGGGCGACCCAACGGTGCCCGCGAGTGGTATTGCGACGGGACGACAGGGAGGGTACGACCAGTGTACCGGTGTGCTTGGCCCCTGATCGTTGGCCGCGAGAGTTACCAAACCACGAAAGTCGAGCTCCTCCAGGAGCACACGCGAGACAAGGTAAGGAGACGGTTCACCTTGTTGGTAACCGCAGAGACTTGGTCGGACGACAGGGCAGGCACCGATGTACTGGTGGTCCTGACTGCTATCGTTGTCCGCGGGTTAGTTAAGTCGAGGCAACGATAACGGTTGTCCCGCAAGTTAATAAAATGACTAATGGTTCGGCGAATGTCTTGAGTAGCCTTTTGGCTTATACGCGCTGCCTACACGTGGGAATTACGAGTTATGGTCTCCTCTTCTTCGTAGTGTCGTCCGAGGACTCTTCAGACGTGAGCAGTACTGCAGGATGATTGCCGGTAAGTGGTGTTGTCTTATTTGCTCGCGCGGTGGTGTCTTATTTGGATTTGCTTTAAGTTCACCGGCCAACCACGCACCGTGCAGGAGTACGTTTGGGTTGGGGTCCAAGGCCCGGCGTACTTAGGATTTAGACCGGCGGATGGCCTCTCTGTTGAGTTTGAAAGATGGGCTATGAAGTGTCGGATAGCCTCGGTGGAGCGTTCCCTAACAAGGTTCCCGCCACCCTGGAGATCTGTGCGTGTAGTGTAACACAAGTGCACCCCTGCAGGGAAGATTAATCTATTGGAATAGCCGTATCCACGGTAACAGGACGCTTTATGCTGAAGCTGGATCTTACCACTACAAACTATTAGTATTAAACTGTATGGTTCCGAGTTTTCTTCCTCGCTGGGATGTCGAGAAGGTGAACTCGGAGGCATTGCTAATTATTACAATTTATTATTATACAATGTTGCAGCAACTTCTGGTGCATTGTTACTTTATGCTTTATATAAACTGTTGGCTATTCTCTCCTCATGCTGCAAGACTAATCGGAAGATGCTAGTCTTCGATAGGCCTAGCTTCTTACCCTTATTCTGATTTCTATCTTGCAGTCCACTATATATAGCCTCCCCTTCCATTTGATACAATGCATAAATGCTTAGTAGCGGACGTAAGACTCGCGGGTATGCTAGATACTCACCTTTGCTTTATTTCCCCTTTTCGTTTTGCCTGATCGGCCGCTGCAATCGACGTTGGAGCCCAGGAGCAGGAGTACCCCGGAGGTGACTACTACGACGTCGAGTTCCCCGTCGACCAGGAGTAGTTCGGTGGATCCCAGGCAGGAGGCCTCGCCTTTTCGATCTGTATCTTTGATGTCATTTGTGCTAGCCTTCTTAAGGCAAAACTTGACTAACTATGTCTGTACTCAGATATTATGGCTTGTATGAATTATGTATTCGGATCCTCGTGATCCCTGGTATTGTAACATATTTGTTTATCCTTTTGTGTTTAGTGTTGTGCTGTGATATTCTCACCGTGGCACCCTAATCTCAGCCGTGTACCCTGCGTGTATGATTACTGTACATGGATTGATTTTGGGGGCGTCACAGACTCTTTCAAGGAGGTCGACGCGGCAAGGACGAGATGGCCATGACGATCATCTCCCAGTCGATCGACGACATGACGCTTCTGCGAGTTGCGGAGAAGGAGACTGCAGCTGATGTGTGGGTGGCTCTACGCTCCATGCACGTGGGCGTCGAGCGCGTCCGAGAGGCGAGGATTCAGTCCTTGTGCTCGGAGTTTGATGGCCTCAAGATGGGTGACGTGGAGTCCGTGGATGACTTAGCAGCGAGGTTCATGGCGCTCGTGGGGCGCATTCGTGAGCTTGGTGATCCGATGGAGGAGAAGTACGCCGTGAAGAAGCTGCTTCGAGCCGTCTCCAACAAGTTCATCCACGTTGCATCGTCAATTGCGTTGTTCGGCGACACCAACAAAATGTCCTTGGAGGAGTCCATTGGTTCACTCAAGGCGCACGAGGAGCTCGTCAAGGGGCGGGAGATGGTACACGAAGAAGAGCAACTTCTCATGGCAAAGGGGAACGACTCATCGCGAGGACGGGGTCGCGGCCGCGGACATGGTCATGGTGGAGGGCGCAAAGACAAGAGCGAGGTACAGTGCTACAATTGTGATGACTTTGCGCATTTTGCTTGGGAGTGTCCAAAGAAGAAGAAGGAGAAAGAGGAGAAAGCATTGCTTGCTGGTTACGCCAGCGATGGACCGGGTCTTCTTTGAATCTGCGTGAAGAATGGATATCAAGATTAGGTGGTTGAATTTCAGGTTTAATCTTGATAATTGTATCTGCATATTTATTTTAGTCTTGCATGTAGTAGCAGTGCAGAGTACGTGTGATGCATACAAGATGATGGCTCCAGTTAGAAGAATATGCATGGAGAGAGTCCGAGCTGCCGTGTGATACGGTGATGCATATTATTCTGAAGCCAACATCATGCATGAGTCCGTTATGGCCTTGAGAAAAGGTATGTAGTTTTAGATATGGTCAAGTCTTGTTAGCTGCATGTGTGCATGGCTGTTAGCGGCGGGCGTGGTAATCGTGGTAGTTAGTGCATGGGTTAGTTGGAGTAGTGGCCAAGTGTGGTGGCCGGTTCGTGTGTGCGTGTGTGTGCTAAGCCTATTTAAGGCAACATTGTAAGCATGTTTATTTGACACAAGAGAATAGAAAGAAAGAGAAAAGTCTCGGCTGTGTGATACAGCGGCCACAAAACTCCTGTGTCTTCTTGTTCGTGAGTGAGCTGAGTGATTTGGCTTCAACATATGTTGCGGTTCACCTTTCTCAAAGCGAGCTGCGATGGTTTTGATAAACAACAACAAAACGTGCAGTTCTATCGATAGTCAAAAGCGGTGCGGCTGCCCAGCGAATGCAGTTCGCTACACCAAATTTGTATCCGTGAAAAATACGTGAATTTTCTTTTGCCGATAAATGTAGTGTGGTTGTCAGTCGGATGCAATCACATGCAGTTCACTTGGCCAATTCTGGATCCGTAAAAAACAAGTGCGTTCTGTTTGGCGATAATGCAGTGCGCTTGCCCGTCGGATGCGGTGCGGTTGTCCGGCCAATGCAGTTCACCTCGTCGATTTTGGCTCCGCGAAGAACGAAGTTCCGCGTTTTTATTAGAATGGACACAACTTTTAAACCGTAAGGAATTAGAAAGTGTTTTTTACATGAAAATGGAGTGCATCAACGATATCTATCCAACCGGGTATCAATTGCGTCGATTGGATAAGCGAATCAAAATAATTTACGCAAAAACTACCGCTGTCCAAAAGAGGGCAGCAACACCGTTTTTCAAATTACTTCAAAATCGTGGGGAATCTGGAAAAGTGTTCAACATATGGATTAATCTCCTACTCCATATGAATCCAACGGTGTATCGGACGCATCGATCGGACAAGCGGTTAAAAAGTTCTACTCTCTACAAGATCCGTCGGCGAAAAACAGAGTGTGCGCGTTTTTTTGCGGCTAGATTTCTCTCAAATACGTAGCGAATTTGACAAAGTGTTCTACATACGGATGGAGCGCCTGATCGATATCTTTCCAAAGGTATTTCATTTGCATCATTCCGATGAATGGTTTAAGAGAAATCGCGAAAAAACTGTGGCTGTGAAAGTGGGTCGCCGCACCGTTTTCGAAACTGCTCTTAATCCGTGAGGAATTAGAAGAAGTGTTCAACATAGGGAAGATGCTCCATTTCAATAAGAATCCAACGGTATATCATACGCTCAATTCTGACCAACAGTTAAAAAGTTATCGCGAAAATACTGCATGCAGTTCGTTTTTACTCGAGCTGCAGTGCTCCGAATTCAGCAGTGCGGTTCTCTTTGCGAAAATACTGCAGTTCGGAATGTTGTCAGAATAGTTATTCTGACAACGATGTCAGAATAGACTGGTATATATATATACGTCAGAATAGTTATTCTTCACCCCCTCTGATTTGACATTAATACACCATAATTTTACATTTCGTAAATTTGATCTTATTTCATACGTAAAAATAGAACGTAAACAAATATAATCACCATAAAATATATTTTATGTTACGTAAAATTACAAACGTAAAAATAATGGGGTAAAATATACATAAAATGTATTTTTTTGATCTTATGAGCTATATTTTTATTTTTTATGTCAAAATTTTTGTAGTGAATTCATATTAATGTAACTATTTGTATTACAAATGTAAGTTTCTTATGAAAGGTTCGTAAAATTACCTCGGGTGAAGAATAAATTATTCTGTACCCTGGGTGATAAATAGGTTGGGTCTATTCGACAATTGATTGTAGAATATTATTCTACAATAGATTCTTCCCTATAAGGCAATCTTACATTCTTAAGAAGTTGGTCCCAATTCTCTCAACATGTAAGGTGTCCACCTCACCATCCCACTAAGCCAATTATTTTAATTTTCTTTCACACTAGGTCATGCAAAGTATGCCACATAAGAAAGCTCCCATTAACTTCGCATGGTATGCATCTTATCACATATAAATATCAATTTTCTTTTGCACTCAAATTTATAAGTAACTTTTGTAATAGAAAATCAAATTAGAAGTTACCACACATATTGTTTTTCTAAGCGACAGTATTTTTATGAATGCACATATGTATGCTATCGTTGTAATATGTTTAAACAAGGGTGATGTCTCCACTGTGTCTACTCAACATTCTTTTCGTCTCATATCATCTCACCAATATATTGTCAAGATAATAAAGTAAAAAAATAAACACTCATTTTTTATTTATCACCATTTTTTTAAATATTTACTCTAAACATTATTAATTTTAAAGAAATTATAATTAAATTATATTATGTTTAATAATTTTTCCTATATTTAAAAATATCAAACTATTTATTAACAATTCTCGCAGCAACGCGCGGGAGATCGTCTAGTTTTTCTAAAAAGAACACCCACCTCTCACCCCACCCCTCGCTCTCTCTTTGAACGCACAGGCTGCCTACCGCGGCGGCGGCCCGACGGCCTCCGTCCCCACCACCTACCGCGGCGGCGGCCCGACGGCCTCCGTCCCCGCCACCTACCGCGCCGGCGGCCTTTGTCCCCACCACCTACCTCAGCGGCGGCCTCCGTCCCCCGCCACCTACCGCAACGGCCGCCTCCTACTACGTCAGCGGGATCCCCTCCGCTTCCTACCACGCCGGACGCCTCCGCCATGGCCAGCCGCCACCTCGCTCGCCCCTGCACCTCGCCAGGGATCCGCCCCCACCCCGGCCAGCCGTCGCCCGCCCCCTGCACCCCGCCGAAGATCCACCCACGCACCGTCCAAGTCGAACCAGATGATGCTCCCAGTCGGCTGCCCACCCCCTTCCTCGAGATCCAGATGCAGAGATGCGGGAGGTCGAGGTGCGGCTCTCGTCCCCTTCGCTCGTCGATCTGCCATCGGAGTGCGTCGGTACTCTCTCCAAATCCTTTACCAGGGAGCGAATTCATTGGCCGGAGTACGTAGTGGACCTGCGGCAGAGGATCAGCACGCGAGCACACCGAGGAGAGAAGCCCAAATTGCAGTACCGGTGGGGCTCAACCTGCAATACAGATGCAACGCGACCTGCAGGAGCGGAGCAGCGCAGGTTTGGGCGTCTTCTGTTCAGAGCTCGATATTGGAGCCTCTCAACATTGGAAAATCACCTGAGAAAGCAAGGCAGCATTTTGGATTTGCTTCAGACACCAAAAAGCACTTTTAAGCCAAGGATCTTCACGGTCGGTACCATGGTGCTTGGGCTCACCGTTGTCCCAGCCTGCAAAGTTAAACACGCGGAAGAAATTCTGAGAGGATGAACATTGATGGTGGTGTTGCCGATCTTGAGCGTGTGCCATTCCGGCTCAAGTAGCCAAGTATGCTGATGCACGTATGCATGGGGAATGGATCAAGCTCGTTGATTGATAGATAGAACTGTAGTTGTGGTAGATGCGGGTTATTGATTTTTTTTTTGTATCAGTCGGTGTAGCAATGTTCAGTGTGATGTTAATTTTCTGCTTAAGATTCTCCCCTCGTTATAGTGATTTTTCTGGCTGAATTATTAGTGGGTTGGTTGGCTAATGACTCTTGTGAGCGAGATTCACCTGAGATCTACAGTAGCATTGTAATAGTATGCCATATTTGAGGTTTTAGCAGATAACACCACTTGTTGGGGCTTGTTTTGCACAGAACCACAATTCTTGAACTTTGTTGCAGAGAACACCACTATTTGGGTAATTACTTGCAGAAAACACATAACATGCTATTAACTCGTTTGATCCTAAATTAGCAAGCTGGAACTAGTGTAGCTCAGGCTATATGTTCCCTAATAATTTGAAAAAATCAAAAAAATATCATGGAAAGCTATATGAATTTTGCACGAACGTGTAAAATTTCATTTGAAAATATTGTAATATGCAGTCTGCATAAAAATAACAAATTTTTGTCCCAAATCCAAGAAAAAAAAGGCCCAGTTAAAACCAAATATTTTTCAAAAAAATAAATCCCGCGGCGCATTAGAGTATAATGGTCTAAAAATTTGCACAAATGTCCTATACATGTGTATGTATATCCATAAAAAAAATCAATTTTTTTAACTGTTTTAATATTCTTTTTTTATTTTACAAAAAAACGAGCTACTGTACCTCAGGCTACACAAGACATTTTCGGCTGGACCCATCCATTAGAACTTCAAAATTTGGTACTCCCTCCGTTCCAAAATAACTGTCGCACCCTTAGTACAAATTTGTACTAGAGCTAGTATAAAGTTGAGACAATTATTTTGGAACGGAGGGAGTACTTCATAAAACTATTTTGTATTTCCAGTTCAAATAGTTTAGACAGCTCTGACATGCGGGTCCGATCTGTCAGATACACTATTAATATGTATAAATATGATGATTAGTCTGACATGCAGTTCATATTTTGTATTTTGTTTGTTCAAATAGTTTAGACAGCTATGTCTTGTGTAGGTTTTCATTGCACAGTTTGATTATTTTTCAAATCAATACATCATGAAATGGAAACATAAAATAGTTGCTGAAAGTAGCCCAAAAATTTGAACAAACAAAATTTGAGGTCTTGATTGGTGGGTCCAGTTTGTTAATTTGGGATCAAATGAGCTAATAGTGTTTTTGTGTTCTCTGCAAATAATTACCCCAAATAGTGGTGTTCTCCGCAAAAAAGTTCAGGAGTTGTGGTTTTGCGCAAAAAAAGCCCCAACAAGTGGTGTTATCTGCTAAAACCTCGCCATATTTTCTTTCTGAATATGTGTCATTTCAGAATGTTCAGTTTCTAAAATGGTCTTCAGAAACTAAGGTGTTTAGATACTAAATAAATGACCATGCTGTACGATGGCACATATGAACGATCATTTTTGTCAAGAGAAGCCGATGGTAATGAGTCAACTGTAGTTCGTACGCACCAAGATGAAGATTCTCCTGTTCCATTTACCCAAGAAGCAAGCAATTCAATTTTTAGATGCATGTGCATATGACACATTCTGAGGCCCTGGTTCTAATGATGTAATATTAATCATTTTTAGAGTCAATTGCAAAAAAATGCATAACTTTCTGTTGCCTTCTAAAGCTGAATGAACAAAACATATCCTTCAAAAAAAGAAGTATAAATATCAAACACAAGGAAGTACAAAGTTCGCACAAAAGGAAGAACACGAGTCCTAAGATTAGTAATAGAGGGACTCGCCTATAGGAAATACACGAGTCATACAGAAATGCCGTTACATCTATAATATAATTAAACAATATAAAATTATGAGCTAAGAAATACAAAGTTTAAATGCTTTGAAGTACATGATTGCTAATACGTGGTACTAGTAGTACACTGATTTTTGTTACCAGGAAGTACCATTATTTAATCTAGGGCAGTACCAATGATTTATTTTGGGAAGTACCGTAGATTAGTTTTGGGCAGTACCATAGATTTGTTTTTCTATCGTACTTGAATGAAAAAATGCAGCCAATACAGGAAGTACAACATTGTGAAAAAGCGCGGTACAAAACTTATATACTAGAAAGTGCGACATAAATTTAGAGGGAAGTACAAAAACTTTGTTACCCGGAACAGAGAAGCTCATGTTTTATGGTCGTGCAGTATCATTGAACCACACTGGTAGTATGTAAGGCCCCCGAAGCGGTGCTAACTCAAGTTAGTCGCTTTCGCGTCCCGCTCAAGTTAGTAGCGCATAAAAGGCCACCGACTCACGACACTCGCACTCGTGTCGCTGCCGGATTCTCGACAACAGATATATGAACAATGAACTTTATACTAAGACATAAATATATAGAGTCCAGGGCATACATCGCCGCTGGGATTTATTACATCATTTCAGAGGTCCATAGACCCATCAGTACATCATGCAACAAGCGGAAGACAATCACGACCGAGTACGGTCAAAATCCAAATTGCCCTAGAGAGGGCTGCACATAAAGAGTCCACCCACGAATCGTCGAAGCCCAACTATAGGATCTACTGAACTAAGTCATCCTCATCGTCGTCCTCCGGGGGCACCTCCACGAAGTATCGTCCGGTGCTCGGGTCGAGGTAGTAGTCCACTGCAGCGGCCGATCAGGCAAAACAGTAAAAGCACAAAAGGAAAACAGGAGTGAGATTATATCATTACAGGATAACTAACTCCCTACGGTGAGACAAGGTAAAGGTAAAGGTTGCAGCCGCACTAGCATATATGGTGGCTATCGTTCTATTAGAGTAGAGGTAAGATCCAAGAATACACGTGACATCGCGTCATAAGTCTGCTATCCACCTACTTACGTCAAACATAACACAACCTGGATCTTCTCTCGGTCCCCCTGGACGAAGAAAAGCAACCAAGGCACTCACACGGTAGGGAAGTTTTAATTATGATTCAAATTTGATGTTATTCTATGAACAAGGAGTAGGTCTCAAGTCGTCCATAACCGCGGACACGGCTTTTCGAAAAGATTTAACCCTGCAGGGGTGTACCAACTGCCCATCATAGGCTTCGCATGTACGCCCGGTTTCCACTTGGCTAGGTAAACGCCTGAAACTCCGGAATGTCAGAATCCCTCTAACTAACAACGCACAATTCCGGGTGGACCCCGGTGAGTCGACATCAAACTCAAAAGCCGGTCGCGCTCTCGAATCGGCCTCTACCGTATGGCCAAGGTCGGGTTTAGTCTCACCTATATAACAGGGGACTTCCCTAGCTCACCAGTGTGGACCAACCAGAGGAACTATGTCTCCGTTGGTCCGGGTTGTTTCGAAAACTGCTGGGGTACCAACCAAGCACACACACGTTTGCAAATAGTAAATCAGCTCGGGCCACCACTAGAACTGTATGAAGCTAGGTAGGTAAGACAAGGGGACCCCATAGAATCCCACACACGATTAGGCACGCTCGTCAAGAAACACAATACCCGGAACTCGGGACCTAGGTGACTCAAATGGAACAAAACACCTGGAGGGAACAACCCGGTCTCCCATCATTCGTCAAGTATAATTAACATCATAATAATAATAAATATCAACCAACTTCTTTAAATAACATGATATCCCAAACCATAGCATGGGGTAAGCAGCAAGTTTCCTACTCATACTAAGCAATGGCTGAGCAACAGTAACTTAGCAATGCAATGGTTTTGCTGGGATGTGGGGATCATGGCAGTTTGGTTTGATTATGGCATGAACAAGGTGGATAGGATCAATCAAACGTTCTAGACTACAGCTAGGCAGGTAGGCAGAAAGGTATCAAGTAATGGTATAAATCTTCCCCTTGCCTGGGTAATCGATCGTCGAAGCAGGCGTAGCAGGGTCCTCGGGCTCGGTGTCGGAAACCTCCACGTAAGTCTCCTCGGCAGTCTCAGCTGCTAACGTAAGGTGCCGGCAAGGAAAAGGCACACATGTAAGCAATGAGAACTAATGCACATCCATGGATGGGATGATCAAGTTTAATAGGCATGATGTGACCCTATCTAGTCAATTTAAATGAAGGTGGTGACGACATGTCAACAACTTCATATGCAATTATTTACATTTTTATGGCCTTAGCCTTAATTTTTGTGTAAGTAACATGGCAACATGGCATGATCAGCAACAACAAGAGAACAAATGTAAAGAATGCATCGCGAAATTTAACTAACGATTCCGGAGACGGAAGGTGTCGATGAAAGTTGACACCGGAATGTTTCAGAGATGCAAAGTTGCGAAAGGATGTGACAGGAATTGCAAAACTTGAGGTAGAAATATATGCTATCATGTGACAACATGACAGGGATGCGTGACTGGAAGAGATCAACGAGAATGGAAAAAGACTCGACATGCAAAGATTTTGAGGATGAAAAGGTCAGTGGTGGCACACATGATAAATGTATCATATTCCATTTTGTACTTGCTAAAAATACAAAATGGGCGGCACCATTATCTCCCTTGCATTTTTCTGTCCAGAAAACATATATGACATGTTGCAAAATGAGCTAGCACTTGCAAGATTTAAATCTCCAAAATTCTGGAATTTTACACAATAACAGAAAAAGGGAAAATTGAAAAAAAAGAGAGGCAATCCTCGGCCGGATCCAGCCCAACTGCTGGACCAGCCCAGCTGCGGGCTCCAACTGGGGGAGCGCTGCGAGGCTACTGGGCTGAGCCCATCTTGCTCGCAGCAAGACAAGAAACAAAACTAAAGCAGAAAAAAGGAGGGCGCTTTGCCTCCTGGGGGATTCGACCCCAGCACCTCGAGGTTGCAATACAGATGCCCACGCCACTGCGCTACACCTATCAATCTTAACAGAAATCTGAGTTGGGGCTAGATGTACTATGCTCGGCGATCACTGAAGATTAACTGAAAACACAGCTTCAAAAACCTGACGAAACGGAAATAAAATTCAGACAACCGGCGATGGCAAACTTCGACAACCGTGGCCTCGGGTAGGAACCACCGGAGACTCACCGGCGACTTCCCCTGGCTAGACCTGACTACCACGATCCCATTTTTGCCAAGATCTCGCGCCGGCGCTCCAAAAGTGGATGGCTTGCTCGCTGGAAAAAGCCCGACGACGCCCTGCTTGGCTGCAACAGGGAAACTAAGGCACGAGGCCATGGCTTAGCTATGGGCAGCGCCGGCTGCCAAAATACGTCCTGGGTGCTTCTGGAGCATGCCCGCGCACCTACACACGCGCGCGCTCGACGCCGGTTCACTCCGGCGACACCGACCGTCCACGGCTCGCGCCAAACTTACAGGGAGCGCACTGGATTTGCTCGGCGCACATACAGCTGGTCACCGCGGGTGTTCTGGCTACAGCGAGGCGCCGATACATCTACGCAGCAAGAGGGAGAGAAAAACAAGGGGTGCTCACAGCGGAGAAAAGCGGAGACGGGGAAGACGTTGCAGGCTCGACGGAGAGGTAGAAGACGCGGGCTCGGGGCTGGAATCGGTTGCTGGAGACGACGTAGGAGATGCAGAGACGTCCTCTCGCGAGCTCGTGGTCGTCGACGTCGACGAAGGCGGCCGAATTGCGCCCTACCCGCCGTCTGCCATGAGAAATAGGGGAAGCTCGAGGGCGAGGCAAAACAATGGCGGCGGCGAAAAACGGAGGGGGATGGAGAACCTAGGGTTTCCAGGGCGCTCTCCACGCACTTATATGGAGGGAGAAGATCTCGCTGGCGTCGGGGCTCCACCCGTTGCCGTGGCAGCTCGCTTTGAGAGAGGAGAGGGGAAAAGGGGAGCTCCACGCTGGAAAGGAGGAGGAAGAAGGCTCGTACTCCTTCGCCGCGGGCCAGGCCGAGGGGAAATGGGCCCAGGTGGGCTGGGCTTGAAGAAAAAAAGAAGAGAAAAGGAAAGGAAAAAGAGAGCCCCGGGTTATTTTCCATTAAAAAAATAACAGAACCTTTCAGAATTTTTCCAAAGCAAAAGTCAAAGGAGAAAAACATACAAAAATATGTTTTGGAATCCTTGCAATATTCCCCAATTTATAAAATTGGTTTGGCCATTTTTGGAGCAACTAAAATGTGGGCCATTTTTGAGAATTCAAACCACATTGAACTATGGCCCACATTTTTAGAGTTGGCAAAAATGATCCAAGGGTTTTAAAAAGATTGGCAAGGGGAAAGAATTGGCTATGCCAAGTTTGGGGTCAAGGAGAGCATGCATGCAACATTGAAAAATCTTCAAACACCCTTCTTGAACCATTTTGGATGCAAACTCAAACAAACCAAATGGGCACCAATCCCAATGAATATTTAAATCATCACATGAAATTTCAAACTCTAGCATCATGCCAAGTTACAAAGTCATCAGACAAGGTACAATATCATGTTGATTTCTTATTTTTGCAAATGGGCTGTTACAGCACTCCCCCACCAACACAGGATCTCGTCCCGAGATCTAAGCCTGAAACAACTCTGGATACTCGGAACGGAGATGATCTTCACGCTCCCACGTTGCTTCCTTCTCCGAATGATGTGCCCACTGGACTTTCATGAACTTGACGGTCTTGTTGCGAGTCTTGCGCTCGGACGTCTCAAGAACACGGACTGGACGCTCTGAGTAGGAAAGGTCCGCACTCAGCTGTATGTCGCCCAAGTCAACAGCCTGCTCTGGCTGCTTGAAGCACTGCTTTAGCTGGGACACATGGAACACGTCATGCACCATGGACAGACTCTCTGGAAGCTCGAGCCGAAAGGCAAGAGGTCCTCTAGTCTCAAGGATGCGGAAAGGTCCGACAAATCTTGGAGTGAGATTTCCTTTGATGCCAAAACGGTGAGTTCCCCTCAACGGAGACACTCTCAAGTACGCCCAATCACCAACCTGAAACGCTACGCCACGATGCCTTTTGTCATAATAGGCCTTTTGCCTAGACTGTGCCGCCTTTAGGTGCTCTCGGACAATCTTCACTCTGTCCTCTGCCTCCTGGATCACATCTGGACCGAACAACTGCCTCTCACTTGTCTCGGACCAGTTCAAAGGTGTCCTGCACTTGCGGCCATACAAGACTTCAAACGGTGCTTCCTGCAGACTTGCCTGATAGCTGTTGTTGTAAGAGAACTCAGCATACGGCAAGCATTCTTCCCACTTCATGCCAAACGAGATGACACATGCTCGAAGCATGTCCTCGAGAATTTGGTTCACGCGCTCGACTTGCCCACTTGTCTGAGGGTGATAAGCGGTACTGAACAATACTGTCGTACCAATCGCCTTTTGAAAGGCCTGCCAGAACTTAGAGGTGAAAAGGCTGCCTCTATCGGAACTGATCTTCTTGGGAATGCTATGCAAAGACACAACTCTTGCGGTGTACATATCCGCCAACTAAGCTGCTGAAATGGAGTCCTTCGCTGGAAAGAAGTGGGCAACTTTGGAAAGATTGTCAATGACAACAAAGATGGCATTGTTCTTCTTCTGCGACAAGGGGAAGCCTGTGATGAAATCCATCTCTATGTGATCCCCTTTCCACTCTGGAATCTCAAGTGGCTGAAGCAAACCTGCAGGCTTCTGGTGTTGTTCCTTCACTCTTCTGCACACATTACACTGAGACACGCAACGGGCAACATCCTGCTTCATACGAGTCCACCAAAAGCTTTGCTTAAGATCTTGATACATCTTTGTACTACCAGGGTGAATAGACAGCTTGGAATCATGGGCTTCCTTCATGACGACCTCTCTGAGATCTCCCTCCTTGGGAACAACAACTCGCTCTTCGAACAACACGGTGCCGTCATTATGCACTGAAAAGCAACCGTACTTTGGAACTGAGGTGGCAATACCCTGCTTGATCTTTTGTATCATTGAGCTGCCAGACTGAGCTTCACTAATCTTCTCATGGATAGTGGGCTCTACCACAAGGTTGGCAAGGTAGCCTGCCGGAACTAGCTCGAGATTGAGCCTTAGAAAGGACTCAAACAAGTCAGGGTGGATCTTCTGCACCTGGATATTATTGCAATCGCCCTTGCGGCTCAATGCATCAGCTATGACATTCGCCTTCGCAGGCGTGTACTGAATATCAACTGTGTACTCAGTAATGGTTTCAAGCCATCTTCTTTGCCTCAAGTTCAGATTAGGCTGAGTGAACAAGTACTTCAGACTCTTGTGGTCGTTGAACACATCCACCTTCCTCCCTAAGAGTAGGTGTCGCCAAGTGATCAAAGCGTGCACAACTGCTGCAAGCTCCAAGTCATGCGTGGGTTAGTTCCTCTCACTCGTCTTCAACTGCCGTGAAGTATATGCCACAATATTCCTTCCTTGCATTAAAACTCCGCCTAGACCTTGCAATGAGGCATCACAAAACACCTAAAAAGGCTGTGACTCATCTGGCGGTGTGAGAATTGGAGCTGTGGTCAACTTCTCTTTCAACTCCTCGAAGGCTGACTGGAAAGCTGGTGACCAAGTGTACCGTTTGACTTTGCACAACAATTCAGTCATTGGCTTCGCTATTTTGGAGAAATTCTGCACAAACCTCCTGCAACAACTTGCGAGGCCGAGAAAACTCCTTAGCTGCTTCACGTTCTTTGGCGGAGCCCACTCTTGAATAGTGCGGACTCGCTCTGGATCAACCGCAATTCCCTCAGTGGAGATAACATGGCCCAAAAAATTGACCTTGTCCAACCAAAACTCACACTTGGAGAACTTGGCGTAGTACCGGTGCTCTCTCAACTTCTGCAGCACCAGGCGTAGATGTTCCTCATGTTCAGCCTCTGACTTGGAATAGACAAGAATGTCGTCGAGGTAGAGGATCACAAACACATCAAGCCATTGTTGGAACAAATAGTTCATAGCTCTCATGAATGTCGGGGGGGCATTTGAGAACCCAAAAGTCATGACTGTGAACTCATACAGCCCATAATGTGTGCTGAACGCGGTCTTGGGAATATCCTCTTCACGAACACGGATTTGGTGATACTCCATCCTCAAGTCAAGCTTGGAAAACACCTTAGCCCCATTCAACTGTTCGAACAGATCGTTGATGCGGGGTAAAGGGTACTTGTCCTTGATGGTCTTCTTATTGATACCGCGATAGTCCTGGACTAAGAGACTAGTCCCATCCTTCTTCTGGACAAACAAAGCTGGTGCACCCCAAGGGGAAGTGCTCGCGCGGATAAAACCGCCTGCCTCCAACTCTGTCAACTGCTTCTTGAGATCAATCAACTCCTTCGAACACATCTTGTACGGATGCCGAGAAATCGGCTGGGTACCAGGCTCTAGCTCAATAACGAACTCAATAGCTCGAACTGGGGGAATTCCTGGCAACTCCTCCGAAAAGACGTCTGGGAACGCACAGACAACTTTGACTTCTTCGAGCAAAGGTGCAACTCCTGCGTTCAAGGCGTACAACTGTGCTGGTCCCGTCATTGAGCCACAAGTGTACAAAACTTCTGCACCTGACTCATGAGTAAACTTCACTGATCTGGTGGGACAATCAATATTGGCCTTGTGCTGCACAAGCCAATCCATGCCCAAAATGATATCAATGTCGGAGCGTGGAAGCAAAATCAAGGAAGCGGAGAAAAGGAGACCCTGAATCTGGATTTGCACATCAGGAACTTTCACAGCTGAACTCAACTTGGAGCCCGGGGTAGAGATAGCCATAGGCGACGACATCATCTCTGACTACAAATCATGTGCACGTGCAAAGGACTTGGAAACAAAGGAGTGAGAAGCTCCAGAATCGAACAACACTACCGCTGGAACTGAACACACAAGTAACCTACAATCTTTGAAGACTGTTGAGCATCTGTGAGCATCACGTTGTTCACTCGAACTGCACGTGGCTGTGCCTTCACCATCGCAGTGCTCGGAGTAGAGCGAGGTGGAGGCGGTGGGAGCCGAGCAAAGCGCGGGTCAGTGCAGTTGGGAGACGTGTGCCCCGGCTCCCTGCACTTGTAGAAGATCACGCCTGGCCTGGGCTGCTGCTGCGGCCTGGGTGGCCTCGCATGTGGTGGTGTAGAGCGAGGCCCCTGCTGAACTGGGACGGGAGGGCGGGAAAAAGTGCGGACAACTGCCCCCCTCTGCTGAAACTGCTACCTCTGCAGTGGTGCCTCTGTGACCCACGTCTTTGCCTTCTTGTGGACCATCACTGCGGAACTGTGCTCTCGCTGGCGCTTCCTGTCTGCATCCCACTCTGCTCTGGCTGACTCCTGGTGGATAGCCTGATCCATGAACTGTGAGAACAGCGTGGGGCTGCACTGGGTGAGTGCATACTTGATCTCTGTGTTGAGACCCCCACGGAACCTGGCAATCCTCTTGGCCTCTGTGCTGACCTCCTCTGGAGCGTACCTGGCGAGCCTGACGAAGGCCAGGTTATACTCCTGAACTGACCTGTCACCCTGTCTCAGGGCCAAGAACTCCTCTCGCTTCCTGTCCATCAAGCCACTCGGAATATGTGCTGCTCTGAAGTCTGCGATGAAGTCTGCCCACGTGATGATAGCATCGCCCTTGTTGGCCTGGTAGGTATTGTACCAGCTGGCTGCCGCACCCTGAAGCTGGAAGGAGGCGAAAGTGACGTAGTCGACTGGTCTGACGGTGTTTGCATTGAAGTGCTTCTTGATCTCTGCAATCCAATCATCCGCTTCCAGCGGGTCTCGAGCCTCGGAGAACCTGGGGGGTTGATAGCAAGGAACTGCTGCAGAGTGGTGTACTGTGGTCTATCACTCCTCTGGGCAGTCTGGTTCTGCAGCATCTGTAAGATCGCAGCTGTGCCCTGAGCCACTGCGGTCACAGCCTCCCCAAGCAGAGGGTTCTCTGGCGGCGGCATGTTCGCTCTTGGCATCCTGTATACAGGAACACTTATGAGAACATGGTTGAAACATTGAGGTAACCAGAAGATAAAGCAATATTGACAAAAAAACTTCCTCACGAGGTATGAGGAAGCCGAAGGCTGAATATCCACCAAGGTTAACCCGGAAAGTCGAAAGCTAGGTGCTATTGGAATCCCCAAACCGAGATCATCCGAATCCAAGATAATAATCTGCTAGAGAGCACACAACAATATATACGAGTGGTTGAAGACCTGAACGTTGAGACATCTGCCCTGAGCGGCCCGCCGTAGCGGTCTCCTATAGGGGGAGGAAGCACATCCAGAGGATGCCAACCATCCCTGTATAGGAGTTTCACCTGAGGTACGCCGTAAGCGAGGTGGAGATGTCAACCCCAAGTGGCGGCTCAGTGTTCTCAACGTACGCCAACCCTTCTCGTCGCTAGCAAAAAATTATAGAGGAATCGGAGCCTCATGTAAACGAGAACCTAGATTTGTTTTGAAAGGGGATAAGTTGAAGAGAGAAAACAACGTTTCACTTCCTCACGGAAAAGGGGTGGGAGGGTGGGGTAAGAAGAAAAAGAAAGAGTTCCTACTCTCCGATTTTTCCTTAATAACTACAAAATAGTTTCTAGACTCAACTTCGGCCAGTAAGGGGTCCTACAGTCAGTCCTGCTCTGATGCCAAGTTGTAAGGACCCCGATGCGGTGCTAACTACAGTTAGTCGCTTTCGCGTCCCGCTCAAGTTTGTAGCGCATAAAAGGCCACCGACTCACGACACTCGCACTCGTGTCGCTGCCGGATTCTCGACAACAGGTATATGAACAATGAACTTTATACTAAGACATAAATATATAGAGTCTAGGGCATACATCGCCGCGGGGATTTATTACATCATTTCAGAGGTCCATAGACCCATCAGTACATCATGCAACAAGCGGAAGACAATCACGACCGAGTACGGTCAAAATCCAAATTTCCTTAGAGAGGGTTGCACATAAAGAGTCCACCCACGGATCGTCGAAGCCCAACTATAGGATCTACTGAACGAATTCATCCTCATCGTCGTTCTCCGGGGGCACCTCCACAAAGTATCGTCCGGTGCTCGGGTCGAGGTAGTAGTCCACTGCAGCGGCCGATCAGGCAAAACAGTAAAAGCACAAAAGGAAAACAGGAGTGAGATTATATCATTACACGATAACTAACTCCCTACAGTGAGACAAGGTAAAGGTAAAGGTTGCAGCCGCACTAGCATATATGGTGGCTATCGTTCTATTAGAGTAGAGGTAAGATCCAAGAATACACGTGACATCGCGTCATAAGTCTGCTATCCACCTACTTACGTCAAACATAACACAACCTGGATCTTCTCTCGGTCCCGCCTGGACGAAGAAAAGCAACCAAGGCACTCACACGGTAGGCAAGTTTTAATTATGATTCAAATTTGATGTTATTCTATGAACAAGGAGTAGGTCTCAAGTCGTCCATAACCGCGGACACGGCTTTTCGAATTGATTTAACCCTACAGGGGTGTACCAACTGCCCATCATAGGCTTCGCATGTACGCCCGGTTTCCACTTGGCTAGGTAAACGCCTGAAACTCTGGAACGTCAGAGTCCCTCTAACTAACAACGCACAATTCCGGGTGGTCCCCGGTGAGTCGACATCCAACTCAAAAGCCGACCGCGCTCTCGAATCGGCCTCTACCGTATGGCCAAGGTCGGGTTTAGTCTCACCTATATAACAGGGGACTTCCCTAGCTCACCAGTGTGGACCAACCAGAGGAACTATGTCTCCGTTGGTCCGGGTTGTTTTGAATACTGCTGGGGTACCAACCAAGCACACACACGTTTGCAAATAGTAAATCAGCTCGGGCCACAACTAGAACTGTATGAAGCTAGGTAGGTAAGACAAGGGGACCCCATAGAATCCCACACACGATTAGGCACGGTCGTCAAGAAACACAATACCCGGAACTCGGGACCTAGGTGAATCAAATGGAACAAAACACCTGGCGGGAACAACCCGGTCTCCCATCATTCGTCAAGTATAATTAACATCATAATAATAATAAATATCAACCAACTTCTTTAAATAACATGATATCCCAAACCATAGCATGGGGTAAGCAGCAAGTTTCCTACTCATACTAAGCAATGGCTGAGCAGCAGTAACTTAGCAATACAATGGTTTTGCTGGGATGTGGGGATCATGGCAGTTTGGTTTGATTATGGCATGAACAAGGTGGATAGGATCAATCAAACGTTCTAGACTACAACTAGGCAGGTATGCAGAAAGGTATCAAGTAATGGTATAAATCTTCCCCTTGCCTGGGTAATCGGTCGTCGAAGCAGGCGTAGCAGGGTCCTCGGGCCCGGTGTCGGAAACCTCCACGTAAGTCTCCTCGGCAGTCTCAGGTGCGAACGTAAGGTACCGGCAAGGAAAAGGCACACATGTAAGCAATGAGAACTAATGCACATTCATGGATGGGATGATCAAGTTTAATAGGCATGATGTGACCCTATCTAGTCAATTTAAATGAAGGTGGTGACGACACATCAACAACTTCATATGCAATTATTTACATTTTTATGGCCTTGGCCTTAGCCTTAATTTTTGTGTAAGTAACAAGGCAACATGGCATGATCAGCAACAACAAGAGAACAAATGTAAAGAATGCATCGCGAAATTTAACTAACGATTCCGGAGACGGAAGGTGTCGATGAAAGTTGACACCGGAAGGTTTCAGAGATGCAAACGTGCGAAAGGATGTGACAGGAATTGCAAAACTTGAGGTAGAAATATCTGCTATCATGTGACAACATGACAGGGATGCGTGACTAGACGAGATCAACGAGAATGGAAAAAGACTCGACATGCAAAGATTTTGAGGATGAAAAGGTCAGTGGTGGCACACATGATAAATGTATCATATTCCATTTTGTACTTGCTAAAAATACAAAATGGGCGGCACCATTATCTCCCTTGCATTTTTCTTCCCAGAAAACAGATATGACATGTTGCAAAATGAGCTAGCACTTGCAAGATTTAAATCTCCAAAATTCTGAAATTTTAAACAATAACAGAAAAAGGGAAAATTGAAAAAAAAGAGGGGCAATCCTCGGCCGGATCCAGCCCAACTGCTGGACCAGCCCAGCCGCGGGCTCCAACTAGGGGGAGCACTGCGAGGCTACTGGGATGAGCCCATCTTGCTCGAAGCAAGACAAGAAACAAAACTAAAGCAGAAAAAAGGAGGGCGCTTTTCCTCCTGGGGGATTCGACCCCAGCACCTCGAGGTTGCAATACAGATGCCCACGCCACTGCGCTACTCCTATCAATCTTAATAGAAATCTGAGGCGGGGCTAGATGTACTATGCTCGGCGATCAGTGAAGATTAACTGAAAACACAGTTTCAGAAACCTGACGAAACGGAAATAAAAATTCAGACAACCGGCGATGGCAAACTTCGACGACCGTGGCCTCGGGTAGGAACCACCGGAGACTCACCGGCGACTTCCCCTGGCTAGACCTGACTACTACGATCCCATTTTTGCCAAGATCTCGCGCCGGCGCTCCAAAAGTGGATGGCTTGCTCGCTGGAAAAAGCCCGGCGATGCCCTGCTTGGCTGCAACAGGGAAACTAAGGCACGATGCCATGGATTAGCTACGGGCAGCGCCGGCTGCCAAAATATGTCCTGGGTGCTCCTGGAGCATGCTCGCGCACCTACTCAAGCGCGCGCTCGACGCCGGTCCACTCCGGCGACACCGGCCGTCCACGGCTTGCGCCAAACTTACAGGGAGCGCACTGGATTTTCTCTGCGCACGTACAACTGGTCACGGCGGGTGTTCTGGCTACAGCGAGGCGCCGATACATCTACGCAGCAAGAGGGAGAGAAAAACGAGGGGTGCTCACAGCGGAGAAAAGCGGAGACGGGGAAGACGTTGCAGGCTCGACAGAGAGGTAGAATACGCGGGCTCGGGGCTGGAATCGGTTGCTCGAGACGACGTAGGCGATGCAGAGACGTCCTCCCGCGAGCTCGTGGTCGTCGACGTCGACGAAGGCGGCCGAATTGCGCCCTACCCGCCGGCTGCCATGAGAAACAGGGGAAGCTCGGGGGCGAGGCAAAACAATGGCGGCGGCGAAAAACGGAGGGGGATGGAGAACCTAGGGTTTCCAGGGCGCTCTCCATGCACTTATATGGAGGGGGAAGGTCTCGCTGGCGTCGGAGCTCCACCCGTCGCCATGGCAGCTCGCTGTGAGAGAGGAGAGGGGAAAAGGGGAGCTCCACGCTAGAAAGGAGGAGGAAGAAGGCTCGTACCCCTTCGCCGCGGGCCAGGCCGAGGGGAAATGGGCCCAGGTGGGCTGGGCTTGAAGAAAAAAAGAAGAGAAAAGGAAAGGAAAAAGAGAGCCCCGGGTTATTTTCCATTAAAAAAATAACAGAACCTTCCAGCATTTTTCCAGAGCAAAAGTCAAAGGAGAAAAACATAAAAAAATATGTTTTGGAATCCTTGCAATATTCCCCAATTTATAAAATTGGTTTGGCCATTTTTTGGAGCAACTAAAATGTGGGGCCATTTTTGAGAATTGAAACCACATTGAACTATGGCCCACATTTTTAGAGTTGGCAAAAATGATCCAAGGGTTTTAAAAAGCTTGGAAAGGGGAAAGAATTGCCTATGCCAAGTTTGGGGTCAAGGAGAGCATGCATGCAACATTGAAAAATCTTCAAACACCCTTCTTGAACCATTTTGGATGCAAACTCAAACAAACCAAATGGGCTCCAATCCCAATGCAAATTTAAATCATCACATGAAATGTCAAACTCTAGCATCATGCCAAGTTACATAGTCATCAGACAAGGTACAATATCATGTTGATTTCTTATTTTTTCAAATGGGCTTTTACATAGTACCATTAATTTTTTCTAGGCGGTACAATTTATTCATTATGAGCGAAACAAAGAACTTTTTATTTACCGGGCAATACCATTGAATCGACGTGGGAAGTACCGTTTGATTCATTCTAGGCAATACCATTTATATCATTTTGGGCAGTACCTTCGGAAAAAATTATGGGCCGTTCAATTTAATCATTTTGAGCAGTACAAAAACTTCTTTATTACCGGGCAGTGCGAAAGTCATATTCACAAAAGTACAATACTATGTTTCCTTGGAACAGGAAAAATCTTGGTATTTTGAATATTGTTCAAAAATTGCGAAGAATTAGAAAAATGTTAAAAAACGAAAAAGTTGCTAAATTTCAGTACCTCTCCAACGCCATATCATTTGCATCCTTCTGAGGTCAAATGGACATCAATGATCATCTTCTAATAAAACTAAACTTTAGTATTTTGAAAATTGTTCAAAAACTATGCATAATTTGAGAAAACTTAAAACACGAAAACATTGGTAAATTTTACTAGCTTTCCAACGGTATATCATTTGCGTTGTTCCGAGAAGTGCTAAAAAATAATTTCAAATTATTGTTCGTCTATTTTGAATGAATATCGGTATTTTCAAAACTGCTCAAAAAATATGTAAAATTTCAAAAACGTTAATACGTGAAAAATGGGAATTTTCAATAGCTCTGCAACGCCATATCATTTGCATCATTTTGAGGTCTAAAAATTATTTATCATCATCTTTTTTTTAAACTGATTTTTAGTATTTTCAAAACTGTTCAAAAAATATGCAAAATATGAAAAACATTCAAACATAAAACGTTTGGAAGTTTCAGTACCTTTCCAACGGTATATCATTTGCGCAATTCCAAGAAGTGGGTAAAAAATTGCGTTCAAAAAACTTTTCAATCAAGTTCTGATGATTTCTGTTTTTTGAAAAGTCATAATAAAAAAAATTAGAAAAAAGGAAAAAGTCAAAATATGAAAAGGCTGAGGATTTTCTATAGCTTTCCAACGATATATCATCCGCGCAATTCCGATTAACGGTTTAGAATCTGCGATTGAATTACTACACAGAGACAGAAGAGCAGTACCGACTTCATGAAAAGCAGTACATCAATGTATTACAGAAGAAGTACAAGATAGTCATCTCGGGTAGTACGAGATTATTGCAGAATATTATTCTATCATCGATTGTAGAATAGACGGCATGTGTGTGTGTGTATATATATATATATATACAGACGGTTCTTCTAACACTTCCGCACTGCATCGGAAATCTAAGGGTACTGCACTGCTGACTTAAAAGACCTACAGCTCGGGTAAAAACAAACCACATCATCGTTTTCTCTATAACTTTTTAACTGTTTATCGTAAATAACCGTACGATACACCGTTGGATTCATATGGAAATGGAGCATCTTTCGTGTGTTGAACACTTCCCCCGATTCTTCACGGATTAAGAGCAGTTTTGAATACGGTACGGCGGCCCACTTTCACGGCGGGAGTATTTTCACGATTTCTCTCCAACGTTTATTGTAATGATGCAAATGATACACGGTTAGAAAGATATCGATCAGGCGCACCATCCATATATACGATACTTTGTCTAATTCGCTATTGTTTGAGAGAAATTTTGCTGCAACTAAAACACGCAAACTCTCTTTTTTCCCGGCAGATATTGTAGAGTGTAGAACTATTTAACCGCTTTTCCGAACGATGCGTATGATGCACCGTTGGATTCGTATGGAGTAGGAGATTAATCAACATGTTGAACTCTTTTCGAGATTCTTAGAAGTTTTAGAGTAATTTGAAAAATAGCACGGTTGCACTTATGTGGGCAAAAGAAAGTTTTTGTGTAAACAATTTTAATGCACTTGTCCGATCGATGCAATTGATACACCGTTGGAAAGTTATCGTCGATACGCTCCATTTATATATAAAACACTTTGTCTAATTCCTTACGGTCTAAAACTTGCGGCGATTTTACTAAAAACGCGAAACTCTGTTTTTGGCGAATGAAAATCGACGAAGTGAACTGCATGTGATTGCATCCGATAGGCAAGCGCACTGCATTATTGGCAAACCGAAATGCACGTGTTTTTCGCGGATCCGAACTCGACGAAGCGAACTGCATCCGTCGGGCGACCACAAAGCAAAGTTGAACAAAGAGAACTGCATGCATTTTTTCATTCATTTATCGGAACTTCGCAATTCGATTCGTGGAAAGTGAATCGCGGGCACAACCAAGCTGAACTGCATGACGATTTTTTCTGTTCACTCCTCAAAATGTTAAAGTTAACTTTTAGGGGAAGTGGACCACGGTACAGATTGAGTCAAATTGCATGATCGAGATTAGCGAACTGCATTGATTTTTTTAATAAAAATGTAATAGCACAATATAGAGAACTTCTAAAAAAGCAAAATGCATAATGAACTGCATCACCAATCTGAACTACAGGAAATGCAACCGAAGTGGTCTGCAACCTTTCGTTTTCTTATTTTTTTCAAAATGAACCACGCATCATCACAAACGTGAACCGAACCATGTATTTTTTAAATTCACTCCACATCAAAATTACTTCTTTAAAAAAAAGCGAACCGCACATACAAAAAAGGTTGGGGACATTGTTCAGGAACGGCAAGGAGAGAAAACCAGGCAAGGAACTACACTACACCACACGGCAAGGCACACTGTGACATGCACCGCCCGCGAACCACATTCGCACGACACCCACATACGCGCATGGCTTCGTTGGCCTCACCGCTCAAGCAGCTAGTAGTGAGAAGGGAGGGGCTCTACCCACGCCAGATCTCGCCCGAACAAAATCTTGTATGCCTGAATACAACCAAGAACTTACAAATAAAAATCTTCACACATAGTGGCTGCATTTGGAAAACTAAAGAGGATTAATGATGCAAGAGAAACAACATATACAAAAGGAAATTCATGTTCTCCCAAAGTTACTTTGTTAGTTTTCAGGACTCATACTACACATAGGATAGGAAAGTACCTTACTACTCTTGTACTTTTAGTTGAAAAGGTTGTGGACCACTGCCCCAAAATTATGAACAGTGATGAGGACATGACTACCATAGTTACAGCCATAACCCCTGCTAATATACCTACTGGACCAATTACTAGAGATCGTGCACACCAATTAAATTATCAGGTACTTTCGCTTCTTTGTAATGTTTCTAATGTTCATGTGAATATGATGCTGCCTAACGTCGATATATTTCTGTTGCTGACAAATCAAGGACCTAGCATGGACAAGAAGGATGAGCATTGGAGCATGTTCAAGCATGAAGATGATGAGGACATAATTATCATGGATATGACCATTAATTCCTCTATATTTGATCTTTAAATGAAGTCAATACAAAGGGGCATGATTGTGTGCTGTACAAGAAGTTATTTCACGTCACTTTTGGCCCAAGAGAAGATAGAGACCAAGTCTTTCACGTCATGGACTCAGATTCGGACTACAGAGATATACCAAACTTCAAACAGCCACTGTTTCTACATACGAACTCCAAATTGGGTGATTCTTTTTTCTGGTGATAGCTTATCTCGTCTAGTTTCCAACGCAATTTGTTTCACCTTCAAATTCCTTCGGAGCGTGGAGATATTGCGAAAACGGTGCGACCCAGCAGAAGAATCCGAATCAAAGTCCAACTCAATAGGTGTTGCATCACCTCCACATGGGCCCAAGTGCCTTGTACGACCTAGGTTTAGTTTTAGGACTCCTTGGGACGTCCTTCCACCCCCTTGGCCTCCACCCTTTAGTCCTATATAAGTAGATCAACCTCTAGGGTTTTTCTTTGGATTTCTTTTAGTTAAAAAGACTGCTTAGCTGATTGCCGCATCTTCGTGTACTCGGTTTGTGTCCAACGACCAGATCAAGACCGCTTTTGGAATCCCAACTTTATTCATACTTCATCTACATATTCGCAATATTCAGATTGCTTTATCATAGTTCTTGCTTGTTCTTCGATTGCTTGCAGGCACTAGACCTTCGTGGTCAGGTTGATCGTGCTCCGACGTGGTCAATAACCTCCGAAGATTGGTTTAGCAATTGCTAAGGCGCGACGTTGTTGCACGTTCGTAGTCGGATCGTCAAAGTCGACTCCATCAAATTGTAGTTATCATCTCATCGAAAGATCGGGACACCCCGCCTCTATCAAAAAGTATTTTATCATTATATTAAGAGGATTCATATGAACCTGCGCAGATCCACTATGGACGTACAAAATAATTATACAAGGATGTTCAATAGTATAGTTTTCAGCTATTAAACATTAAAAACGGGAAATCAACTACTGTATCTGAATATTTCTCTTTGGTCAGGACAACGCCCTGCTTGAACAGAAATATGATTACAATTCATTATTCATCAGCATTGTGTGGCCTAAATTCATTGTACCTAAAGAAAATGGTCAGTCAAACTTACCAAATAATACACCTAAGCAATAACTTTCCATTCAAATTTTGTGATGGGAATCACTTACACCCAATTTTCCTGCAAGAGAAGATCCTAGTATGTACTCACTCACAGATCAACTGACAACAAATTGATGTGATAATCATGTCACCAAAATTCCTTTTTTTATTTCCTCATTGGAAAACAACGAACAAATAAGCCACACCAAGCAGTAAAGATGCCTAATGAAATCAGGTCACATAAATAAAAATCTCACCGAAACTGAATAAGCATGGGCCGTCCACATATGCAGAAGGGTCCAGACAAGGAAGCGAGCCCTACGTCGAGGGAATCTAGGAGGAAATATTACTAAACTGCTCGTCGGAGACCAACCGGAGAGATTTTGAATGCAGAGTGGAGCCATTCCTTTTTTTTGAAGTTCTCTCCTGCAAAAATATAAATTAAACGTGAACACACACAGTCAATTAAGCTAGTCGGCTTCATGGTCGCTGCTGAGCGAAACAACACTCGTCACCGGCAATCCTCAACAGGTGCGCAATGACAATATGTAAGATCCACTGCAAGGAAAATGAGAGAATATTATATAGACATTGTAGTAAATCCATTTTTGTTGTTACAAAATTTAATCACATAATAGACAAACATACAGATTTCTGTTGATGTAAAATCATAATGGCATGTTGTTCCAAAATAGATAAACATGCAAGGTTGTTCTCTTCATTTTTAAAAAATGCCAAACTTTTGCATTGTACTATGAACAGAAGATATGATTTTACAAGAGCACAACATCACTCGCAATATTCAGATTGCTTTATCATAGTTCTTGCTTGTTCTTCGATTGCTTGCAGGCACTAGACCTTCGTGGTCAGGTTGATCGTGCTCCGACGTGGTCAATAACCTCCGGAGGTTGGTTTAGCGATTGCTAAGGCGCGACGTTGTTGCACGTTCGTAGTCGGATCGTCAAAGTCGACTCCATCAAATCGTAGTTATCATCTCATCGAAATATCGGGACACCCCGCCTCTATCAAAAAGGATTTTATCATTATATTAAGAGGATTCATCTGAACCTGAGCAGATCCACTATGGACGTACAAATAATTATACAAGGACGTTCAATAGTATAGTTTTCAGCTATTAAACATTAAAAACGGGAAATCAACTACTGTATCTGAATATTTCTCTTTGGTCAGGACAACGCCCTGCTTGAACAGAAATATGATTATAGTTCATTATTCATCAGCATTGTGTGGCCTAAATTCATTGTACCTAAAGAAAATGGTCAGTCAAACTTACCAAATAATACACCTAAGCAATAACTTTCCATTCAAATTTTGTGATGGGAATCACTTACACCCAATTTTCCTGCAAGAGAAGATCCTAGTATGTACTCACTCACAGATCAACTGACAACAAATTGATGTGATAATCATGTCACCAAAATTCCTTTTTTTATTTCCTCATGGGAAAACAACGAACAAATAAGCCACACCAATCAGTAAAGATGCCTAATGAAATCAGGTCACATAAATAAAAATCTCACCGAAACTGAATAAGCATGGGCCGTCCACATATGCAGAAGGTTCCAGACAAAGAAGCGAGCCCTACGTCGAGGGAATCTAGGAGGAAATATTACTAAACTGCTCGACGGAGACCAACCGGAGAGATTTTGAATGCAGAGTGGAGCCATTCCTTTTTTTTGAAGTTCTCTCCTAAAAAAATATAAATTAAACGTGAACACACACAGTCAATTAAGCTAGTCGGCTTCATGGTCGCTGCTGAGCGAAACAACACTCGTCACCGGCAATCCTCAACAGGTGCGCAATGACAATATGTAAGATCCACTGCAAGGAAAATGAGAGAATATTATATAGACATTGTAGTAAATCCATTTTTGTTATTACAAAATTTAATCACATAATAGACAAACATACAGATTTCTGTTGATGTAAAATCATAATGGCATGTTGTTCCAAAATAGATAAACATGCAAGGTTGTTCTCTGCATTTTTAAAAAATGCCAAACTTTTGCATTGTACTATGAACAGAAGATATGATTTTACAAGAGCACAACATCACTCGCAATATTCAGATTGCTTTATCATAGTTCTTGCTTGTTCTTCGATTGCTTGCAGGCACTAGACCTTCGTGGTCAGGTTGATCGTGCTCCGACGTGGTCAATAACCTCCGGAGATTGGTTTAGCGATTGATAAGGCGCGACGTTGTTGCACGTTCGTAGTCGGATCGTCAAAGTCGACTCCATCAAATCGTAGTTATCATCACATCGAAAGATCGGGACACCCCGCCTCTATTAAGTGGTATCAGTTTTCAAGTTGCTCGGTGAGAATTCCACATCCATATATTAGATCTGTTTTTTTATCACCTATCATCCACACAAAAAGCCATAAAATAGGATTAGATCATCATATCCAAACCAATCTGAGACTTCACAATTTTCTTTTCGGTGCTTTGCTTTATTGAATTATCGGTTGCATCGTCGTGTTCAGTTGCTGGTCTTAGTATTTAGTCCTTTAGAGTTTCGAGTTCTGTTCACGTTAGTCACCGCCGCCGCTGCACCATCATCCCATCCGCTGCCTACTTCTACCATCCACCATAGAAAAAGAGAGAAAAAGAGTTGAAAAAAGAGAGAAAAAAGAAAAAGGAAAAAAAGAAAGAAAAAAGGAAAAAGAGAAAAAAGAAGAAAAATTTCGGATCTATCTCTAGTTGAACTCGTATTTGAAATCTCGTCGGAATCAGTTTTGAGCAGTGTCCACTAAAACGGGCATAACTTTGTCATCCGAAGTCCGTTTTGGCTTCACGAGTACTCAAATTAAAGATATTTTCGAGACGCTTCTATATAGTTCTGGAGCTAGTAGTTATTTGAAACTCCAGATCGGCTTCTAAGACGGACTTTTTGACCTCTAAAGTTTCCGAACACAGTTTTTGTCAGATTTCGGGCTGATTCTCAATTTTTTTGACACCTCATCCGAACTCTAAATTGAGTGATTCTTATTGCGTCAGAAAGCTTAAGTCAGTGCCCTATTGGAGGAAAAATATCAAAAAATTAGAAAATATATTTCAGAGGAAACTTGTAGCGAGAATATTGGTGTATCTTGATTTGGAGCCTATTTTCACCATTATCTTTGCTCTGTTGATGATCTTCACTTATATCTTGCTATTCAGAGCTACTTCATATCATTCATTGCTGCTAGTGGTGCTACGCCGTGACCACATTAGTGTTCTAGGCTCGCGTCTCTAGTCCGGTCTAGACTAGGACCAGCACAGTATCGTCGTTGAGCGTTAATTCAATTTTGCATCTCTGAATTGATTATTGCTGATATTTTTGCTACCATATTAAAGCCTTCCAAGCTCCACATATTTCTACATCGTGTATACGTGCGTTCACCTGGCAATCGCTCTACTTAATCTTTGGAGTTCTTTGACACCGTTGGTTGCCGATCACCACCTGTTGCATGGTAAGAACTAGTAAGACATTGATATTTGCTATCCTGTGAGCGTTTTACCACCACATCCTAGTAGTTCATAGGGACATATACTTGTGATTTTTTTCTTGTTTTCTACTAATCATGGCAGGTTCTGGAGTTAGATCTTCTTGGGCGCAACTATAGTTGGAGATTTGCCACCACCTACAACTACACAACAGTCACTGCAAAAGGTAAACACACATAAGCATGCACATGATCAGGTTATTGTTTCTATACCACACTTTCATGGACGTCTAAGACCTGATTTATACATTGAGTGGGAGTTTGAAATAAATGATATATTTGTTTCCCATAATTTTCTTGAGCATAAGAAAGTAAAAACTGCAATTAGTGCTTTCAAAGATTTTGCTTCTATTTGGTGGAATGAATATTGTAGTTTATATCCTGATTATATACCTAATACTTGGAATGATCTCAAACTTGCTATGCGATATAGATTCGTTCCTTCTTATTATACTCGTGACAATGTTAGGAAATTAAAAAATTTAAAACAAGGTACTAAAACTGTTTCAGAATATTATGATGCTTTAGAAACTACATTCTTGCATTCTCTTTTAGAGGAAAGTGAAGAATATTTCATGGACATATTTTGGGAAGGTTTAAACCGTGACATTCAGGATATCCTAATTCATGAAAAGTGTTACCCTATGGATCGTTTGTTTCGTCTTGCTTGTAAAGCTGAACAGGAAATCGACAGACGCGTTGCCCAGAAGACGAACAGCGGAATGTGCAAATACCACAAGTTGAGAAGGTTGTTCCTTCAACCACTATGAGCACTACCATAACCACATCAATTTTCGTAAGCACTCCTCCAATATCTGATCTATCATCACAAAAAGGTAATGACAAAGGTATGGATCTTTCCCATCCACATGAGAACCTTGCTGATTTAAAAGCAACATGTGTTGAGCTATCCAGTAGTTTCATCACACAACCAATTTTCGAGAATGTCATAACTTCACATGAAGATGTTGCTTGCCTAATAGACTTGAATACATCATGTCTTGAGTTACCTGTTGATTTGATCACACCATCTATTTTGGATAATCATGTTACTATTATGAAACTGCCAATGCTTAATCATTTTGATATGACCTCTAATCTTGGTGATGATTCTGTGTCGAATGACTTGTTGCATGACTACTTAGTTAAGCCTGTTGTAGCATGTCCTTCGAAAAACATTAACGTTTCTTCACCGGTATTGGGATGGTTTAATGATGAGCATTGTACATCTTTAGATATGAATAAGAGCTTCACTTATATATGCAAACTGAGTTGCAATACTTTCATGTCATTTATGTATTGTGATGATCATATATGTTTATATTTCACGACATACGAAAGTTACTCATATATACATGTGTTACATGTCCAAAAACTAAGGGAAGTAAGAATGGATGACATATATATATATACAACATGTACACCTTGTCTCTTTTCTTAGCCACATTTCAGATTAAGAAACGCCGGGGACGGCTTTATTTTCAAGAAGGGGAGGATGATGAGGACATGACTACCATAGTTACAGCCATAACCCCTGCTAATATACCTACTGGACCAATTACTAGAGATCGTGCACACCAATTAAATTATCAGGTACTTTCGCTTCTTGGTAATGTTTCTAATGTTCATGTGAATATGATGCTGCCTAACGTCGATATATTTCTGTTACTGACAAATGAAGGACCTAGCATGGACAAGAAGGATGAGCATTGGATCATGTTCAAGCATGAAGATGATGAGGACATAATTATCATGGATATGACCATTAATTCCTCTATATTTGATCAAGAAATGAAGTCAATACAAAGGGGCATGATTGTGTGCTATACAAGAAGTTATTTCACGTCACTTTTGGCCCAAGAGAAGATAGAGACCAAGTATTTCACGTCATGGACTCAGATTCGGACTGCAGAGATATACCAAACTTCAAACATCCACTGTTTCTACATACGGACTCCAAATTGGGTAATTATTTTTTCTGGTGATAGCTTATCTCGTCTAGTTTCCAACGCAATTGGTTTCACCTTCAAATTCCTTCGGAGCGTGGAGATATTGCGAAAACGGTGCAACCCAGCAGAAGAATCCGAATCAAAGTCCAACTCAATAGGTGTTGCATCACCTCCACATGGGCCCAAGTGCCTTGTACGACCTAGGTTTAGTTTTAGGACTCCTTGGGACGTCCTTCCACCCCCTTGGCCTCCACCCTTTAGTCCTATATAAGTAGATCAACCTCTAGGGTTTTTCTTTGGATTTCTTTTAGTTAAAAAGACTGCTTAGCTGATTGCCGCATCTTCGTGTACTCGGTTTGTGTTCAACGACCAGATCAAGACCGCTTTTGGAATCCCAGCTTTATTCATACTTCATCTACATATTCGCAATATTCAGATTGCTTTATCATAGTTCTTGCTTGTTCTTCGATTGCTTGCAGGCACTAGACCTTCGTGGTCAGGTTGATCGTGCTCCGACGTGGTCAATAACCTCCGGAGATTGGTTTAGCGATTGCTAAGGCGCGACGTTGTTGCACGTTCGTAGTCGGATCGTCAAAGTCGACTCCATCAAATCGTAGTTATCATCTCATCGAAAGATCGGGACACCCCGCCTCTATCAAAAAGGATTTTATCATTATATTAAGAGGATTCATCTGAACCTGAGCAGATCCACTATGGACGTACAAATAATTATAAAAGGACGTTCAATAGTATAGTTTTCAGATATTAAACATTAAAAACGGGAAATCAACTACTGTATCTGAATATTTCTCTTCGGTCAGGACAACGCCCTGCTTGAACAGAAATATGATTACAATTCATTATTCATCAGCATTGTGTGGCCTAAATTCATTGTACCTAAAGAAAATGGTCAGTCAAACTTACCAAATAATACACCTAAGCAATAACTTTCCATTCAAATTTTGTGATGGGAATCACTTACACCCAATTTTCCTGCAAGAGAAGATCCTAGTATGTACTCACTCACAGATCAACTGACAACAAATTGATGTGATAATCATGTCACCAAAATTCCTTTTTTTATTTCCTCATTGGAAAACAACGAACAAATAAGCCACACCAAGCAGTAAAGATGCCTAATGAAATCAGGTCACATAAATAAAAATCTCACCGAAACTGAATAAGCATGGGCCGTCCACATATGCAGAAGGGTCCAGACAAAGAAGCGAGCCCTACGTCGAGGGAATTTAGGAGAAAATATTACTAAACTGCTCGACGGAGACCAACCGGAGAGATTTTGAATGCAGAGTGGAGCCATTCCTTTTTTTTGTAGTTCTCTCCTGCAAAAAATATAAATTAAACGTGAACACACACAGTCAATTAAGCTAGTCGGCTTCATGGTCGCTGCTGAGCGAAACAACACTCGTCACCGGCAATCCTCAACAGGTGCGCAATGACAATATGTAAGATCCACTGCAAGGAAAATGAGAGAATATTATATAGACATTGTAGTAAATCCATTTTTGTTGTTACAAAATTTAATCACATAATAGACAAACATACAGATTTCTGTTGATGTAAAATCATAATGGCATGTTGTTCCAAAATAGATAAACATGCAAGGTTGTTCTCTGCATTTTTAAAAAATGCCAAACTTTTGCATTGTACTATGAACAGAAGATATGATTTTACAAGAGCACAACATCACTCGTATACGCCATGTAGTTGGTAATGGGAGGAGATGAAACGTGATACTCACAAAATTCTTTGAAGGAGGCCGACCGAGAGAACTCCATAGGGGAGGTGGAGAACCGCTCAACATGGGTATGCAGCACTCCATCGTGCTGGTTCCAGGGGCGAACCCACATGGCGGCACAGATGGGGGTGTCGGAGGAGCGCGTGTCCCTGCCGCGGCCCACCTGTGACCGAAGGGAACTCGCACTCATCGCTTTCCCAAACGCGTGCCGCTCCGACGCATGGAGACCGGGGCGCACGCGTGGCCGCTCGCTGCCAGCGGCACATGCATCCCATGCGCGCGCAGGCGGCATCTTCTAGCGCGGTGGATCCTGCTCGAGGTGACCTCAACGTCGAGGACTATAAAGCCACTGGAAGGGATTATTGGCCGCCATGGTCGAGATCCAGGGGCGTGATGCGCCGGGCCGGCCAAGATCCGGTGGCAGTATTGGCCACGGGCCGAGATCCGTCACGGAGAGAGGAAGGGAGGTCGCGTTCAACCGTGTAGGATCCGCAACGGCAGGTTGAGGGGGGCGTGGAAGGCGCTGAACTGCCCGACAACGGCCGGGCTGGCAGCCACTACAAGAAATCTGTAAATCCATGACAGATCTAAATTGTCACACATAAGCACAAAACTGTCATCGAAGGGAACCCATGACGAATTTAGAATATGTCATGTATATCGCGTCATAATTTGACCATCATGCATTTCATGATGGAAAAAGGAAACCGTCACTAATCTATGCCGATCTTTTGCTGTCACTGATTAGTGCGAGATAACGACGTTAACTTTCATGCCATGTCATCATCTGGCATGGCAACCAACAGAGATCTGATGTGGCAACCTTTATAGTTATCATCCCACTTGAAATTTTAGCCCACTTTCAATTCCAAACGGTTAGGTATCGGTCCATAAATTTTACTAGTGCCATGTGTTATCGTTGTCCCAATAATTTTGAGCGGCCCATTAGCATTTGAACCAATTCAATGCTACTTCAAAGGGATTTAAAAAATAAAAGCAAACTTAATTAAAAATACATAAATAACGGATTAAGGTCACATTAAGACAACAATTACAACGAAATCATAGGACTTATGCAGAATCATATCGTCTAGGCACCTATATCAACATTACAACATCACGTGAAACATTATAACTATCCTAGTACATGATATGTTTGAGGCCAGCAAGCCATGTTCCATTCTCGCCAAGATCGATGCCAATGAGATCAATGTTGTTCCAATCACACTATCTCAAGTACACAACCAGGGCGAACCTGCTAACCAAAAGTAAGAGATGTTAGTAAAATACTGGAAAAATGCAGTTTATTTAAAAATATATGCAAGTTTCCAGTTATTGAAATAATAGAAATTTTAATTATATACAACAAAAACATACATGTTATCTACTAGGATTAGTTAAAAAAAGATCAACTAGATAATTCAAGTGGACTAAATGCAAAAGCATCCCATCCTTGAGCAGAGAGCTACAAACTAACAAACAAGCTTCTCTGTTCTTCATGTTGAACAATTTTACATGCTATTTGTGCATTGATAATGAATAAAAACATTTTCTAAAGATTCATATGATTAAGAAAAAAATTCCCATGAAATTACATAAGTTAATCTTATCTAATTAGAATTTGGTTAAGGGAATACATCAACACTCCTTGATTACTCTGAATATAGAATCAAATATCTAAGTGTACAAAAGCTAGTCTCAAACTATGTCACTCTCATATGAAAACAAAATGGATCCCAAAATAGCTTTCCTTGTGCTGGCATGATCTAAATTTATTAGTTGCACTAGTCATCAACCCATGCTACTGCATGGGCTAGCTATTGTGCTAATTTCATAAAATACTTGAAGTAACTATTATAGCAAAACAATAGTTTTAAGAGAGCCTTCGCTGCCACAATAGATTTCACTCTCTCTAGGAAAGGACAGATTTAACTGAATAAACAGTTTTGCATCTATAAATAAGAATAATAAAAATAGACTACTCCATTTTAACTTGTAAAAAAACATATATTTACATGTACATAGATCTGCCTTGGAACATTTGAAGTAGACAAAACCAATATAGACTTACCTCTAGATAGAAGGTAGATCTGAGATGGATAAGGGCATAGGGCATGAAAATTGTCGATCATATCTCAAGAACTATGTTATGTGTCTCCTGCATTTTGTTCATATATAAGCAGCCTAGCTATGTGTCGAAAAAGTAATGGAGATCCTCATTGCCTATTTTTTAAAACAACAAGGTCAGCGTATCGATGATAAATATATTGCCTCGTCAATTGGGTGCTTCCTGGGAGCAAAGAACAATGTGAAGCATAAAAATCCACAGAAACAATTTTTTAGTTTTTTTACTGGAAAATAAGTAATTTTGTACTGTATATGGATGAACATATGTTCAGTAGGTGTTCTGCTGAGTTAACTATACTTGACTGAAAGTTGTGCATTGTCCACATGAGAGTATAATTTAACCATTCTTGGGTAAAAAAGGAACATAACTGAACATATACCGATAGTCTAATAGGTACATGTAACCCATCCAGTATTTCCAATGTTATAAAATCAATGGAAGAACTCAAGATTAACATAGTGGACTTGGCGACAAAATATATGGGTACAAATTATTTGAAGTAGAGAATTCAATAATACATAGCTACTTTCCTGTTGAGAAGGAGTAGGAGTGACCGGCGACAAATATGAATGGTGTCCTGGAAATTGGCTTCAGTTTTTTTTCTCAACAATGTCACCGCAGCCACCTGATATACTTCAAATAATCATCGGTACAACTCCTCCACTGCATTAACCATGGTGGAATATATTCATCAACTGGCTGCACTGGACTGATGCGTGTTCAGAACTTGAAACTTAGAGAGATTCAAAAAAATTATGCAGGCAACCTCGTATAGCAGTGAGGTTTTTTACTGTGCAAATTTCTACACATGGCAAATTGGTTCTCTCTGAATGTGAATGCAATAAGTTGTATTAGTTTCATAGAACCGAATCATGTCATTACTGGTTATTTTTGCAATGTCTATGAATATGCTAATTTTAGAAAAGTGTGGCCTGGTTCTGTTCTTTACTTCTTTTATCAAAATCTATTGTTTCTATGTTGTATCCTATTCGTTAGATATCCTATGAGGTAATGATTCAGGTAAGAAGAGGAAGCCCTTTTTATATTCACCTCTTGAGCAAAAAACTCAGCGAATTGGGGATTAGATGTGTAGTAGCAAAGCATGCAAGCAGAAGGCTCGCATAGGCTGCCTTTCATTTGATGAACCTATATACATATCTACCTAGAACCCAACCTTTAATATAAAGCATGCAACAGTACTCTCCCATAAGCTAGAAATTAGATGACTGAAGTTTTCAGTTAAGAAAAGTTCTGTCTTTCGTACTACAGACATGTCGAACAGAATCTCATTCTTTTGATAAACTGAATTCGACCATGCTAGCTGGGAGCATGTTTGATCCGTAGATTTTTTTGGAGATAGAAAATAATGTGAGTATGTGTGATGCGAGATAGCAGAGCATGTACTTGTGAGATCTCAAAGCATGTATGTGACCAATTCCCCCGAGTCGCTGAGGTGCTTAGTATGAGCAGCAGCCAACAACGGAAAAATACCTGGGCGATTTGGGCAGCGAGGTGCTGGGCGAACTCCAGGTCACACGGGGCGGCGCTGATGTTTCTGCCACTGCCGCTCTGTTGGAATTATGCCGTAGAGGCAATAATAAAATGTCTTATTATAATTCCAGGTTCATTATTAAAGTTTATATGTCTGTGCTATAACTGCAAATGGCTTATGCGGAGGTTTGCCAAGTAGCATGTTAACTGCCTCCGGAGGAAAACCCATATGCAGGTGTGGAGTATAAACACCAAGTGTTCTTAGTCTGCCTCTAGGACTAACCCGTGTGTTATGGATGACATGTTTTCCTGTTCATAGGGCATTGGAAATGCCGGTAACACATGGGAGCACATTGTTGCCAGAATAAGGGTGTTGAACCGACCCAATTGTATGATTTACTTTTAGATCACGTCGTTTCCATGTTATAAGTAAAAACATCTAAAGTTAATATGCATGTGTACTTCATGACCATAAGAATGTTTCGTAACTTCATACCGGAGGGTGGGTTTTGACACTGTCCTAACACCACCCGTAACAGGCGTGGCAATAATGGCTTTGATCACTCACACCCGAAAGTGTGTCAAGGGACTTAACGATTCGAGTTGGGAATTTGCTCCTCTAACAATGGAGAGATACTTCTTTGGGCCCTCTCGGTATTACGGCATCCAATATCGTCTAGCCAGACACTGTGAATTGATCACAAGGGATACCGGAATACTAAACGAGAAAAAATGGAACAAAACAAGAAGGAGGATGACTTGGTATAATGGTTAATGGTTAATCATGCGGATACCTAAAAGATCTCACCTCAGGTTTTGTATAGTATCGTGAAGCAAATAGGAATGGCATGTTAAGCTTGTGGTTCACTCGAATTTATATTCGTGTAGGTACGGGAACCGTTATGGGTGTCCATGGCTCCGCTATCGGTTATTGTTCCGCGAGAAAATAAGTTTCCGGTTCATGTCTGTATCCTACCGAACCTATGGGGTCACAGACTTAAGGGTGGAAGATTTTTTGATTAGTAGAGTGATAGGAGCACGAGTATAACACACCGGAAAAGTTTCGGAGTGATTGAGATTTAATCGGAGAGAAAACCGGAGTCGTTTCGAGGCACCGGTAAAGTACCGGGAAAAGTTTCGAGAAAACCGGGTAAAACCGGAGGGCCGGAAAAGTTCCGGGATGGCCTAAATATGTTTAATATTCATTTATTGTGAATTCCCAATTTGTTTTGGAATTAATAAAATAGATTTAGTACCAATGGGCCCTCTTTCACTTGGAAGGCCCAAGTGGGGGAGGGAGCACTTGGACCAAAGAGGCCCAAGGGGGTGCGCCCTAGGAGGAAGCTTCCTGCTAGGTGAGGAAGCTTCCTCCCCCCTTCCTTGGCCGGCCCTAAGGGGAGGCAAACCCTAGGGCGCAACCCCTAGGGCTGCCCCCTCCTCCAAGGTGGCCTCCCCTCTCCTCCCACTATAAATAGAGGAGATGGGGGCACCCCTTCAACACACAAGTTGTTCTATTTTGCCGAAGGGCTGCCCCTTCTCTCTTTCTCTTGTAGATCCAATCTCCTCCATAGGCCCGAAGGGATGCTCCTCCCTCCTCTCTACTCCGGAGGCGCCGAGCTCTGGACGGCGGAGCCCTGTCGGATCTTCCACACCGTACGTGTGGATCAACCGTAGAGAGATCGTGCGTTCGATCTTTGTTCGAGGGACTCCACGGTGATTAGATCTGTTCGTGGGATTGTTCATCTTCACGCTTCTTGAACTCTCCATCAACATCTTCCGCTGCGAGAGAGTGCATCCGTTGAACGGTTGCAAAAAGGTAACAAGATCGATATTCTCATCTGCATCTTCCTAGATCTGTTCTTGGGTTTGGTTTCGTAGTGCCGGAATTTTTTTGTTTTCTACTCCGAATCCCAACAGCGGTATCATGAGCTAGTCTACTGCTAGATGCAGGTTCGATCTAGAGTTCATAAGTGATGAACGGGCATTGCACAAAATTTTCATTGTGCGCGGTTTTTTTTATAATAGATCTAAACTGAATCTTCTAGTTGCTTCCCCTCTAATTGCACAAGTTGATCCCTCCCGCATTGCTTGATTTTGTTACAAACATCTTGCCCCTCGGGGTCCTTCTATGCTGCTCCTGAGTATGCTGGCCGCGAGAAGATGATTTGGGTCTTGCTTTTGGTGTGGAGAAATTGTGTAACAAAAGGGGCGTGTTAGATTGTTGATCTAGCACGGGGATCACGCGTATTGACGATTTTTCAGTATTGGTCATGAGATTAAATTGTACTCTCATGGTTGATACGCCCCGAGTGTTAATCTAGCAACTTAAAGATTGTGCTTTATGTGGTTACGTAGCTAGAAAAACGTTTTGCCTTGCAAACCCTAGCAGCCACGTAAAAGATGCAAAGAACGAGTAGAAGAAAGTCTAACTTGTTTTTGCAGGAACATGTGATGTGGTATAGTCTTCGTCATGATAAAAGTTGTATGTGATGATTATACTTTGTACATGTTAAATTTGCATGAATTACATGTCATGGTACGGCATGATGGCTGGAGCCATATGATTGTCATTTATTCGGCCTGCATGCCAAACTTCATGTAATTTTCTTTTTATAGAATAGATGCTAGCAATAGTTGTAGTATCTACATGAAGATGATGATCATACGTCATGATGCTTGACGACATGTCGTGCGTGGAGGTGATGCTCTCCGCCAAAAGAATATGAAGAAAGAAAAGCATGGTGCTTGGAGTTTCTTGAAGAAAAGGGCTATACCATATCACATACATTAAACTGCCTGTGATGTTAATCCTTTTCATTGCCTGTTTTGATTGCGCACTAGTCGTAATTTTAATGGATTATCTCTCTTAAATATCAAGAAGTTCGTGCTCTCCCAACCGTGCAACCGTCTGTAATAAACGCCACCCGAGGTGCGTCGTGTAACACGAGTACCAACGGAAAGGTAACAAAGAGGCGGGTGGATTGAGTTGTCTCCACAAAAATAGCGCTTGGTTGTCTTGACGTTCTAGCTTATCCGATCTGAGCTCGGAGCACAAGTGTCGAAAGACTAATACAAGAGTCATAAGTCGGTTATGATTGGTTTAGTTAGACCTACCGGGTTGATCACCTCCATGGCTGAGTGTTACACCGGTGGCAGGTGTATTGATCTGGATCTTGATTACCCTAAGATCAATTTTGAGAGATATTAGTTTTAGTGGGAGCATTAGATTAAACTTGTTAAGATTAATGCAATTAATTTTGAACCATGTCTAAATCAATCTGTTTATATCGTTGTAGAGAGATGGCCCGCAACAACAATGTTTTTAGCCTAGGACCGATGCTTGAAAAAGAGAAGCTTGCTGCAAATGAGGGCAACTATGCAGACTGGTTCCGTAATCTTGGGTTTGTCCTCAAAGTTGCCAAGAAGGACTATGTTCTCAAAGAAGCTCTCCCAACCGCTCCCACTGAGGTTGCATCGCAGGACGATAAGAACGTCTATGCGACTAAAGTGGATGACCACACCGAAGTACAATGCTTGATGCTTACGTGCATGGATACAGAGCTCCAGAAACGTTTTGAGAACTTCTCCGTTGTGGACATGGTGACACAACTGAATGCTCTGTAGCGGAAGCAGGCCAGAACTGAACGTTACGAGATAACAAAGCAGTTGTGGGAATGCAAGATGGCGGAACTAAGCGAGCACGTGATCAAACTTGTTGGTTACGCATAGAGGTTGAATGCTCTGGGATTTGCGATCCCTACGACACTCGGCACTGACATTCTCCTTGCGTCACTCCCTCCGTCTTACAACGACTTTATCATGAATTACAACATGAATGGTCTTGACAAGACCACAAACGAATTGTTCGCTATGCTTAAGACTGCGGAAGTATCTATGCAGAAGGATCCAAGCCACGTGTTGGCTGTGATGAACACTACCAGTTTCAAGAAGAAGGGAAAAGGAAGAAATTCCAAGAGCGGTGGTAAGACCAAAGCTCAGGTAAAGACCAAGACTGGCCCAACTAAAGATTCTGAGTGTCACTACTGCAAGAACAAGGGGCACTGGAAGAGGAATTGCAAGAAGTATCTGGGAGATCTGAAAAGTGGTCTGATCACCAAAGGTATAAACAAGTTATACTAAGTTAATACAAAATTTCATTGTTTCATCTTCATAGGTATAATTGATACCATATCGATTGCTAATGGTTCACAAATCGGTACAGGGAATTCTCAGAATCCAAAGGAGAAGAACGAATGAAGTGCAAGTCCGCGTCGGAAGTGGTGCCCAAGTCACCCAAGGCCGTTGGCGTTCGTCTATCAAGATTTATCATAGAGTTTGAATAAAAGTTATTTAATTCAGAGGTCGTTTAAAACATTAATATCGTATTATGTCGTCTACACGGTGGATGTGTTATCCACGTTTTGATTAATGGTTGTTCGAAAATTATTACTCTCTGAATGTCAGCCTTCGTGGTGAATTATTTAAGTTGAAATCTTGATGTTATGTCTATTTTCTTGATTGCTAAATAAATTAAGTTATGTGATGATAATGCCATTATTGTAATAGCATAAATGACTAAGTCGCATTAGAACAAAGCGCATGCGGAAGCTTCATATCAATGAAGTCATTCAATCTCTTGACTTTGAGTCATTTGACACATGCAATGTTTTTCTAATAGACAAAATCATTGATTAAATGAATTGTTCAAGTGTTTAGTAAACTATTGGTAATAACACATATAGATGTGTGAAGAACCAATAAACAGTACTTTACATAAAACTTTGTGATAATGACTTGTATAGATATACCGATATTTAGACAAGACATAATATCTGAAATTTTGAATAAGTTCAAAACTATTTCAACACAAAGAGAATCATCATCACACATAGATCAAATATTTGACGATCTGATCGTAAAATAAATGAGTTAAAGAATTTAGCAAACATCATCAAGTGTATGAAGTCAGTTCATAAACTAGCGTCACCTGAAACCCAGTATAGCTACGGAGTATCTTGACACATAACCAAGCCCTATATGGCATATTGGAATTAAAATTGTTTTCTACCTTGAATTCCAGCATGACATGGTAAGGTCGGTGATGTACTTAAACCACACTCCCATTTACTATACTTCTTAACGCTTTTGAGAAACCACTTACGAACTAAATAGAGCATCGTCATATGATTGTTGAAACAGTGCCCTATAAAGAATATGGCATGGATGAGAACTCCAATTGTTGTTTCATAATTTCGGAGATGTATTTAAAATATACTCGATCCCGAATATAAGTATTGTAGAAACATCATGTTACGAACAACACTTCCACTACCATACCAGGGAAAAAAATGTTAATCACGGGACATGGGATCTTTCTTGAGAAAATTGCTCTCTTGAAACAATTAAGTGGGAGTACTAATAACTTGATAATGATTACATTGAATCATTTGGTTCTACGGAATGAAACTCAGAAACTCGTTCTAGAGATAAACTCTGTGACCAAACCAGAAATTCCTACATTTGATGAAAAGGAAGGATAAAACTCTGAAATGTGTTCAAGAGATGAAATGATCAAGTCCTATGATGTATCAGACAGCTTTGTAAATTCACGTTGGACCAAGGTGGTTCTATAGTGTGATAAACCTGTGAACTACAAGAAACCATGACGAGCACTAACTCCACTGTATGGGTTAAAAACCATAAAAACTATATGAAATCCATCCAAATGAAGTTGAGAACTTGGTAAAACCCTCCTAAGGATACTTGATCATTAGACTGGATTTGACTTTCATAGATATGAACATAGACGATAAGCTTCATCGATGATATTGCTCAACTTATCGTAAAATAAAGTTTTTCGATAGAGTTCAAAAGGTTGACTACAATATGTGTAGTGATGCAAATGTTCATATGGAAAATTACTGATAATCGCGACATACTTCCGAAGTATGATATATGGATTTTTCTTCTGAGAAAATTAAACAAAGGGTGTATGCTTGATACAACCTGAAGGGATTTAATGATATATACGATATTAGTAAAAGTGAGAATGCTTCAAAGATCAGTCCATGGTTGAAGCAAATATCACAGAGCTGGAGTAATAATTTTTTGATGAAGTTATAAAAGTTATTATTTCATCAACAGTCATATAAGATATGGAATTAAGTGGGAGCACGATTCTAATCATATATGTGAATAACATATGAGTGATTGCGAATAAATATTTTAGCAAAATAAAGCACTAAGGTATTGGATGTCCTGAAAGTGCAACGAGCACCAAAGTAATCTAATTAGTAGATTAATTCTCTTGAAGTACCTAAGATGAAGAAAGGTTCTATGAGGAAAACTGAAGAGTTCATTACAAATAGATGAAAGAAAGTTTCATAATGATTTGTAATATTTTTAATCGGTCTATAGCTAAGTAGCAAAATTGGATGTTGAAAATTGTTTTTCAAACTAAGGCACATAGCGGGATTTCTACAACGTAGACGTGAAACATGGCAACTCTGGTAGTTTCATAGGAGGTTATTTGGATCAAGAACACCATCATAATGATTGACATAGTTCCGAACGCTTGATCTACATAAACCATATTTTTTATATGAGCATCATGATCAAAGCAAAGTAAGCTAAGAGCTCACTGTAGTCCAAACATGTTGAACGATAGTGCTCTATCTTTAAATACTTCATAAAGTATGAAGGGGTACATTAAGATAAGCAGGATTGAGACGAGCCTAAAAGCGTTAAGCTCCGTGACGAAGTCTATACCACAAACGAGCATGAGAACCAAAGTGCCATTGGTCTGAGTAAACCATGCAACTAGATTATTGTCTCTAGTGCAAGTGGGATACTGTTGGAATTATGCCCTAGAGGCAATAATAAAATGTATTATTATAATTCCAGGTTCATTATTAAAGTTTATATGTCTGTGCTATAACTGCAAATGGCTTATGCGGAGGTTTGCCAAGTAGCATGTTAACTGCCTCCGGAGGAAAACCCATATGCAGGTGTGGAGTATAAACACCAAGTGTTCTTAGTCTGCCTCTAGGAATAACCCGTGTCTTATGGATGACATGTTTTCCTGTTCATAGGGCATTGGAAATGCCGGTAACACATGGGAGCACATTGTTGCCAGAATAAGGGTGTTGAACCGACCCAATTGTATGATTTACTTTTAGATCACATCGTTTCCATGTTATAAGTAAAAACATCTAAAGTTAATATGCATGTGTACTTCATGACCATAAGAATGTTTCGTAACTTCATACCGGAGGGTGGGTTTTGACACTGTCCTAACACCACCCGTAACAGGCGTGGAAATAATGGCTTTGATCACTCACACCCGAAAGTGTGTCAAGGGACTTAACGATTCGAGTTGGGAATTTGCACCTCTAACGATGGAGAGATACTTCTTTGGGCCCTCTCGGTATTACGGCATCCAACATCGTCTGTCCAGACACTGTGAATTGATCACAAGGGATACCGGATTACTAAACGAGAAAAATGGAACAAAACAAGAAGGAGGATGACTTGGTATAATGGTTAATGGTTAATCATGCGGATACCTAAAAGATCTCACCTCAGGTTTTGTATAGTATCGTGAAGCAAATAGGACTGGCATGTTAAGCTTGTGATTCACTTGAATTTATATTCGTGTAGGTACGGGAACCGTTATGGGTGTCCATGGCTCCGCTATCGGTTATTGTTCCGCGGGAAAATAAGTTTCCGGTTCATGTCCGTATCCTACCGAACCTATGGGGTCACACACTTAAGGGTGGAAGATTTGTTGAGTAGTAGAGTGATAGGAGCACGAGTATAACACACCGGAAAACTTTCGGAGTGATTGAGATTTAATCGGAGAAAAAACCAGAATCGTTTCGGGGCACCGGTAAAGTACCGGGAAAAGTTTTGAGAAAACCGGGTAAAACCGGAGGGCCGGAAAAGTTCCGGGATGGTCTAAATATGTTTAATATTCATTTATTGTGAATTCCCAATTTGTTTTGGAATTAATAAAATAGATTTAATACCAATGGGCCCTCTTTCACTTGGTAGGCCCAAGTGGGGGATGGAGCACTTGGACCAAAGAGGCCCAAGGGGGGGCGCCCTAGGAGGAAGCTTCCTCACCCCTTCCTTGGCCGGCCCTAAGGGGAGGGAAACCCTAGGGCGCCACCCCTAGGGCTGCCCCCTCCTCCAAGGTGGCCTCCCCTCCCCTCCCACTATAAATAGAGGAGATGGGGGCACCCCTTCAACACACAAGTTGTTCTATTTTGCCGAAGGGATGCCCCCTCTCTCTTTCTCTTGTAGATCCAATCTCCCCCATAGCCCCGAAGGGCTGCTACTCCCTCCTCTCTACTCCGGAGGCGCTGAGCTCTGGACGGCGGAGCCCTGCCGGATCTTCCACACCGTACGTGTGGATCAACCGTAGAGAGATCGTGAGTTCGATCTTTGTTCGAGGGACTCCCCGGTGATTAGATCTGTTCGTGGGATTGGTCATCTTCACGCTTCTTCAACTCTCCATCAACATCTTCCGCTGCGAGAGAGTGCATCCGTTGAACGGTTGCAAAAAGATAACAAGATCGATATTCTCATCTGCATCTTCCTAGATCCGTTCTTGGGTTTGGTTTCGTAGTGCCGATTTTTTTTTGTTTTCTACTCCGAATCCCAACACGCTCCTCGGTGGCCGGCACGAGAGGTAGAGGCCCGAGTTGCGTGCCCTACCCGAGGCAGAGGCCAGTGCGGGAACGACGAGGAAGGCGACGGTGGTGGCCGCAGGAGTGGCGCCCCGGTGAGGTGGTGCCCTCCGGTGGCGCGTGCCCAGCTAGACGACGCTCCGTATCGTCGCACCATATGCCCTCCTCTTGCAGGAGCAGTCTCTGCCTACTGTCGACGGAGAAGAAGGCGGGGAGGACCAACCCTCGGGATCCCTGCACGACATCGGTAGATCCGGACGATGGCTCGATGGTTACGGCAGGGGTGGTAGGGCGCCGTTCTTTTCTCGACTGGATCTACGGAGCATGGGTTAGTGCCGGGAGGGAGAAGAGTTGGGCGTGCAGAGTTAGCGGCTCGGGGTGGAGGAAGAAAGAAGAGAGAGGGGTGTCGCTACCGTTGGATCCACCGGGATGGACGGTGGTAATTCACGATCCATGGGAGGGTCTTCTGAACCAATCAGAAAACAGATTTGACATCACACAGGATCGATGAAAGTAGGACACATCAGCAAGAGCAATCTGTGACGGTTTATCAAAAAAATTAGGCCTGGCAATACTCATCTGGTCAATCAGTGACAGTTTCCGATAACGTCATGAGAAATCCGTCATGTATTAACAGATTTCTTGTAGTGAGCGTGCAAGAGGATTTGGGTGGAGGTGTCGTGTGGGAGAAGCCGGTTGATGGGGCGTGGGACATGGAGGGGGAGAAGGGGAGGTGGGGCGTGGGGAGGAGGTGGTGCGTGCGGGGGGTCGGGATTGGAACGGTTCGGGTTGCTGGTTTTTTCTTTGTTATCAAAATAACAAAAGTGTTAGTAGAATAAGAAAAAATCCCGTCCCGGACCAATCCTTCCCACTTCCTCCCACCTACCATGATCCAGTCCACAAACCTCCCTCTCCCCACGCTCCCACCAACCATGATCCAAACCAGAACGAATCCCCAGCCCCCGTCTCGCCACCATCTCCGCCAACGGCCGCCACTTCCGGCCATCTTCAACCCCCGCAGCGGCTGTCCCCCTCCTGCCCACCTTTCACGCCACAGAGGCCACCCAGGGTGCTCCGCCCCGATGGACCATCCACCCAACGACAGTCGCGACCGTTGGCAGTCGCCCGCCGTCCTGCCGGCCACCGTCCTGCCTCCTAGGTCGTCGGATCCGGCGCTGAGCTGCCACCTGCGACTGGCCTTGGGCTGGAGCAACCTGCGGGGTCTATCCCAGCCACACCCTGGAGCAAAACCGGCGGCGAAGATCTGGAGTAGATGAAGCGGCGGCGCCCACTGGCCGTTGGCGCGACGTTGACTCAGCGGCGACCCCCCGGCCTCAATCCCGTCACGCGTCGGCCCCCGCCCCATCCGTCGCACCGGATCGACGCTCCTGCCAAAGGCCGGCCACCACTCGGTCTTGCGAAAAATCATGGCGAGGATGGAGGCCAAAGTGATCTCACCGCTGTTGGTTACTGTCAGGTTCGTTCCCCTGTATTTGATTTTACTACTACTTCCCGTTTGTTGTGTGGTGTGACATGATTTTGATTTGTTACAGGCTCATGATGGAGCATTGGATCCCGACAACGAGCGCCTGCTGGTTGGCTTCAATGGATTCAATTGGATGGGAGTGCAGTTCAGTATTGTTGATGTATGTGTATATGTGTGCGTGTGAATGTGTGGAGCAAAAAACCTTTTTTGATGCAGTGGTGCCAACAAACAATACAAACGAAAGTTGCTCGCTTCCTGATGTTGTGGAGTTCTCACTTTATTTTGATGCAACTTACTAATACTTACTGTAGAATTTTGTTTAGGTTTGCCACAGTGCAGTGCGGATGTATGTGCAACATGCATTTTTACTTTGTTTTTCAATGTTGAGCGTCAGTTCACGCTGTTGTATGACATGGTTTATTTTTTGGTTCATTAACGAGCAGTGCACTTTGGTGATGTGTGCTGTTGTGGTAAAAAAGATTATAAATCAATAGTGTTGTATTTTTTTTTGAGATTTATTAACAAGCATTGCACTTTGGTGATGTGTGCTGATGGTGGTGCCAACAAAAAAATCGTGTGGTTCACTTCGTCTGAGTCCGCGGTTCACTTCCCCCAAAAGCAAAACTGCGACGGTTTGATAAATAAACAAAAAAAAATGCTTGAAGTGCTCTTTGTCGACAAATGCGGTGCGCTTGCCCGCCGGATGCAGTTCGCTTCGCCGATTCCTGATAAGAGGAAAACACATGCATTTCCGTTTATCGATAATGCAGTGCGGTTGCACGTCAGATGCAATCAGATGTAGTTCGCTTCGCTGATTTCTGTTCTGCGAGAAAACACGTGCGTTCTATTTGGCGATAATGAAGTGCGCCTGCCCGTCGGATGCGGTGCGCCAATGCAGTTCACTTCGTCGAATCCGGGCACGCAAAAAACGGAGTTTTGCGTTTTTAGTAGAATTGACACGACTTTTAAACCGTAAGGAATTAGAAAGTGTGTTCTACAAGAAAATGGAGCGCCTCGACGATATCTATCCAACGGTGTATCAATTGCATCAATCGGTAAGCGAATCCAAAGAATTTACGCAAAAACGCTCACTGCCCCAAATGTGGACAGACACACCGTTTTTCAAATTACTTCAAAACCTTGATTTTTTTGGAAAATTGTTCAACATATAGATTGCTCTCCTACTCCATACGAATCCAACGGTGTATCATATGTATCGATCGGACAAGCGGTTAAAAAGTTCTACTCTCTACAAGATCCGCCGGCAAAAAATAGAGTGTGCGCATTTTTTGCGGCTAGATTTCTCTCAAATCCGTAGCGAATTAGACAAAGTGTTATACATATGAATAGAGCACCTGATCGATATATTTCCAACGGTATATCATTTGCATCAATCCGAAGAACGGTTTAAGAGAAATCGCGGAAAAACTGCCGCTGCCAAAGTGGGCCACCGCACCGTTTTTGAATATGCTCTTAATCCGTGAAGAATCGGGGGAAGTGTTCAACATACGATAGATACTCCTTTTCCATACGAATCCAACGGTATATCATACACTCAATTCCGAACGACGGTTAAAAAGTTAAAGCAAAAATGGTGCTTGCGGTTCTGTTTACCCGGGATGCAGAGCTTTTAAGTCAGCAGTGCGGTTTCTTTAGCGATACGATGCATTTCCGAAGTGTTAGCAGAATAGTTGCTCTGCTAATATTATCAGAATAGATGGGTACTATATATATATATATATATATATATATATATATATATATATGGTGGGTCTATTCTAGCAACACCCCTTAAGACCTTATTCTAACAACAGTGCCTCTTATTCTGACAACACCCTAATCGAATTCGCACACTCCCATCCAACTAACCGAACCGCCTAATAACCCAAAAAAAACAGCACCCCACCCCACCAACCCGACGGCACAACACCAACTCCTCCCACGACCTCGGTCTCCTCCCTCCACCTTTCCCCAATCCCCTCCACCTTCTACCGTCGCGCCGCCCCACCGCCGATCTGCACCGCCGCCCCGTCCACCTTCTACCATCGCCTCGCCCAGATCATCGTCCACCTTCTACCGCCACCGGCTGCGCCTCCCCGACGAAGCAGCTGACTGGATCCCGTCCACGCCGCGCTTCCCCACCATCGTGCCCCCTACCGGCGTCGGATCTGGCGTGACCGGCCTTCAGCGTTGCCGTCCCACCTGGACCCGCACAACTGCGGTCGATGCACATTCGAGCTCACCATCCTCGGGATCCCGCCGCTCCAGCGCATCTGCGTCGGTGGCGGCCGCCAGTGCCAGACTTTCTGTCGCTAGATCCCGCTTCTCGACAGCGGATCCTTCTACGGCAAGGCTCTCAAGATCCCCGGCGGATCTCGATAGGATATGCCCCAACCGCGTGCCACCGAACCAGTCGCCGCATGGAGCAAAGTCACTCAGGGGAGGCGCCATCTCGCTCCAGTTGCTCTTCACTGTGGCCGCACACCCGGCGTGGATGCTTGGGCCGCCGTTCTCGCGGCCGCCCGGAGGAGGACGACGAGTTCCACCGGAGGTCGCTCTTCCCCGTGACCGTTACTCGTGGAGGCCACAGTCCCCGCTCGCCCTCCCATGCGACACTGCGCCCCTCCCCGTCGATGGATCAGGCAGGACCTGTACAGCGGCGGGCATCCAGCATCGAGCTCGCGCCCCCCGAGATTCACTGCTCCGTTCGAGCTCCTCGGCTACCTCGTCGGCTACCTCTCATCGCGCCTGTGTTGGAGCCCCCAGCGATGCGGTCTGCGAGCACCCTGAGCGACACAGGCGCACCTGCGGGAGATGGAAGGTAACGAGGCGTTTGCCTCCACCGCTCCCCGTCGTCCTCGTGGAGAAATCCGGCTGCTGGGGCTACAAGCAGAAATAATAAACTGCATCCTTTCTTGATGGATAACATTCTCTACACTTTTGGACTACCTGGTTGACACTGATCACGAATCACATTTCATCCTTAGAGGCTCCTCGGCGTGACAAAGCGCCAGACGAAGAAGCTAGCGATGGTCTCTCATCCCAAGTCCTGACACCAATGATTCAATGAAGGCAAAGATGATGGGTGTTGTAAACGCAAACATTGTTGTGTAATGAATGAAGAATACATGAACCAGCGTGCAACAAACTCCTTGGTTTCAATGGCCCGTATGTTCTCTTCGTATCCGCTGAAAGTGGTACTAATCCAATCATGCATTGTTAGTGTTGTGTTATCACGCGATTTTATTTGCACTTCAGCGCGGTTCAACGATGATGTGCATAACGGACAACAAACATCGACAGATGCAGCTCACACCCAGCAGATTTTTTCAAAGAGCTACCGTAGTTCTCTTGGTAGAAACCAAATAGATGGGCATGCAGTTCGCCCTCAATGGTGTTGTACTGAGAAAATTGTGTTTGGATTTTTTAATGATATGCCTCACGTCGGCTTGATAAGCTAAGCAGTTAGGTTGGGTTGTGCGGTGCTGATTTTTGTATGTAACATGTATACTATCTATGTATTTTCTTGTATCAATTTGTAGTAGACAAATTTGTTCCAAAAAGAATGATCATGAGATGAAGTTCCGTGTACAATCATATGTGGTTCACTCGAGTAAAACGATAATTTTTTTTAAAAAGTTCACTGAAGATAAACAGTACTCCCTCCGTTCCAAAAATATATAAAATGAAAAAACATGTAGTTTGTTTGCCTGTTTGATGTAGTTTATTTTTCTGTCTAATGCAGTACGGTTTTTCGTCGAATGATGTTTACGGTTTAATAAATGAATCAAAAACGTATGCAGTTCTCTCTGTTCAACTTTGCATTGCGGTCGCCCGACGGATGCAGTGCACTTCGTCATTTTCTGGTTCGTGAAAAGTAGGTTCATTTATGTTTGCCGATATTGCACTGCGGTTACACATCGAATGCAATCACATGCAGTTCGCTTCATCGATTCTAAATCCACAAAAAACACGTTCATTTCTGTTTGCCGATAATGCAGTGCGCTTCCCGTTGAATGCGGTGCGGTTGCCCGGCTAATGCAGTTCACTTGGTCGATTTCGGGTCCGCGAAGAACGGAGTTCCGCGGTTTAGTAAATTTGACGTAGCTTTTAAACCGTGATGAATTAGAGAGTGTGTTTTACATGAAAATGGAGTGCCTTGATAAGAGCTATCCAACCGTGTATCAATTGCATCGATCGGACGAACGAATCGAATTTTTTTACGCAAAAACGTCCGTTGTTCATAAAAGGGCAGCGCCACCGTTTTCTAAATTCCTTCAAAACCGTGCATAATCTCGAAAAGTGTTCAACATGTCGAAGATTCTCCTACTCCATACGAATCCAACGGTGTATCATACGCATCGTTTCGACAAACGGTTAAAAAGTTTGACTCTCTACGATATCCGAAGACCAAAAACTGAGTGGCTGCGTTTTTTTAAATTTGAAATTCCTCTCAAACCGTGAGGAATTAGACAAAGTGTTCTACATATGGATGTAGCGCCTGTTTTACCCGAGTTGCAGTGCTTCGAATTCAGCAGTGCGGTCCTCTTTGCGATACGATGCAGTTCCGAATGTTGTCAGAATAGTTATTCTGACAACGGTGTCAGAATAGACCAGCTGTAATATATATATAGGGTGGGTCTATTCTAACAACACCCTTTAGACCTTATTCTAACAACAATTTCTTATTCTAACAACACCCTACCCACCTGTTGCGAAAAGAAAAACCTACCCACCCTCTTCCCGCACCGAACCCAGCCCAAATCCCACGTTCTTCCTGCCCGACCCACACCCCACCCCCGCGCCAGATCCCCCACCCTCCCACCTTCTTCTTCCTCCCACCTCCTCCTCAAGCCGACACCACCTACCACCCACCTAGCCCCAGCGGCCAGATGCAACCGCTGCCACGCCTTCTTCCCCACCGCCCCACCTTCTTCCCCACCTCCATCCCCGGATCTGGCCTACGCGCCTCCTCCCTCCGCACGGTGGTGCACCATGCAGGCCGCCCCACCTCCCGCCCCCTGTTTCCTCCGACCGCGGCAGCATCGGTGCGCCCCTCTTCCCATGCACATCTCCCACGGATCTTGGTCGATAGACGCGCCAGCGTTGCTGGAGCCGCCCGCGCGTGGAAATCATGTGGATCTGCGGGTGGCCAGTGTCCTGCCATCAGGGATCCATCCGGGGCGGAGGTGCAGCTCCTGATTCAGCGCGCGGCGTGGCCGGCTCCAGATCGAGCGCCCCGGCCGCCCAATCCCTCCATCCTGCGCCGTCGGCTCCCTTGTCCGCGCCAAGGACATGCCTAATCCCTCCAGACCGAGACGCCGCTCATGGGCATGGCCGCCGCGGGGACGCAGTTCCCATGGGTGTCCGGGCGCGACATAAAGGAGCGCATGCTCAAATGCGGCCAGACGATGCACATCTTCTCCCTGGTCAGGGACCGTGGGTCGGGGACGGTGCACGGCGAGCGGCGGATCGTGAAGAATTGACATTGCTTTGCGGATTTTATGTGTCCTGAATCAAGTAGTCTTTTGCTTTTGTGAACTTTCGCCTTACATTCGAATTTACATTACAGTACTACCGATAAATTATGTTTGCTATCACAACCTACTTTGAAATGTTGCCATTGTTGATGGCATTTTCATTACATTCGAATTTACATGGCATTTTCTAGCCATCCTGCATGGCAACATTATCAAAGCTAACATGTAAAATTTTACATGTCATAATTGGTAACGTCATTACATATCACATGGCAATATTAGCCAATCGCACTTGCCAACTCTACTCTATCCTAGTTGGTCATTGTGAAATGTAAGACATTTGGCAAATAAGCCATTGTGGATGGCAACAACATTATTACAACTCACATGGCATTTTCTGTCCATCATACATGGCAACATCATCACAACTCAAACGACAAGTTTTACATGTCATAATTGGTAATATCATAACACATGACATGGCAATATTAGCCAATCACACTTGGCAATTCTACTCTATTCTAGTTGGCAATTTCAATTGCATGGACATGGCAATTTCATCAATCCACTAGAGATGGCATTTTTTCAAGCTCAAATGACAATCCAAACATACGAATACGTTAACTAGTATCACAATTCTGCATACGTTAACTAGTATCACATGGCAAACTTATTGTTGTTCATTTCCCGATGCACTAGCTGATGACTTCCTCGTCTTTTTTGGCTCGGGCTTGTTGTGATTTGCTTGGATTTCCAGGCCAGATTTGTACCTTGTCTTTTTTGGACGCCCTTTTGTGATTGATTGCGGCGGGTTCCTAACTTGTGTTTGAGTGTTTGAGGGCCCCGAACCAATATCAGAACTTGCTTGTGACGGACCTGTCGATGCAGCAGCAGAAGCAGCAGCAGCAGCAGCTGCAACAAGCGGGTTCTTGTGAATTGCTGCCTCAAGCTTTTTGTTCCTTATTGTCTCCAGCTCCCTCTTCAAAGCCTTGGTGTGTTTTTCTACAGCTTTGCTCATTTCGTCACAATTTCAAGCTTCTTCTGCTATTTCTGAGAAATTCTTGGTCATTACAACACGCCGTATAGCAGGCATACTGCCCTTTCTTCATGCACCGCAAGCACTGATTGCATGTCCCGCGGAGCAAATACTTCGTCAGCGTCCCACGTCCACCTCCGGCGTATGAAGTGCTGCGGCAAGTGCACCACCGAGCTCACATCCATGACCCTCAAGATGTGGCAGCACACTATGCCATCTCTCTCAAACTTGCAACACTGACAATAGAACTCCCCCAAAGGTATGTCTGCTTTCACGTAGTATGTCCGCCTTTTGTCTTGCGCTCTTTCTTGCGACGAGTCCACCACGTAATTCTGCCCTCTCTCATTTCCTTCATGTTCCTCTTCAAGATTGTAGGGGATGACAGACACTTGATATATGAATTCATCGATCCTTAGCGTCGTGTACAACGTTGACTTTTTTAGTTCTTGCTGAAACCTGCATGTTTTTTTGCACACGAACGTCATGAGTTTAGTTCATTTTTCCTACCCACATTCACATGGTAATTTCCATACCAAAATTTTCTGCAATGATATGCACATCAAACCCTAAATGTAATCTGCAATAGATGTTACAGTCAACACACATGACAATTCACATTTCAAACAAATGGCAATTTACATTCAAGACACATGGCAACTTACATTTAAAACACATGGCAATTTACATTCAATACACATGGAAACTTACATTTCAAACACATGGCAATTTACATTCAATACACATGGCAACTTACACTCAAGAAACATGGCAAATTTCATTGCACACACATGGCAAATCACTGTGCACACAAATGGAAATTCACAATTCACCCACACGACAGCGCCCAACTTTCTCACACATGGACATCCACTTTACACATTAATGTCATTTCATAATTAACCCCCCCTCCCCCCGACATGGCAACTTAACTCAAACAGTTATGACTTTTACTTTCAAACCAACATGTCAGTTTTTATAGCATGGCAATTTGTTTCAACCACTCATGGAAATTCATTCATAGCATCATGGCAACAAAAACACCAATCTCAACTGTTTCTTAATTTTTGGGGTACTTACTTGTACAGGAGTTTTCGAGTGTAAATCTTGCTCATTTGCCTCTCCATTGGCTTGTACGTTGTCATCTTTTGTACCTTCAGTGCGATATTGGCCTCCTCTTGTAGCTCCTTCCCAAGTATCTTCTCTTGTATCGCATTGTACTGCTTTGCAAACATCAACAGTGAGTTCCCCGGTCTTAAGTATCTCTTCAGCACAGCGTTGAAACCCTCGCTCCGCTGTGTTGTTTGTAGGAATGGAAAGAAACACTGCATGAAATACGCGGGCGCCCAGAACGTACGTTTCTCCCATAGGTTTGCAAGCGTCTCATTCTATTGCATGTTATACTTCTCTATCATCCGCATCCAGCTGCTCTCAAATTCTTCAGGGGTCAGACTGTGATCTACGCTTACCTCAAAGGCCTGGTGCAACTCTGGGTTTGCAGCAAACACTGTCCCAATGTCTCCTCCGCCTTGCTGAATATATGCCACCTGCAGTGTCTATGGATTGCCAGCGAGAAAACAGACTCAATTGCGACCCTCATTGCAAAATCTTGGTCCGTTATAATGTTCATTGGAGCTAGTCCGTCCATGCACTCCAGGAAAGTAGTGAACAGCCACTTATAACTTTCGAGTTTTTCATCCCTTACAAATCCACACCCAAACTGCAAAGATTGATTGTGATTGTTAATTCCAATGAACGGACAACAAGGCATTTTGTACATGTTTGTCAGGTAGGTCGCGTCAAAGGATATGCAATTGCGATAGTGCTTGTACGTTGTAACAGCCCAGTTTTCACAAAAATTAAAAATTTTGTTTTCGGTGTGAATTGTTTGATTGCCTGATTTGTTTGCGGTGTTTGCATCCCCGATTTATCGATCGACGATTATTTTCCCCCCTCTTATCTCATACCGGACGGAGACCGACCCTTTCCACCCTGACACTCAACCTTTGCGACACCGGGTTTCGCCCGATCACCGTCGCGAAAACCGCACGAGACCAGCCGCAGCCAACGGAACGAAAACCCGTTTATTTAATAAACAGATTATTTTATTGGGGCGCCGAAAAATGTTGTCGGAATGTCACCGCAGTGAGGTGCGATCGACGGGCTCGACGCGCTGAGCGCGTAGGTCGAAATTTCGTCCGAATCGGAGTCTGTACGGAGTCTCGGCGGTCACGAACGCGATCACCGGACACGCGAGAGGGGTACCGAGGGCGTTTGCGTAAACTCGCCAGCCAACCTGCCTATATAATGACCCCCACCTCCCAAACCATCCAATTAGGGTTCCCCCTATGGCATAATTGCAGCCACCCCCCTCTTTTTGCACAAAATTAGCCCCAAAACACCCACATCTTGAAACCCTAGCCACCCAAGCGATTCTGGCCGTTGATCTGTAAGATCAAGGGCTCAGATCTAGCCCCAACTCCTCCACAGCAGCCCCAGATCCGATTTGGGCGCCGCAGGGCCCGAGATCCGCCGCCGGCCACACCGTCTTCCCTCTCCTCTCCCCGCAGGTCTGCCAGCCGCTGGAGCCGCCATGGACGGCCTCGAGATGCAGCCCGCACCCCGCCCTTAGAGCTCGCCGCAGGCTAGCTCCCTTCAGATCCGACGACCTCGGCCGCCCCGCGCCCGTTCCAGCTGGCCTCCACCGTGCCTGCACCCTACCGCTGCCGCGCCTGGCCGGAGTCCGGCGCCGCCGCCCGCCGGCTGGTCGGGATCGACCTCCCGATTCAACCGCCAGCCGTCGTGGCCAGCCTGGGCCGGCCCACTCGCCCAGCGGCCCACGCACACGCCCAGGCCCATGGCCTCTCCAGGCCACCTCAGTCGCTAGTGGGCCGCAGCCCATGGGTGAGGCCTGGATCCTTTTTTTTCCTGTCTTTTCTTTTTCCAAATTATTGCTAAGTCCTGTGTATTGTGTGTTGTATTCATTTTTGCACGGTAATTTGCGAGTAATCCGTAGCTTCGATGAACGTGCCTCCAAAACGAAAGTTGCTCAGTTTTTCGTGCTCTAGCGTTTGTATGTAGAAAGTTTTTCCGTTTGAGGCCTTCTAGATAGTTTAATTCTGCGTTGAAGTGGGCATCAGGCCGTTAACTGCTAATTATTTCCTGTTATGTGCTGCTGTTATTATTTTGTTGCAACTTCGCATGATGATTGTGACAAATCCATGAGGCCTAATGCATTGATTCTTTTTCCTATGTGTTAAGCATCATGTGCATTTCAATCCTATGCTTTAACTTGCCATGTTTGGGTGCTCTAGCTATATTAAATCTTGCTCCAAAGTGGTGATCCTGATGTTAATGTGCTGCTGTGCTGAAAACTGTTATTTTGTTGCAACTTCGGTCGACGAGTGTGTCGCAACCGTTTATCGAAATTGAGTGATTCCAATTGCATATTGTTAAGCATCATGTCTACTTTCATTACATGTATTGCAAATTCATGTTAGCATTCCTGGTCACATAGATATTCTGCTCTAAAAAATTTATGCTGTTGTTTTTGACAGCCACCTCAGTTTTTCACTAAGTCTGTTACTTTGCGATGCCATGTTGTTTGCTTAATATCTTTTGATCTATGATGCCTATTTGCATGATTCTTTTCGACATGCATTCCCTGTCATGTCTACTTTAGTTCCATATCATTTGTGAGCATGTTTGCATTGATTAACCTATTTATGCATTGCTCTAAAGTGTGCTTCGTGATGTTGGCAGATTGTGCCCGTAACTTGTTTTGCTTGTATCTTTTTAACCGTAACTCCGTTTGGAGTGTTCTTTATATGTAACTTGATTAGTTTTTCGTGTACTTAGTGTTTATGCTATTGTTTTCTGTTGTTAACCAACCTAAAATATGGTTTAGGGCAGAACAGTACCAAATGTTTTAATTATCGTGCGGCACTTAGTGTTATGCCATGTTTAGGTCGTGCCTCACTTAAATTGACTAGCATAGATAGTTTACTTTGTGCTCCACCTCTTGACATGTTTGTGTGATATTCCATGCTTTCTTGAATTGCCATGTTAATAACCGTTGGTTGATCACCTGTAGCTAAGCAACTTGAACCACCATAAACGTGCGGTATTCGTCGTGTGTGACCGATACCCCACTTAAACTGTTAGTAACCATTCTCGACGATAGATCTGTATGGCGTTTCCGTGTCGTGTGATGTCTTCTTGATCTTGTGTTGCCCTGTAGTAATAGAGTGCCTGCTCGTTGATTGCTTTCCAGTGTTTATCGTCTTGTGTGCTTCCGCGGGTACCTCTCGGAGACGATGCGAGCTTGCGATCCACTACACCTTCGGAACCCGACTTATCAACAGGCAAGGACTATACATTACTTATGATCCATTCTATTTCAACCAACGGTTTGCATGCTAGTATAGGTTAGGTTCGATGTTTGATCCTACCACATGTTTACAGCCTCTTTCAAACCGATACAGCCATGTCCCTTCCGGCAAACCTTGTACTGCTATATTACTATTGCTCGTTGCTCAGCCCCTGCTTAATATGCATGCTTTGGATGCTACGATGTTACCCTGTTACTCCTTGGGTTGGGATATCACATTATTATATCGTTGTTGATGATATGATTATTATAAATGTTGACTATACTCGACGAAGGATGGAAGGTCTAGGCTATCCTGCCCCGACGCTTTGTTCCATTCGAGTCACCTAGGATCCGAGTTCCGGGTATTGGTTTTAAGACTGAGCGTGCCTAACCGCGTGTGGGATTTTATGGGGTCCCCTATTCTTACCTACCTAGCTTCAAACATTTCTAGTGGTGGCCCAAGCTGATTTACCATTTGAAACGTGTGTGTGACTGGTCCGCGGCTGGCAGATTTCAAACAACTTGGGCCAGCGGAGACATGGTTTCTCTTGTTGGTCCACCCCAGGGAGCTAGGGGGTTGTCCACATCTGTTTGGGTAACCTATCCGGCCTCGTCCAGACGGTAGAGGCCGATTCGAGAGCGCGACCGACTTTTGAGTTGGATGTCGACTCACCGGGGGCCACCCGGATTTGTTCGTTGTTAGCTAGAGGGACTTGTCGTTTAAGATCTCTTGGAACTAAATCATAAAATGGTTGCCTGTGATGGGTACCAACTGAGAGAGATGGGCGTGCGTGCGGAGCCTTGTAATGGGCAGTTAGTACACCCCTGCAGGGTTAAATCTTTTCGAGAAGCCGTGTCCACGGTTATGGACGACTTGAGACCTACTCCTTGTTCATAGACAACAACAACTGAGTTAATCTTAATATAACTTGATCAATGTGTGTGTGTGCCTTGATTGCTTCTTCGTCGTGATGCGAAGAGGAGGACAAGGATAGGATATGTGTTATGTTTGCGTAAGATCGTTAGCCACTTCATAAATGCTAGTGCGGCAGCAACCTCACCACTTACCCCTTCCTTACCGTAAACTACTAGTTGTCCTAGAATGACGAGTGATGAAGTCCTTGCTGGGTCAGATGACCACTACAGTTGGATGCTGAGTACTTCTGTACTCATGATACTAACCCCAAACTCTTTTCAGGGTTCTTGATCGACAACATGTACGGTGATCGACGTTTCACGTGGAGACTCGACGACAACTAGTTAGGCGGATCCCGGCGGAGGGCCTGGACCCGTGTGGTTATGGGGATCGATGTTTTTCTCTTTGCCAGTAGGCATTTGCTTGTAGTCTGTACTCAGACATATATCTTCCGCTGTTGTATTGTATTAAGGTAGTTGTATGCCGATTGTATGAGATGTTGTATCCTTGTATCTGTAATGTTGTGATATCATGTTGGAAATCCGGGGCGTATGACTTCGTCATATGTCGCGGTGGGACCGATATGTGCTTCGTCCCCGGATTTGGATGGAAACATCTAGATCTGGAACAGTACCGCATATCGGGCCTTACATACGCCCTGCGACCTTTGCCATTGATCCAGTACATGCTCCTGACACGGTACTCATCGTCAAGTGCAATCCTGTAAAAGAAATCAGGATCTTCCCATTCTTTCTCCTTGAAATACACCATCGTCTGTTCTACATCTTTTAGCTTTAGTTCTTTTCGGAATCTGGCTTTCAGGTTGGTGACATCATCTGTTATGTACGGAAGACTTCCGTGCTTCCCGCCGACATCGCGAATCAACGCGAGAATCTGCACAACTTTCGCTGTAGGGACATTGCACTCGAACAACATCCGTATGAAACCTTCCTCATTTTTGCTGAACCCACGATGTGCATTCAAGAACTTGACAAGCTCAAACTTCTGTATCAATTCATGGTTATGTTCGTCCTCATACTCCATGACCACAAACCAGGCACCTTTCTTGAGCAGCCTCATTTTTGCCTCACACCCAGTTTTCTTGATGACGCCCCTTTTCCTTTCTTAAGCAACTTTGCCGTCGTCTTTCGCGGAAGCTTTCTTGTTTGATCTTGCCTTGTGGCATCTGACTTCACCTCTGGAGACTTCCCCTGTTTGCACGGTGCGCCGATACTCTATGTTCACCGCAAACCCTTTCTGCATCGCGTAGCTTTGGTAATATTTTTGTGCAGCCTCAATAGTTTCAAACTTCATTCCAACAGTCGGCGGAGGAATTTCCTCAATACTTGCTTGCTGAACTTCTTGGTCACCAGCTGCTTTTTATCGATCTTGTGTTTGCATGGCAGGCTCCTCTTCTTCGTCAATCAAAACTTCCGTACTTCCATCTGCTACTGTTGTGTCATCCCCGTCCATTGAGTTGCACTCCAATGTCACGGACGCGCAAGAATGCTGACGATGTATTTGTTGCGAATGCGCCGACTTGCTGGAGATTGCTTCAACATTGTTGTCGCCACCTCTCACCATGTCGGAACGCCCTTCAGGCCCTAAAAGAAAGTTTTGACGAAGTGCAGGAGTTAGTTACATAAACGTTCACATGGCAATTGTAGTTTCACTCACATGGCAAGCGTATCACATATGACAAGCGTAGTCTACGTGTATATTATTACGAAACATGTAAATTTCAACTTTAACAAAGGGAGTTTTCATATCAATTAGTGTTTTCAAGTTTTATCATGTTGACAGGGCAATTTTATTGATGTACCGATGGCAATTTCATTCAGTTACACATGGCAACTTCATTCAGTCGCACACGGTAACCGTAATTTTCTCACATGGCAAGCGTATCACATACGACAAGTGTAGTATACGACTACATTACTATGAAACATGAAAATTTCAACTACACAAAGGAGTTTTCATATCAAATAATGCTGGCAATTTAATCAAGTTGCTCACGACAACTTTATTCTTTTGCACATGGAAATTTCATTCATTTGCACATGGCAATTTGATTCAGTTGCACATGGCAACTTCATCGAGTTGTACATGGCAAATTTTCTAACATCCCCCACCCATCCCACCCCAAAGTGCATTTTTATGTTCATTACACACGCCCCCAAAATCAGACCGTGTACAGTAATCATACACACAGGGTACACGACTGAGATTAGGGTGCCACGGTGATAATATCACAGCACAACACTAAACACAAAAGGATAAACAAATATGTTACAATAGAGGGGGTCACGCGGACCCGAATACATAAGTCATACAAGCCATAATATCTGAGTACAGACATAGTTAGTCAAGTTTTGCCTTAAGAAGGCTAGCACAAATCACATCAGAGATACAGATCGAAAAGGCGAGGCCTCCTGCCTGGGATCCACCGAAACTACTCCTGGTCAACGGGGAAATCGACGTCGTAGTAGGCGCCTCCGGGGTACTCCTGCTCCTGGGCTCCAACGTCGGCTGCAGCGGCCGATCAGGCAAAACAGTAAAGGAAATAAAGCAGGTGAGTATCTAGTATACCCGCGAGTCTTACGTCCTCTACTAAGCATTATGCATTGTATCAACGGAAAGAAGAGGCTGTATATAGTGGACATGAAAGACAGAAATCCAGAGCAAGGGTAAGAAGCTAGGCCTATCGAAGACTAGCATCTTCCGACGATGTCTTGCAGCATGAGGTAAGAATCAGCCAACAGTTTATATAAAGCATAAAGTAACAATGCAGCAGAAGTTGCTGCAGCATTGTATAATAATAAGTTGTAATAATTAACAATGCCTCCGAGTTCACCTCCTCGACATCCCCGCGAGGAAGAAAAACCCAGAACCATACAGTTTAATAATAATAGTTTCTAGTGGTAAGATCCAGCTTCAGCATAAAGCGTCCTGTTACCGTGGACACGGCTATTCGAATAGATTAATCTTCCCTGCAGGGGTGCACTTGTGTTACGCTACACGCACGGATCTCCAGGGTGGCGGGAACCTTGTTAGGGAACGCTCCACCAAGGCTATCCGACACTTCATAGCCCATCTTTCAAACTCAACAGAGAGGCCATCCGCCGGTCTAAATCCTAAGTACTCAGGGCCTTGGACCCGAACCCTAACGTACTCCTGCACGGTGCGTGGGTGGCCGGGAAGCCGTAACAAAAACAACACAGCTCGAGCAAAGAAGACAGCGCACTTCCCGGCAATCAGCCCGCGGTACTGCTGACGTCTGAAGAGTCCTCGGACGACACTACGAAGCAGAGGAGCCCATAAACTCATAATTCCCACGGGTAGGTAGTGCGTACATGGCATATAGCCAACTCAAGACATTCACTGAACCATTTAGCATTTTAACTAACCTGCGTGACAACCATTATCGTTGCCTCGACTTAACTGACCCGCGGACAACGACAGCATCCAGGACCACCAGTACATCGGTGCCTGCCCTGTCGTCCCACCAAGTCACTGCGGTTACCAACAAGGTGAACCGTCTCCTTACCTTGTCTCGCGTGTGCTCTGGGGGAGCTCGACTTCCGTGGTTTGGAAACTCTTGCGGCCAACGATCAGGGGCCAAGCACACCGGTACACTGGTCGTACCCTCCCTGTCGTCCCGTCGCAATACCCCTCGCGGGCACCGTTGGGTCCCCCGACTTCTTACCTGAAGGACAATCGCCGTTCAGGACCCTATGGCGGTAAGACAAAGTCAGCCTCGAGTGGAGTACAAGGATTACTCCTTGATAGCTCACACTTGAGGTGACTAGGCATAACCCAGATAGGGGCCTTAGACGGTGTCTGCATTGTACCGTACCTGTGCAGTTATAATATTTGTATCCGCGTTCACCTCCCTGAGTGATCACGGCCCTCTATCTAATCCTAGCTAACAATGCGCAGGGCTCACTGCTGAATAATGCATAGTAATTATAAAAGGCAGCATAGGATAAGGAAGGCACATCAAGGGGCGACAAAAATCAGGCTATGCAGTTGAATAGGATTGTAATCGTAGCAGCAGCAGTAACAATGCCTAGTGCAAGAAAAGTACGGAAAAGTTAGGCGATATCTGGGGAAGAGAATGGCTCTGCTTGCTTGGAAGCTCGACGGTAGTAGTAGGGTCGTCGACGACGTAGTCGTACTCAGCAGCGGTGTAGTCGACGGCAACAGCGGGGTCTACCGGAGATTAAGGGGGGAAGAAACAGTAAATACAAAGCAATCATATACAAACAGATGCATGACATGATAGATGAAATGTTAACGGTGTTCTAACGCAGTGCAATGCAATATGCTCGGAGCGGGAATTCATCTGGGGATGAACTACCGGCTCCGGATGATTATCGGACAAGGTGTCCGGAGGGGAAAAAGATCAAGCCGGAGGTGTCGTGGGTATTGGACAAACATAAGGGGGGTGTATCCGTGCTAATTGATCTATTCCGAACAACTTTCGTATTCAGAATAAATTCATCCGAGCACTCTAACAGTACCGGACAATTTATCGGACAGTCGGTCCGGAGGGGGAATGTTCGATGTTCGTTGTGTTAGAGGGGTGTGGTAGACATACGGATAGCGTATTTGTTTTCGTTATATTTTTCAGATCAATTTTCATGTATTAAGTTTTTGAATCCGAGTTACGGTTTAAAAGTTATTGAATTTCAAAGTTTTAAATCATTTAAATGATTTTCTAAATTTCTTTTATTATTTATTCAACATTATCCAGAACATTATCCAAAACATTATCCAGAACAGTGCTGACATGTGGGACCCACATGTCAGCCTCTGTTGTTTATAAAACATTTAATTAAATCAGAAAATGCCTCTGGACCCACCTGTCAGCCACTGGAATTTCTTATTAAATCTTATAAATAATAAGCTGACAAAGGGGGCCCAGGTGTCATTGACTCCAGTGCTAATTAAACATGTTTAATTAATTTAATGACCAGGGGACCCACATGTCAGTGACTGTGGGGGGTTTATTATTCAGTTAAACTTCACAGTTGATCTAACAGAGTAATTAGCCGGGGGGTCCACTGTCAGTGGCCCATTAGGGGTGATATTAACCCTTAACGACAGATCTGACGAGGGGGGGCCGTCTATCATCCTCACCGGAGGGCTCACCGGAGCCCGTCGCCGGCGAGGTCGACGGCGCACACGCTACAGGCTACGGGAGAGGGCGTGGTTAGTACCAATCGACGCGGACGACCACGGGGAGGAGTTTGGTGGCGGTGCGGTGGCTTGGGGTGGACAGGTACGAGCTCGAGCTCAACAATGGCGGAGGGGGTTCTCGGGCTCCAATGGCACTTTGGTACAGGCGAGGGAATCGAACGCTCTACGGGGTGGGATCGACCCTATGGTCCATGGGGAGCACGCGGGTGTCATTGGCGTGAGCTGGGACGGACTACGTCGACGACTACGACGACGAGCCACAGCGGCCGGAGCGAGCTCCAAGGGGGAAAAGACTACGGCGCTATCGGGACTCAACGGGCAGTTGGCGACGAATGGGGAGCTCACCAGGAGCACGACGGAGGTGGCAGCGGGCTCGATGCGGGCTTGTTGTGGCCGGAATTCGTCGCGGATCCCGCCGGAGCCGAAGACGAAGGCGGTGAAGTAGCGCTCGATGTGGTGGACTCGGGCTCGATTCCTCGCGGTGGGTGAGGTAGTCGACGGTGATGCGGCTCCTGGACAACACGGCGAGGCGGCGTGAGCACGTTGGCCGCGCTTGGCCACGGCAATGGCGACGACGGCCCGCGGTGGCTTTTCCCCGCGGCGTGAGAGAAGAGGAGGAGGGGAAGAAGAGGGGGAGGGTGTCCAGGGGGTCGGGGGCGTCGCCCTTATCACGTCGACGCCGGGAGGGAGCAGGTGGAGGCGGGGCCGGCCTGGCAGCGGCGTGCCCACGGCGGCCGCCGTACGGGAGCAGGTGGGAGCAGGTGGGGGAGGAAGAAGACAAGGGTGGGCTGGGCTGGGCTGAGGTGGGCCTCGCCCCAGGCGAGCTTTAATGATTTTCCAATTTTCTGTGCTCTACATTTCTGTATTTCTCTTTTTTTAATTATTTTCCAAGCTTAGGCAATTTTGTAAAATGTGTTAGGTGTCCCAATATTAGTATAACATTATATAGCAGTGCCACAAAAGTTTTTGCAGCAAAATAAGATCATTAGATATTTCTTTTAATTATTAAATGCCCAAAGCAAGGGTTTTAACCTACTGTTTGAATTGTTTGGAATTTTTTTATAACTTAATAAATACCCAAAATTGGTCCAACATGATTATAATGATTTTTGGCAATTTACAAAAATGGTTTCAGGATTTATGGAACAACTTTATTTGAACACTTTTGTTTTATTTTTCATTCAAAGAAGTTTCAACTAGGGTTTGGTTTGTTAGATGAGCAAGGTGCATTTGGCTTTGGGTTTTGATCCCAAGGGCTCAAGCACATGGTGCATGGGGTGTTGATCAACCACAGCAAGGTTTGATAATTAGCATCACAAAGTTTTATCAAGGACAAGGGAGATCAATCAGTGATAATCCAACAGTGATGATCAACAGTGATGATGATTACTGTTACAGAAACTGAGGGTGTTACAAATCTCCCCCACTACAAGAATTCTCGTCCCGAGAATTTAAGGGGTAGCGAGGAAAAGATCGGGGTATTCATCACGAAGGCGATCTTCGCGTTCCCAAGTGGCTTCATCTTCAGAATGATTCGACCACTGGACTTTGAGGAACTTGACGGTCTTGTTGCGGGTTCGACGTTCAGACTGATCGAGAATGCGGCTCGGATGTTCCCGATAAGTGAAGTCTTGTTGCAGGTTGATCATCTCATGCTCCACTTCGCGGATAGGGTCCTTGAAGCAGCGACGGAGTTGCGACACGTGGAATACATCGTGGACTTGGGAGAGGTTCGGCGGCAATTCCAACCGGTATGCCACGGGTCCACTCCTAGAAAGGATACGGAACGGGCCAATGTAGCGAGGAGCCAACTTGCCCTTGATACCGAAGCGATGAGTGCCCCTCATGGGAGTGACACGGAGGTAAGCGTATTCGCCAGGTTGATAAACCATTTCCTTGTGCTTGCGATCATAGTTGCTCTTCTGACGGGACTGAGCAGCTTTCAGGTGTTCACGGATAACGCGAACCTGATCTTCGGCATGCTGAATAACGTCCGGACCAATGAGAGTTCGTTCTCCAGTTTCTGACCAATTCAGAGGGGTTCGACACTTACGTCCATAGAGGACTTCAAAGGGTGCCATCTTCAGACTGGCTTGATAGCTATTGTTGTACGAGAATTCAGCAAATGGAAGAGATTCCTCCCATTTCTTACCGAATGAGATGACACAAGCTCGGAGCATATCTTCAAGCACTTGGTTGACTCGTTCGACCTGTCCTTGCGACTGGGGGTGATAAGCGGTGCTGAAATTTAGATGAGTTCCCATAGCTTCTTGGAAACTATCCCAAAATCTTGAGGTGAAGATGCTGCCACGGTCCGAACTGATCTCCAGCGGAATACCATGGAGGGACACAATCCTGGAAATATACAAGTCTGCTAACTGACTAGCAGAGATCGTCTCCTTGACTGGCAGAAAGTGGGCAACCTTGGAGAATCGGTCGATGACGACAAAGATGGCATCATGACCCTTCTGTGATCGGGGAAAACCGGTGACGAAGTCCATCTCGATCTTGTCCCACTTCCATTCAGGAATAGAGAGTGGTTGTAGAGTTCCAGCAGGTCTTTGATGTTCTGCCTTGAGGCGACGGCAAACGTCACATTCAGAAACATATCGGGCAATGTCTTGCTTCATGTTAGGCCACCAGAATTGCTGACGAATGTCTTGGTACATCTTGGTGCATCCAGGATGAATGGACAACGGGGTATCGTGAGCCGCTCTCATGACCTTCGGGGTCATATCCAGGTTCTCATGCCTGCCCTTGCTGTGAGTAACCACTAAACGGTTCTGGTAGTACGCCGCACCTTTGCTATCAACGGTGAAGGGTGAGGGTCTCCCATTGGCGATATCGCGCTTAATCTTGTGTACGAAATCATCATAAAACTGTATACCCTTGACGGATCTGACGAGATCCGGTTCGATAACCAGGTTATTTGCATAACCTTGAGGAACAATCTCGAGGTTCAACTTTTGAAACTCTTCATACAGAAGTGGTTGTTGTACTTGAACTTAAAGTTCACTACAGTAAGCTTTAAGGCTCAAAGCATCGGCCATCACATTAGCCTTGCCAGGGGTGTAATGAATATCCATGTTGAAATCGGCTATTGTCTTGAGCCATCTTTGTTGGCGGAGATTCAGGTCGGGCTGAGTAAACAAGTATTTCAGGCTTTGGTGGTCGGTGTAGATCTCGCAACGGTTACCAACGAGGTAATGTCGCCACAGCTTCAATGCATAAATTACTGCTGCCAATTCGAGATCATGTGTTGGATATTTGTCTTCGTGAGCACGCAACTGACGAGAGCCATAAGCAATCACTTTGCGCTCTTGCATTAGGACACAGCCTAATCCTTGACGAGACGCGTCGCAATATATCACGAAGTCCTTCTGAGTATCCGGGGGAGAGAGCACCGGGGGAGAAGTTAGCTTGTCCTTGAGTGCTTGAAAACTTTCTTGACATTTATCTGTCCACTCAAACTCGACACCTTTGTGAAGCAGATTAGTCAGAGGCCTGGCAATCTTGGAGAAATTCTCAACGAAACGGCGGCAATAGCTAGCGAGCCCGAGGAAACTGCGGACTTGCTTGACGGTCTTGGGAGGAGTCCAGTCAAGAATAGCCTGGATACGTTCGGGGGTGACGGCAATGCCATCCTTGGAAATCACATGCCCAAGGTAGGTCACTTCGGGAAGCCAGAACTCACACTTAGAATACTTAGCGTAGAGTTTGTGTTCTCGAAGCTTCTCCAGTATAAGACGAAGGTGTTCAGCATGTTCTTCTTCATTCTTGGAATATATCAATATATCATCCAGATAAACCACGACGAACTGGTCGAGGTACTCCATGAAAATATAATTCATCAATCTGGAGAAGGTGGCTGGAGCATTGGTTAAGCCAAAGGACATGAAAGTGTACTCGTATGAACCATAGCGAGTAATGAAGGCAGTCTTCGGAATGTCCCCATCACGGACTCGGATTTGGTGATAACCCAACCTCAAGTCGAGTTTAGAAAACACCTTGGATCCGGCAAGTTGATCATACAGATCGTTGATCCGGGCAAGTGGGTATTTGTTCTGGATGGTGGCTTGGTTAATGGGCCGATAATCTTGGACCAATCGGTTTGTCCCATCGCTCTTCTTGACAAAAAGCGAAGGTGCTCCCCAAGCTGAGGAACTAGGGCGAATGAATCCTTTCTGAAGTGCCTTGTCGATTTCCTCCTTAAGTTCAAGGAGTTCATGTGGCGGCATCTTGTAAGGATGCTTGGCAATAGGGGTGGTGCCGGGCTTCAAGTCGATGACAAATTCAACTTCTCTGATCGGGGGTATTCCCGGCAGTTCTTCTGGGAAAACGTCGGGAAAATCGCGAACGACTGGAACGTTCTCGATGCCTTCGAGGGGGGAGGCATTTAAAGCATTCATCATAAATATCTGTGTTTCAGCATTACGGGTAACTCGGGTGGTGTGGTTAACAATCTCGCCGGAGGGGTGAAAAAGTTGGACAGACTTGGTGCCACAATAGAGTGCGGCATCGTGAACTTTCAACCAATCCATGCCTAGAATTAGGTCTATGGTGGAGGTTTTCAGGATGATGGGGGACACAAGGAATATAATCCCTTCGACGTCAATGGTGACATCGCGTACCATCATGGAGGTTTGGCAACGGCCTCCAGGGGTGCGGACAACCATCGGTGGGTTCATCTTCTCAAACGTAATGTTACGCGATAACGCAAATGCTTCCGACATGAATGAATGCGATGCTCCTGAATCAAATAAAACAGTAGCAGGTGCAGAATTAACGAGAAGGGTACCCATCACGGTAGCGGGTTGTTCCTGAGCTGCTTCCACATTAATGTTGTAAGCATGTCCACGAGCATGAGCAGCAGACCCAGTATTATAGTTGGGGGTCCTGTTGTTGCCACGGCCATTTCCACGGCCAGCGGGGTGAACTACCAGTTGCTTCTGTTTCTGGGGGCACTCTCTAGAAAAATGCCCAGGTTGGCGGCACGTGAAGCATAATCCATCCTGAGGACGGAGGGGTGTAGCATTGGGTGGTGCAGGCAGAGCTCTTGGCAACTGCGGTGGCGGAGGCAGACGGGGTGCAGCATAAGACGACCTTGGAGCAGGGACAGCTGAATGGGTCACACTGGTAGGGAGCCAAATACGACGCTTCTGCGTTGCGCCCGAAGATGAGCCAACGTCACGATAACGCTTCAGAGAGGTCTTGTGTTCCATCTGGGCAGTCTCGACGGTGATAGCCTTGTTCACCATGGTGGCGAAGTTGGCGAAATCATGAACGGCAAGAGCGAGCCTCAGGTCTGGGTTGAGGCCACGATGGAACTTCTGCTGCCTGCGAGCATCAGTGGTGATCTCTCTTTCCGCATAGCGAGAGAGGTTGAGGAACTCGCGCTGATAGGCTTCAACAGTCATGTCGCCCTGAGTGAGATTACGGAATTCTTCCGCCTTACGATCCATGATCCCCTGAGGAATGTAGCGGGCGCGGAAGGCAGACTGAAATTCAGCCCAAGTGATGACTTCTTCAACTGGCAGGGAACGCTTGTGGGTGCTCCACCACTGAGCAGCGGCGCCTTTCAGATGGTAAGACGCAAAGTTCACATAGTCGGTTGGATCGACATTAGCAGACTCCAGCTCGTGAGTGATGTCGCGAAACCAGTCATCAGAATCCAACGGCTGAACAGTGTTGCGGAACATAGTGGGGTTGAGGCGGGTGAAGTCGTGCAGAGTCACGGTGGCATGCTGATGGTGGTGCCCATTCTGATTCGGCTGGGGGAACTGAGCCATGATATTCTGCATGAACTGACGGTTCATCTCGAACTGCTGCATCATCGCGGCCATGTAATCCGGCGGCGGAGGTGGGTCGTTGGCACCACGACCACGACCACGACCACCACGACCAGCCATCCTGCTAGAATTTAACAGGGGTATTTCAGCGATGAAAATTTAACGAGATACCGGAATCAAGCCTAAAGTAAAACGACAACGAAAAAGAGGCGCAGATATATATAGGAGTAGTCATATAAGACATACACATTCGCACACAGAGTCAATCGAAAATCGGGCAGCGTAACGTCGTAGAAATTAAGAAAAAAGGACTCACTAGGCGGCGCGCAGACCGCGGTAAGGATTACACGACGCGACATAGATTCCACTATGTCAATCACGCCGCAAGAAAACTGTTGGCCACAGGAGTTGATGCCAGAGAACGCGCGGCCTGCCCAGAATGAGAATGGGATCCGCGGTCCGGGACCTGGGGTACGACTCCTGCGACACGACTCAATCAATGGGGGAAGCACCAAAAATGCCGGGTGGAATCAAGAGAACGTGATCCTAATGTCAGAGTTTGTAAAACTTACCAGCAAGGACAAGAGAGCACATTCCCAGAGCATAGGTAAGGAGAAAAAGGATCCTAATACCATAGATATCACACGTAGTGACATCGATGTGGGCCCGTAAGCCAAATATTAAGTTAGCAAAATAGTTTTTTCAAAGTCTAGACTCAACTTCGACCAGTAGTGGTGGGGTGGCTTCCTACAGGCAGTCGGCTCTGATACCAACTTGTGACGCCCCCAAAATCAGACCGTATACAGTAATCATACATACAGGGTACACGACTGAGATTAGGGTGCCACGGTGATAATATCACAGCACAACACTAAACACAAAAGGATAAACAAATATGTTACAATAGAGGGGGTCACGCGGACCCGAATACATAAGTCATACAAGCCATAATATCTGAGTACAGACATAGTTAGTCAAGTTTTGCCTTAAGAAGGCTAGCACAAATCACATCAGAGATACAGATCGAAAAGGCGAGGCCTCCTGCCTGGGATCCACCGAAACTACTCCTGGTCAACGGGGAACTCGACGTCGTAGTAGGCGCCTCCGGGGTACTCCTGCTCCTGGGCTCCAACGTCGGCTGCAGCGGCCGATCAGGCAAAACAGTAAAGGAAATAAAGCAGGTGAGTACCTAGTATACCCGCGAGTCTTACGTCCGCTACTAAGCATTATGCATTGTATCAACGGAAAGAAGAGGCTGTATATAGTGGACATGAAAGACAGAAATCCAGAGCAAGGGTAAGAAGCTAGGCCTATCGAAGACTAGCATCTTCCGACGATGTCTTGTAGCATGAGGTAAGAATCAGCCAACAGTTTATATAAAGCATAAAGTAACAATGCAGCAGAAGTTGCTGCAGCATTGTATAATAATAAGTTGTAATAATTAACAATGCCTCCGAGTTCACCTTGTTGGAAATATGCCCTAGAGGCAATAATAAAATGTTATTATATATATATTTCCACGTTCGTAATTAATGTTTATATTTCTGTGCTATAGTTGCAATGACCCTGACTGTGAGATTCAGAAGAAAACTCACTTGCATGTGTGGAAATGTAAACACCAAGAGTTCCTGGTTTAGCCTCTAAGACCAGCTCATGTGCTAACTGATGATTACGTTTTCTTAATCATGGACATTGTTCTTGTAACAAGGATGTCAGTAGCAATGGGAACATATTGTTAGCAGAACAATGATGTTGAACCGACCCCAGTATTGAATGATATACTTAGAGATCACATCGTAACTACGTTATAAGTCATATCATGAAATGTTATCATATATGTAATTCCTTAGACCATGAGAGTATCGAGTTGCTTCACACAGGAAGACATGCTTTGGTTCTTAGATGAATCCTCCCGTAAATGGGAAGTAGTAAAATAAGTTCTGGGTATGTCAGATGGTGTGGCTAGTGACTGTGATAGTTCAAGAATGGGATTTGCTCCTTCACGATGAAGAAGATATTCACTTCGGGCCCACTCGGTATGACGGTATCCATTATAGTCTGTCCAGACGCATTGTGATTCAGTCACGGGGATACCGAAATACGATAACGAGAAAAGGGACAAACGAGCAAAGAGGATAACGAGTGGCATGTGTTCAAAACTTGTTACACATGGGTTCCAAACTTCTCTCCTCTATCTTTGTCATATATCGCGAAGCAAAGGGAATGGTACATGAATAAACATAATTGTTCACTCGAAGTTTCTTCGTGTATGTGCGGGAGTCAACATGGGTGTCCATGGCTCCGCTGTTGATTATTGGCTATTGACGAAAGGCTGTTGACCTATGTCCGGAAGATGTTCTGAGTCATGTCCGCATTATACCGAACCTATTGGGTCACACACTTAACGAGCAGTAGTCTGTTAGAATACTAGTATGGTAGAAGGTTTAGTGGAAGCAAAGCAGAATAGTTCATACGGGTACCGGAAATAGTTCCGGAGATTTATGGAATTGTTCATAAGGGCACCAGAAGTAGTTCTGGGTATTTAAGGTTATGTCCGGATCACTCTGGAGTAGTCTCAGGTGGTTCCGGAACATATGAGAATGGTACTGGGGAAGTCCTGGATCAACCGGAATAGTTTCCGGATAATCGCTGGGCGTCCCGACAACCTTCACGGTCATCGGGTGGCTTAAACTGTAACTCGGATGGTCTTGGAAACTATCCGGATGGCTCCGGAACGTCCGAGAACGGTCTCGGAAGGTCCTAGAAGTGCTCCAGAAGTGTTCGGAATGTCCCGAAACGGTCCCGGTATGTCCCGGAAGGTCCTGGAAGCTTCTAGAAGGTCATGGAAGGTTCCGGGCAGTACCACCCACTCCCCTGCGCCCCTGGCCTTGGGGGGCAAGCCACCTAGGCTGACCTGGCCGGCCAAAGGGGTGGGGGCGCACCAAGGGGAAGGAATCCCCCTCCAGGTGGGAATACCAAAACCCAAATATGGCAGGTTTCCGGTGGGAAGGTATGGGAAGATTTGGGAGGTTTGGGAGTCCAAGTTGGACTCCCCACCCCCCTTATTGCGCCCCAAGGGCCTCTTGGACACCTATATAATGTGGGGGAGGGGTGGGGGGCGCAACACAACTTGTCCCCAAGGCCTATGCGCCACCCTCCCTCCTCTAAACCCCGTTGCTCCACTTTTAGACCCCGGTTTAGACGTTGTTCTAGATCGGAATCCGTTAGGGTTTTCTCCCTCTAGTTTTCTCGGTGGCGTTCATCTCTGGACGGCGGAGCGCTGCTGGATTGCTGCTACGGGATGTGTGGATACTAATGGAGGGGTCGTACCTTCGACCCTTCTTCGAGGAGCTTGTTCATGGGACTTGTCCGTGGGACTAGATCGCGGGACTTGTTCGTGGGATTGATCGAGGGAATGTTCGTGGGAGAACTTGCGAGATCTACTTCCACTATGTCCACGAGCTTCACCAACTCTACTTCCGCTACATCGGTTGGTGAGCCATGACCTAAAACCTTGTATGCAATCTTCTTGGGTGATCTTGGGTTCTTGATTCGTAGGCCGAATTTTTTTGTTTTCTACTACGTTTCCCAACAGTGGTATCAGAGCGATCCTTGATTAGATGCATGTTTAGGTCTAGATCATATGTGTGATATGAGGCATTGATATTCTTGTTGCTTCCCTGTCATGTGATTTTTTCTATGCTTGATGGCAAGTTGAGGTTTTGCTACAAGGATTGAGTTTTCCATCGATCCCTCTATGCTGCTTTCAGTATGCTGGTTGCCTTGATCATGGTCTACATCAAACTCCTTGGATCTCATCTTAATCTCGCAATAGAAGATTTAACATGGAGGGGCTTGTGGATTTTATGAACTCAAATCCACACGGGGGTCACGCGTTTAACGAAGTTTGGCTTGTGGAATTAGTTGTTGCACGCACCCCGTATGTTAAACTAGCAACAAAAGAAGTATCGTGTTTTGTTTTTCTAGGGTTTCTCGTTTGCCTTGAAAACCTGCTTAACAACCACGATAAAAGTTGCAACAACCCGTGTAGATGGCGATCTAACTCGTTTTTGCAGAGTATGCATGTGATGTGGTATAGCCTTCAAGATTTGCAATGTGTTTGTATGAGATGCTATATGTTATGTAATATTTATTCGCGACCTACGTGTCGTGGTACGGCATGATGACTGGAGTCATATGATTGTCACTTAATTATGGCCTGCGTGCCAGAACTGTTTATTAGCTCGAGGCAAAGCAATAGATAGATGCAAAGGTGATGATCTACGATGCGGAGGTGGACCCCGACGCACATGCCGGAAGCCGTGGTGATGTTCCCGGCGCCAAGGACAAAGTTGGTGGACACGGTGACTTCAACCACGACGACGTGAAGACAATGAAGACTTCACGAAGCAAAGGGCTATACTATATCACAAAATTTTATGAACTGCCTGTGATGTTTATCCCTTTGATGCACCCTTGTTTGATGCGCGATAGTCGTATTTTATTAGGGTGATCTCTCGCAAAACAATATCAAGTTGATAGTGTTCTTCCAACTGTAGCACCGTCTATACTATGTTTCACACCGGAGCAGGTCATGTCACATGGATGCACACGGTGTGACGCATAAAAGACGGGTGTGTTAAAAGAACACACAGCAATTACACTTGGTTGTCTTGACGGTTTGGATAAAAGTTTGCTACTGGAACACGCCCATCGAAAGATGAACAAGAATCACCTTTGGCGTGATTGGCAAGTTGGCCTACCGGTCCAGTCTAAGTCATCAGTGATGTCACATCAATGGCGGACGATTGGGTTGGATCTTGAATCACTCCAGCATCAATTACGAGAGATATTGATCTGAGTGGGAGAGCACTTAGTAATTAAATTGATTAATCACAAGTGCAACTTAATTATGAACAAAGTCTTAGTATTTGCATTATCGTTGTAGAATAATGGCTCGCGTTACCACCTTCTCAATTGATTTTGATTAACTGTATTATCTAGAAAAAACTTTACGATTGGTACCGTATTGTGAGGACTATCCTCAATAGTGCCGAGAAGGACCATGTACTATCGCAAATTTTTGATGCCCTCCCGCTAATGCTATGGATGATGTGACTTACGTCCATAATCCAAAATGCTAGAATTCCACCACAGCTAAGTGCATTGTCTTCACCACCATGAAACCCGAACTTCGAAAAGTTTGGGATAGTTATGTTATATTCATGGAACTGAAAAATTGTTTTCAGTGGTAAGACAATTAATGTTGGATATAAGATATCTAGTACAATGTATGATTGTAAGCATTAGTGAAAATGTTCATTGTGTTCTAAACAAAACTGATAAGTGTGGGATCCAGAAGAACACCGATCATATGATGATGAGGATTAAGGGAAAGGAAGTTCCATATGGTGTTAGTAAGACTTACACGCCGGAAAGTCCATGGCATGCGCCACCTTTGATCATGTGTGATCTTCTGTGAGTAGGAGTGACATTGGAAATAGAACTATGATACGTATAAAGGCAAAACGAAAGAAGACTGGAATATCCAGCTCAGAAATGAAAGTCGTACGGAGTTATAGATGAATTCATTGCTGGTCAAGAGATGTAATTCTTGGGAGTCATGATTAAGCAGTTAATTGTGGATTCTGTATATTGTGATTAAACTGTTGATCACCGGAATATCACATCGATTGCATATTGTTGCAACTCAATGCAAGAAATACTATGGCCTTTATGACTAGCTAATGATGAGTTTTGACACGCTCGGGAACACGGTAAAAGGTTTACTATACCGTGTGTTGACTCTATGATTATCTTCATAATTCATTTTAGAGTTGAGTAAATTGTTACTACACTTTAGCCTTGTTGAAAAACATCATTTTGAATCATGTTTGTTGCAAGAGAGTTGTTCAAAGCTATGAATAACGTAAAGGCCATACTTCCATTATGAATAGGGTGTATGTTATGAATCTTGATAATAATACAAAACATCCATAACTCTGACGCTAAACGTCGCAAGACTGACAGAAATACCACATAGATGTGGCACTGCCGTTTATCACAAGTGACATAACATGCATGAAGAATTTCCATAAGTGATGGACTTTCGAGTCATATGATTAGGAATCACTTGACGCTTGCGATTTTTGTCTCGAAGTAATGTGACTAAAACACCGTTGATAGGCCATACATGAACGGGCAACTAAACCATTGGTAATCATACATGATGATGTGTGTAGTCCAATAAGTGTAGTTGTGTGCAGTGGATTCCCTATCTTCACTCATAAGTTGAAGTAGATATGTGGATATCTGTTCAACAGAGACATACGTCTGAAATCTTTGAAATGTTCAAGGAATTTTAGAGTGAAATAGAAATTCATTGTAATGAGAAAATAAAGCTTCTGCAAATTAGATTGTAGAAATTAATATTTGAGTTACAAGTTTAGCGAACGTTTGATGAGTTGTGAAGAAGTATCATAACTTGCGTCTCCCGGAACACCACTATGAGTAAAGTGTTCGAGAGATGTAATCAAGCCATGTATGACACGGTAAGATCAAATATGACGTTTATCAATTTGCCATTATACTTATTAAAGTTATGCGTTAGTGACTACGGCTTTTACACTGAAAAGAGCACCATCAAATCTGTTGAAATGACACCATATTAGATATGATGTGTAAATGATAAAACCATATTGTCTTTTCTTAAAATTTGGGTGTATGAGACATATGTTTGACATACTCAAAACACCAAATCAGATAAGTGCTACTTTGTGAAGGTTATTCCAAAAGGTTTGGTATTCCTCTATCACTACACAAAAGCAAAACTGTTTGCTGTTAAGAACAATTTGTTTTGAAGAAAATGGTTTCTTGCAAAAGAGTGAGTGGGAGGACAGTGCAACTTGTTAAAGATTGTTGAATCTTCAAATAAGTGCGCAGCTGAACCACACAGGTTAGACAAAACTCGTACAAACATTCATGATATGTAAAACGAGATATTGTTGTTCGACAATGATAAACCTGTGATATACAAAGAAGCGTTGATGGGCCCTGACTCCAGGATTTGGCTAAATGCCAAATAATCCGAGATAGTATCCATGGAAGTAAGTCAAGTTTTGAACTTGGTAGACCCTCCTACAGACTAAAAGTCTGAAGAATATAAATGGATCTATAATTGATTCGGATGAAATTGTTTTATCTATAAAGCTCAACTCGTTGGAAAATTGTTTTGTAGCAAGTTCAAAAGTTGACTACGGCGAAATAGTGTCGACCGTAGAGATGCTTTAGTCAGTTCGGGTTATATTAGCAATTACTACATATCTCATTTATAGGATATGGTAGAATGAACGTCAAAACAAAGTTCCTACACGGAAATATAACAAAGGACGTATATGTGATACGACCGGAATGCTTTGTCGATTCAAAGGATGCTAAAATAGATGCAAGCCTTGGATATCCAGTGATGGATTGAAGCTGGCATAATGGAGTTGGAATTTTCGTTGTGATGAAATTGCCAAAAGAGTTTGTTTTCATCGGGAATAACGAAGATGCTTGAATGTTCAAGAAAGTAAGTGGGAGCTGAATGATATTTCTAAAAAACCTTATGTAGATGACATATTGTTGATTAGAAATGATGTAAATTTCTTGACACGAATAAGGACTTCATTGGAAATAGTTTTCAGTTGAAGAACTTGGGCTGATATAGCATTAGTATTGAGCATAGTGATCTATGAAGATAGTAAGTGCCTGATCATGCTAAAGCCAACAATACATATTGACATGATACTAAAGTAGTTTAGTATGAAATGCCAAGAAACATGTTCTTGCCGAAGTCGTGGTGAAAAGTTGTTTGCAGAAATCGGTGTTGATGAACACAGATAAGCAAAAACACGTGAATTGAATTCCACTCACCCGTGTGTTTGGATTAATCATGTACACCATAATATGTAAAACGACCAGATATGTCCAGTGCTTCAAAAGGTTATGAGCAAGATACCAAAGTGATCAATATGTTGATCATTGGACAAACAGTGAAAAGTTAAACTTATGATAGATAAGATATGTTTCTCGGAAAATGGACATAATGAAGAGCTCGTTGTAACAAGTTACACCAGCTGAATTTTGATGTAAACAGTTACACCAATTCAGTCTTCATACTTACTCCGATCGATTTTCGATTTTAATTGGGATTATGTGTTTCACACATAAGGGTGGCACAGTATGAAGGAACTGTGTTAAAGTTAGATACTGTGGCGAATTCTATAACAGAGGCTAAGTATATTGTTGCTTAAAGAAGTAACAAGGGAGGGTATTTTGAATCATCAGTTCATTTATGAACATGGTATGGTTTCCTAGATGCTTGAAGCTCATGGAACATTGATGAATGATTTCATGACTTATTCTAAGGAACCAAGGTCCTACCAAATGATTCAAACATATACAAAGCTAAACTGATAAAATTAGTGAATTTTATGATAGCGTGAAAACGCGAAGATATGCAAGATACAAACGGGCCTGAAACGTCAGATCCAAAGATGAGGTCTATACCACAAATGAGGCATTTATTACACCGGTATGCCATAGGTGTAAAGTGCTCAAGCACTGAAAATATTATTGACTCTAGTGCAAGTGGGAGACTGTTGGAAATATGCCCTAGAGGCAATAATAAAATGTTATTATATATATATTTCCACGTTCGTAATTAATGTTTATATTTCTGTGCTATAATTGCAATGACCCTGACTGTGAGATTCAGAAGAAAACTCACTTGCATGTGTGGAAATGTAAACACCAAGAGTTCCTGGTTTAGCCTCTAAGACCAGCTTATGTGCTAACTGATGATTACGTTTTCTTAATCATGGACATTGTTCTTGTAACAAGGATGTCAGTAGCAATGGGAACATATTGTTAGCAGAACAATGATGTTGAACCGACCCCAGTATTGAATGATATACTTAGAGATCACATCGTAACTATGTTATAAGTCATATCATGAAATGTTATCATATACGTAATTCCTTAGACCATGAGAGTATCGAGTTGCTTCACACAGGAAGACATGCTTTGGTTCTTAGATGAATACTCCCGTAAATGGGAAGTAGTAAAATAAGTTCTGGGTATGTCAGATGGTGTGGCTAGTGACTGTGATAGTTCAAGAATGGGATTTGCTCCTTCACGATGAAGAAGATATTCACTTCGGGCCCACTCGGTATGACGGTCTCCATTATAGTCTGTCCAGACGCATTGTGATTCAGTCACGGGGATACCGGAATACGATAACGAGAAAAGGGACAAACGAGCAAAGAGGATAACGAGTGGCTTGTGTTCAAAAGTTGTTACACATGGGTTCCAAACTTCTCTCCTCTATCTTTGTCATATATCGCGAAGCAAAGGGAATGGTACATGAATAAACATAATGGTTCACTCGAAGTTTCTTCGTGTATGTGCGGGAGTCAACATGGGTGTCCATGGCTCCGCTGTTGATTATTGGCTATTGACGAAAGGCTGTTGACCTATGTCCGAAAGATGTTCTGAGTCATGTCCGCATTATACCGAACCTATTGGGTCACACACTTAACGAGCAGTAGTCTGTTAGAATACTAGTATGGTAGAAGGTTTAGTGGAAGCAAAGCAGAATAGTTCATACGGGTACCGGAAGTAGTTCCGGAGATTTATGGAATTGTTCATAAGGGCACCAGAAGTAGTTCTGGGTATTTAAGGTTATGTCCGGATCACTCTGGAGTAGTCTCAGGTGGTTCCGGAACATATGAGAATGGTACTGGGGAAGTCCTGGATCAACCGGAATAGTTTCCGGATAATCGCTGGGCGTCCCGACAACCTTCGCGGTCATCGGGTGGCTTAAACTGTAACTCGGATGGTCTTGGAAACTATCCGGATGGCTCCGGAACGTCCGAGAACGGTCTCGGAAGGTCCTAGAAGTGCTCCAGAAGTGTTCGGAATGTCCCGAAACGGTCCCGGTATGTCCCGGAAGGTCCTGGAAGCTTCTAGAAGGTCATGGAAGGTTCCGGGCAGTACCACCCACTCCCCTGCGCCCCTGGCCTTGGGGGGCAAGCCACCTAGGCTGCCCTGGCCGGCCAAAGGGGTGGGGGCGCACCAAGGGGAAGGAATCCCCCTCCAGGTGGGAATACCAAAACCCAAATATGGCAGGTTTCCGGTGGGAAGGTATGGGAAGATTTGGGAGGTTTGGGAGTCCAAGTTGGACTCCCCACCCCCCTTATTGCGCCCCAAGGGCCTCTTGGCCACCTATATAATGTGGGGGAGGGGTGGGGGGCGCAACACAACTTGTCCCCAAGGCCTATGCGCCACCCTCCCTCCTCTAAACCCCGTTGCTCCACTTTTAGACCCCGGTTTAGACGCTGTTCTAGATCGGAATCCGTTAGGGTTTTCTCCCTCTAGTTTTCTCGGTGGCGTTCATCTCTGGACGGCGGAGCGCTGCTGGATTGCTGCTACGGGATGTGTGGATACTAATGGAGGGGTCGTACCTTCGACCCTTCTTCGAGGAGCTTGTTCATGGGACTTGTCCGTGGGACTAGATCGCGGGACTTGTTCGTGGGATTGATCGAGGGACTGTTCGTGGGAGAACTTGCGAGATCTACTTCCACTATGTCCACGAGCTTCACCAACTCTACTTCCGCTACATCGGTTGGTGAGCCATGACCTAAAACCTTGTATGCAATCTTCTTGGGTGATCTTGGGTTCTTGATTCGTAGGCAGAAATTTTTTGTTTTCTACTACGTTTCCCAACACACCTCCTCGACATCCCCGCGAGGAAGAAAAACCCGGAACCATACAGTTTAATAATAATAGTTTCTAGTGGTAAGATCCAGCTTCAGCATAAAGCGTCCTGTTACCGTGGACACGGCTATTCGAATAGATTAATCTTCCCTGCAGGGGTGCACTGTTGTTACGCTACACGCACGGATCTCCAGGGTGGCGGGAACCTTGTTAGGGAACGCTCCACCAAGGCTATCCGACACTTCATAGCCCATCTTTCAAACTCAACAGAGAGGCAATCCGCCGGTCTAAATCCTAAGTACTCAGGGCCTTGGACCCCAACCCTGACGTACTCCTGCACGGTGCGTGGGTGGCCGGGAAGCCGTAACAAAAACAACACAGCTCGAGCAAAGAAGACAGCGCACTTTCCGGCAATCAGCCCGCGGTACTGCTAACGTCTGAAGAGTCCTCGGACGACACTACGAAGCAGAGGAGCCCATAAACTCGTAATTCCCACGGGTAGGTAGTGCGTACATGGCATATAGCCAACTCAAGACATTCACTGAACCATTTAGCATTTTAATTAACCTGCGTGACAACCGTTATCGTTGCCTCGACTTAACTGACCCGCGGACAACGACAGCAGCCAGGACCACCAGTACATCGGTGCCTGCCCTGTCGTCCCACCAAGTCACTGCGGTTACCAACAAGGTGAACCGTCTCCTTACCTTGTCTCGCGTGTGCTCCTGGGGGAGCTCGACTTCCGTGGTTTGGTAACTCTCGCGGCCAACGATCAAGGACCAAGCACACCGGTACACTGTTGGGTCGTCCCGTCGCAATACCCCTCGCGGTCACCGTTGGGTCGCCCGACTTCTTACCTGAAGGACAATCGCCGTTCAGGACCCTATGGCGGTAAGACAAAGTCAGCCTCGAGTGGAGTACAAGGATTACTCCTTGATAGCTCACACTTGAGGTGACTAGGCATAACCCAAATAGGGGCCTTAGACGGTGTCTGCATTGTACCGTACCTGTGCAGTTATAATATTTGTATCCGCGTTCACCCCCCTGAGTGATCACGGCCCTCTATCTAATCCTAGCTAACAATGCGCAGGGCTCACTGCTGAATAATGCATAGTAATTATAAAAGGCAGCATAGGATAAGGAAGGCACATCAAGGGGCGATAAAAATCAGGCTATGCAGTTGAATAGGATTTTAATCATAGCAGCAGCAGTAACAATGCCTAGTGCAAGAAAAGTACGGAAAAGGTAGGCGATATCTGGGGAAGAGAATGGCTCTGCTTGCCTGGAAGCTCGACGGTAGTAGTAGGGTCGTCGAAGACGTAGTCGTACTCAGCAGCGGTGTAGTTGACGGCAGCAGCGGGGTCTACCGGAGATTAAGGGGGAAGAAACGGTAAATGCAAAGCAAGCATATACAAACAGATGCATGACATGATAGATGAAATGTTAACGGTGTTCTAACGCAGTGCAATGCAATATGCTCGGAGCGGGAATTCATCTGGGGATGAACTACCGGCTCCGGATGATTATCGGACAAGGTGTCCGAAGGGGAAAAAGATCAAGCCGGAGGTGTCGTGGGTATTGGACAAACATAAGGGGGGTGTATCCGTGCTAATTGATCTATTCCGAACAACTTTCGTGTTCAGAATAAATTCATCCGAGTACTCTAACAGTACCGGACAATTTATCGGACAGTCCTGTCCGGAGGGGGAATGTTCGATGTTCGTTGTGTTAGAGGGGTTTGGTAGACATACGGATAGCGTATTTGTATTCGTTATATTTTTCTGATCAATTTTCATGTATAAAGTTTTTGAATCCGAGTTACGGTTTAAAAGTTATTGAATTTCAAAGTTTTAAATCATTTAAATGATTTTCTGAATTTCTTTTATTATTTATTCAGCATTATCCAGAACATTATCCAAAACATTATCCAGAACAGTGCTGACATGTGGGACCCACATGTCAGCCTCTGTTGTTTATAAAACATTTAATTAAATCAGAAAATGCCTCTGGACCCACCTGTGAGCCACTGGAATTTCTTATTAAATCTTTTAAATAATAAGCTGACAAAGGGGGCCCAGGTGTCATTGACTCCAGTGCTAATTAAACATGTTTAATTAATTTAATGACCAGGGGACCCACATGTCAGTGACTGTGGGGGGTTTATTATTCAGTTAAACTTCTCAGTTGATCTAACAGAGTAATTAGCCGGGGGGGTCCACTGTCAGTGGCCCATTAGGTGTGAGATTAACCCTTAACGACAGATCTGACGAGGGGGGCCCGTCTGTCATCCTCACCGGAGGGCTCACCGGAGCCCGTCGCCGGCGAGGTCGACGGCGCACACGCTACGGGAGAGGGCGTGGTTAGTACCAATCGACGCGGACGACCACGGGGAGGAGTTTGGTGGCGGTGCGGTGGCTTGGGGTGGACAGGTACGAGCTCGAGCTCAACAATGGCGGAGGGGGTTCTCGGGCTCCAATGACACTTTGGTACAGGCGAGGGAATCAAACGCTCTACGGGGTGGGATCGACCCTATGGTCCATGGGGAGCACGCGGGTGTCATTGGCGTGAGCTGGGACGGACTACGTCGACGACTACGACGACGAGCCACGGCGGTCGGAGCGAGCTCCAAGGGGGGAAAGACTACGGCGCTATCGGGACTCAACGGGCAGTTGGCGACGAACGGGGAGCTCACCAGGAGCACGACGGAGGTGGCAGCGGGCTCGATGCGGGCTTGTTGTGGCCGGAATTCGTCGCGGATCCCGCCGGAACCGAAGACGAAGGCGGTGAAGTAGCGCTCGATGTGGTGGACTCGGGCTCGATTCCTCGCGGTGGGTGAGGTAGTCGACGGTGATGCGGCTCCTGGACAACACGACGAGGCGGCGTGAGCACGTTGGCCGAGCTTGGCCACGGCAATGGCGACGACGGCCCGCGGTGGCTTTTCCCCGCGGCGTGAGAGAAGAGGAGGAGGGGAAGAAGAGGGGGAGGGTGTCCAGGGGGTCGGGGGCGTCGCCCTTATCGCGTCGACGCCGGGAGGGAGCAGGTGGAGGCGGGGTCGGCCTGGCAGCGGCGTGCCCACGGCGGCCGCCGTACGGGAGCAGGTGGGAGCAGATGGGGGAGGAAGAAGACAAGGGTGGGGTGGGCTGGGCTGAGGTGGGCCTCGCCCCAGGCGAGCTTTAATGATTTTCCAATTTTCTGTGCTCTACATTTCTGTATTTCTCTTTTGGTAATTATTTTCCAAGCTTAGGCAATTTTGTAAAATGTGTTAGGTGTCCCAATATTAGTATAACATTATATAGCAGTGCCACAAAAGTTTTTGCAGCAAAATAAGATCATTAGATATTTCTTTTAATTATTAAATGCCCAAAGCAAGGGTTTTAACCTACTGTTTGAATTGTTTGGAATTTTTTTATAACTTAATAAATACCCAAAATTGGTCCAACATGATTATAATGATTTTTGGCAATTTACAAAAATGGTTTCAGGATTTATGGAACAACTTTATTTGAACACTTTTGTTTTATTTTTCATTCAAAGAAGTTTCAACTAGGGTTTGGTTTGTTAGATGAGCAAGGTGCATTTAGCTTTGGATTTTGATCCCAAGGGCTCAAGCACATGGTGCATGGGGTGTTGATCAACCACAGCAAGGTTTGATCATTAGCATCACAAAGTTTTATCAAGCACAAAGGAGATCAATCAGTAATAATCCAACAGTGATGATCAAAAATGATGATGATTACTGTTACAGAAACTGAGGGTGTTACACACTGTGTCACCCAAACGTTTTCGTTCGGGCCAGGGAGGCTGGTGGTCCGAACGAAATCGTTCGGACCAAGGGAGGCTTCACCGAACGTGTGGGCGTTATCGGCGTCCTAAATCTAAAGGAGTAATGGACATTCAAGTAGAATTCAAGATTTGTGATTGCAAAGTGCAGCAGGAGATACTAATCTCAAGCAAAAACCATGCGTGCAAAAAGTTCAAGGAAATGAAATACAGAGAGGACATAGTGGATTTCAAGATGTCAGTCTGCGGGGCTGTAAAATACAGAGAGGACACCAACCAAGAACGTGTTAGATGAAATCAAAAAGAAAGAACAGGTGAGCCGGGCTGTAACCTATCCCCGTACCAATCACGGTGGTGAAACCCTTCTCTCTCCCTCCCCCTCCACAGCATGCGACTCCCTGCCGAGAACCCTTCCCCTCCACAGCCCGCGACTCCCTGCAGAGACCCCTTCCCCTCCACAGCCCGCGACTCCCTGCCGAGACCCCTTCCCCTACACAGCCCGCGACTCCCTGCCGAGAACCCTTCCCCTCGAACGCATCGTCCTCCTCCCACCCGGTCCAGTCCACCCCCTTGTCCTCCTCTGCTTCTCAGCTTTCTCCGTCGATCTCCCCTATCCTCTCCCTCCGATCCATAATAAGTGTAGCTTAGTACAAAATGAGCGACACTTATTATGGATCGGAGGGAGTACAAAACAATTCTCTAAGTATTGTAAGCTACAGCATTTAGCAAGCATAGGTATCTACAAATGAACCTAAACACACTCACATTAGTAGCCCAGTGCACTGAGAAATTTTACCAAATACACGGTGTGCACACAGGAAGACACTCGTGTAGCGAAGTACAAAGAGGAGGAACGGTGGGCACAGACGTGAAGTCGAGGCACACCCGGCCTGGGCGCTGCGGCGGTGAACGGCCTGGGGAGGCGGGGTTGGACTGCCGAGACCTAACAACGACGGACCCCCAACTGGATGAGGCGGAGTGGTGGTGGGGGAGTGTCGCCGTGGGCAGACAGAAAGAGACAAGGGCGGCGCCCCAACTTCCTGGACGCGGTGGCGATGAAGCACCACCAGAAGCGCGATGGAGGTTGGGCAGGGGGTCACCGGAGTAGGCGGAGCTGTTGAGAGGTGCGAGGGAGCCTGGACGGCGACGCGCTGGGGAAGGAAGCCGGGTGGCGTCGAGCTGGGGTAGGGGCCGGGGCGGTGGCGCGCTGAGGTAGGAGGCCGGGACGCGGTGCACCGGGGTAGGGAGCCGTGCGGTGGCGCGCTGGGGGAGGGGTCGGGCTGCGGCGCACTGTGGGGGAGGGGGTCGAGCGGCGACGCGCTGGGGATGGGATCGGCAGCATGGATAGTGGTCGTGGGTGATTTTTTTTGGGAAAGTGTTTAACAACCGGCTGATCTCCTTCCCGCATAAGCCGCGTCGTGGGCGTTACACGTGTCCGTGGACCCAGGCGTGCGGCACCACTTCGATCCCTCGTCCTTATCCCTTTCATCTTATCCTCTCAATCTTCTCCTTGGTTCTTCTTCCTCATGCACACTGGCCCTTTCCTCTCTTTCTCTTACTCCTTCCTCAAGCGAGCTCAGCCACTCCTCCTTCACTGAAGCTGCAATGAAGCACGGCGGCGCCGATGGGACGGGCTGCAGCAGGGGCGGCTCGCTGGAGTTGTAATGAAGCATCAGCGGGACGGCCGAAGTTGCATTGAAGCTTCCCCGTTGAGGCACACCGGGGCTGCATCACAGCATTCCCGTGTTGCATCGCAGCTCTCACCTCGTTGTCGTGCACTGCATCGGAGCTCCTGCCGTGGCCGCCGCATGCTGCTCACATATCCGGCGGCGGCGGCTACCTGTTGCAACAAAAAGATGATGTGTGACCACCTCCTCGCCATGGAAGCAGCCGCTGCGCTGCCACCCAGTTTTTGTGGATGGAGCTTCAATGCTGCGAACCGGAGTTTGAGGGGACGCCGTCGTGCTGCATGAAGGGCGTCGTTTCCGTTGCTACGACGACGAAGTTGCAATGCAACGTGTGGTTCTGCATGCGGCAAACTACAGGCGATTTGCTTCGGCGACGCCACCATAAGTTTTTGCTGTGTTGTAACTTTGATGATGCAGGCAGCGTTGCGCTCGGGAGGCTGGGCGCGGAACGACTGGCTGCGCTGGCAAAGATGGCGACCGTCGCTGTAAATATGATCCGACGGCCATCCAGGCGGTTTAAAACTGGCTATTTTCAGCCGAATGACGCCTAGCGTCGACCTTTTTTTCGGGCCAAAAGAACTGGTGGGCTTGATTCGTACCGGTTTGGGTCGGGATGGTAATTCTTCCGGTCACATCCCTTATAGAGCTCGAGTGTAATAGAATAATATTCTATTACAGGTAATAGAATAGTCTTCTAAATAAGAATGGGACTATTTAGAAACCCCCCTTAAGAGTTTCTAAATAAGGTTATTTAGAAACCCCATCGTCTTCTACCTGTACCTACCGACGCCAATACCCCACCGTCTTCTAATTGTAGCTTTTTTAGATAAAAAGCGTTGGACGAGCCCGAGATGAAGCTCGAACCTAGCCCGACTTTGAATTAGCAAAGCCATAACCGGCCAGGATTACAAGCACCGCCCGCAGGCAACAAGAAGGAAATACAAGCGGAAACAACATACAAGGAAACAAAAAAAGCAGAAAAAGATACAAGGTACTGAAAGCTAACAGAAGAACAGCTAAATAGCTAAATGAACAAAGGAAGATGGAGGGGGTAGTCGCCAGCATCGGAAGAGGCAACGACATCCACTCCGCACGCCTAGTCGAGGTCGCCATGCCATCCGTCGATACGTCCGAAGAAGGCCACAACCCTCTCGCCCTGGCTCGTATGATAGAGGTGAAGGTGTCCCGATGTTTCAATGAGATGGTGGAGATCGATTATGGTGGAGACGACTTTCACGACCCGACTACGAACGTGCGAAAACATTGCGCCTTAGCGATCGCTAAACCAACTCCGAGAGTTTATTGATCACGCGGATGCACGATCAACCTGACCACGAAGGTCTAATTCCTGCAAGCAATCGAAAGAATATGCAAGAATTAAGAATTGCAATCTGGATATTGCGAATATAAGATGAAAGATTGACGAAAGTTGGGGTTCCAATGCGGTCTTGGCCTGGTCGGACGACACAAACGAAGAACTCGAAGTTGCTGCTATGGCTAACTTAAATCTAATTAAAACCCAAGTCTAAACGACGCCCTAAGGGCTGTATATATGGGGGAACAGAGGGGATTTTCGTGACCCCTTGGAGGTGGGGTCCGAAAACAACCCTAACTCGGTTTCCCCACACATACGGACTCTAAAAATAGCCTATAATGTGGTATTTCGAAATTACATGGGCCCAGCCCAATATTAAGGCGACGCAGCACCTATAATTCCCCTTGGACGAAAATAATGAAGGGGCATCTTGTGTATGTCGTCCAAGCCTTCATGCACTCCTTATGGTGGCTTCAAAGTGCGAAAATCACCACTGGAAGCTCCATTGTCCTTTCCCGTGCGCGCACCTTCTTCTCCATGCTTGATCCCGCTCCAATGACCATCCTTCTTGTCCATGCTAGGTCCTTCATTCATAAGCAACACAAAAGTATCTAATTTAGGCAGCATCATATGTTCATGAACATTAGAGGATTCGCAAGAAACGAAAGTACCTGATAATTTAGTTGACGTGTGCGTGCTCTAGTAACTGGTCCAATATGTGTAGCTGGTGAGGATGTGGGTGTAACAGTAGTAGGGATGTCCTCATCATCCTCCCCTTCTTGAATTGAAGTCATCCTCGACGGAAGCACATCATCTTCTCCCAAATAAGCCTTCAAATCTGCAATATTAAATGTGGGACTAACCCCAAAATCTGCAGGTAGCTCAAGTTTATATGCATTATCATTAATTTTCTACAAAACCTTAAAGGGACCATCAGCTCGTGGCATTAACTTAGACTTGCGCAAATCAGGAAACCTATCTTTACGTAGATGTAACCAAACAAGATCTCCTGGTTCAAACACAACATGCTTTCTACCCTTATCACCAACCAGCTTATATCTAGCATTCATTCTCTCAATGTTTTGTTTAGTTAACTCAAGCATTTTTAATATCAATTCAACACGTTGCTTAGCATCAAAATTAACCTTCTCCGAAGATGGAAGAGGCAGCAAATCAATTGGTGCACGAGGTAGAAAACCATACACAGTCTCAAAAGGGCACATTTTAGTGGTAGAATGCAATGAACGATTATAAGCAAATTCAATATGAGGTAAATATTCTTCCCACATTCTCAAGTTACTCTTTAAAACAGCCCTAAGCATAGTAGACAAAGTCCTATTGACTACTTCAGTTTGTCCATCAGTTTGGGAATGACATGTAGTACTAAAAAGTAGTTTAGTCTCCAACTTAGCCCATAAGCATCTCCAAAAATGGCTAAGAAACTTAGTATCACGATCCGAGACAATAGTATTGGGCACACCATGTAAGCGAATAATCTCACAAAAGAATAAATCAGCAACATTAGCAGCATCATCGCTTTTATGACATGGTATAAAGTGTGCCATCTTAGAAAATCTATCCACGACAACAAAGATGCTATCCCTCCCCTTCTTTGTTCGAGGCAAGCCTAAAACAAAGTCCATGGATATGTCCTCCCACAGAACACTAGGTACAGGTAAAGACATGTATAAACCATGAGGATTGAGCCATGACTTAGCTTTTTGACATGTAGTGCAGCGAGCAACAAAACGCTCAACATCCCGTCTCATCTTTGGCCAAAAGAAATGTGTAGCAAGTACATCCTCCGTCTTCTTCACGCCAAAGTGTCCCATTAATCCTCCTCCGTGCGCCTCCTGCAACAACAAAAGACGAATAAAGCTAGCTGGAATGCATAGCTTGTTAGAACGGAACACGAATCCATCATTAAGCACAAACTTGTTCCATGTTCTACCTTCTCTACAATTCTGCAATACATCTTTAAATTCCGCATCATGTACATATTGATCTTTGATTGTCTCTAAACCGAATATCTTGAAGTCAAGTTGTGAAAGCATAGTATAACGAAGAGACAATGCATCAACAATAATATTATCTTTCCTCTTCTTGTGTTTAATGACATAAGGGAAAGTCTCAATAAATTCAACCCACTTAGCATGTCTACGATTAAGTTTTGCATGACTTCTTATGTGTTTCAAAGATTCATGATCAGAATGTATAACAAATTCTTTGGGCCATAAATAATGTTGCCAAGTTTCTAATGTCCGAACAAGAGCATATAATTCTTTATCATAAGTAGAATAGTTCAGACTAGGCCCACTTAATTTTTCTGAAAAGTATGCAACAGGTTTAGCATCTTGTAATAACACACTTCCCAAACCAATCCCACTAGCATCGCATTCAAGCTCAAAAGTCTTATTAAAATCAGAAAGTTGGAGCAAAGGAGCATGTGTTAACTTATCTTTCCATACCGTGAAGGCTTCTTCCTGTGCGGTACCCCAAGTAAAAGGCACATCCTTGCGTGTAAGCTCATTGAGAGGTGCAACAATGGTGCTGAAATCTCTCACAAAACGCCTATAGAATCCAGCGAGGCCAAGAAAACTCCTCACTTGTGTGACCGTTTTGGGTTGCGGCCAACTCTCAATCGCCTCGATCTTGGCTTTATCTACTTCAATACCCTGTGGAGTAACAACATAGCCAAGAAACGATACTCGGTCGGTGCAAAAGGTGCACTTCCCAAGGTTACCAAACAAACGTGCATTACGTAGAGCAATAAAAACAACACGTAAATGATCTAAATGTTCCTCCAAAGATTTGCTATAAATCAGTATATCATCAAAATAGACTACCACAAATCGTCCAATGAAAGCACGTAAAACCTCGTTCATTAATCTCATGAAAGTGATAGGTGCATTAGTTAACCCAAAAGGCATGAATAACCACTCATATAGTCCAAACTTAGTTTTAAATGATGTTTTCCATTCATCTCCTAATTTCATGCGAATTTGATGGTATCCACTACGCAAATCAACTTTGGAAAACATGATAGAGCCACTTAATTCATCAAGCATATCATCTAACCTAGGAATAGGATGACGATAATGAATAGTAATATTATTAATGGCTCGACAATCAACACACATACGCCATGTTCTATCCTTTTTAGGCACTAATATAACAAGAACAACACAAGGACTAAGGGATTCACGTATGTAACCTTTGTCGAGTAGCTCTTGTACTTGACGATGAATCTCCTTCGTCTCCTCCGGATTGGTACGGTATGGCGCACGGTTGGGCAGCGAAGCACCGGGAATTAAATCAATCTGATGCTCAATCCCTCGAATAGGTGGTAATCCCGGTGGCACGTCTTGTGGAAAGACGTCAATAAACTCCTTCAAAAGGTCAGTGACAACAGGAGGCAAAGAAGGAGGCAATTCCTCAAATGAAAACAAAGCTGCTTTGCACACAAAAGCATAGCACACATATTGACTAACATCCAAATCCGAAATATCAACCTTAGTAGCAAGCAAAGTTGGACTAGTCAATTTAATTTCATTAGAGACAGCAGGTGAAGATTTGCTATTAGTCTTATGTTGTTGCTCAAATTCTTTAGCTGCTATCTCATTTTCACTCTTATTTTTCTCCTGTTTAGCTTTACTAGCTCTAGCAAGATCATCTTTCACAATTTGTTCAGGAGACATAGGAAGTAAAGCAATATTTTTATCCTGATGAACCAGAGGAAACTGATTTGTCCTACATGGTGTACAAAATTTCTATCAAATTGCCATGGTCTACCAAGTAAAAGAGAGCATGCTTGCATGGGCACCACATCACAATCAACATAATCAGCATATGGAGCAATGCTAAAGTGCACACGAACAGAACGCGTTACCTTAATCTTACCACTATTATTAAACCACTGAATATAGTACGGATGGGGGTGTGGTCTTGTGGTGAGAGATAGCTTCTCCAACAACTCCATGCTAGCCAAGTTGTTGCAACTCCCTCCGTCAATAATGATGCGAACCGAACTGACGAGGGGGTGACCCCACGACTCCTACAGATAGGCCTACCCGATGTCCTTGACGATAGAAGGCCCATGAAGACCCGCCTAGACCCGCCTTGGCCCGCTAATTGGCATCGACGTAGGAGTCTGCGACTCACAAGGAAGGTGCGAAGACCTATCATACGGAGCAAGCTAGGGTTAGGAAAGCTTACCTGTAAACGTAGATGAACTCCCCGAGGCCTAGCCCAGTATATAAGGGCTAGGAGGGGCGACGCCAAAGGCATCCAATATCATCTGTAACCCTAGCCTTGAGAGCTCCGGCCTTGGCATCCACTGTAATCGCATCTCCCTCATCAATAATATCGAGCAGGAACGTGTCCTCCTGTTTGCCGACGAGCTATCGTCAAACCTGTGCCTCTCATGACTAACCCAGGGTCCCTGACCATGGGATTTGCCGGGGTTGATCCCCATCAATTGGCGCCGTCTGTGGGAACCGCGCAGGTTGGGAACGCGATCTCGGCGGCCTCATCATCATCAGCACTCATCGACTCGGCGGCTCCGGCAAGATCTAATCTGTTTGAGTCCCTCGGATTCACGGCCCACCTCCCGGCCCTCCAGCCAGTCTTTACCGATCTACACTCCGGCGTCAATCTGATCTTCAGAGCGTATCAGATCTACATCAACCATTGGGGGACTCTTCGCCTCACCGATGGCACCCGCGCACCCACGGCAACACCTGCAGCAGTGACCGGAGCGGACGCCGCCCGCACGGCCAACCGATCTGGCAGCCGTAGCTACCCACCCAACTCAAGGCTCCACGCCACTCGCGACCGCTCGAGTGGAGCCCCAACATGGAGAAGCACCACCACACGTATCAGCAAGGAGGCGGCAAGGACACCATCCCAGGTGTTCATGGCAGAAGTTGGCGCACCAGCGTCAGGTAACAACGGACGAGTCGACGACCCGGGCACTCGTCAAGACACCCCAACCACCAGCAATCAAAAAGTCAACGCCAGCCAGATGGTCGTAAAGCTAGGAGAACCGGGATCCATACCAATGAAAGTCCCGGTGGGGCAAGGACCCAGCAATCAAAAAAGCAGTCAGCCTCTAAGAAGCAAGCAGCAAGCACCCGGCCAAGGCGGCCAGCCATCACGAAGCAGGCAGCAAACCCCGGTTGCAGCAGCAGACGAACCACCCAGAGAAAAAATATACTTGTCCAAGGAATCAATGGCAATGGTAAAGGAAGCATTCGCCCTCGGCAGGCTACTACCACCAGATGCCTCAAGGGACGAGCTAAGGGCATACAACAAGCTAGCGGGCGAGCTAACCCAGCAGACGAGACAATGGCGCCTAGCCATGGAGAAGCAAGAGAAGGCGGAAATCGAAAAGAAAAGCAGTCCCAGGCAACCCCCCAGAAGTGACTCACCAGGCCGCGACTCCCCCACCCGCAACAGATCGAAACTCAAAAATCTGCGGAAGGCAGAAAGGGCGAGAGTGGTGCGGAAACTCGAAGACGACTTCAGACTAGAGGAAGACGACGACGTAGAAGAGCCCCTCACTCCGGCAGAAGCACTCATAAGCGCCCAGGACTACCTGTGTCGTGCCCATAAAAGCAGAAAGGGCAAGTCAGATCGCTACACTTCCATTGCTTTGCAGATAATGAAGGACGCCATCGATGCCTCAGTGCCTAAGAAATCCAGCACAAAACGGCAGACTCGCGAGCGGACACCGGACAGAGACCCTAGTTCACCAGACGACGACGACGACAGTAACGACGACAAGCGCAGACGCTCCGACAGGAACAAGAAGCACGACAGCGACGACAAATACAGGCGCCGCAACACTCGACGAGATGCGCGAGATGAAATCACACAGAACAGAGTCAACCGCAGCAGGCGAAGACGCGCAGCACGCGAAGAGTACTCGGACAAAGAGGCTTCCGACGAGGAAATCGAGCCATGTGGAGCACTATGCTTCACACGTGCCATACGTGAGACACGAATGCCAAACGGGTTCAAACTGAACTCCACGACACTAAAGTACAACGGACTCAAGGAGCCGGGGGCATGGTTCGACGATTACCTAACAACAGTCAAGTTTCAGAGAGGAACCAACGTCACGGCAATGTAGTACATGCAGCTCATGCTCGAGAGCTCCGCTCGACATTGGCTGAAGAATCTCCGGCGCGGATCCATTAGCTCCTGGAGCCAGTTCCGAGGAGCCTTCATAGAAAACTTCAAATCCACATACAAGCGACCAGCCTCACTCGAGGGACTGCGGGCATGAAAACAAGGAACGAGGGAGACCCTGCGAGCATACATCTAGCGATGGACGATACTCAAGAATTCAGCGGAAGACATCTCGGACGAAAGTGCGATCGACGCGTTCAGGCGAGGCCTACAGCGCGTTGAATTCAAGGAGCAGCTTGGACAGATGAAAGTCCGAACACTCGCACGGCTGTTAGAACTAGCCAACAGCTGGGCGGACGGAGAAGATTCTGTTCGTAATGAAACAGAAACCCACACTGCACGATCAGAGTACGACTACGACTACAACGGAGATAGAGGAGCCGACAGAAGAAGGAAGCGACCCAGACGGAACTTCTACGACGACAGAGGACCTGACATGGTCACCGCCGGTTTCTCGGACAATCGAAACGGCAGGCACCGCGATGACAACAGACCACAACGAAGAGACAACCCAGAAGACGAGCCCCAGGCTCAGAAACGAGAATGGAGGACAAGGCAGCCGCGCGACGGCACTCGCGCATTCCGCTCCGCCAAAGAACAACTCGATGGACCGTGTTCTATACACGGATTCAGAAACGAGCGAGGAGAGCTCAGATCGTCCCACACCCTCAGGAATTGCAGAAGCTTCAACGAGTTGGCCGAGGAGAAAAGCCGCTTTGCGGCCGCAACAGTACGACCACTCGCAAGCATAGCAGTCGGGCCAGTCGCCCACAATGCGCCACCAGCCCCTCCTCTGCCAACAAGACAGGTGGCCGCCATCCAGGAACGGCAAAGGACACCAGAAGAAAAAGACCAGTACCCAGAAGCCCACGGGAGGATCTACATGATACAAGAAGGCAGGCCTTCCAACAGGCAGCAGAAACAAGTCACCAGACAAGTCTTCCTGGCAACCTCCGCACACCAGGCCGTCACAGAGTACCTGCGCGGGTCGGAGACAGAAATCACTTTCTCCCGGGACGACCACCCGCCAGTCGTTCCCCAACCAAGGCACGCCGCGCTAGTACTCGAGGCCAGAATCGGTAATTACGACATGTCGCGAGTAATCATGGACGGTGGAAGTGGGATCAACATCATCTTCACACCGAACACTCGACGACATGCTCATCCAAAACAACGCACTCAAGTCATTAGGCACAACCTTCCACGGGATCGTACCAGGAAAAGCAGTCTACCCCCTCGGAAGGATAAGCCTGGAGGTAGTCTTCGGGAACGCGACAAACTTCCGCAAGGAAACGCTGGACTTTGAAGTGGTCGATTGGAAGTCGCAATACCACGCAATACTCGGGCAACTAGCTTTCGCTCGCTTCATGGCCATGCCCCATTACGCCTACCTCAAGCTGAAGATGCCAGGCCCACACGGGGTCATCACAATCAGCGGCAGTTTCGTCAGATCCGACCGCTGCGACAAGGAATTCCACAAGATAGCAGAAGCCTTCGTAGCCCACCAAGGTAGCAGGACCACGGGACTCGCAGAAGAAGCGCTCCCGTAGAAGGAAAGGAACATCGTCCGAAGAACCCAGGCACTCGGAGACAAAGCTACCAGGCCTTTAAGGCCACTACATCATCGTTCTAAGCAAAAGGGATCTGTCTTCAACAGAACCCCCCTTACTCTTTGTAAGAGACAGTAGGAAAAGTATTACAAAATATTTTCCCCAAAATCTGTGAGCACTCGGGGGCTCGCCGAAGCAGCCACCCCCCGAGGCGTCCTCCGCAATCGCGGCACATTAACTTGGCACTCGGGGGCTCGCCGAAGCAGCCACCCCCCGAGGCGTCCTCCGCAATCGCGGCACATTAACTTGGCACTCGGGGGCTCGCCGAAGCAGCCACCCCCCGAGGCGTCCTCCGCAATCGCGGCACACTAACTTGGCACTCGGGGGCTCGCCGAAGCAGCCACCCCCCGAGGCTTCCTCCGCAATCGCGACACATTAACTTGGCACTCGGGGGCTCGCCGAAGCAGCCACCCCCTGAGGCGTCCTCCGCAATCGCGGCACATTAACTTGGCACTCGGGGGCTCGCCGAAGCAGCCACCCCCCGAGGCGTCCTCCGCAATCGCGACACATTAACTTGGCACTCGGGGACTCGCCGAAACAGCCACCCCAAGAGGCGCTCTTCGCAACCGCGACACATAAATTTTTTTACACTCGGGGGCTTGCCGCGGCAACCCTCTGAAACGTCCCCCGCAACTACAACGCAGGCGACCCCCCGCGACAAAACCAAGACAACATGGAATATATACCACCAAGAAGAAGCATATACAACGAAGGGAAGCACCTAATCTTTAGGCTCCAACTTCGCCTTAATAAGTGCACCCAGATGGCGGTCGTTCTCTTCGCAAACTCGGCTCACAACCTGGCGCGCAGGTTTATCTACAACCATGTAGTGCTCATTCATCGGATGATCCCTACCGCTAGGAGGACCTGCCACCACCTGAGAAAAATCCACCCCGGCCAATGACTATGGACCAAACCCAAAGCAGCTCGGGCTCCAGCACGAATCTGATGATCCATCACTCGACGTAACTCGGCAGGCTGAGAAAATACGTGACAGAGCCTCTCAAAGGACGAAGGAACCACCTCCAGCGGATAGAACTCAGCATGGATACCACCCAATACCCGCTGGCAGTATTTGAGAGCATCCGACAACCGCTCAACTCGGAGACGAAGCAAAGCAAATGCTCGAGCACGAGCCCCATCCGCCCAAAAGGGATTTCTCGCCTGCACTCTGGAATCATCAAGCCGTGACATCTCCGACTGAACGGCCCTCTCTTCATCCCAAGATCGCCCCGCCAGCACTTCGAAAGTCAAAAACCACGATCAAGACAGAGACAGCAAAACCTACTAAACATAATCGAGCAACCAAGCAGAGGCGAAACTCACCCCGCAGGAGGTCGGACAACTTCACCACCCACTAAGAAAGGTTCTCAACCACGGCATCGGCACGCTCGCGCCGAGTACGCTGAACGGCTACGGATCCCTTCAGTCGAACAATCTCCTGCTCAGCGTCCTTCAGTCGCAAGCAAACGGACTCGTAGGCACCCTCGCGAGCGTCATCCTTCAGCGAATTCCAAGGACGAAGAACGCCCGGAGTGGCCTACCGTAGGATGAACAAAACAAAGAAATAAAAAAGCAACAAAAGGAACAACCAAGCAGTCACTCAGACAAAGGTAGCAAAAGATCAACCATCACAACGGAGTCACGAATTACAGACAAAGTTTCAAAGCAACGCAACACTACTATGACTCCCCCTCACCTACGACAGGGGGACCCTGAGCATCTACAACCTGTTGCAGGCGACGAGCCAGTTTGTCGGCTCGGTCGATCTGCTCATCAGAATAGTCTGGGATGGTCTCAACCAAGGAATCATCAATGGAAATCCCATGCCCCATAAGTACGACAAGGACCGTGGAAGAACCACTCATCACGCTCTCCGCAACTAGCTCCACCATACGCTTTCCATCCGGGCCGAATGCAGCCACCCGAGCGCCCAGGCCATCAGGCACCTTTGAACCCTCCGGCATAAGGTGTTCGTGCACAATACCCACAAGATCGGAAGCCCGGGTGCAGACGTCCTCAACCACTGCAACAGCACCTGCAACAACATCTACAGCACCTTGAAGAAATCCAGACCCTGACGCAGCAACTTCCATCGGTTTCGTCATCACGGGAAGACAGTAGGAACAGCAAGACCAATGAAGGAATGCCAAAATTACACACAAGCGAGTCCGCCAAGGCGCGAAGACGTTTGCACTCGACTGCTTCCACCCGCGCACACGCGTCCTCAGCCTGACCAAGGCGAACCAGCTCCTCGTGTTGACCATGCAACTCCGCCTCCTTGGAAGCCAAGGTAGCCTTAAGAATGGACACCGTCCTCCCCGCCTTCTCGGCTTGCTTCTCGGCAGCCTGGCGACGGTCTGCGAGGCAAGACAGTACTCAGAACAAAAGACGCAGCGGCCAAAACTCAGGAGCGCAAGAATGAAAACTCACTATTCATAGCAGACAAAGCATCCTGGGCAGAATCATGGGCCCGTTGCCAACGCTCGGCATCAATCACCAAACGCTCACAACGTTGGAAAACAGGATGCAAAATCCAGACAATCAGATGATAAGGAAAGACAAGACTACAAGAAACTGCAAGCAGTTACTTGTAGCCTCGGGGGCTACTCCCATCGGGAGTACTGCCGTGCCCCCAATGATAAAGTCGCACAGGCACAAATCAACTTACCAGCTTGGAGACGTGGTCAAAAACACGAGCCTTGTCTTCAATCGCCAGATCAAGCCGGCCAAAGTATGGGGAACCAAGTTCAGTAGGCTTGGACTCAGGACCAACAGCACTAGGTGCCTCAGAAGAGGGCGCACCAGGAACTACACCCGCAATCAGAACGGCAGGAGTCGCCGACGGCCCAGATTGACCAGCAGCAGACGAGGGGTCCTCAAGATGCTTGGCTGCCGCCCCAGAATCTGTCGACTTCAAGTCAGTAGTAGCTGCGCTGGTGCACGAAGCAGCCGGAGCAGTCGCAGCACTACAAGATAAGCATTATCAGACGCAGGAACAAGGAAAAGGGAACGGGCAAAAATCCAGCATATTCTTACCCGACACGCGCAGCACAAGGGCGCCGCAGCCTCCCAAGCCTGGCCCTCTTTGGAGCAGCGGCCGGAGTAGCAGCCGAAGGGAAGGCCCAGCAAATGGAGCAGCCGGTGGGACAGCATCACTTAATGCATCATGATCTTCAGCGCTCAAGGGGCGTGACCGCTTCACGCGAAAGGGACTCGAATCTTCACTATCTCCAGTTTCCACCAGCACAGCCTCAACATCAACAGTTGGAGCAGCATCATCAGCTGCAGAAGCACTAGGTTCTTCAAGAATATCGGCGTCCTCCGACTGCGGAGGATTACACGGCACCGGAGCATGGCCCTGCAAGGCAAGGAATGTCAACAAGAGAGCAAACTAGGTACTTGTCCAAACAAACGAATGAACACGGACACCAACCGGCGGTGGAGAGTGATCAGAAGCATACGGAAGGGCAAGGCGCATTTCCGAAATACTCGAGCACTTGGTCACATGTTGGATGCGAGTCAGCATGGCGTCAGGTACAAGCTCTTGAGGTGAGCATCTCGTCGAGTCACCGAGTCCCTCGTACTGCCACATAGGACGAGTTCGATGCTGCAACGGTTGAACTCGCCTCCCCACAAAAACAGAGATGAGCTGACCACCAGTCAAGTTATCCTTCAACACAACAATCCTCTCCAAAAACGGAGTCAGCTCGGACGACTCCACCTCGGTCAAGGAATGATACCACGAAGGCTGTCTGACCACCCGCGTTCCCGGATTGAAAGAAGCTAGACCAAATTGCTGACCAACAACGCAGCGATCCTTCAGATAAAACTAGCCTTTTCGCCAACCGCTAACGGAATCGATCTTCTCCAAGTAAAAATACGAATGTTTATCCCCAATGGAGATACCCACCCGACCCACGGCGTACTCGGAGTTCGTCCTTTTTATACTAAAAAGGCGCCTCCAAAGTCCCCAATGGGTGTAAATCCCCAGGAAGGCCTCACAAAGAGTGATGAAACACACAATGTGCAAAATTCCATTGGGAGTCAGGTCATGCAACTGGAACCGATAGGAATACAGCAAGCCATGAATGAAAGGATGCAGCGGAAGAGCAAACCCGCGGTGGAAGAAAGCCTGGAAGCATACCCGCTCGTCCGCCGCTGGCGCTGGAATCGACTCATCACCAGGGAGACGCACATCACCCTCCACCACCAAGCCGTCAGCAACCAGCGCATCCAGATCTCCGGCCCCGAACGTGGACCGCTCCCACTTGCCGGACATCTTGGCCGACTCTACAGCAGTACGGGCGCGCTTGGTCATAGATCCCGCAGCAACCCGCAGAGGAGAAAAGATGAAGGCTCAAGAACAAGAAGGAAACAGAGAAAAAGGAGGAAGGCAATGGCTGGGTAAAACCTACAATTTACCCAGCCGCAAGGTATTTAAGCCAAGAAGCCTAGCAAGATGGACCACCGTCCAACCCTACCGCCCAGCAAACGTGGCACGATCCCATAAACAGGAGAAAAGTATGGAAAATCCAACCGGCGCAGTAACAACACCGCCCACTACGCGCGCAAAAAGAGGACCATGATCGCGCGACGCGAAAATTTCGGCGGGACAGCGCCAAGTCATTTCCTTCGACAAGCTACTGTGGTCAAAAACACCAGAAGACCACGCCAACGTCATATCATAGCAAGGCGTACTGAGTACGCCATCAAGGCTCAGAGATTCTATCTTTCAGATCTTTTTCCCGATGAAAAAAAACATCTTACTCCCATCGGGAGAGCACATCATGAGAGTCCCAGGTGCTCCCTCACCCAAAGGTCAGCAATGTGCTCGAGTGATCACTCGCACTCATGAGGGTCTCGGGTGCTCCCTCAACCCGACACAAGACAAACATGCATTCACCAAGATCATACGGCACTAAGAGTCTCAGGTTCTCCCTCACCTCAGGAGCCGAAACGGCATTCGAGTGACTACTCGCGAAGAATCCCCCGTCTGAGCACTAGAAACAAGCTCCGCGGGTGAATGAGTGAACAGCTCGCTTGATGTTTTGTTCCAAGCGGGTGCAATACTATTAGGCTCCGCGCCTCAAAAATACACATTCCTGGAACACGACACACTGTGCCCAGATGCCACGCAAGATTAGCGTGTAGGTAAAACCCCGCTGCGAAGTTCGGCCGGGCTGGGACTTGCCGAAGAGCGATTTCACTCCCAACCTTTTCCATGCGCTGCGCATGATAGAAAAAGCCGGGCGGACGTGCCTTAGGCTATGCACATTACTGGCGGCAAATGAACACCGTAAGACCTGAAGCGGCAGGACTTTTTCTCGACACCAGTGTTCCAAGCTCACGTCGAGGGACGTGGGTTTGATTGGGCTACTGCGGTATTTGCCACTAGAGCAATTCACCAAGGCTCGACCAGTCGACTCCTTGGGCCTTTTCAGCTTAGCATCCCTCGAAACAGGTTTTGTCATGGCCACCAGACTGCCAACGACCCGCCGTTGTACCACGCATACGAACGACCGACAAATGGATGTACTCGAGTCCCTGCGCGACTCTTCGAGTCCCCCAGGCACTCGGGGGCTACTGACGAGGGGGTGACCCCACGACTCCTACAGATAGGCCTACCCGGTGTCCCTGAAGATAGAAGGCCCATGAAGACCCGCCTGGACCCGCCTTGGCCCGCTAATTGGCACCGACGTAGGAGTCTGCGACTCACAAGGAAGGTGCGAAGACCTGTCGTACGGAGCAAGCTAGGGTTAGGAAAGCTTACCTGTAAACGTAGATGAACTCCCTGTTGGATATGTGCCCTAGAGACAAATTAATAAAGATATTTGTCACATATCCGTTTTGTTCATAATAAATTTTATACTGTGCTATAACTGTATTACTTGGAAATACTAATACATGTGTAGTATAAAACATGGTCCTTAGTTTAACTCGGGTAAACTATCTCATTGGGCAATTGATTGATCAAGCTTTCCTGATCATTGCGACACTTAAGTCCATTGACAATGAGGTCATATCGTTAAGGGGAATGATGTGATGGACATACACCCACCTAAAGTATTGCAATGTGATCGAGTCACATAGTTCAGCGTTGCTATGAATTTGTAACATATGGCTTAGTCCTTAGACCGTAATGATCATACGTAATTGTCATCTATGAGGAGACTTTGATTTGTATCCCACCGCCTGACTGAAATATGCTGGCTATAACGGTGCACTTTGGGTATTCCGAAATAGATGGTTGATGAGTATGTTAATAGATCAGAGCGGGATTTGTCAGTCCTTGTGACAGGACAGGTACTCTGGGCCCACTCGGTGATTTTGCATCAATAGCTTGCAAGCAAGTGACTAGATCACAAGAGATGCAATGATCATGGACGAGTAAACTTGTTTGTTGTGAACGAGATGTGAACACGGTATGTAGGATACGGACGATCAAACCTCGGACAAACAAAGTACCGCAGCACAAAAAGATTACGTCGTATCGTTAACGGTTTCCAAAAGCGATCGAAGTTCATTCGATGGAAGCGCAGGGGCTGTCAAGGATTCTAACCAGGTCCAACTGACTAGTCATTGGTAAATGAGAAGAGTCTCGACCATGTCTGCTGTTTCCCGGACCGTTAGGGTGTTACACTTAAGGGCAATCGATGCATAGGACAGTTACGGGATCAATCGGTGAAATAGGAGGAATCACCGGAATAGTTCCGGAGGAGGACGGAATGGTTTCCGGACATTTTGAATAGTTAAAAATAAAGTTTAATTGATTTAATAATGTTTTATTATTTAATTATCTGAATTAAATATTTTAAACATATTAAATAAATTAAAAAATGGGAAAAGGCTAAATGGGCCCATGGGCATGGGCCCATTAAGGGAGGAGGGGGTCTCCCCCCTTGGGCTTGGCGCCAAGGGTGGGGCCCATCCCCCCCTATGGCCGGCGCACTCCCCCCCCCTTGGGAGTTTAGTCCCACATGGGGGAGAGGACGAGGATCACACCCCCCCTTGGCCTATATAAGGAGGGGTAGCCCCCCCTTTTTCCAACACACCAATATCTCCTTCTTCCTCCTTCTCCTTCCCGGAAGTGGACTCCCCTTGTTTGGAGTCTGCACCTGGATTGGAGTTCTCCACCATAAGGCAGGCCGTCGTTCTGCTGGAGTCGGGATCCGTAGCCGTCTTTCTTCCGCTGCTCGCCTGGTTCGGGGCCCGGGAGGAACGTCGATTGTACCGTACGTGTATAATCTCTTCGAGGCACTACACCTGTGGTGCTACTTCGTCGCTGTAGGTTTACCGGGAGTCATCCTCGCCGGTGGTGGTCTTCTACACGACAGGGAGGTCGTAGTTCTGAGTCTACGCCAACCACGTTCGCAAGAACGTTTCCCTCTTTCGGTCTTCAAAGGTATGAACACCGATTCCCTCTGTTACTTTACATCGCCATAGCATAGATCTTGGGTTCGGGTACCGTAGGTATGAAAAATTTGTGTTTTCTGCCCCGTATCTCAACAGTGGTATCAGAGATAGCTATGCGTAGATGTATTGTACGGGTAGAACACATCTAGGATGTGGGCATCGAATCTTCATTCGTTACCCTCCCACGTGTAATCATTTAGCGTTGCGGCAATGTTTGATGAAGCGGCCCCCGACCGACCTTACGCGTTTACGCGAGACTGGTTCCACGCTTGACATATGGCTTGTACCATTTAAAGTGGATGGGGGGTGTCTGTCTCTCTGCATTAGCGATGCGAAGATGTTTGCAACGGAGGGCCCCAACAGGGGTGTAATAGAGACGATTGGGGATCGGTGTTGTGGCATGTTTTCGCAGGATAGAAATCGGTTCTCTCTCTCGAAACCCCTAGAAGCCACGTAAAACCTGCACAAGCTAAAGTAGAAAGGCGTTTTAACTTTGCTTTGCATGAAGGGGGGATCATAGGTTGTATGATTTACATTTTTACTTCCTGTTTTATGGTAGTATGCTAGATATATCGACGGTAGCACGAAACAGGACCATCTCTCGCTAAAACCAACATAGTGTCCTTACCCTAGTGAGCACCACCTGGAAAGTTCTACATTATGGAGGCATCACGTGTCACACGGATGTCAAACATTTTTTTGTTCACAAGAGGTGGGTGTAGCAAGCCTAGAATGCCCAGAAGCATGGCCTTGTATGACACAGCAACAAATCACATAGGATGTGGTGGCGATCCTGGCATGTGCAGACATGGCCTCAGGACACAAGAGACCGAAAGGTCGAGCATGAGTCACATGGATGATGTGATTGACATGATGGCCTACCTTGAACAACATACTGATGGTCGTGTCACACGGGGGAGGTATGGTGTTCTAGGATCGTGTAATCACTTAGCAAAATTGAGAGATGTTTTCCTAAGTGGGAGTTTTAGAATTAATTTTAATTGAACTCCACATTATGAACAAAAGTCTAAATATGTATCTTTGTGAATCAGCCTTGTAGATGACAGCACCACGCCCCTCATTCAACTTAGGATCATTCCTAGAGAAAGATAAACTGAAAACTAATGGGTCAAACTTCACCTCCTGGTTCTGCACCCTGAGGATTCTCCTCGTTCCCCTCAAAATGTCTATGTACTTGAGACTGCATTAGGAGATGCACCAGCAACTACCGCTACTCCGGCTGAGAAGAAAGTCTATCTCATTAAGTCGGATGATTCCTCCCTTGTCAAGAAGGGTATGCTCCATGCCATGGAGGCTGAACTGCAGAAATGGTTCGAGAGCTTCAGTGCTTATGAGATAATCACTGACCTCAAGACCGTCTTTGCACCTCAAGCCAAGGTTGAGAGAAATGAAGTTTGTGAAGCTTTCTTCTCTGCAAAGATGGAAGATCACACTAGCATGACTGAGCACGTAGTCAAAATGTCTGACTACGTTCAACGCCTAAATGATCTAGAATTTAAGATTCCAGATGAAGTGGCGATTGATAGGGTGTTGCGGTCGCTACCCCCTAGCTATGAGAGTTTTGTGTTGAAGTACAACATGCAAGGAATGGTTGAGACCCTTTCTGAATTGTTCACAATACTCAAAATTGCAGAGATGGAAATCAAGAAGGAGCACAACTGCACCAAGTACCTAGAAGATAAGAAGGCCGGCAAAGTTCCCGGAAGAGACATGGACATATGTGATATACATGTTATTGATGTTTTCCTGACAAGTGCTCGGAGCAACGTCTGGATATTTGATACCGGATCAGTTGCTCACATCTGTAACTCCCAGGAGGGGATGCAGAATAAACGACTCTTGCGGAAGGATGAAGTGACGATGCGCGTTGGGAACGGTGCCAAGGTTGAAGTAATGTCAATTGGCACGCTTCGTCTTAGTCTCCCTTCGGGATTGATTCTTGTCTTGAATAATTGCTATTATGTACCCACGTTGAGTATGAACAATGTGAGTGGCTCTTGCTTGATGCGAGACCAGTATTCTTTTAAATCTGAAACAACTGGTTGTTCGTTTTATAAGAATAATGTCTTCTATGTTCATGCACCGGTGCGTAATGGTTTATTCTTAATGGATCTCGAATATCATGACTCCCACATCAATAACGTAGAGGCCAAAAGATTAAAGCCTAGTAACGAAGAACACATGACAATGTGGCATTGTCGACTTGGTCATATTGGTATAAAGCGCATGGAGGAACTCCATAAAGATGGACTTCTGGAGTCATTGGATTTTGTATCCCTTGACACATGTGAACCATGCCTAATGGGCAAAATGACAAGGACTCCATTCAATGGAACAATGGAGCGTGCGGTGGACTTATTAGGGATCATACATACTGATGTATGCGGACCAATGAATGTCACCGCACACAATGGTTTTCGTTAATTCGTGACCTTCACGGATGACTTAAGTAGATACGGGTATATCTATTTAATGAAACACAAGTCTGAAACCTTTGAAAAGTTCAAGGAATTTCAGAGTGAGGTCGAGAATCAACTCGGGAAGAAAATCAAGCACCTTCGATCTGATCGAGGAGGCGAGTATTTAAGTCACGAGTTTGGCACTCGTCTGAAGACTTGTGGTATTGAACCACAACTTACGCCAGCTGGAACACCTCAGCGAAACGGTGTGTCCGAGCGACGTAATCGAACACTATTGGATAGTGTACGGTCAATGATGTCTCATACCGACTTACCTACATCATTCTGGGGGTATGCATTAGAAACTGCCGCTTACGTTCTTAATAGGGTACCGTCCAAATCCGTGAAGACAACACCGTTTGAAGAATGGTTTGGCAAGAAACCAATGTTGTCTTACCTGAAGATTTGGGGTTGTGAGGCTTTTGTTAGGAAACTTCAGCCTAACAAACTCGAATCTAAGGCGGAGAAATGCATCTTTGTAGGATATCCAAAGGAAACTGTTGGATACACCTTCTACAACCAATCTGAGGGCAAAACGTTTGTCGCTAAGACTGAACACTTTCTTGAGAAAGAGTTTCTCTCGAAAGAATTGAGTGGGAGGAAAATAGACCTCGATGAAGTGACTGACCAATCACTCCAAATGGAAGAACCGGCAACAGAAATTGTTCTGGAACCTTCTTCCACAGTGGGAGCTGAAGAGAATGGCCAGGAAGACATTCATAACGATCATGACATACATGATGATCATGATGAGAATGAAGAGGAACCTATTTTGCCCCGTAGGTCATCAAGAGTCCGTCAACCTACCGAGTTTTACGGACAGCTTGTGAATGCAATCTCGGCTGATGAGTCAGATGAACCTACGAGTTACAAAGATGCAATGGAGGGACCCGAGTCCGAGAAATGGCTAGAAGCCATGAAATCCGAAATAGACTCCATGTACACCAACAAAGTTTGGACTTCGGTGGATATTCCCGAGGACTGCAAGGCCGTCGAGAATAAATGGATTTTCAAGAAAAAGACTGACGCAGATGGAAACGTATCTGTCTACAAAGATCGACTTATCGCGAAGGGGTTTCGACAAATTCAAGGAGTTGACTACGAGGATACATTCTCTCCTGTAGCGATGATCAAGTCTATTCGGATCCTACTAGCAATAGCTGCCTATCATGATTACGAGATATCAGATGGATGTGAAAACTGTGTTCCTTAATGGCAACATTGAGGAAGAGTTGTATATGATGCAACCAGAGGGTTTTATCGATCCAAGGAATGCTGGTAAGGTGTGCAAGCTTCAACGGTCCATCTATGGGTTGAAGCAAGCATCTCGGAGCTGGAATCTTCGATTTGATGAGGTCATTAAAGCTTTTGGATTTGTCCAAAACGTCGAAGAGTTCTGCGTCTATAAGAAACTGAGTGGGAGCTCTGTAGCATTCCTTGTGTTATATGTAGATGACATATTACTGATAGGGAACGATAAGAAATTCTTAGAATAAGTAAAGGAATATCTGAATGGACAATTTTCCATGAAGGACCTGGGTGAAGCTGCGTACATATTAGGGATTAAGATCTATAGAGATAGACCTAATCGACGGTTGGCCTTGAGTCAGAACACTTATATTGACAAGATATTGAAAAGGTTCAGTATGGGTAACTCCAAGAGAGGCCTCTTGCCAGATATAAAAGGTGTCAAATTAAGCGTGACTCAATGCCCAACCACAGCAAAAGAGAAGGAGGAGATGTCCTCAAAGCCCTATGCCTCAGCCATAGGTTCTCTCATGTATGCTATGTTATGTACCAGAACGGATTTAGCGCTGGCCATTAGTATGACTAATCGCTACCAGAGTAATCCGGGAATGGCTCACTGGACAACAGTAAAGAACATCGTTAAGTACTTGAGAAGAACCAAGGATCTCTTTCTCGTTTATGGAGGAATTGATGAGGAGCTCACCGTAAAGGGTTACATTGACGCAAGCCTCGGCTCAGATCTAGATGACTCGAAATCCCAGACGGGATATGTTTTCATGTTGAACGGTGGCGCAATTAGCTGGAGGAGCGGCAAACAGTCAGTCGTCGCCCAATCTACATGGAGTCGGAGTATATTGCCGCTTGCGAAGCGTCAAACGAGGCGATGTGGCTGAAGAAGTTCGTGATCGAGCTTGGCGTCTTTCCCAGCTGCGCTGACCCCGTGAGAATCTTCTGCGATAACACGGGTGCCATTGCTAACGCGAAGGAGCCAAGAAACTCACTCTACAGCCAAGCACATCCTCCGAAAGTTCCATGTGACGCGAGACTACGTCAGGGATGTACACACTAGGATTCACAAGATACATACGGATCTGAACGCAGCAGACCCGATGACTAAACCTCTTCCACAGGGCAAGTTTGAAGAACATCGAGAGACCATTGGTGTTAGATACATACCTGATGTAAACTAGTGTAATTTGTACTCTAGTGAAAGTGGGAGACTGTTGGATATATGCCCTAGAGGCAAATTAATAAAGATATTTGTCACATATCCGTTTTGTTCATAATAAGTTTTATACTGTGCTATAACTGTATTACTTGGAAATACTAATACAGGTGTAGTATAAAACATGGTTCGTAGTTTAACTCGGGTAAACTATCTCATTGGGCAATTGATTGATCAAGCTTTCCTGATCATGGAGACACTTAAGTCCATTGACAATGAGGTCATATCCTTAAGGGGAATGATGTGATGGACATACACCCACCTAAAGTATTGCAATGTGATCGAGTCACATAGTTCAGCGTTGCTATGACTTTGTAACATATGGCTTAGTCCTTAGACCGTAATGATCATACGTAATTGTCATCTATGAGGAGACTTTGATTTGTATCCCACCGCCTGACTGAAATATGCTGGCTATAACGGTGCACTTTGGGTATTCCGAAATAGATGGTTGATGAGTATGTTAATAGATCAGAGCGGGATTTGTCAGTCCTTGTGACAGGACAGGTACTCTGGGCCCACTCGGTGATATTGCATCAATAGCTTGCAAGCAAGTGACTAGGTCACAAGAGATGCAATGATCATGGACGAGTAAACTTGTTTGTTCTGAACGAGATGTGAACACGGTATGTAGGATACCGACGATCAAACCTCGGACAAACAAAGTACCGCAGCACAAAGGGATTACGTCGTATCGTTAACGGTTTCCAAAAGCGATCGAAGTTCATTCGATGGAAGCGCAGGGGCTGTCAAGGATTCTAACCAGGTCCAACTGACTAGTCATTGGTCAATGAGAAGAGTCTCGACCATGTCTGCTGTTTCCCGGACCGTTAGGGTGTTACACTTAAGGGCAATCGATGCATAGGACAGTTACGGGATCAATCGGTGAAATAGGAGGAATCACCAGAATAGTTCTAGAGGAGGAAGGAATGGTTTCCGGACATTTTGAATAGTTAAAAATAAAGTTTAATTGTTTTAATAATGTTTTATTATTTAATTATCTGAATTAAATATTTAAAACATATTAAATAAATTAAAAAATGGGAAAAGGCTAAATGGGCACATGGGGCCCATTAAGGGAGGAGGGGGTCTCCCCCCTTGGGCTTGGCGCCAAGGGTGGGGCCCATCCCCCCCTATGGCCGGCGCACTCCCCCCCCTTGGGAGTTTAGTCCCACATGGGGGAGGGGAGGAGGATCACACCCCCCTTGGCCTATATAAGGAGGGGTAGCCCCCCCTTTTTCCAACACACCAATATCTCCTTCTTCCTCCTTCTCCTTCCCGGAAGTGGACTCCCCTTGTTTGGAGTCTGCACCTGGATTGGAGTTCTGCACCATAAGGCAGGCCATCATTCTGCTGGAGTCGGGATCCGTAGCCGTCTTTCTTCCGCTGCTCGCCTGGTTCGGGGCCCGGGAGGAACATCGATTGTACCGTACGTGTATAATCTCTTCGAGGCACTACACCTATGGTGCTACTTCGTCGCTGGAGGTTTACCGGGAGTCATCCTCGCCGGTGGTGGTCTTCTACACGACAGGGAGGTCGTAGTTCTGAGTCTACGCCACCCACGTTCGCAAGAACGTTTCCCTCTTTCGGTCTTCAAAGGTATGAACACTGATTCCCTCTGTTACTTTACATCGACATAGCATAGATCTTGGGTTCGGGTACCGTAGGTATGAAAAAATTGTGTTTTCTGCCCCGTATCCCAACACTCCCCGAGGCCTAGCCTAGTATATAAGGGCTAGGAGGGGCGACGCCAAAGGCATCCAATATCATCTGTAACCCTAGCCTTGAGAGCTCCGGCCTTGGCATCCACTGTAATCGCATCTCCCTCATCAATAATATCGAGCAGGAACGTGTCCTCCTGTTTGCCGACGAGCTATCGTCCAACCTGTTCCTCTCATGACTAACCTAGGGTCCCTGACCATGGGATTTTCCGGGGTTGATCCCCGCCACGAACGTTCTTTCACCACTCCCTTTGTGTGGAACAAATTATGCCTCTAGATGAATGGCGCTGGCTGTTTTGGTGGCTCCCTGTAAGAATGAGCGGCTGAAGTAGATGGTAGTGCAGCAGGACGTGTGGATGTAGAAGGTCCACGCGATGTCCATGAAGTATTTCGTCCTGCAGAAAAGTTAGTTCTCGTAGCGGCATGTCGATCCTGCACTTCACGTTCAGCTTTACAAGCAAGATGAAACAAACGAGTGATAGTAGCATAGTCCTTGTATTCTAGAATAGTTTGTATCTCCCTGTTTAAGCCACCCATAAAACGTGCAAGCATAGCTTCATTATCCTCTACTAGGCCACATCTAATTAATCCAGTTTGTAATTCCTGATAATATTTCTCTACAGAATTTTTTCCCTGTCTCAAACGCTGTAATTTTTGTAGCAATTCACGTTGATAATAAGGAGGAACACAGCGAGTACGCATAGCATATTTTAAAGCAGCCCAAGTAGTTGGAATATTATTAGCATGCAATCTACAATGTTCAGACCACCAAATAGATGCAAACTCCGTGAATTCACAAACGGCAGCAGTAACACGTCTATTCTCAGGATATTGTAAACATGTAAAGCGTTGTTCAGTTTCTAACTCCCAAGTAAGATAAGCATCAGGAATATATCTACCCTCAAACGGCTTAAGATTCAACTTCAGTTTAGGCACATGTTCATCATCGCGTACCTGAGGGGGTGGTTGGTGTCGAACGTGGCGAATGTTGGGACGTGGACGTCCAGCTGGCTGTTCATAGGCCGCTTCCTGTTCCACCTCCTCCTCGTAATCACCCTCGTAGTCGTCGTCCTGGCCGACGTCAGAAGCAGCAGCAGCAACAACTGCGGCAGCAGGAGGAGCACCAATACCAGCAGCTTGTCCGCCCGGAAACAGGATATGTCGTGCACGTCGTGGTGGCGGTGGCTGTGCCGCAGCGGTAGAAGGCTGTGGAGGTAGGCGTGCGATCAACTCAGTAAACTTCGCGTCGAGCTTGGTGTCGACCATCTTCTCCATGGCATCAACCGCCTCTGTAAATCTGTTCTCGATGTCATTCACCTGTTCAGACATCATTTGTGCAAATTTATCGTGTAGCTCCTTGTTTGTCATGTTCTCCCGATCGGGCGCATCTCGCGCCACTTCATCATGTGATCCTGGCATGGTTAGCAGAAATAGAAAACACACAGAAATATGATCCTACTTCTACTAATGGGATGTTGGGTGGTGGAAAACACAAATTCGTCAAGCTTTTCTTTCGTTCTTACCGATTCTTACCTAGCAGCAGGTGGTGATGTACAACCAACGGGTCAAAACTCTCAGAGATGTGGTAGAGCGATGGCCAGGAGGTGTCAAAACGCACGATGTAGAATATATGTGGAGCTGTAGGAAGGCTGACAAGTATGGTAGAAAAAGCTCAACAGTAATCAAGACAGAGATGCAAAGCTCAATAAACACTCAACGTCGGTACTGTGTTATCCTAGGCTAGACCGTACTAGAGACGCGAGCCTAAAACACCAACGAAAGCACGGCGCGGCACGTAAACAACTGAGAAGGACACTCTGAATTTTTTTCTCTCACTTTTTTTTTGGAAATCACCCCCTTCTACGTACGACAAAGATTGGTGAAATCCGACTCTAATCAACTCAAAACTAATCTGGCTACGGAGAGATCACAAACCGAACGGGTGATGGAACTCAACTCGAATCGGTAGGTCGTGGTGGTGTACATGGACTCGGCTTGGCGGAACGTGGTGGTGTACTACTGTGCGGCGGCGGCGTGACAAACTGTGATCAGAACTCGAAACTCTAAGGGAACTAAACGCTAAGATCAGCAACTCGACACGACGATGCAACCGCAAATTCAACAAAGCAAACTATTGTAAAGAAAACTGGACAAAAGGCTCGGACTGTCTTGGGACGTGATGATCGAACCCTAATTTTTTTTGGATTTTTCGTGGATTGTAGGTATGAAATACAGAAGTAATCTAGACTACGAAAAACTGGTAAATCTCACCGAGCAACCTGGAAATCTGATACCACTTGATAGAGGCGAAGGTGTCCCGATGTTTCGATGATATGGTGGAGATCGATTATGGTGGAGACGACTTTCATGACCCGACTACGAACGTGCGAAGACGTTGCACCTTAGCGATCGCTAAACCAACTCCGAGAGGTTATTGATCCCGCGGATGCACGATCAACCTGACCACGAAGGTCTAATTCCTGCAAGCAATCGAAAGAACAAACAAGAACTAAGAATTGCAATCTGGATATTGCGAATATAAGATGAAAGATTGACGAAAGTTGGGGTTCCAATGCGGTCTTGGCCTGGTCGGACGACACAAACGAAGAACTCGAAGTTGTTGCTATGGCTAACTTAAATCTAATTAAAACCCAAGTCTAAACGACGCCCTAAGGGATGTATATATGGGGGAACAGAGGGGACTTTCGTGACCCCTTGGAGGTGGGGTCCGAAAACAACCCTAACTCGGTTTCTCCACACATATGGACTCTAAAAACAGCCTATAATGTGGTATTTCGAAATTACATGGGCCCAGCCCAATATTAAGGTGACGCAGCACCTATAATTCCCCTTGGACGAAAATACTGAAGAGGCATCTCGTGTATTTCGTCCAAGCCTTCATGCACTCCTTATGGTGGCTTCAAAGTGCGAAAATCACCACTGGAAGCTCCATTGTCCTTTCCCGTGCGCGCACCTTCTTCTCCATGCTTGATCCCGCTCCAATGACCATCCTTCTTGTCCATGCTAGGTCCTTCATTCATAAGCAACACAAAAATATCTAATTTAGGCAGCATCATATGTTCATGAACATTAGAAGGATTCACAAGAAACGAAAGTACCTGATAATGTAGTTGACGTGCGCGTGCTCTAGTAACTGGTCCAATATGTGTAGTTGGTGAGGATGTGAGTGTAACAGTAGTAGGGATGTCCTCATCATCGTAGAGCGCCGAACCACCGAACGGTATCATGCTCACCCTAGAGCTCGGATGCACACGGGGACCTAGTTGATGAGGGAGATGAACCCGAAACGCCGTAGAATCTGCACACCCTCCACCACCACTCCAACATCCGCCGCCAAACCGATCACCGCAAGCAGCGCACCAGGGGATAAAGGCCAGGCAACCCCGCCAAGCAGAGAAGCACCATCCGCACTCCATGAACCCCAGACGACGCCTCCAAGAAAGGGAGCGACATCAAGACGCCGACTCCGTCCACAAGGGGAACCGAGACAGGATTGGGAGGGATCTTGACGAGGCCTTCAAGAAGGGACCGACTCCAAGCGATGGGGCCGGCCTCGTTGTGGCCATGACTGGTCAAGGATTTCTCCCGATCCCACACCCCATTCCCGACCACCGGGTCACCGCCGAAACAGGCCGGTGGGCGCAGCTACCATCGGGGCAATGGACATCATCACACCCAGAGCGCCCGCCACAACCTCGTCGCCTGCACGACTGAAGTTATGGAACAGCACGCACACGACCATCGCTCGCTACAAAGACGAGGCCGCCCACCAATCCGAGGCCGCCGCCCCGGCATCCACCCACCACAGACATCTCCACCATCTCCGTCAGCATCCACCTCACCACACCGGCATGGCCAGGCCGGATCCACCGCGACAACACCGGGAAAGGGAGGGCCTTTGACGCTTGAAGCTCCAGATCCAGCCCGGGGACGAAGCCTACGCACCCGCCACCCGAGGACAGCGGCATGGCAGCAGGGCGCCCACCGGACCAGGCACAGGGGCCACCACCCCTGGCCAGCCCCCTGACAGCCGGAGCAAGGACCGGCCGCCACCGGCCCAGATCTGAAGGGGAGGGCCACTGTGGCGGCCAAGAGGGAGCCGGATCGAGCCACCCTGGAGCCGGGGGCGCCAGATCAAGGCCGCCGCAGCCTAGCCCCGGGGGGAGCGCCGCCGCCAGATGGATGCACGAGGGGAGCCGCCACGGTGGCCGGGGGCGCCCGCCGCCGGAGGGAGGAGGAAGGGGTGGGGGGGGGGGGGGGGGGGGGGGTTGGGGTTGCTCGGGAGCTAGGGTTCGCCCCCGGGGGGGGATCTTCTACTTGTTGCTACCGGACACCGCCCCAACCTACATGTAGCTCCCCATCCCCGACCCCGGCGACACCTTCCCACACCGAATCAAGACGCCCCCTCACCGGATGACGCGGCAGCCTCCTCTTCTCGGGCGCTGCGGAAGGAGAAGATCCGAGCAGCTTTAGGAGGTGGACCGCGCCTGTGTCGGAGCCGATCGGCCATGGCGCTCAGGGCGCGGCAGCGGCTACGATAAGACCACCGCAGGTACGTGGCCGAGCTTGAGCAGAAGGACCGGGCCGTGCGCCGCGGCCATGAGATCCATGTGGACGAGCAGCGGGAGGTTGTGGTCCAAATACTCGCCGGAGCTCCGCCCCTGCCTACCCCCGCCGGACCTCGCCCGGATTTGCTGCCGCTATCGTTCGACAATAGGTACGTGGCCGCCTGCCCCGGTTGTGCCGCTCGCTGGGCACCTGCCAACTTCCATCGGCAGCCGTCGCCCCAGCCTTGTGCTTGGTACGCTGGGGATTGACGAGATTCAAAAGCCAGCGATGGGGATTCTCTGGTGAAGGCAAGTCGCTGCATTTTTTTATCTCTTTTTTCACAGAAAATAGGATCCGTTGTCTGCTTTGCATCTAGCTCTACATTCATAGAGGCTGTCCGCTTTACCCATCACTTGCTGATGTATCTCTCCTCCGATGGCCTCTGCAGTTTGCAGTTAGCTTAGCTTGTTTCATTGTAGCAATTTTGCACTTTTGCTTTTTTATTACTGGAGTGGGCAGTTAAGTGTGCAAACTAAATCATGCTATATGGCGTTACCTCTTGGATTTGTTTTGTCTAATGAATTGTTTATGTGCTAGTTTGACTGGAAGGTGGAGATTCAGGTCAAAGTCTGTTAATGTATTGCATTAACATGGCGATCCCCATGCTTCCAATCAATCTCAAGGATGCATCTCGTACTGAAGCAGAATTGGAGCAAAATCTGAGCAGTTAGCACTAGCTGGGGTACATCGAGATGCGCATGCAACACTGGCTGGGAGACATGAACACTACCACTTCTGCAAAACAAAAGATCAACTCCATTCCCAGGATCATCAGTCGCAATCCCAAAAAGATGTTCCATTCCCAGGATCATCAGTCGCAATCCCAAAAAGATGTGGTCGGCCGGTGACAAAGAAAAACTACAGTTAGCTTTTAGCTAAACTAGATAATACCCCGCCCGTTGCTGTAAGAATCAGTTGCAATATATATTGAATGATTGATTACATGAAACATGGATAGTTGAATTAATAGTATATAAACTAAAGTATAAAATTGCAATTTATGTATTCTATTTTATTATTGTGTAGTTAAAAGTATTTATTAAATATAAGTAATGTAATATAATGAAAAAAATACATGCATGTTGAGTGAGTTGGCATGTGTCATTATATTGATGTATGCATGAGATCAACTAATAACAAAGAACTTGTTCTCATGCATTTTGTGCCGATTCTTTGATGATATGATATTTATGAATGTTAAAAGTGACATGATATAATAGGAAAAAAAATTCATGCATGTTGAGGGAGGTTACATGTGTCATTAAATGGATGTGTGCATGAGATCAACTAATAATGAAGAACTTGTTCTCATGCATATTATGATGGGCCTTTGATGAGGTGACATGCTTGCATGTTAAGATAGATATGATAAGGTTGATCTATTATAGTATTATAGATATCAACAGTAGTAGTTAACTCCTGCAGCTAAGAAAAACTGTTACTGGAGAAGTTTGCTCTGCACTTTAGCACTTTGGAATGAAAAATGGCAATTTAATTTACTCATCATTTTTGGCAGTTAGATTATTTCATTTTTTTTAAACTTAGATTTCTTCGGTTCTAACGGTCACTGTGACCCCAAGTCAAGCTAACTACGAAAAAATCCCGTCAGTTAGCTATTTCAATCCACTGCGATTAGATTGACTCAGGGAAAAAACTCGTAAGAAAAAAATCAATTGCGGTAGTTATTTGGTGCTAACTGCCGAAATGTTCTACCAGTTAGATATTACAGTCACCTGCAGTTAGCTTGACTCAAGAAATAAAAGAATAAAACAAATCATTATGAAAGTTAAATTTGATGCTATGTGTCAAAAATTCCAGGAAGTTAACTGTTTTCAATCCTCGCAGATAGCTTGACTAATTTTTTTATATTTTCGATAGTTAATTTGATGCTAACTGCCAAAAAATTTCAGCAGGAAGCTTTTTCGGTCATGGTGTTTAACTTGACCCGGACGGAAATAGAAAAAAAAAACAAATTTCTAGTCTGTCAGTTAGCTTGCTCAGTAGCGAAGTTAGCTATTCTGCTCGAGCAGTTAAATTATACTATAGCTATAGCAGTTCGGGAAAAAAAAGTTTGAAAGTGATGTTAGTTTTTTTCAAAACTGCTCTTAAATGGTAAAGAATCTAAAAAAGTGTTCTATAAAAAAACGTACGGGCTAATCGATAGCTTTCCAACGACGGTGTATCATATGCATCATTCCGATAAACGGATCAAAAAATTCTTTCACAAAAACTTCAAAATTTAGTTTGATGAAATTTTAGTTTTTTCAATTTTATTTAAAAATCGTAAAGATTTTGAGAAAATAATCAACATGAAAACGTTTTTGCTATTCAATAGCTATCCAACGGTATATCATATGTTTCACTCCACGCGGTTAAAAAGTTAAGGCCAAAAAACTGTCTGAAAAACTGCACCGAAAAAAGTTTCGTCACGCGGTTAACAAGTGTACGACAAGCAGTTAGCTTAGGTATTTTCGGTCAGTTAGAAAGGGTTCATGAATAGCTTATTCAGGAACTGGTTGCAGAATAGCTTGGATGTATATATATATATATATATATATATATATATATATATATATATATATATATATATATATATATATATATATATATATATATATATATATATATATATATATACGGCCGGTCTATTCTGCAATATTAGAAGAATAATATTCTGCTAACACTTCTGCACTGCATCGTATGGCTAAACGGACCGCACTGGTGACTTAAAAGTGCTGCAACTCGGGTAAAAACGAACCGCAACACCATTTTTGCTATGACTTTCTAACCGTTTATTGGAATTGAGTGTATGATACACCGTTGGATTTGTATGGAAATAGATCAACTTTCGTATGTTGAACACTTCCCTCGATTCTTCACAGATTAAGATCAGTTTTAAAAACGGTGCAGCGGCCCACTTTCATAGCGAGAGTATTTTTGCGATTTCTCTCAAACCGTTTATCGGAATGATGCAAATGATACACGGTTAGAAAGATATCGATCAGGCGCTCCATCTATATATAGAACATTTGTCTAATTCGCTACGGTTTGAGAGAAATTTTGCTACAACTAAAACACGCAAACTCTGTTTTTCACCAGCGGATCTTGTAGAGAGTAGAACTTTTTAACCGCTTGTCCGATCGATGCGTATGATATATCGTTGGATTCTTATGGAGTAGGAGATTAATCCATTTGTTGAACACTTTCCGAGATTCCTAGCCGTTTTAAAGTAATTTGAAAAACGGTGCAGCTGCACTCATGTGGGCAACGGGGAGTTTTTGCGTAAAAACTTTTGATGTGCTTGTCGGATCGATGCAGTTAATAAAGCGTTGGAAATTTATCGTCGAGGTTCTCCATTTATATATAAAACACTTTGTCTAACTCTTTACGTTTTAAAAGTTACATCGATTTTACTAAAAAGCGAAACTTTGTTCTTCGCATAACCGAAATCGATGAAGTGAACTACATGTGATTGCATCCGACAGACAAGCGCACTGCATTATCGCCAAACAGAAATGCCCATGTTTTTTGCGTATCCGGAATTGGCGAAGAGAACTGCATCCACCGGGCTACCGCATTGCAACGTCGAACAGAGAGAACTGCATGTATTTTTTATTCATTTATTAAAACTTCACCCTTCGCTTCTTTGGGCACAACCAAAGTGAACTACAGATTTTTTTCTAAAAATATTTGAAACTCATTTATATCAAATGGTGGGTTGTGAGATGCATTTCCTCGAGGTGCAACATTTATGTATCGCATACCGCACTGCACTGTCTTTTGATAAAGGGGAATGAACGATAGTTTTTTGCACCACAAGATTTTTTTCTAACCAAAGTGAACTGCAAGATATTTTTATAAAAAACATTCTTGTAGACATATCACAACTCCCATGCTTAATACCAGTGAACTACATCAATTTTCTGAATTACAGAGCGAACCACACACGCAAACATCTGGGCAAATGCATAGAAGAATCTATCAAACTTCATTCGAGATTTTTGTGGCACTGTATTCACCAAAATCAACACTACAAATCTGAAAAACATTAAAAAACAATTGTGAACTGCAAAGCCCGTGGTCAGGAGCTCGATGGTGCACCGGGACCCATCAGGGGGCAGATGTAGCTAGAGGGTCTCCTCCTCTTTGCCATGTTCAAGGCGGGGCCTGGGCGCCCGTTGGCGAAGGCAGCGGAGCTGACAGGGGCGGGCAGCGATTGCATGCTGCGGTGTCTCGACTAGCTGTCGGCATCGAGCGAAGGAGGCGCTAGCCGGGGCGGGCGGAGGCGGCACGGGACCGCGACCTGAAGCTCGGGGGGGTGGCGGGGTGGATCCAACGTCGGGCGTGGAGGAAGGAGGCAGGGTGATGTGGTGCGGATCCGGAGCCGGTAGGCGTGCTGGGGCGTTAGCCGGTCGGATTTGGCGTCGGGATGCGGCCGCCGCCGGGATGCGGCAGCCGATTGATCCGCGCGGGATCCAGGGGCGCGCGGGAGGGAGGGAGGTGGATGGCGCGGGATCCGACCGCCGCCGGGATCCAATAGCGCGCGGGAGGAAGGGAGGGAGGTGGGGGCGCCGCCGTGGGACGTGGGGGGAGGAGGGCTGCAGGATGGCGTGAGGGGTGGCAGAGGCAGCTGGTGGCCGGGGGAGGCGTGTCGTGGAGAAGAGGCTTGGGGTGAGGGTTGAGTGCGTGAGCCGGGGCAAGTTTTTTTATTTGCGTAGTGCGGTGCGGCGCGGACCTGGGTCTGTTTCATCTGTGTTCGCAGAATAAGCACTTTAGTGGTAACAGAATAACACTTAAGGGGTGTTAGCAGAATAGATGTAACGACCCAATTCACACCGAATTGAAGTCTCTGTGTTCAAGTGCCATTCCCTGGATCGAACTCGCTGGCACACACAGTATAATAGATGTATATCAAAGTACAAGTGCATCATTAATACAACGTATGATCCAGAGTAAATAAATAACAAGTTGCATAGCTCAAGGCTAGCTTATTCAATATAAATATAGCGGAAGCAAAAACAAATAACGTGGAGTCCCATCAACAGCCACATGCGAACATGCTGAGTGTAGACTCGCAACCCCTAAACGCACCTTACTGATCGTCTGAAAAACCTGCAACACCGAAGGTTACAACCCGACAACGGGTTAGTACATCTGATTTGTACGGCAAGTGACACGGAAAAGTTTATATAAAGGACCTACATCTACATGCAAGGTAAGTCAAAGGAAAGGCTTATGGTTTAGTTTTGCAGAAAGCCAATTTTCTCCTAAACTAAACTAGTCAAAGTTTTAAGTTGAGTTCTACCTGAAACACACAGCAACCCATGCTACTCTTGTCCCAACCAAATTATTATTAAGTGTTCATCTGTCAAGATCAGTCATCAACAGTACTGACTAGTTGCTCAAAGTTCGTCCGTAACCGTGGACACGGCTAATCATGATCAGTTTATACGCTCTGCAGAGGTTTGTACACGTTCCCCACTGGACTCAACCCGAAGATTGAGACAAAGACTTTCTGAAGAGGTTGCCTCCACCCTTTGGTAGCCGGTACACCTAACACAATTCTACATCTGCTAGCTACCAGGGCCAGGTTCCCCACAACTTACTCATCTAAGCCAGAGCCCATATAGCCAGTGGCTGTACACGGAAGCTACTAGCAATATTGCATGTCTGATCTTTTTGAGCCTGGACGGCGCCCACTGCGTGAGAGGGTAGACACCATGACGCACCCGGTTCACCACCAAAACAAACCATTGGGTGCATTTAACCCCGGCATTGTCCTCAACCGAGCCACAACTACCGGGATGCAACCCGCCCGTCCAGAAGTGATTTCTATTTATTATAAAGTTGCTACACAGTTTGTTAAATAGCTCACATGCACTCCATGAATTCTCACAGCCCAACCTCGTCTACAAAGCATAGCAATAAAGTAACAACACGGCTAGGTTGATCTACAGTAGACAAGTCAAAACATATGGCTATCCTATCTGGTTTTGCAGCAATAGTAGAGTAAACTACCTATCATGCAATAGAGTGATATTTCCTAACATAATGCATATAGAAAATATAGGTATGAGTATGGTCAAAGTATCACTTGCCTTATACATTCGATGAAGATCTTCGCTCTCATGTTCCAGTCAACTCTACTCGTCACACTCCGAGCAATCTATCGTCAACGAAAGAACTCAATAAGCAATCACACTACAATGACAAAACATAAGATCAACAAAACAATCACTAAAGTTTTAGCAACAAAACAAAAAGGTTTTGAAGTGCAAAGGGGTGGATGTGCCCGAAAGTGATCGGCGGAACGCGAACTCGAGAGAGTCAACGGATAAGGAATTGTCAATACAAAAGTATGATCAAGGCATTATGAAATCAAGGTAAAGATCATAGCAATATAAATGGTATGTGAATATTGCCGATAAGATGTCTCATATGATCCAATATGCGTAAAGAATCACGTGAAACGGAATACTACAACGCAGGTCATAGCAGTTGCAACATAGAATTGAATTTGAATTTGAATAGATCAATAAATTTATGAATTTTTGTGCACACATGATATAAATAGAAAGTACACGACATGAGTGATCCAACGCAAAAAGAAACGGCGCAAACGGGTGCACCGGTAGAAAGTTGTGGCTGCCGGAAGTCCAAATTTGGATCTGCTTGGGATTCCAAATTTAAATACTTCAAACTTCTGTAACACTAGGTCTAATGGCTAGAGAATTTCTACACGGTCGCAACGCAACTGGAATCGCCCAATTCCGAGTTACGGTTAAAAAGTACTCGCGAAAACGGTTTCGGGTGAAAAACGGGGGTACCGGGGGGTTCTACTGTAAAAAGGACCGATACATAAATAAAATTTTTACAAAAAACGCGATCGGGTCCCTGGGCGGTTTGGATCCAGATCTGAATTTTTTTTAACGAACCGTTTTTTTTTCCTAAACTATCTCTTCCTCACGCAGCACGGCTGGACAGGAGGCATGGCTGCGGCCAGCCATGGAGCTCGGCTCCTCCGGCCGAGGGCCGGCGAGGGCGGCCGGCGGGGGCGGCCGGGGCGGCGGCCGGCGTGCAAGGCGCCGCGGCGGCGGGCGGCCCTGGCGCGGGCGCGCACGGCGTCCAGGGGCGCGGCTTGGCCACGCGCGGCCATGGAGGCGGCCTTGGCACGGCGGCGGCCGGCTCCGGCCGGCGAGGCGGCGGGCCCGGCGGCGGAGCGGCGCGGCTAGGGGGCGGCGCGGTGGCGGGGTCGGCGCAGCAACTCCGGCGAGATGGGACGGCGGCACACGAAGAAATTACCTCGAAAAACGCAAAAATTGCAACTCCGGCGAAGCTCCGGCGATGACGTCGGCGGCGGCGGGTCCCGCGGATTAGATTAGAGCTAACCCTAAACGCTAGCGAAAATAATCTTAGCCCTAATCGGGGCTATTTATAGCCAGCCCCTAATCCTCTTTTTTTTAAAAAATCCGAAATAAAAACAAATTCGGTCTGCTGGAAAAAAAAACAGAGCAGGCCCGTTAGGCCCAAAACAATATTAGAAAAATCACAGAAATTTATTTTAAAATTCTGTCTTTGCCAATATTTTTAAAATAATAAAATTGAATTTTTGGCTTGACCAAAATATTAAAATAAAATAAAAACTTTTCAACTTATTTTTAAATATTTTTAAATACTTTTCTGGCATTTTAAAAATACCGAAAACTCCGAAAATTGATTTAAAAACTTTTCCAGAGCATAAATAAATTCCCAAAATAATTTTAGAAAATATTTATAACTCCAAGGTAAAATTAAAAAGTCTCCAAAAATATATTTAAAAATACTTTTCAACAAATTAAAATGGGGATAAGTCCTTTTATATCCTCTCCAGCGAACTGCCATGTGTTGAAAAATGTTTAAAAATATTTTAGAAGAATTCCAATAAAGATTTAAAACATTTTCCAAACTTTTAAAATGTTGAAGGAGTCATATTACCTTCTCTCATTTTATTTTGTTGGTTTTGTTTTTAAATAATAAATTCCAAAAACACCGATTATGAATATTAGGGAAAGTCCTTTTATTCCCTCTTATTTTAATATTCATTAAAACTCCAAAAGTTTTAATTCCTAGGGAAAATCAAACACATCAAGCAAACAATCAATAACTATTTAATTTTTTTTAACATTCCAAAATTCGGAGATCCATTGGACATCCATGAATAAGTAATGATGAGTACGATACTTATTATCACCTTTCTTATTCACGGAGTTATCATGCGTATCTCCTAGCAGCTCTCGTATCACGTTTAGAAAGTCATTAATTATGAGTATGTCTCTTATGGTGTTGGTACCAATCAATGAAGTTAGACCCATCTACTTTTAAGTTCTTCATCATGCATAGAAGAACCATAGTCATAAACATTGGGGTATGACATTATCTACAATGATATTTGCACAGACATGAAGACTAAGTTCATAATATGAGTTCATGTTTTAATTAATCAAAACAATTCTAGAACTCCCACTTAGAAGAAACATCCCTCATAGTTTCTTCTAGTGATTACACAACCCTTGGTCATTATACCTCCCCCGATCATCACGGCAACCAGAATATGCCAAGGTACGCCATCATGCCAATCACATTAACCATGTAACTCATGCTCGACCTTTTGGTCTCTCGTTTTGCGAGGCGATGTCTGCACACGCTAGGCTCGCCAAAAAACACCTTGGTGAAATATTACTGCGTGGAAAAGGCCATGTCTGTACATGTTAGGCTTGCCACACCGATTCTCATCTGATCGCTAAAATGTTTGACACCCGATCATCACGTGGTGCCTCATAATGTGATCTATCCAAATGGTGCTTCACTAAGGATGAACACTTCGTTGAATTAGTGAGGGATCATCCTATAATGCTACCGTCATTATCTAACATAAGCAAAACAAGATACAAAACAAATAAATCATACTAGCTATGATGCCCCCCTGCAAATTAAAGTTTAGATGTTTCTTATTTGTATTTTGCAAGGTTTACGTGGCTGCTAGGGCTTTCGATATAGAATCGTTTCTATGCCTACGAACATACATCCACAACACCGATTAAACAATTGTCTCTATGATACCCTTTTCGGGGCCCTCCATTGCAAATGTCATATCGCTAATGTAAGAGAGACGAACACCCCCCAAGCCACTTATATGGTACAAGTCATATGTCAAGCATGGAACATATCTCGCGTAAGCGTACGCGTAAGGTCGCTCGGGCCCCTTCATCTAAACATTGGCGCAATACTTGTAACATCCCCAGATCTTAGCCCTGCCATTAAGCTAATTAAATTGCCTTGTCATCATGATCATCCTCATTAAAAATTTCATTAGGAAATAATTAAACTTAAAATCATTTTAAAAGGCAAGTCAAGATAAACTTTTTCAAGATTATTAAATAGAAATGTCCATAACATTGCAAATAGCTCATAGGCAATTTCAGAATTTAAATCAATATTTTGGAGTTATTAAATTGCCCTGGATTTTCAATAAACAAAAGTGAAAATTATAGTTGAACCAAAAATTGTGCAACCTTTTTATTAAATTTCTAAAAGTCAGTAGGACATATTAAAATAGCAATGGTATTTTAATACAATGTTTAACTTTTATAAACAAATAAAAAAAGTAGCAAAACAACCACTTTTAATCCATTTAAAAAAAGAATAAATTCCAAATGAATTTATTTGAGTTCAAACTTTTTGGAGCAGTGTTATAAAGTGTAACAACAATATTGGGACTGGTTCCTTATTTTATAAAAATCTAATGCTAGCTAAATTAATTGGAACAATAAAGAGCAGAGGACAGGAAAACAAGAAAATGCAGAAAAGCTATCCCAATCCCTCTCCCTCTTTCCCCTACCTCACGCTACATGAGACAGAGGAGAGGCGTGGCGTGCATCCACGACGGCCATGGCCATGGATGGCCTCCACGTAGATCCTCTCGGATTATAAAGACGTCCAATGAAACCCTAGACCCCATCTCGACCAGTTCCTCCCGATCCCCCTTTGCTTCTCTCCTCTCTAGGATCGATACCGAGCTCGGGATCGACGCGGTCACCGCTCCCCCGTCGTCGTTATCGCGGCCACCGGCATCTCCGGCGTGTGGGAGGACGTCTAGGTGCTCCCTCTTCTTCGACTAGGTCATCCCCGCGCATCCATTCGTCTGAATCCGCGCCACAATGCCACCGTCACCGTTCCTCTCCGCCATGGCCGCCGACGTCTGCCGTCGAGTGCTGTCGCTCGGGTCCATGTCAAACTGTTATCTAAAGATTGAAGCAAATGTTATCTGAAGATTGGAGATGGACACCTCCCCTGTTTTTGATCAAAGTACCGCGTCTCCAGGAGATATAATCTCAGCCGTTGACAAGTGATCCAAGGGTTCCTGGTGCTTCGCTTGTCGCTGTTCACTGTCCGGCAAAAGCTTTTCCCTTTTCTTCTGTTTATTTGTCCCCAGCTCGCTTGGTTTGTCTATAAAGCCAGCGCCTCACCAGCTGTGGTGGTTATCTTGTTTTTCGCATTTTCCCTAGCCGCATGTGGCGAGCTAAGAAGCTTCCTCTTGTTCAAGCAAACTACTTGTTCTGTGATATAAAGCTTTCCTCTGAATTTTTTCATGTTTTATTATGAAACCTATTCTTGTCAAGCCTGAGCATGACAATTGGTATTCAGAGCCAGTGATTCCCGATTACGTTTTGGATCTGGAGCACTTCTAGGGTTGGGATCTCTCGTAAAATCCCCTCGTTGCTGCTCAGATCCTGGCGGTGGTGAGTTCGTTTGACCGGTGGAGGCCTGGAGAAGGCACTATTCAGCTGCAATTCTGAGCGAAACCTGGTTTCTGGAACATCTTGTTTCAGCGGTAAAATCCTAGAATCGTGTGGCTTTGGAGGCGGGAAGTGTTGGTGACGGTGACGAGTGGCAGTAGAAACAAGAGAGATGGTGAGTAATTCCACCCACCCAACCCACTTCGTCAGCTCAGGGTTTTGTCAGTCGACATGGCACCAGCAGGGGACTCGATCAACACAGGTGACTTCGAGCTGGAATCTCTCTTCCTGGAAATGAAGACGCTCCAACGAGCACAAGAGGAAGACCGCAAGGAATTTCAAGACTTTCAGGCGATTGTCAACAGGAATTTTGTAGCGATGCAACACAACTTCGACAAGATTCAGACCAACTTTAGAAGGCTGCTACTTGAACCAGATCCTAATGAAAATGAGGGACAAGGTGACCAGTCGATGCAAGGTAGTGTTCAGAATAAAACACCACCAGTGCTAGTGCAATCTGCTGGTCAACCAAAGAAGCTTCTCCCACATCTGAATTCAGGAGACAGACAAGCACCTATGAGCTCGTATGTATTGTGTGATATGCAGGGTAGGGAGCTGAATCTGGATGGAACACCAAAAACCCTGTATCGACATCCCAATGCTGTGCGGCCTCAATCTGCTCCTCCCCAACAGGGGCAACGGTTTAAGCACCAAGGGGGCCAAAAAGATGAGTATTTTGAAGATGAAGGTGTGGAGGGCCAATTAAGGAGAACCGAATAGCAATACAATTTTGAAAGGAGGCATCCCCTTATTGTCAAGCTAGGTCGAATGAACATCACTGAGTTTGCAGGACAGGATGATGATTCTTGGATCCAGAACTTGGAACAGTATTTTGCTGCTGCTAGGACACCACTGGAGCACATAACTGAATTGACCATTTCTTATTTAACAAGTCCTGCAATTGAGTGGTGGAGAGGCACATGATACAATGTTCAACATGTTCCTTGGCACAAGTTTTGTGCTTACCTCAGTGAAAGGTTTCCCATCACCTCAGTTTGTGAAAATGTCAAATCACTTCACTCCATATCACAAAGTGCAACACTGAATGACTACATCAGGGAATTTGAGCATAGCATGAATTTGGTCAGATGAGACAATCCTACTATTCCAGATGACTATTACTTACAGAGTTTTATAGCAGGTCTCAATACCTATATTCAGAGCCACCTGGAGTGCTTGAAACCCAAGGATATGCAAACTGCTATTTGGTATGCAAGAAGAATGGAGAAAGCCAACTCTTTTCAGCAACAAAAACAATAGAGAGAATTCCTTCCATGACACTACTCTTAAATTTGATGCCTTATGTGACATTCTCAACCTTTTGCTTCCTTTTATGGTCACTTGTGTAAAATTTATGCCTCATATGACACTTTAGTGTTTTTCTAGAACTTACGGTGTTAACTTTCATATACAAAGTCACTTCTACCCCTGATGCAATGTGTGGCAAAAATACAAGAAATATTGTTGTACTATGTAATATGGAACCGTACATGTAGATTCATAATAACTGAAATGTTAATTAAAAATAATTCAAAAAATACAAGGGATATGGCATCAAAATACAGGGAGGTTATGCCGATTTTTTGAATTTTTTGAATTAGTGTTTTAGTTATTATGAATCTACATGCACGGTTCCATATTACATAGTACAATAAATTTTTCTTGTATTTTTGTCACACATTGCACCAGGGGGAAAGTGACTTTGTATGTGAAAAGTTGACACCATTAGCTCTAAAAATACACTAGAGTGTCATGTGAGGCATAAATTTTACATAAGTGGACATAGAAGGAAGCAAAAAGTTAAGAATGTCACATAAGGCATCATATTTTAGGAGTAGTGTCATAGAAGGAATTCTCTCAAAACAATACACCCCTCAAGTCAGGAGACAAGTAGTTTTTGAGCAGAGAAAAGTACCACCATCAAATCTAAATAGGAATGCCATCATTCAACAAGCAAAGGTTAATCAACTTTTCTATAAATGCAGATAACCATGGGTCCCTAGACACAGACAAGTTTGCAAAATGAGACAGAGAGCACAAGTGCAAGCTTTGCAGGTCCAACCACCCGAGACTCAAGAAATTATATATGTCCATGAATATGATGAGGGAGACATGGAAACTGAGACCAAAACTGAAGAAGATCAAGTGTTATAGGTTTCTATGCATGCTGCCATGGGAATTGGAGCTGCTAAAAATATTTTTATTGTGTACATCCCAATGGGCACCTGTACTGCTACTGCCTTGGTAGACAGTGGGAGCACTTCCACTTTTTTGTGTCCTGAAATGGCTGATAGGATGACTACTCCCCCACAACCCATTCCTAAAGTTAAAGTGATGGTGGCAAGTGGAGGCACACTTTGGAATGAGTTCATCTGCAAAGAGTGTGTGTATACTATACAAGGAGAAAAATTTAGTGATACATTTAGGGTTCTCAAGCTGAAAGGATATGATATTATCTTGGGAGTGGACTGGTCGAGAAAATATAGCCCAGTGCAGTTGGATTTTTTGCAGATGACTATGAAGGTCAATAAGCCCTGTGGAAATGAAGTGAAATTTGTGGATGAAACAGTGCCAGCTACACCACCTAAGGAAACCAGGGAAAATGTTGAGAAGCACATGAATAATGCAGTGTGTTGGGTTACTTTTGTATACCACTACATGTGCTCCTGAAGCAGAGGACCACCCAGCTATACCACCATTGTTGCATAAATTGGTAGACCAGTACAAAGATATTTTTACCGAACCCACTGAGCTACCACCTTCTAGATTCTATGATCATAAGATCCACTTGATACCTGGTGCACTAGTGGTTAACCAGAGAGCATATAGATTGCCACACCATCAGAAGGATATACTAGAAAAGATTATTAAGGAACTACTCAAGGCAAGTATCATCACGCCAAGTAGTAGCCCTTATTCTTCTCCAGTTTTGTTAGTCAGAAAAAAAGATGGCACATGGAGGCTTTGTACCGATTACAGGAAGTTGAATGCCATCACTATCAAAAACAAATACCCCATTCCAGTAATTGAGGACTTATTGGCTGAAATACAAGGAGTTGTAATTTTCGCAGAGATATATTTAAGGAGTGGGTACCATCAGATTGGGATGTCACCAGAGGATATTGCTAAAACTGCATTTGCCACACATTTGGGTCTGTTTGAGTACTTGGTGATTCCCTTTGGCCTTACTAATGGACCTCCCTCCTTTCAGTCTTTGATGAATTACGTGTTTCGCGTTTTCATAAGAAGATTTGTTGTGGTGTTCTTTAATGATATTTTGGTCTACAACAAATCATGGGATGAGCATGTGGATCACTTGGCTCATGTTTTTAATGCACTAAGAGCTCACAAATTGTATGCCAAAGTGAGCAAGTGTTCCTTTGGTCAAGAGAAAAATTGAGTACTTGGGCCACATTATTCCGAAGGAGGGTGTATCGACTGATCCAGTGAAGATCAAGGCAATCAGTGAGTGGCCAGCACCATCTACTGTCACTAAACTTAGAAGTTTTCCGGGACCGAGTGGGTATTACAGGAGATTCATTCAGAATTATGGTATAGTTTGCAGGCCAATGTTTAATGCCTTGAAGAAGAATTATTTCTAGTGGACACCTGAACAACAACTGGCTTTTGAGGGAATCAAACAGAAACTGACTCACTCCCCAGTGCTTGCATTGACTGATTTTTCCAAACCCTTTGTTTTGGAGGTTGATACTTCAGGTTATGGTTTGGGAGCTGTTTTAATGCAGTCTGGAAGGCCCATATATTACTTTAGTAAATCAATTGGTCCTAAAGCTGCTGCTTTGTCCACCTATGACAAAGAGGCCTTAACTATCATTGAAGCACTAAAGAAATGGAAGCACTACTTCTCAGCAACATCCTTGGTAATTAAGACTAATGAGCAAAGTCTGAAATATATTCAAGAACAAAAACTCACAAAAGGCATTCAACACAAGTTATTGATCAAACTTCTGGGATATACTTACAATGTGGAGTACAAGAAAGACAAAGAAAACAGAGTGGAAGATTCCCTGTCTAGAGTTAAGTATTTGGTTAATTCCCTTTCCACTGTTTCCATAGTTCCTGTGTGGGTCATATAGGTAGGCAAGAGCTACAAAGGAGACAACAAGATCAAGGAGTGGATCCTAAAAGCCACAGTAGACAAGGGCCCAGATCACCACTTCACTTTTCAAAATGGAATTTTAAGGTTTAAAAACAGAGTGGTAGTGGGCACTAACAGTACACTGAGATCTGATATCTTGAACACATTTAACAAGTATGAATTAGGGGGCCATTCAGGAGAAAGAGCTACTTACCTCAGAGAATTAAAATGTTTTTCCACTGGTCAGGACTCAAACAGCAAGTAATAACATTTGTCAAGGCTTGTCCTGTCTTTCAGATCAACAAGGCTGAGCACACTCCTTATCTTGGACTGTTACAACCTTTGCATGTACCAGACTTTGCTTGGATACGCATAAGTATGGATTTTGTGGAGGGATTGCCAGTGTCTGAAAATAAAGACATGATCTTAGTGGTGGTTGAAAATTTCACTAAATATGCACATTTCATAGCTATGAAACATCCTATTTCAGTGCAAAGTGTGGCTAGAGCCTTCTCTGAAAATGTGTTTAAACTCCATGGTATGCCAACAATGATAATCACTAATAGGGACAGGATTTTCACTTCTCAGTTGTGGCAGCATCTATTTAATAAGTTGAACATCAAGTTACACATGAGCAGAAGCTATCACCCACAAACTGATGGGCAGATAGAGAGGGTCAACCAATGTCTGGAAAATTATCTGAGAAGCATGTGTTTTCGACAACCTACAAAGTGGCACAAATGGTTGGCTCTAGCAGAATGGTGGTACAATACAAGTTTTCATACATCCTTACTAATGACCCCCTTCCAAGATTTGTGTGGGTTCCCTCCTCCTATGGTGGCTGAATCTTGCTTACCTGACAGCATAGGTGTGGACAATGATGATCTCATCCAAAATAGGGAGCTTGCATTGTAAGTGATCAAATCCAATTTGCACAAAGCCCAAGAAAGAATGAAACACTATGCTGATAAACACAGAAAAGAGAGAGAGTTCCAGATAGGTGACATAGTCTACATCAAACTGCAACCATACAGACACACATCACTAAGTTTACATAAGGTTCTCAAGTTACATTCCAAGTTCTATGGCCCATTTCGGGTGTTATAGAGAATTGGCCAGAGAGCCTACAAACTACTCCTACCAGCGGGATGCCAGTTGCACCCTACATTCCATGTGAGTCAGTTGAAGAAGCACATTGGCCCTGAGGTGGTGCCTACCAAACACCTCCCACTAGTGGATTCACAAGGTGTTATCACGATGGAACCTGAAGCAATACTGGAGAGAAAGCCGACCCCTCGCGTTCAAGGTGTTGTGACAATAACAGTGGTACAATGGCTGATTAAATGGAGTAAAATTCCTGTACAGGCAGCTACATGGGAAGACTCCGCATTTATCTAGAAGATTTTTCCTGCATTTCAGTCTCGAGGACAAGAACTGTCTTCATTGGTGAGTATTGTCAGGCTGTTATCTGAAGACTGTAGATGGACACCTCCCATGTTTCTAATCAAAGTACCGCTTCGCCAAGAGGGATAATCCCAGCCATTGACAAGTGATCCAAGGGTTCCTGGCACTTTGCTTGTCGCTGTTCACTCTTCGGAAAAATCTTTTCCCTTTTCCTCTGTTTATTTGTCCCCAGCTCGCTTGCTTTGGCTATAAAGCCAGCGCCTCACCAGCTGTGGTGGTTATCTTGTTTTTATAATTTTCCCTAGCCGCTTGTGGCGAGCTAAGAAGCTTCCCCTTGTTCAAGCAAACTCCTTGTTCTGTGATGTAAAGCTTTCCTTTGAATTTGTTCATGTTTTAGTCTGAATCCTATTATTGTCAAGCCTGAGCCTGACAGTCCACCCCGACCCTCCGTGAGTGCGCTGATGCGGTGACGAAGATAATTCTTCCCACTTCTCGTTGGTTACCCCAAGTGGAAGGTGAGATGTAGCGTAGCAGCAAATTTCCCCTATACATAGGATAGGGTTTGTCTCCCGTAGGACTCGCAGAAATACAAGAAGGTGGTAAAGTGAACAGTGGCGCCGAGGTTGCTAACTTCGCCTGGACCTGCACACACAACAAATAACTTTGCTCCCAACGAGTACAAAGGAGTTGTCAATTCCTCCGGCCTTGCTATTTACAAAGGATCAATGCAAGAGATAATAATAGTGGCAACTTAAAGTAAAGACTGAAAGTAAATTGAAGATGTAAACAATGGTGGAAATATGGACCGGGGTCCCATGACGTTCACTAGTGATGTCTCTCTCCCAAAAGACGATAAAAGTGCTAGCGAGGTAAACAAATCACAGCTGGGAAATTGACAGGATTATAAACGCACCGCAATGCTAACTATGCTACAAAAGAAAGGAAGATGCTCAAAAGCAATGTGCAGTACGCCAAGGTAAGTAGACCGAAATCCATCCGCATCTACTACGAATCATCCACCTTGAGATATCTATCCAGAACATCTCGCTGGTATTAAGTTGCGAATCCCACCCAAAGTGTAAACTCAAAGCAACAGACAACTGCATTAAAAGAACTATGCGTAAAGTAAACAATCCTTGCACCCGCAAGTACAAGCACCGTTGTTTTATCCCTGGTGGCAACAACACATCCCGTAGTCTCATGTTTCTGTCACTCAAGCTAGACATCAGGGGGCTGAACCCACAATCAAGCATAACGCTCCCTCTTGGAGTTGCAACAAATCACTTGGCCAAAGTAAAATACGGCAACGGAGAACATGCAAGAATTTACTAAAGAACACGAATATAAAAGAGAACCAAATATATTACTCATCACAATCTGAACATAATCTCATAATCCATCAGATCCCAGCAAACTCAGCATAGCAACACAGAAATTACAAAGGTGCCTCGATCATGTGAGGCAACTCACGAGGTCTCGAAAGTGGAATCACAAATAGGGGAGGAGAACATCACATAGCTACTGGTCATGGACCCATGGTCCAAGGGGGACTACTCACAAGACATCCAGGAGGCGTCCATGGTGATGGATGGTCTCCCGGAGGGGATTCCGCCTTCCGGCAGGGTGCCGGGGCAGCTTCTCCTGGCAGCCCCGATCTTGAAACGGTGGTGGAGGCGGAACAGAGAGGAGAACGGGAATATCAGATCGATATTAGGGTTTTTCTTCACGGGGGGTAAATATAGGCCAAAGGGGGCACCGAGAGGGGCCACAGGTTAGCCAGGAGGCCTCCTGGCGCGGCCTAGGGTGGGGTCGCTCCTGGGACCCTCCTGGGGCCCTTGTGGGTCCACCCTCTTCCTTCCTTGGTGATTCGGGAAGCTTCCGGGTCGCTGATTTTTTATATAATTTTTCCGGGATTTATTTGGCACTTTTAATGGCCGAAAAACCTGAAATACAAAAACAGGAGAAAACAGGAACTGACAACTGGGTGCACTGAGTTAATAGGTTAGCCCAAATATGATAAAAAGTGTATGAAAGTTCAAGCAAAACATGGCAAAGTCACACAAATCATGCATGGAGCAAGCAGAAATTATAGATATGTTTGGGACGTATCAACATCCCCAAGCTTAATTCCTGCTCGTCCTCGAGTAGGTAAATGACAACAAGCATAATTTCTGTGGCGACATGCCACACAACCATATAAGGACTTTTAAGTAAAGCAATCAAAGCATGCAATTCAATTCAAGTCTTAACAAGCAAGAGTCTATATTAGTATTGACATAAGTAACAAAAGAACAAAGGGTGCAAGAGCTCTCACTGTCCGTGACTCGAATGTCTCCCAATGGTGTTTGCGTGCAAGAAAGGGGATAGGGAATACGAGATAAAAAATAGTTGTTGAGAACTACTATCTACCAAAGTTTCACACTTAGTCTCCTTTGGATTCTTATCTTGACTCGTCCCCAGACCACTAGTCAGGTACAAGTCAAACTGATCCACTCCCTTTCGATATTTTGAGCACTCATGCAATGGATGAGCGTGAGCAAGAAAGTTGACACCTAAAAGGCGAAACAGAAAGAAGGTGGAGGAGGAAGACAAAAAGGTGTGAAAGGCTCACATCAATGAGAACAATCATAGGCGAGAGAAGGACATATGATAGATATGATGTGAGGAGTAGGGATTGCCATGCAACGGATGAACATGTGAGCTAAAAGCTCTCCAAGGGAACTAGTGGGGGTGCATCCAACTTGCTTTCTCAAGAAGACCTGGAGCTCATTTGAGGAGGCTCATCATTGGAATATACAAGCCAAGTTCTATAGTGTGAAGGGTCCCCACATAGCTATATGCATGTATGATGATCTCTATGGAGTACAAGGGATAGATAATGAAGTACTAGTGTGGATCTCTCAAAAGGAATAGTAGTGTGCCCCCTTCTTTTTTTTCTTTTTCTATTTTTTTGTATTTTTTGGCGGCCTCAATGGCTCTGTCTATTTCTCTCATTTGTCCTCTTTGGGATCTTTTGATTTTGTCCTCTTTGGGATCTTTTCCTCACTTTAGGGGCAACACTCTATATTTTACAAGAATATAGGAGATCTTTCACACTTTACAAGGGTACTCACATAAATAAAATGTAACTATCATGATGCAAATGTATGCATCTGCCAGGATAGCAGGATATGCAATGATACTAGCACGTCATGTAGCAATGATTAGGGCAAGGCCCAACTAGCATGCGGCTCATCGATCAAGAAAGTAGCATGTATGACATGAAGATCAAGTCGTGAGAAGGTGGATGTTGCATGGCAATGTATCTCGGAAAGGCTATGGAAATGCCTTGATAGGTAGGTATGGTGGCTGTTTTGAGGAAGTATATAAGGAGGTTTATGATGACAGAGCGTATCATGCCAAGGGTTTGGATGTACCGGCGAAGGTGGACGCCAAATCTTGGAGTGAGAAGGAGGCAATGCACGGCACAGGAGAGGCTAGAAAAATATGGGAAGGTGGAAGTGTCAACTTTCGAATACTCACATTAGTCCGAAGAACTCATGCACTTATTATCGGTAACTCTCAATCTAATCAGGAGGTTCAAAAAGAGACAAGTACCCCGAGGAGGAGTGTATGGGGGTTTGGTTATCCTTATGCATCCTCGACTCATGGTACGTGAGTGTACTCTAATATTCGAACCCTCCAGAGGTTAGTGATCCACCTAGTAGCTAGAGTTCTCAACAGGGGTTTTGGTTTTCGAAAATCACACGGATTGCCCAAAGTACGACATCTATCACTAATAGGCTAAAGCTCTTGACACCAAAAGTTCAATCATTACTCTAATCAATACCTCAAAACTATTGCAAGTTACTACTACAAAGAGAATAACAACTTCAACTACCTACTCTCTAGTCAAGACACAAAGCTCAGTGCAACAGGCAAACTGTCTAAACAAGATAAAACATGCAACTTATAGAAAGTTCAACCTAAGACAAAAGAAAAGCTCTAGAATAAAACTAAAGCACTATAACTAAATAGGGCAGCAGCTAAGAAAATAAAAAGAACAACTCACAGCTAAAGAAATAAGCATGCAAATCCTATGGGGAGTTCTAATTCAGACGGAGCGTGTTTCTCTCCCACACAAAAGAAAGCTGGGGTATAACTTGTGATGATAGCAAACAAAGCAAAAACAAACCTACGAAAAGTAAAGAGCGAGATGCTCCAAGCATAGCACATAACGCATGAAGTGATAAAAATATAGCGCAACGAGGGACGAATTGATAATTCTTGATGAAGAAGGGGATGCACGGGGGCATCCCTAAGCTTAGACGCTTGAGTCTCATTGAATATTTATTGGGGGTGCACATGGGCATCCCCAAGCTTGAGCGTTTGACACTCCAGGATCTTATTTCATCATCTTCCATCGCACACTTGAAAACTCCCTTCATACACAACTCATCATAAGCTTATTAGAGAGGTTAGTACCCTATTAAAATAATTTTTCCCTTAATGTAAATAAATATATTCTTGAAGAGCTACTGTTTCTCAAGATTTCCAAAAAGTTTTTGCAAAGAAAAAGCAAGCTTAAGGTTTGCAAAAGTAAGGAGAGACAAAACGTGGCAACATCTGTGAAAAACAGAACATAAGGTAGTAAAGAATTTTTTAGGGATACTTCTGCAACTCAAATAAAAAAACTCAGAACATACGAAAGTTCCGTGATTGTATAGAGCACGCTGTGTAAAGAAATTCAGCTCAAAAATATGAATTGATAATTTTCTAAGATTTTTACCGTCACGAGGACATAATCTGTTATCTGGACAACATGTCACAACTTTCACTTCCCTTGTCATATGAGGCAATACTTTGCACAAAGCTTGAAAAGTAAAGATACAATGATGTTGCTACAGTAGTAACAATCATCAAGACCACTAAAAACATAATTAAAAACATCTTGGGTTGCCTCGCAACAAGCGCTTTCTTTTACGCCTTTAAGATAGGCATAAAGCAAAAGATCAAGTTTTATCAAGAAAATAACTAGCCCGTGTGACGGACTCAAAAGGCAACTTAATGTTTTTCCTAGGGAAGTGTTCCATAGCTTTCTTGAGAGGGAATTGGAATTTGATATTCCCCTCTTTCATGTCAATAACAGCACCAACGGTGCGAAGAAAAGGACGTCCGAAAATAATTGGACAAGAAGGCTCACACTCAATCTCCATAATAGTAAAATCAATGGGAACATAATTGTCATTGACAATGATAAGAACATCCTCGATCTTACCCAAAGGTTTCTTTACGGAAGAATCGACAAGACGAACATCAAAATAACAAGGATCAAAAGGTTTCAATTCAAGCATATCATCCATTCTTTTGGGCATAACAGAGGTACTAGCTCCAACATCACAAAGAGCAAAGCAAGAGAAGTTATTCAATTTGATTTTTATCATAGAATCCCAACCATACTCTAGCTTCCTAGGTATGGAGGGTTCTAGTCTAAGCTTATCCTCCCTAACTTTGATTAGAGCATTGGTGATGTGCTCTGTGAAGGCAAGATTAAGTGTGCTAGTGTGGGGGTCTTTAGACATCTTGTGTAGGAAACCAATAACTTCAGGTACGGTGCAGTTGTCAAAGTCTAAGTCACTACTATCTAACAAGGAGTTAGTGATATCATTAAGGCTCACTTGTTTGAAAGCCTTTATGTTCATAGAGGTTTCTTCATCTATGCTTGAGTTGGTAGCATCACCATTGATAGGTCCAGGTGGACTAGGGGTGTGATGGGTGCTAATAGTTTGAACATCCTCAACAACTTGGATAGTAGCTACGGTGTGGTAGGTAGGAAGGCTCTTAACTCTCTCTTCTTCCTCCTTTTCTCTAGCCCATCTCTCTTTAAGTTTGCCCAACATCCTAATGTTTTCATTAATTTGCACTTGGATAGCATTCATATGAGTGGTGTGCCTCTCCTCAGGGGGAGAAGTTCTAACCTTATGCATCTCAACATCATGGGCTATGTTGTCTACCTTCGAAGAGAGGATATCTAATTTGTCTAATTTCTCTTCTACACTCTTGTTGAAGGCCTTTTGGGTAGTGATAAAGTCTTTAAGCATACTCTCTAGTTTAGAAGTGGACTTTTTGGTGCTAGAGTAAGTGTTGTTGTTCCCATAGTTGTTGGATGGGAAAGGTCTAGTATTGTTGCTACAAAAATTACTCCAATAAGCATTATTGTTGAAGTTGTTTCTAGAGATAAAGTTCACATCTACATGTTCTTGAGCAACCAAGGAATTTAAAGGAACATCCTGAGGATCAATAGGACCTTGCTTGGTAAGTAGAGACATGATCAAGTCAACCTTTTCATTAAGAGAGATCTCCGCGACAAAATTTACCTTCTTACCAGTTGGAGATCGTTCGGTGTGCCACTGAGAGTAGTTCAGCATCATCTCATCAAGTAGCTTCGTGGAAACACCAAGTGTGGTTGACATAAAAGTTCCTCCCGCGACCGAGTCTAGCAGATTCCGCGAGGTAAAGTTTAAGCTTGCATAAAAAGTCTGGATAACCATCCAAGTAGTCAAACATTGTGTAGGGCAGTTCTTAACAAGAGATTTCATGCGTTCCCAAGCTTGATCAACATGTTCACTTTCCAATTGCCTAAAATTCATAATGTTACTTCTCAACTGGATAATTCTAGCAGGGGGATAATACTTCCCAATAAAAGCATCCTTACACTTGTCCCAAGAATCAATGCTATTCTTAGGTAAGGATTGCATCCACTCCTTGGCTCTTCCTCTCAAGGAGAAAGGAAAAAGCTTCAGCTTGAAGATGTCTCCATCTACTTCCTTGTACTTTTGCATATCACAAAGCTCAACAAAATTATTTAAGTGCAAGACAACATCCTCTCCTGCACCTGAGAATTGATCTTTCATAACAAGATTCAGGAAAGCAGGTTTAATTTCATAAGAAGGTGCTGAACTGGCAGGTGGAGCAATAGGAGTGCAGATAAAGTCACTGTTGTTGTGACTAGTGAAGTCTCACAACTTGGTGTTTTCATTGGAACCCATAGTAGCAGCAGGTATTTTTGGTATTTTTGATAAGGGACACAAAAGTAAAAAATCAAAGGTAAACTAACAAGACTAAAAAGCAAAGATTAAAGATAGTGTGCAACTCCCCTATCTTGTAGACTGGAGTCCCCGACAACGACGCTAGAAATTTACTTGATGCGGTGAGGAAGATAGTTCTTCTCACTTCTCGTTGGTTACCCCAAGTGGAAGGTGAGATGTAGCGTAGCAGCAAATTTCCCCTAGACAGAGGATAGGGTTTGTCTCCCGTAAGACTCGCAGAAATACAAGAAGGTGGTAAAGTGAACAGTGGCGCTGAGGTTGCTAACTTCTCCTGGACCTGCACACACAGCAAATAACTTTCCTCCCAACGAGTACAGAGGAGTTGTCAATTCCTCTGGACTTGCTGTTTACAAAGGATCAACGCAAGAGATAATAATAGTGGCAACTGAAAGTAAAGACTGAAAGTAAATTGAAGATGTAAACAATGGTGGAAATATGGACCGGGGTCCCATGACGTTCACTAGTGATGTCTCTCTCCCAAAAGACGATAAAAGTGCTAGCGCGGTAAACAAATCACAGCTGGGAAATCGACAGGATTATAAACGCACTGCAATGCTAACTATGCTACAAAAGAAAGGAAGAGGCTCAAAAGCAATGGACAGTACGCCAAGGTAAGTAGAACGAAATCCATCCGTATCTACTAAGAATCATCCACCTTGAGATATCTATCCAGAACATCTCGCTGGTATTAAGTTGTGAATCCCACCCAAAGTGTAAACTCAAAGCAACAAACAACTGCATTAAAAGAACTATGCGTAAAGTAAACAATCCTTTCACCCGCAAGTACAAGCACCGTTGTTTTATCCCTGGTGGCAACAACACATCCCCTAGTGTCATGTTTCTGTCACTCAAGCTAGACTTCAGGGGGCTGAACCCACAATCAAGCATAACGCTCCCTCTTGGAGTTGCAAAAAATCACTTTGCCAAAGTAAAATACGGCAACGGAAACATGCAAGAATTTACTAAAGAACACAAATATAAAAGAGAACCAAATATATTACTCATCACAATCTGAACATAATCTCATAATCCATCAGATCCCAGCAAACTCAGCATAGCAACACAGAAATTACAAAGGTGCCTCGATCATGTGAGGTAGCTGACGAGGTCTCAAAAGTGGAAGCACAAAGAGGGGAGGAGAACATCACATAGCTACTGGTCATGGACCCATGGTCCAAGGGGGACTACTCAAAAGACATCCGGGAGGCGTCCATGGTGATGGATGGTCTCCTGGAGGGGATTCCTCCTTCCGGCAGGGTGCCGGGGTAGCTTCTCCTGGCAGCCCCGATCTTGAAACGGCGGCGGTGGCGAAACAGAGAGGAGAACGGGAATAGCAGATCGATATTAGGGGTTTCCGTCACGGGGGGTATATATAGGCAAAAGGGGCACTGAGAGGGGCCACAGGGCAGCCAGGAGGCCTCCTGCCGCGGCCTAGGGTGGGGCCGCGCCAGGGACCCTCCTGGGGCCCTGGTGGGTCCACCCCCTTCCTTCCTTGGTGATTCGGGAAGCTTCTGGGTCGCTAATTTTTTTATATAATTTTCCGGGATTTATTTGGCACTTATAATGGCCGGAAAACCTGAAATACAAACACAGCAGAAAACAGGAATTGGCAACTGGGTGCACTGAGTTAATAGGTTAGTCCAACTATGATAAAAAGTGTATGAAAGTTCAAGCAAAATATGGCAGAGTCACACAAATCATGAATGGAGCAAGCATAAATTATAGAAACGTTTGGGACGTATCATGCGCCACTGAACTCGCAGTGATCTTCTCACTCAATTCCCCTATTTCCCGCCTTCGATCCGTGCCTTTTCATGACGTGGATTGAGCTCCCGAGAGCTTTCGTGTACGCGTACATGTGTGCGTACGGCTGCTGCTCCATGCCGCTGATGTACCCCTGCACCGCGTCTTTGGTCACCAAGGACGCGCCCTCGCCCACGTCCACTCGGTCCACGCCCCTACTGCCGCCCTGTTGCTGCGCTATTGTTTGTTGCGTGCTGGCCTTGTTAGTAGTAATTGAGAATTGTTGGCTAAGTTAGTTAGTACTAATTTAGTCTATGCTAAGTCGCCCCATGTGTTTAGTTAGACTAGATAATAAATAAATTAGCCTAATAGGAAATGGCATGTGGGCCCAACCTGTTAAGTTATTAAAATCAGATTATTTAAAATGTATCTCAATGACCGTGGGACCCACTGGACAGTTATTTAATTAAATTAAATTTATTCCCCTGGATAATTATCTAGTTTATGGCATAAGGGTCCCACCTTTATGTTTGATCAGTCAAACTACTATTCTGGATAATGTTGGATTTAATAATAAAAGAAATTCCAAAATGCTCTCAAATCATTTAAATATTAGAATTTCAATATCTTTTAAACCGTAACTCTGATGAAAATACTTTATACATAAAAGTTGCTCAGAGAAATATAACAAATGCGAATACTCTACCCGTATACCCACCCACCCCTCTTACACACTGAACACGAGACTTTCCCCCTTCGGATCGTTTGTCCGGTTACCACCTGTAGCCGGTAAAACACCCGGTTAAATTCCACCTTCGTCCATAACGTGTAGCACCGCGTTAATTCACCCCTAGCATAATGTATTGCCATGTCTTGCATTTGTATTGCTATTATTTCCGTATATTTATTGTTCCCCCCTTATTCTCCGATAGACACTACGACCGCTGTCGGTGCCCCCTAATCAACTACGTCACCGTCGATTCTTCTTCATTGTCAGACGAGCTTTCAAGCAAGCAGAGCCGTTCCCCTCTCCCAGATATCGTCTATCTTTCCGTATTATTCTTGAATTAGGCATTGCTGCTGATGCACGCTAATTCCTATTCTATTGTAGTACCTGTCTTTGTCGCCATTTACTATTGTACCCTAACTTTATCCTATGCTGCTTTAGTAATGTTATTACATCAGTTGGACCTACGCCCTTGTTCGTCTGCAATGCTTAGCCATTGGTCCGCGATCACTCTGGGGAGTGAACGTGGAACTTTACATTATTGCAACTTCATCGATACGCGAGAGAAGGTAAGGAGGTGGGTGACCCAACGGTGCCTGCGAGAGGTATTGCGACGGGATGACAGGGTAGGCGGGTACTACCGGTGTGCGGAGTGCCTGGACCCTGATCGTTGTCCACAAGAGTTACCCCTGAACCACGAAAATCAGGCGATGCCAAGAGCGCTCGCAAGATAAGGTAAGGAGACAGGACACCCGTAAGGGTACCCACGAGATGTGACAGGACGACAGGGTAGGCGCCGTCTGGAGAGAGAGGTGGGCCTGGCTCCTGTTCGTTGTCCGCACGTTACCTAGTCGGAGCGATGATAATGGTTGTGTCCGCAATATGATAATAAAATGCTTAATGGATCGGCGCTAATGATCTGAGTTGGCCACTAGCCTATACGCGCTACCTGCACATGGGATGATGGGTATGGGCCCCTCGGAGGCGTACATTCTCCCGAAAGCTCTGAAAGACGTCCATTTTCATCACTTTGGCCGCATCAGATCCTGCCACGCAGTTCAAGTGTGGTGCTGGTATCCACACTGCACACAACGACCGGAGTGCGAGGGGCGATGGCCCAAGACCCCCCGAGCGCTTAGGATTTAGACCTGCGGATACCTCTCTAATAAGTCTAGGTAGGACTAAGTCATGTCGGATAGCATCGGTCAGCCATTCCCTAACAAGGTCTATGCGACCCTAGAGATCCGAGCGTGTAGGGAACAGTAGTGCAGCCCCTGCAGGGAAGTAATCTATTCAAATAGCCGTGTCCACGATAACAGGACGATCAGTGTTGTATCCGGATCTGCAACTACAACTATGAACTGTTATGACTATGATATAAACTATTATATTGTTCCCGGATCGCTTTCTGGTGGGATTGTCGAAAAGGGATCTCGGGGCTTGTTGTTATTACTGCTACATATCATTATTATCAAAACCTTATAAGTTTTTGGCTATTCTCATCTACTGTTACAAGAACATTTGGAGATGCTAGTCTTCGATAGGCCTAGCTTCTCCCCCCTTTACTCTGGCATTCTGCAGTTCAGTCCACTATATAGCCTCCACTTTCCATTTGATACCAAATGCATAAATGCTTAGAATGCATGTACGTAAGTCTCGCGAGTATGCTAGATACTCACCCCCTTGATTTTCTATCTTTATTTTCTATACACGGTTGCTGCAATCAAACGTCGGAGCCTTGGAGTCCAGGAGCAGAAGATCTCCGGTGCTTTCTACATCGTCGAGATCCCCGATGGCTAGGAGTAGTTTGGAGCTTCCCAGGCAGGAGGCCTCGCCTTTTCTATCGTTGAGTAGTGTTTGTGCTAGCCTTCTTCAGGAAAACTTGTATTCTTCTGTCTATACTCAGATACTATTACTTCCACTAACTTTGTGTATCTCGAGCTGTCGTATTCGAGCCTTCGTGGACCCTGGCTTGTAATATAAAGATTCTATTATTTTATTTATAGAGTTGTGCTATGATTAGCTTACCGTGGGTCCCCGCCCTGAATCGGGGGTTCCACAATACTGAACAAGTCCACGTGAGAGGGTAACAATTGTATGATCAATGCCCACATCCATGACGTGTTCTACCCGTACAAGTAGTACTACGCATAGCCCTAGCTCTAATACCGCTGAAGGGTAACGCAGTAGAAAACAGTAATTTTTCCTAACTACCGTACGCCCAACGCCCAAGATCTATCTAGGAGTAATGCTGTAACGGGAGGGAATCTGTAACATACCTGTATGTAGACGGTTAAGAGGGAAACATTCCCTGTGAACGTGGTTGATGTAGTCATACTCGTCCATCCTTGATACATCCAAAACGTATCTATAATTTCTGCTTGCTCCATGCATGTTTTGTGTGATATTGCTATGATCTAGATACACTTTCATACACTTTTGATCATATTTGGACTAACCTATTAACTCAGTGCACCACAGTGCCAGTTCCTGTTTTCTGCTGTTTTTCTATTTCAGTTTTCCCCCATATAAAAAGTGCCAGAAAAATTCCGGGAAAAATATAGGAAAAATCAGCGTACAGGAAGTTCGTGAAGAGCCCCACCCCTGGCCGCGCCAGGGGGGAGCCTGGGGCCCCTGGTCCACCTCTGGCTGCCCCCCTTCGCCTATATATTCTCCGTCATGGGAAACTTCAGAAAAGAGAACCCTTTTTCGCGATCTCTCTGTTCCGCGGCCGCCGCGCTTCCGAGATCGGGAGCACCAGAAGACCTCTTCCCGGCACCCTGCCGGAGGGAGGGTTAACCTCCGGGAGTCTCCTCTCCACCATGGATGCTCCCCGGATGTCTCATGAGTAGTTTTCCTTGGACCATGGGTCCGTGATCAGTAGCTATGTGATGTTCTCCTCCCCTCTTTGTTCTTCATGGTTTAGACCTCGTGAGATGCCCTACATGATCGAGGCATTTTTGTAATCTTTCTGCTATTGCAATGCTGAGTTTGATGGGATCTGATGGATTATGAGATTATGTTCAGATTGTGATTGAGTAATATATTTGGTTTTTATCTCTTATATTTTTGTTCCTAAGTAATTCTTGCATGTGCTCCATTGCTGTTTATTGCTTTGGCCAAGTAGTAGGTAGTAACCACAAGAGGGAATGTTATGCTCGATTGTGGGTTCATGCCCCCCGATGACATGCTTGAGTGACAGAAACATGAGTCTAGGGGATGTGTTGTTGCCACAAGGGGGAAAACAACGGTGCTTGTAACCGCGGTTGCAAGGATTGTTTACTTTACGCAAAGTGCTTTTTAATGCAGTTGTCTGTTGCTTTGGGTTTACACTTTGGGTGGGGCTCGCAACTTAATACCAGCGAGATGTTCTGGATAGATATCTCAAGGTGGATGATTAGTAGTAGATGCAGTTGGATTTCGGTCTACTTATTTTGGCGTACTGCCCGTGCTTTTGAGCCTCTTCCTTTCTTTTGTAGCATAGTTAGCATTACGGTGCGTTCATAATCCTGTCAATGGCCCTTCTGTAATTTGTTTACCTTGCATAGCAGTTTTATCGTCTTTTTGGAGAGAGACATCACTAGTGAACATCACGTATCCCGGTCCATATCCTCATTACTGTTTCCACGCTCATTTACTTTTCTGCTTTTACTTTCAGTTGCTATCATTATCCTTTGTGTTTGATCCTTTGTGAACAACAAGACCGGAGAGATTGACAACCTCTCTGAACTTCGTTGGGAACAAAGTTATTTGTGTCTGTGTGCACGTCCGCGTCAGTAGCGCCGCTGACACCTACTTATCATCTCTAGAGTCCTACTGGAGACAAACCTTGGTATCTTTACTGAGGGAAATTTGCTGCTGCGCTGCATCACGCCTTCCACTTGGGGCTCACCAACGAAGGGCGAGAAGACTACACCCGTCAACTCTCGCGTCATCAAAGAAAATTTCTGGCGCCGTTCCCAGGGACTCCGAGTGCTAAGATAGGGGAGTTGCACACTACCCTTTACCTTTGTTTTTTAGTATTGTTAGTTTACCTTTCAGTTTTTATCTTTGTGTCTTTTATCAAAAATCACAAAAAAATCTGCCACACTTGCTGCTGCTATGGGTTCCACTGAAAACACCAAGTTCAGTGACTTCACTAGTCACAACAACCAAGACTTTATCTGCACCCCCATTGCCATACCTGCCAATTCATCTACCTCTTATGAAATTAAACCTGCCTTGCTAAACCTTGTTATGAGAGATCAATTCGCTGGTGCTGGAGATGATGCTGCTTTACACTTGAACAATTTTGTTGAATTATGTGATATGCAAAAGTATAAAGAAGTAGAAGGTGATATTGTTAAGCTCAAGCTCTTTCCTTTCTCTTTAAGGGGAGACGCTAAAATCTGGTTTCATCTTTGCCTAGGAATAGCATAGATTCTTGGGATAAGTGCAAAGATGCTTTTATAGGGAAGTACTACCCACCTGCTAAAATTATCCAATTAAGGAGTAACATTATGAATTTTAAGCAATTGGATAATGAACACGTTTCCCAAGCTTGGGAACGAATGAAATCTCTTGTTAAGAAATGCCCTACACATGGTTTGACTACCTGGATGGTTATCCAGACTTTTTATGCAGGCTTGAACTTTACCTCGCGGAACCTGTTAGATTCGGCCGCGGGAGGAACCTTTATGTCAATTACACTTGGTGCTACCACGAAGCTTCTCGATGAGATGATGACCAATTATTCCCAATGGCACACCGAACGCGCTCCAACAGGTAGGAAGGTAAACTCTGTCGAGGAAATTACCTCCCTCAATGAAAAAGTTGACTTAATTATGTCTCTACTTACCAAGCAACCCTCTATTGATCCTCATGATGTCCCTTTAAATTCTTTGGTTGCCCAAGAACAAATAGATGTGAACTTTATTGCTAGAAACAACTTCAACAACAATGCTTATAGGGGTAATTTTGCTAGCAATCCTAGACCGTTTCCATCCAACTATGGGAACAACAACACCTACCCTAGCAACAAGAATCCCTCTTCTGAATTGGAAAACATGCTTAGAGACTTTATCACTACCCAAAAAGCCTTCAACAAAAATGTAGAGGATAAATTAGCTAAATTATATAATCTCTCTTTGAAGGTAGAAAGCTTAGCCCTTGATATTGAGATGCTTAAACTTAGAACCTCTCCCCTTGAGGATAATAAGGCCACTCCTATCAATGCTATCCAATTACAAATTAATGAAAATATTAGGATGATGGCTAAACTTAAAGAAAGGTGGGCTAGAGAAAAAGAGAAAGAGGATAGAATTAAGAGCCTTCCTACACACCACACAGTTGCCACTATCCAAATTGTTGAGGACACCCAAACTATTAGCACCCAATGCACTCCTTGTCCCGTTGGACCTATTAATGGTGATGCTAATACCTCAACCAAAGATGAAGAAACTCCTATGAACATAGAGGGTTTCAAACAAGTGAGCCTAGACCACACTACTACCACCTTTGATAGTAGTGATATTGATTTTGATAGTTGCACCCTCTCAGAAGTTATTAGCTTGCTACACAAAATGTCTAGATACCCCCACACTAGCACACTTAATCTTGCCTTCACGGAGCATATCATAAATGCTCTCATCAAAGCTAGGGAGGAGAAGCTTAGATTAGAAGCCTCCATACCTAGGAAGCTAGATGATGGTTGGGACCCTATGATAGAAATTAAATTAAATAACTTCTCTTGCTATGCTTTATGTGATGTTGGAGCTAGTACCTCCGTTATGCCCAAAAGAATATTTGATATGTTTGAATTGAAGCCCTTTGAGCCTTGTTCTTTTGGTGTTCGTCTTGTTGATTCTTCCGTAAAGAAACCTTTGGGGAAGATCGACAATGTTCTTATCATTGTCAATGACAACTATGTTCCCGTTGATTTTATTGTTATGGATATAGAGTGTGAACCTTTGTGTCCAATTATTTTGGGACGTCCTTTTCTTTGCACCGTTGGTGCGGTTATTGACATGAAAGAGGGAAATATAAAATTACAATTCCAATTCAAAAAGGGGATGGAACACTTCCCTAGAAAGAAAATGAAGTTACCTTTTGAGTCCGTTACACGGGCTAGTTATTCTCTTTCTCTTGATAAAACTTGATTCTTCTTTTGCATCATGCCTAGCTTAAAGGCATAAAAGAAAGTTCTTTCGGGAGGCAGCCCGCAACGAATTTAGGTTTTTCTTTTTGCTTTTGTTGTGTCTTGATGTTTGTTACTACTGTAGCAACATCATTGTATCTTTATTTTTCAGCTTTGTGCCAAGTTATAGCCTCTTATGATAAGGGAAGAAAAAGTTGTGACATGCTGTCCAGAAAACAGATTCTGTCCCTTGACAGAAAAATTCGAATCAAATCAGCAGATCATCTTTTTGATCTGACTTTTTTGGACAGCGTGCTCTATACAATTTTGAAACTTCCGTATGTTCTGAGTTTTCTGATTTGAGTTGCAGAAGTACCCCTAAAAAAATTCTTTACTACCTGCTGTTCTGTTTTTCACAGATTCTACCACGTTTTGTCTCTCCTAACTTTTGCAAACCTTAAGCTTGCTTTTTCTTTGCAAAAACTTTTTGGCACTCTTGAGAAACAGTAGCTCTTCAAGAATATCTTTATATCCAGTGGGGAAAAATTATTTTATTAAGGGTACTAACCTCTCTAATCAGCTTATGATGAGTTATGTATGAAGGGAGTTTTCAAGTGCGCGATGGAAGATGATGAAAGAAGATCCAGGAGTGTCAAGCGCTCAAGCTTGGGGATGCCCCGATGCATCCCCAATAAATATTCAAGGAGACTCAAGCGTCTAAGCTTGGGGATGCCCCCGTTCATCCCCTTCTCCATCAACAATCATCAGTTCGTCCTTCGTCTCACTATATTTTTATCACTTCATGCGTTATGTGCTATGCTTGGAGCGTCTCGCTCTTAGGTTTTATTTTTAGTTTTCTTTAGCTTTGCTTGCTGTTCATAAAAAATTAGACACCGTCTTACTTTGTGTGGGAGAGAAACATGCTCCACTTTCAAAATCTAGAACACATCATAGGATTTTTCCTGCTTATCTTTTTGCTGTTGTGTGTTCTTTATCTTTTCGTAGCTACTGCCATGTTTAGTTTTAGTTTTAGTTTGGCTTTAGCAAGAGCCTTGGCTTTTGTTTAGTCTGTTGCTGGAACTCTTTTTAGTTTTCATGTTTATCTTGTTAAAGAGAGTTGGTTGTTGGACTGAGTTGTGTCTTGTCTTGAAAGTAGGTAATTGAGGTTGCTATTTAATTCTAGTAGTAACTTGCAATAGTTTTGAAGTTTTGTTGTGAGTAATGTTTGAACTTTTGGTGTCAAGAGCTCTAGCCTATTAGTGATAGGTGTCGTATTTTGGGAAATCCGTGTTTATTTTCAAAACCTACAAAACTAGTTGAGAACTCTAGCTACTAGATGGATCACTAATCTTTGGAGGGATCGAATATTAGAGTACACTCACGTACCATGAGTCGAGGATGCACAAGGATAACCAAACCCCCATACACTCCTCCTCGGGGTACTTGTCTCTTTGTGAACCTCCTTATTAGATTGAGAGTTACCGATAATAAGTGCATGAGTTCTTCGGACTAATGTAAGTATTGAAAGTTGACACTTCCACCTTCCCATATTTTGCTAGCCTCTCCCGTGCCGTGCATTGCCTTCTTCTCACTCCGAGAGTTGGTGTCCACATTCGCCGGTACATCCAAACTTTTGGCATGATATGCTCTGTCATCATAAACCTCCTTATATCTTTCCTCAAAACAACCACCATACCTACCTATCAAGGCATTTCCATAGCCTTTCCGAGATATATTGCCATGCAACTTCCACCTCTTCATGACTTGATCTTCATGTCATACATGTTCCTGCTACACTGGCAGCGACATACATTGCATACATCATGATAGTTACATCTTCTTTATGATTTTGAGTCCCTTTTAAAGTGTGAAAGATCTCATTTACCTTCTTGTAAAATAGAGTGTTGCCCTTAAGTGAGGAAAATATCCCAAAGTGGACACAATAAAAGATCCCAAAGAGGACAAATGAGAGTTAAATGGAAAGAGCCATTGAGGCCACAAAAAAATACAAAAAAATAAATAGAAAAAAGAGAAAAAGAAATAAAAAGAGAGAAATGGGCAACAATACTATCCTTTTGAGAGATCCACACTAGTACTCCCTTTATATCCTTGTACTCCATAGAGATGATCATTATGCATATAGCTATGTGGGGACCTTCACACTATAGAACTTGGCTTGCATATTCCAAGGATGAGCCTCCTCAAACGAGCTCTAGGTCTTCATGAGCGAGCAAGTTAGATGCACCCCCACTAGTTCCATTGGAGAGCTTTCTAGCTCGTATGTGCATCCGTTGCATGGCAATCCCTACTCCTCACATCATATCTATCATTTGACATCTCTTGCCTATGATTGTCCTCATTGATGTGAGCCTTTCTCATCCTTTTTGTCTTCCTCCTCCGTACTTCTCTCTTTGCCATCCTAAGTGTCAACTCTCGTGATTACGCTCATCCATTGCATGAGTGCTCAAAATATTGAAAAAGGAGTGGACAAAATTGACTTGTACCTGGCTAGTGGTCTGGGGAAGAGTCAAGATAAGATTCCAGAAAAAGACCAAGTGTGAAACTTTAGTAGATTGAGTTCTCAACAAATAAATGTTTTTCTTGTATTCCCTATCCCCCTTCTTGCACGCAAACACCATTTGGAGACATTCGAGTCACAGACAGCGAGAGCTCTTGCACCTTTTGTTCTTTTGTTACTTGTTTCAATGCTAATATAGACTCTTGCATGTTATGACTTGAATTGAGTTTCTAACCTTGATTGCTTTACTTTTCAAAGTTCTTTTATGGTTGCTAGCATGTCACCACAGAAATTATGCCGTTATCATTTACCTACTCGAGGACGAGCAGGAATTAAGCTTGGGGATGTTGATACGTCCAAAACGTATCTATAATTTCTTCTTGCTCCATGCATGTTTTGTGTGATATTGCTATGATCTACATACACTTTCATACAGTTTTGATCATATTTGGACTAACCTATTAACTCAGTGCACCACAGTGCCAGTTCCTGTTTTCTGCTGTTTTTTTTATTTTAGTTTTCCCCCATATAAAAAGTGCCAGAAAAATTCCGGGAAAAATATAGGAAAAAATCAGCGTACAGGAAGCTTCGCGAAGAGTCCGAGTTGGGCCAGAGGGGAGCCAGGGGTGGCCCAGGAGGCCACCCGGCGCGGCCCCACCCCTGGCCGTGCCAGGGGGGCGCCTGGGGCCCCTGGTCCACCTCTGGCTGCCCCCCTTCGCCTATATATTCTCCGTCACGGGAAACTTACGAAAAGAGAACCCTTTTTCGCGATCTCTCCTCTGTTCCGCCGCCGCCGCGCTTCCGAGATCGGGAGCACCAGAAGACCTCTTCCCGGCACCCTGCCGGAGGGAGGGTTGACCTCCGGGAGTCTCCTGTCCACCATGGATGCTTCCCGGATGTCTCGTGAGTAGTTTTCCTTGGACCATGGGTCCGTGATCAGTAGCTATGTGATGTTCTCCTCCCCTCTTTGTTCTTCATGGTTTAGACCTCGTGAGCTGCCCTACATGATCGAGGCACTTTTGTAATCTTTCTGCTATTGCTATGCTGAGTTTCATGGGATCTAATGGATTATGAGATTATGTTCAGATTGTGATTGAGTAATATATTTGGTTTTTATCTCTTATATTTTTGTTCCTAAGAAATTCTTGCATGTTCTCCGTTGCTTTTTATTGCTTTGGACAGGTAGTAGGTAGTAACCCCAAGAGGGAACGTTATGCTTGATTGTGGGTTCATGCCCCCCGATGACACGCTTGAGTGACAGAAACATGAGTCTAGGGGATGTGTTGTTGCCACAAGGGGGAAAACAACGGTGCTTGTAACCGCGGTTGCAAGGATTGTTTACTTTACGCAAAGTTCTTTTTAATTCAGTTGTCTGTTGCTTTGGGTTTACACTTTGGGTGGGGCTCCCAACTTAATACCAGCGAGATGTTCTAGATAGATATCTCAAGGTGGATTATTAGTAGTAGATGCAGTTGGATTTCAGTCTACTTATTTTGGCGTACTGCCCGTGCTTTTGAGCCTCTTCCTTTCTTTTGTAGCATAGTTAGCATTGAGGTGCGTTCATAATCCTGTCAATTGCCCTTCTGTAATTTGTTTACCTTGCATAGCAGTTTTATCGTCTTTTGGGAGAGAGACATCACTAGTGAACATCACGTGTCCCGGTCCATATCCTCATTACTGTTTCCACGCTCATTTAATTTTCTGCTTTTACTTTCAGTTGCTATCATTATCCTTTGTGTTTGATCCTTTGTGAACACCAAGACCGGAGAGATTGACAACCTCTCTGAACTTTGTTGGGAACAAAGTTATTTGTGTCTGTGTGCAGGTCCGCGCTAGTAGCGCCGCTGACACCTACTTATCAACTCTGGAGTCCTACTGGAGACAAACCTTGGTATCTTTACTGAGGGAAATTTGCTGTTGTGCTGCATCACGCCTTCCACTTGGGGCTCACCAACGAAGGGCGAGAAGACTACACTCGTCAACTCTCGCGTCATCAATCCTCGATGCCGCGAAGATCCTCGCACGACTCCAGACATCGCTCGGTCCTCAAAGACCGTTGACGAGATTATGTCCTAGTCGGAACGTTGCTGGTGAGGATGTACGCCAATAAATACCTCATGACCATGTATATGCTCCCGTCACCCCTGAATCTTCCAAAGACCAATATTATATTGAGTTCAAGGAAGGGCCGAGGGAGACTGCTATGAACGGTTCGGAAAATGAGGATATATATAGAGGAGGATCACTGATGACCCTCAACTATAGGGGATCGATTGTAGTGTTCTCGCGGGTAAGTTAACCCAATTTATTGATTCGACACAAGGAGACACAAAGAGTATTTATAAGCTTTGACAGTTGAGTTGTCAATTCAACCGCACCTGAAATATGCTTGCTTGCAACAGAGTATTAATAGCAACTGTGATATGATAGGGATAATGATAACGACAAAAGTAAACTAGTAATAACCAGCAGGATTAAAACACAGTAGGCTAGGGAGATGGATGGTTGGGCGCTGCATGAATAAGAATGAACATGTAACAGATTCTAACACGGGGCAAGGCACACAGAAAAGTAATGATCATCTAGGACAATATCAAACACTAGGCATGTATCCCATAGGTGGTTGTGCGTGCTTGCAATAAGAACTTGCACAACATCTTTCGTCCTACCATCCCGCTATGAACGGGGCCAAAAGGAACTTATGGAGATTAAGGTGCTCCTGTCAAAGAGCACCGGAACAAAGCAATAAACTCAATGGATACATGGAATCCTCAAATTATGGACCATCCCCTTTGGTGTCCCAAGTTGTCATCTTTGGGATCGCCGGTTTCGGACCATAATAGGTGCATACAACTCATAGATAGGATCTTGAACATAGATAAACTCATGAAAACATAAGTGGTTCAGATCTGAAAACATGGCACTCGGGCCCAAAGTGACAAGCATTAAGAGCTACAAGTTATAGCAAAGATGATAAACACCAAAGTAGATGATAGGAAACATGACCCCAACAATCTGACGAACTATTACATGATCAATCTCATCCAATCCCTACCATCCCCTTTGCCTACAACAGGGAATTACTCACACATGTGAAGACAAGTCATGGAGGGACGATGGAGTGGTGATGGTGATGACAATGGCGATGATCTCCCCTCTCCCGAGGCCAAATCAGCCTCCAGATTAGCCCTCCCGAGGAAGAACAGAGGGTGGCGGCGGCTCCGCGACAGGTTCTGGAAAAGCGACTTCAATTTCGGATTTTCCCGTCACGGGAATAAATAGGAGCCAAAGTAGGGCACCAGGGGAGGGGGCAGTCGCCTAGGCGGCCAGAGGGAGCGACCCCACGCCTGGCCGCGCCAGCAGGGCGCCTGGGTCCCCCTGGATGCCCTCTGCCCCCTTCTGGCTTCGGGCTTCTTTGGGTGCGTGAATTTTTTGGTATTTTTCTGGGAATTTTCTGCGATGTCCAAAAATCCATTTTCCTGGGCACAATAAAACCATACATGCAGCTCTGCTGAAAACAACGTCAGTCCGGGTTAGTTTAGCTCCAATCATGCAAGAATGAGGGCAAAACAATAGCAATAGTGTTTGGAAAAGTAGATACGTTTGAGATGTATCAATTCCCCCAAGCTTAGCCTATTGCTTGTCCTCAAGCAATTCAGTTCAACGAACTGGACGCGACAAAGAAAACTTTGACAAACTCTTTTGCTTCATAAGATGTATATAAGCCGGTACTATGAAAAGAGTTTAGCAAGTATCAAAACAATGCTATGAGAACAATGCACGAAGCAATCCTTCTTTCAAGTGATCAATCACAAACAAACCAAAGTGAACAATATGCTGCCGAAAATCAAAACAAGATCACAATGCACATATCCTGAACATATCAGAGTGGTATCTCGGTAGCCTCCATGAGTGAAGCAAAACATAAATGCAGAAACTCCTCCGGAGTTTTAAAGGAGACTAGAACTAAGAATTTCAGACTAGCAACATCACAACCATGCAGAAGACAATGTAGTACTTTGGGACAATGCACGTTACACTAAGAATGACAATTATGCTCTCAATAGTTGGTGCTTTGAAGAAAGAAGGTGGGACTCTTGAACTGTGGATTTTTTATGGCAAGATTGAAAACCCATGAAAGGAAGCAAAGACTAAACATGTGCCAGAGCTCTTGGTTTTGAAAACAGAGACAAAGTTCTTTTGAGAAGTGCAATTTTGCAGTCAACGGTGAACGGTAAAGGTCTCTCAATATCTCCCATGCCAACCATATTAATGCCTTTTGCTTACACTTGTTCCCTTATCCATAAATCCTTTGATGGTCTATGGAACCTTTTATTTTGCCTCAAGTATGGAAGGAGGATATCGTTCCATCCATCATTAGCAGCATTTGGTCCATTTCATCCCATCATTAAGTATGGAGGAGGTGTAACTCTCTATTTTTTATTGAATAGTTAAAACTTCCGTCAAAATATTTTTTTCATGACATATACTGATTTTCCCTCACCGCAACATGAGCTTGTACGGTTACAAAAGGGAAGCTTTTGAATAAATTTTGAGATGGCACAAGGAAGTCTAAGTTAGGAGTGGCCGGTAAATACCACATATAGGTAGGTATGGTGGACTCAAGTGGAATAACTGGTTTGAAAAGGAGTTTGGATGCACAAGCATAATTCCGTTTAGTGCGAGTGAAGGCTAGCAAAAGACTGGGAAGCGACCAACTAGAGAGCAATAATTGTCATAATCATGCAGAGCGACAAAGCAACATTGAATCGGGCATGAAAGTGAAATAACTATTCTGAAATAAAAAGGTCATCAAGGCATGATAGACATATCAGTCATAAACATGTGTGAAAATGTGCCAAGTCAATCCAAGAATTCTCCGAAGGGAAATACCACTTCAATATGCCAAACCATGAGCAATGCAACATATGTAAATCATTCCAACAACATATTATGCACCCTAGCTATTTGAGAACAGCCACAAGGAAAGCATGAACACTGGGAAAGCATTGTAAGCATAGCACTATGTTGCTACAAGCTGGTCTCTAAGTCATAAGTACATGCATATGTACAAAATTAGAAACAAGAAGAGTTCATACCGGTTTTCCTTGTTTCTTCCCTTCCGTTGATCTTCGTCATTACTGCCTTGTCGCTTGCATGACCGAACTAGGGAAATATAATCAAATGCCATCACGGACTCGAGCTGGATTCTGAAAACAAAGAACACTAAAGACAGAAAGGAAATATTTTTGGGTTTTTAAAGGGTTTTTCAAAAGAAAAAGAAAAGAGAAATCTTTTTGTTGTTTTTTCAGAATAAAAGAACAAAGAAGAACGGGCAAAACTTCGAATAAGATCAAGGCAAATAAAATGGAAAGGTGAGAAGGGCACGTACTCCCCCAAGCTTAGGCTTTTGGCCTAAGTTGGTAGCAGCTACTGCCCCCAGGAGCCTCCTGCTCCGGGGTAATGGTAAGTCCAGGAGTCGTATGGGCCCTCCGGTGCGTACACCGAAGTCCTCGGGTCCTCCCATGAGGAAGGTCCTGCGCTCCAAGCAGAGGAAGACCCCTCACCTTGATCGGTGAAGGTCTCCCCCCTGGAAAGGTGGGAACTCACCATGCTCCTCCTCGTCGGGCACAACCCCCTCCATGGGGTTATGCGGCTGGTAATGAGCCATGAACTCATCAAACTGAATATAGCTGAGTTACCATCTGTTCCTGCGAGTGTTATCAAACAAAAGTGGTGCAGGTAGACGGATCTCACGAATAATTGTCTTTTCAAACCTCAAATTATAATCAAGGTTACCAAACTGGGAAGTCATGGTAACAAACTTAGGCCTCTTCATAGCAGCAAGATCAAGACTTACGTATGAAAAGGGAACATCATCAGGATGCGGCGTGCGCTTAAGAGACTCAAGGATGAGTGTGGCGTAAACACCACCATATAAATCGCCCTTGTTACTGTTCATAACAAGGCGCCGAGCAATTAAGGCACCCACATTATACTCATTCTTACCAGAGAGGGCGTTCGCATAGATAGCGAAATCTGGCGCAGAACCACTGCTCGTGTTGTCACGAGCCAACACCCCTCTAGCAACAAAATACTCAAAATACCTGAGGTGGGGAAACAAAATGCTGGAAATCTTCGTGCGCTGAATGTCGGTCTCCTCCTAGTAACAAAGGGAGTTGAAGAGGGTCCTCAACTCGGAAGGCTGAGAAATCATCTTCGCCGTCTGACCAACGTTCGGCACACCTATTATATCACAAAACTGGGCGAAAGACAGAGCTATGAGATCATTATAAAGTTTGAACTCGACGGTTCCAACATCATGGTTATAACGAAAACTTCTAACAAAGAGGGAGGTAAGATTCTTGTATTGTACCACACAACATAATGCTAGCCATATCAAACCTTCATTGGCACAAAGGCCATAAAATTCCTCCTTAATCCCTGCAGCTGTAAGAAAATCATGGCACGGATACATCATTCCGCATGCTGGGCTTGTGTCTTCCAACAACTCCAGGGCACATGATCTTCATTGTATCTCACCCTAACCGCTGAGGGTGAAGCTGCAGCTCTAGTAACTCGATCGGAGCGCTCGTGCTTCTTCTTCCCAAGCCACCCTTTTGCCTTTCCTAGCAAACTCATTTCTGAAATTTTTGTCAATTCACAAAAACAAGGATTTAAAAAAAATGAGTTGAGGCAATCTACTCTACTCACTTACCTAAGGCATAAACTTGCATCAAAACTTGGTAAATAAATTTCTACGCATGCATGCAAGCTCATCTGAACAACACCAAGAACTACTAAATACTCACAAATGAAACCACCAATCAAAAATCTATTTGGAGGGGTGAAGGAGTTGCATACCAGGGAGTGTTTTCTCAAAATATTAGCTCAAATGGTTGGCTGTAGAGAGAGATGGAAGATCTCCTCCAAGAACAACAATAACGCAAGAAGAAGTGCAAAACTCGTGTTTTTGGAGAGAGAGGAGGGAGGAGGAAGAAGACTTACCTGGAGGTGGGACCTGTGGGCCCCAGGCTCCCCGTGGGCGCGGCCAGGGGGCTGGCCGCACCAGCTGGCCGCCTGGGCCACTGGTGCCCCCCTGGTCAGCCCCAGGTGCCTCTGGGTCACTCCCCGCATGGAAATTTTTAATATAATTTTTCTGGAATTTTTTTGAAAACTTCACTGTTGAAAATTTTCCGGAGTTCAAAAAGCTGCGAAACTTTCTGAAAACTTGAAGCAGTGATTAGAATTGTGAAGTTTCAAAAACATATAAACTTGGTATCACAAAGAGAATAAAAGCTAAAGCAAATGAAAACATAACAAGCTCCTCTTTTTGCCTATATAAAACATGCTCACTAGCAAGGTTGATCAAGTCTCACCAACAAACCGACGATATATAGAACAAAAAGTCTCACCTCTTATGAAGTGATCATTGCACCTTTACTTTAATGGACATTGTCCCCACCATGATGGTTTTGTATTTGTGGTGCACGTGTAGAGGACAACCCCATTCTCCAATCTTCACAGTCTCGATATTCTCTATTAAGTTAAGGCCATGCCTTTTGTCGATCTTCTTTGGAAAATACACCATGTGTTCTTTATCATCTACGTTGAAAGTGACCTTTACTTTGTTGCAATCAATAATGGCACCTGCGGTGTTAAGAAAAGGTCTACCAAGAATAATGGACATGCTCCCATCCTCGGGCATGTCAAGTACAACAAAATCAGTAAGAATCAATCAATTAGCAAATTCAACGGGAACATCCTCACAAATACCTATCAGGATGGCTGTTGACTTGTCAACCATCTGAAGAGAGATATCTTTAGGGATTAACTTATCTAAACATAGAATTTTGTAAAGAGAAAAAGGCATAACACTCACCCCTGCTCCGAGATCACATAAGGCAGTCTTGACATAATTATTTTGTATGGAGCAAGGAATGGTGGGTATACCTGGATCACCAAGCTTCTCAGGAATCTTGCCACTGAAAGAGTAGTTAGCAAGCATAGTAGATATTGCCTCATTAGGAAATTTTCTTTTATTAATAACAATATCTTTCATGTATTTGGAATAAGGAGGTAACTTGATAGCATCAACCAAAGGAATTTGCAGAAAAAGAGGTTTCATCCATTCACAAAATTTATTATAATTCTCTTCTTCTTTAGATTTGAGAGACTTACCTGGAAAGGGCATGGGTTTTTGTACCCATGGTTCTCTTTCCTTCCCTTGTCTTCTTTCTATGAAGTCTTCTCTTGTGTACTTCTTGCGTTTATCGGGTGCTTCTTCTTCTCGCACCTCGGGAGGATCATTCTTATCCTTATCATTTTCTTCGGGCTCAACACCGTCTTCAGTTTCAACATCGGAGATAGATATGCTGTTGGGATCAACAGCAGGTTCTTCACTTGTAATAGGATCATTAGAGTTGTCAGCTTCCTTGTGTTTCTTCTTCTTCTTTTTCTTCTTAGGAGAGATAACAATCTCGTCTTCCACTTGCACTTGAGAATCTTGCTCGATCCTCTTCGGATTCCCCTCAGGATAGAGTGGGTCCTGGGTGTGTGTTCCACCCCTGGTTTTGATGCCATAGGCTTGTATGTCCTGTTTGGCATTGTTAGCAAGCAAATCTTCTTGCACATTAGAAATTTGTTCAAGCTGAGTTTGAACCATATGGAAATGCTTAACAAGACATTTAACATCATTAACTGTTCTTTCAAGAACACCAAGTAAACTTTTGATAGCAAGAGAATTATCATGCAACTGACTTTGTATCCTGCTATTAAAATTGTCTTGCTTAATAATAAAATTATCAAGCTCATCTAAGCATTGGTCGGGAGGTTTACCTTTAGGGATGTCACTTTCAGTAAAGTCTAATAGAGAGTGTACCTCTACCAAGGGAGGGCGAGTAGTAGGTTCACACAACTTCTCGATAGGCGGTAGATTCTTCACGTCTTTGGCTTTGATGCCCTTCTCCTTAATAGACTTCTTTGCTTATTGCATATCTTCGGGGCTCAGAACAAGCATGCCCCGCTTCTTTGGTGGTGGAGGTGGTTCAGGGATGGACCAATCTTCATGGTTCTTGGCAATCTTGCCCATTAATTCTTCAGCATCGGCTGGTGTTCTTTCCCTGAAAACACAACCAGCACAACTATCCAGATAGGATCTGGATTCATCGGTTAGACCATCATAAAATATATCAAGTAATTCATTCTTTGGGACTTCATGTCCCGGTCTAGCCTTAATTAAGTCACAATACCTCCCCCAAGCTTTAGGGAGGTGCTCATCCTGCAACTTTTTCAAGTTATAGATTCTTTGCAAAGCAGCATGTTGCATTTGAGCAGGAAAATATTTATCAACGAAAAATTAAACTAAGTCCCGAGGACTCTCAATGGAACCATAGGGTAGTGCATCATACCAGGATTTGGCGTCTTCCTTTAAAGAAAAAGGAAAAAGCTTGGCCACATAGAAGTTTCGTATCTTCTCATCAGTAGTAAATAGGTCCCCTAACTCAGCAAGTTTGGTCAGGTGTGCTATAGCATCATCATTTTCTCTGCCATAAAAATGGTCAGCCTCGACTGTAGATATAAGTGAAAGATCAACAGAGAAATCATAATCAAGGTCAGTGATGCATATAGGAGATGTGGAAAATTTAGGATCAGGAATACTCTTGTTCTTCAAGCAGTGCTTTTTGAGCAACTCCTTATCAGCTCCAGGGTCAGAGTTGGCACACTCTATAAGTTCCCTGCAAAGATCATCATCGAGAGTAATATAATCATCATCAAGGATTCTCTCCTTGAGTTCATCTAGGTCTAGGTAACCAAATGTTTTGCAAGTAGGAATATAGGTAGCAGGTATCTCAGTCTCGGGCTCTGCTGCAGCCTTAGTAGTATCAGTTTCAATATAGTGACCAAGAAAATTATCATCATCAAGAGTAGTGGAAGCATCATCAAAAGTATTGGACATAGTAACATACCAGTAGAAGTAGCAAGTGGTGGTAGTGGTGAAGCAAACTTACTTATAACGGAAGGTGAATCAATCGTAGCACTGGTACTCAGAACGATACCTTTTCTTGTAGTGGATGGCAGGATCGGAACCTTGGGGTCTCCTTTCTTACCCATAGGAACAAAGTGTGGCAGGCAAGATACTTCAAGTAAACATGTAAATATTTCTATGGTCCCCGGCAACGGCGCCAGAAAACAGTACTTGATGACCCTCAACTATAGGGGATCGATTGCAGTGTTCTCGCGGGTAAGTTAAACCAATTTATTGATTCGACACAAGGGGACACAAAGAGTATTTATAAGCTTTGACAATTGAGTTGTCAATTCAACCGCACCTGAAATATGCTTGCTTGCAATAGAGTATTAATAGCAACTGTGATATGATAGGGACAATGATAACGACAAAAGTAAACTAGTAGTAAGCATCAGGATTAAAACACTGTAGGCTAGGGAGATGGATTGTTGGGCGCTTCATGAATAAGAATGAACATGTAACAGATTCTAACACGGGGCAAGGCACACAGAAAAGTAATGATCATCTAGGACAATATCAAACACTAGGCATGTATCCCATAGGTGGTTGTGCGTGCTTGCAATAAGAACTTGCACACCATCTTTTGTCCTACCATCCCGCTATGAACGGGGCCAAAAGGAACTTATGGAGATTAAGGTGCTCCTGTCAAAGAGCACCGAAACAAAGCAATAAACTCAATGGATACATGGAATCATCAAATTATGGACCATCCCCTTTGGTGTCCCAAGCTGTCACCTTTGGGATTGCCGGTTCCGGACCATAATAGGTGCATACAACTCATAGATAGGATCTTGAACATAGATAAACTCATGAAAACATAAGTGGTTCAGATATGAAAACTTGACACTCGGGCCCAAAGTGACAAGCATTAAGAGCAACAAGTTGTAGCAAAGATGATAAAAACCAAAGTAGATGATAGGCAACATGACCCCAACAATCTGACGAACTATTACATGATCAATCTCATCCAATCCCTACCATCCCCTTTGCCTACAACAGGGAATTACTCACACATGTGAAGAGAAGTCATGGAGGGAGGTTGGACTGGTGATGGTGATGACGATGGCGACGATATCCCCTCTCCGGAGGCCAAATCAGCCTCCAGATTAGCCCTCCCGAGGAAGAACAGAGGGTGGCGGCGGCTCCGCGACGGGTTTTGGAAACGACTTCTGTTTTGGAGTTTTCCCGTCACGGGAATAAATAGGAGCCAAAGTAGGGAACCCGGGGAGGGGGCAGTCGCCCAGGCGGCCAGAGGGAGCGGCCCCACCCTGGCTGCCCTTTGGCCCCCCTACTGGCTCCGGGATTCTTCGGGTGCGTGGATTTTTTGGTATTTTTCTGGGAGTTTTCTGAGATGTCCAAAAATCCATTTTCCTGCGCACAATAAAACCATACAGGCAGCTCTGCTGAAAACATCGTCAGTTCGGGTTAGTTTAGCTCAAATCATGCAAGAATGAGGGCAAAACAATAGCAAAAGTGTTTGGAAAAGTAGATATGTTTGAGACGTATCAATCACCACGGCGACGTCGACGAGGAGGAGGAGGAGCACCACAGAGACGATGACGAGGAGGAGGAGGACGAGGACGAGTAGACATGATGACTCAGAGGGGTCCATGAAGATGACGAGTATACATGCCGGACATGTCCATTTCTGTTATACATATACCAAGTACTTTTAAGATTTATTATGTATAGTAAGATATTATACAGTGCACGTATGTGCGCACTGAAGTTCAGTTGCATCCAATCTTTGAATTTTCTTCCACAACACAAAGTGCTTCGTCTTTGATGGTAGATGGGTTTTATTTTAATCGATGGAGCCATTCGTCTAAGCATATGTGACACCCTAGTTTTTTCAACTTTTTCTTTTCTGAAGTTTTTCTGAGATTTGCCAATTGGTTTGATTTGAAGCAACTATTTGGACTTGAAACTTTGGAATATTTTATTTCCTTGTTCAAGTAGACCAATATTCTCAAGACCTTTCCAAAAATCTTCCCTTGATCCCTCCCCTCCAAGCCACATTTTCCTTCATCTCATATATTCCTTTTTCTTTAAAAGGGATACTACTTTCATTTGAGGATTGTGAAGCAACCCATATTTATATTGCTCCATAAATTCCCAAACAATTCCCACATGACTTTGATATGTTATCTTTCCAAAATAGCCAAAAACCTTGCATGGCCCAATTAAATTTCTCACCCAGAGAAATTCATTTATCTTTTGAGGCAGAATAGCACTTTGTGAAGGAAGTGTTATTTATATTTGTCCATTGGCCCTCAAACTTTTTGTGCAAGCTAAACCCACCATATCATCATCCTATGCCAAGTTTATCTCCACTGGCTTAACCAATTTTCCTCACCAAAATCACAAAGTTTCTGACCAGCAGGAAGCCTTGTGAAGCAAGTGCAAGCTAGGAGTATCTAATGTCTCTGAAACTTTGCACAGATGTTCCCCCACTCATATAACTGCCCTCCACCAAGTTTCAGCCACCCCCTTGAACCCTATGTGAGTCCACCTTCAAAAGTGCATTCTGGTCCATTTGGACATTTGCAAAGAAAGTGCTAGCTCTGTAGATCCCTTTGAGCTGAAACTTTGTAGAGCCACTCACATTAGAGTCTCACTAAGATTAGCCAAATACTAGGTCCATTGGCCAAGATAATCTCCCATGTTTCAGCACAAACACCTTCTGGTTAGCACCCATTTTCAATGCATGTGAGTAGCTCTCCCACGGAAGACATAGGTGGCCACGCCACGGCAGCCCCAAAGGGTGGATGCACGCGGTGACCACACGGCTGGCATGCCACTAGCGTGCTCCGCGCGCCACCCTCCACTGACCCGACGACCACATCCGCTCCCAATCCGCCTCTGGAGATACCAGATACCAGGCTAATCCAGGCGAGAGCCACTGGACAATAGTTAAGAGCATCCTACAGTACCTGAGAAGGACTAAGGATATGTTCCTAGTCTATGGAGGTGTGGATGAGCTTGTTGTAAAGGGTTACACCGATGCTAGATTCCAAACCGACAGGGATGACTTTCGCTCGCAATCTGTTTCTGTGTTCATTCTGAACGGAGGTGCAGTGAGCTCGCAGAGTTCCAAGAAAGAGACGGTAGTTGATTCTACAACAGAGGCCGAGTACCTTGCATCTTCTGAAGCTTCAAAGGAAGGTGTTTGTATAAGGAATTTCCTTACCCTACTTTGTGTGGTTCCAGACTCGGCAGACCCGTTGGACCTCTATTGTGATAATAGTGGTGCCATCGCACAAGCCAGAGAGCCAAGGCATCACATGAAATCCGAGCACATATAAAGGCGTTATCATCTCATACGACAATTCGTAGATGATGGTAATATAAATGTATGAAAAGTACACATGGATGCAAACGTTGCTGATCCTTTGACGAAGCCTCTCCCGATGCCGAAGCATGAGGCGCACGTAAGAGCCATGGGCCTTAGATGCCTAACTGATTGACTCTAGTGCAAGTGGGATACTGTTGGAGATATGCCCTGATGTCTACGCACGCTTCTATTCTCGTAGACTATGTTGGGCCTCCAAGCGCAGAGGTTGGTAGGACAACATCAATTTCCCTCAAGTGGATGACATAAGGTTTATCAAACTCAAGGAAGTAGAGGTTGAAGATGGTCTCTCTCAAGCAACCCTGCAATTAAGATACAAGAAGTCTCTTGTGTCCCCAACACACCTAATACAACTAGGAGTTGTATAGGTGCATTAGTTCGGCGAAGAGATGGTAAAATATGGGTGATAGGTGCGACAAAACAAAGTAATATAAATATGTAATAAAAAGTGCAGCAAGCAAACATGCGAAAAAGTGAGCACAAACGGTGTAACAATAGTGGAAACAAGGCCTAGGACTCATACTTTCACTAGTGGCAACTATCAACAACATTAAAATAGTCTAATCACATGATATTTCCAATAAAACATGCAATGGAGACACACTCGGAGGTCATTCCTTTGTGGTCAAGAGAGGACGAGAATTATGTAGGGCTACAAAAGCACACCTCAAAGTTCGTAGTTCTCAATCTATGGATTTCCCAATGTCACCGCGGCCATCCAAAGAGAGTACCACAATCACCACAACATATCTCAAGGATAGTCAAAGACAAGCACCAAGAGACCCTCAATCTTAAATCAACACACAAAAGAGGAAATCACTCATGAAAATATTATTCTAATCTATGTCCAATAGACCGCTGTCACCATGGTCTCGGGGATTATAATAGATAAGATCAAGTGAGTACATCAATCCAATACATAGAGGAAGGGAAATTTCATGGGATCACCCTAGATTAACATTGCCTATGATCACAACGAAGATCACATCATGGGAGAAAGAATTGACCACATAGCTACTGGTAGAAACCTCAGCCCCGAGAAAGGACTACTCCCGCATCATGTAGGGAGGAAGCAATATCGATGGAGATGAATCCGGGGGCACTTCCCCGTCCCGGCAGGGTGCCGACACAGGAATTCTGGTCTCCCGAAGCTTGTCGGCGATGGCGGCGGAGATCGGAATTGCTTCTGGAGAAAAGGGGCCCGGAATCAGGGTTTTTGCGATGGGAGAATAAATAGGAGCCAAAGGGGGGCACCGGGGGCCACCAGTCTCCCACGAGGCAACCCGGCGCGGCCAAGCCCTGGGCCGCGCCCACTGGCCTCCTGGGCACCAGGTGGGGCCCCTCTGGCCCTTTTTCGCTGAATCTGGAAGCTTTCGGAACGTTGATTTTTTATCTGATTTTCCCGAATTTTTGGAGCACTTTTAATATGGGGGAAAGCTGAAATAGAAAAATAGCAGAAAACAGGAACTAGCACTGGGGTGCACTGAGTTAATAAGTTAGTTAAAATATGATCAAAAGTGTATGAAAGTGTATCTAGATCATAGCAATATCACACAAAACATGCATGGAGCGAGCAGAAATTATCGATACGTTTGAGACGTATCATGCCCTAGAGGCAATCATGTTATGATGTTATCTCCTTATGTATTCATGAGTTATTTGTATTGTCATTGAACATCATCAATGATATGTATCAATAAGTACGTGACTTGTTTGTGAGACTATATATTCTATGATGATTGTTCTAATGGTCCCTAGTTGGTAAGGTTATGCGGACACATATCCTTGACTAGTATATGACTCGGTTGATGAATATGTTTCACAAGTCAGGAGCATAGAGATGCTACCGATAGTACGGACTTAGTGATGTGATCACTGAGTTGGACAGAGACCCACTTTGAGACGCAGCGATATATTGTCATCTGTTAGTATCAATACAATGTATATGCCATGTCCTAGACCTGAGGTCCTCGCATGTTCTCGGGATGAGGAATGACTCACTTAGGGACTATCAAATGCTAAACCGTAACTGGGTAGTTATAAAGGTAGCTTATGGGTGAATCATGATACATGCCACGAGACATGGTTGATTAAGATGGGATTTTCCCCTCCACCATGGAGAGATATTCTCTGGGCCCTCTCGAGTGATAAGATTCAGAAAGCATGGCCATGCGACATGGGTTAAGTATTAACCCGGTTCAGGAATCGGTGTCACGGTTTCGAGAAGAGAGGTCAAGCTATCACAAGGGTGACAAGTACTCGCCTTCAGCTTGACAACATATATCGTGAGGCAAAATGAATGTTGCATATGACACTTTGTAATGGTTTGTCTTATGACTTTACGCATATATGGGAGCTGGAACGTTCTGCTAGGAATCGCTACCGACTATCGAACCCGATGTGATTCGGGTCATGTCCATGTGTACGTGAACCTATAGGGTCGCGCGCTTAAGGGGAAAGGAGCCCATTCGGATGCGATCCGAATGGAATATGGATGGAGGGTCCGGATTTCCTGAAGGGTTGAGGCCATTCCACGGGCGCCTATATAAGGGCTAGGGCAAACCCCGAAGGGGTACAGGTCAGACCACAACCCTAGCTGTCAGAACCCAAGTTTAGGTATGTGCTAGGGTTCAAGTGCTCTTTTGCATCATGCAAAAATTTCAAAAGAAATTAAAAAATGGGGAAAAGAAAAGCCCTAGAGAATTTAAATAAATGGCCAGATAAAAATCTTTTTCCAAAAATCATTTGAACCTTTGGAAAATTCCTATAAATGGTGGTGATCATTTCAAAAGTGGTTTGGGTTCATTCCCATGCTCATGGAATTTTCTAAAATTCAAAATGTGCCCTGGAAATTAAATTTGACCCCTATTTGAATTGAAATTGAAATTAATTGAATTTCAAAAGTGCCCAAATTCTAAAAGTCACTTGCTTCTGGTCACATAGGATTTATAAAATTATTTGGGCATTTTACTAAAATGCCTAGCTAATTAATTCTAGGCACAACAAAAATTACAGAAAAAGAAAAGAAGAAGAAATAAACAAGAGGGCTTACCTGGCATTCGGCCCAACTAGCCGCACCACGGCCCACCTCACCTCCTCCTCCCTTGTCCTCCTCCTCCAGCAGGTCGCTGGCGGCCTGAGAGCGCGTCGTCGCCACCTCGACGTCCAGAGACGTCTGGAGGCCTCCCCGTTGCTCCTCTCGGTGCCACGGAGACACCATAGAAGCCGCCCACACCTTTCCCCCCTCCGCTGCTTCCTCCCTGTCGCTCTCCGGCGAGATCCCACCCGCACCCTAGCAACCAAACTCGCCGCCGTCGACCGTTTGCGTGGCCACCGTGCCCCTGGAGCTTCGCAACCTTGTCCACTAGACGCCCCGAGGTCGTCTTCGTCAAGCTGAAGCACCGCTCGAACTCGAGATGAACCGGAGCCACCGCCAGCGTCAAGGATTCGCCGCGGTTACCGAGACCTCCGGCGAGCAATTGCTCCGGCACCAAGCCCTCTCCGGCCCCTCCGAGCTGCTCATCCCGCTCCTGGTGAGATTCCCTTCCACCCCGGCCTATCCGTGCTCCAGCTCGTGTGCTGCATCATCGTCTTCGTTAGAGGCAGTGGCCATCCGCCGCAAAACTTCGACGCCGCCGTGGCCACAGCCCTCCCCAAGTCCCCCAACCTGCACCCCTCGTTGCGAACGGTCACGGGCGATGTTTTGACGCAAGAACCGTGCCCTCCTGTGGCTAAACGCGAAGTCCGACGAGCCCTCCGCCGTCTGCATGGGTCACCGGCGGCGACGTGCCGACGTGGCACTTAATTAGGGGTCTAATCCCCCTATCAGTTGACCTAGGGTCACTGACTGGTGGGCCCCAGCCCCCTAACCCCCCTCTCTGTTTAATTAACAGAGGGATTAACCCCCTCCCACTGACAGCAGGGCCCCACTGGGCAGAAGCCCCCCACATCATGCTGATGTCAGCATGACGCAGTAAATCAATTTCTGAATTAAAAGAATTCCACAGAATTACAAAAATTACATAAAATAGCCAAAACTTCAATAAATCATAGAAAATTCATTTGAACTCCAAATTTGACACATAATATATGAAAAATGATCAGCAGAAAATAATCTATCCAAATATACAACTTTCAGCTATGTTTGAGTTGGATTTAAAATGGGACCAGTAGCTTTTACTATTTGGTTTAAATGGAATTAATTCAAATTTAATTCAAATACTTTTCCACTTTGAACCATTGCAATGCAAACCATTTCACTTGAACATCAGAGGCATATCATACACATGTCAACATGGTTTTCAAACAACAAACAATAGCATTTGCAATTTGGTTAAATTTAAATTCATATGTGGAGTTTGAATTTGCATTTCAAATGCAATACACTTCATTTAAATCAAATGTACCCCAAACCAGCACCATTCACATCATGGACAACATTATCATGTGATTGTGCATTTAAATTCAAAGTTGTCCCCCCTTGTTGATGATTGCCTCTGATGACAGACGTTCCAAGACGGTGATCACCCCCGACGGAGAAGAAGATCGGTAAACCCCGTGTATCGTCAGCAAGGCAAGCAAACCCCATTGAGCATGTCTATAAAATCCTACTTCCCTCTCAGTCTCGCTTATGCATGTTTAGGAGATCACCGAGACACGTTCTTTCGCATAGTTGAATCCATTCCGATACATAACCTATCATTTTGTCACCGTATTAAGCAAACCACAATCCTAGCAGATTTAGGAGTTGAATGATGAGCATGTGGCCCCTGCAACTGTTACTGCTTATTGCTGCTTAGTGATACAATGAGGATGTTATGATTGTGAGTCGGGATGGAATGAACACAGTGATGCTGATGATAACGTGTTGGTGAATCCACCCTAAGCAAAGGTGAACGATGAGAGGCTGTGTAGGAGTACACAGTGGGTTGTCTCGTTGAACACTGCCCTAGGCCCCGAGTTCCTGTTTTGTGATCCAAGACAAAGAGTATGACCACATGTAGGGTTTATGGGAGCCCCGTTTGGCCTCTCTACGTACCCGATCCGGTCCAGGAGTCACAATAGATTCGGGCTTTCCATTTGGCATGTGCATAGAAAAAGAATGAAGAAAAGGTTGCATCATATAGATATGTGGGCGGACCTGTGAGGCAGTGAAACCATCTGGCAGAGGTGGCGTCTCGGTCCCTTGCATTATCTGAGTCAACTCCTGGATTAGAGAATGTGATGTGAGGGTAGTGCCTTGGTTTCATCCACGTCCGACACCCGCTTGAAGGGTGACGAGAACGAGGCGATAAGTGATGACACGTGTGTGAAGATGTACACCCCTGCAGGGTTAATGAACTATTCGAATAGCCGTGTACGCGGTTATGGATTACTTGGAGACCTCTAGTTGATCATAGAAAACTTGAATGGATACTCTAAAACTCGCAAGATAAGCGTGAGTGCTATGGCGTGCTTCTTCGTGGGGAAGTCGAGGAAGTATCCATAGTGGTGTATTGGTTGGAGACTTGGTAGTGGACTCGTGTACGCTTGTTACCTCAAGTCTGGTACTCGTAGTTCAGGACTAGCCAAGTCAAAGCTGGCACTTCTGCATATTGAACCACACCTCCTTTACCTTAATACTTGAGCATGAGTAGTTTAGTTCTGATGTAAGTCTTGCTGAGTACGACTTTGTACTCACGTTTGCTTATTCTATGTTTTAGATGAGAACCCGGACCCCGATGGAGTCACCTTCGTGAAGCTCGACGTTGACCTTGGTAGTATAGTCCCAGATAGCAGTCTGGTCCCTCGTGGAAGGGCATGTTTGTTGAACAAGGCTTCTCTAAGCCATTTGTTAATCTTGTCTGTACTCAGACCTAATTTGCTTCCGTTGTATGATGTAATGTTGATCACAAACATGTGATCTTTATATGCTCTATGTGTAAGTCAATAAAGATACACTTTGTAGAGTTATGTGATGATACCTGCTGTTCATACTAGGCATGTGTGTTGCGTGTATGTCTATAACATGCATGTCTTAGTATGGGTTTTCGAGACCTTAGTTGTGATCTGGCTGGCGGTCTTTTATACACCAAGTGGCCCTTAGATGTGCGCAGCTTGGGGCATCGCGATGCGATTGCTCGTGACTCGGTCACGTGCACACTTTGTTGTATGATCGAGCCCGCCCTAGACCCCAACTAAGTGATCGGACTGGAGTAAGTCTATATAAGAGTTAGGATTCAATCGATAACATGGTCGAGGCGACTTGTCTATGAGTATGGGATTCACCACCCATAAGCATTTAGACTTGTGAATGGACGATGAGGACCCATCTTAGATGATCATCCGGCCTGGATGGGATGCTCCTCACGTTCGATGCTTTCCGAGAGTGTTCTTTGCTTGGCCTTGTCTGCTTAGACAAGTGGGTAAGGCTCTCGGCTCTCCATGTGATTGCATCGTGACTGGAATTACATACGCATATTCCGGGTCCCGACACTAGCCGCCACTCCACCTCCAGGCCGAGCCGCCGGACCTAGCAGTCCGCTGCCCGATGCTCCTCCCTGTACGTGCGTATCCCTTGGAGGCGCTGCACTAGTGGCGCTTGGACGAATTGTTCGCGGGATTGATTGCGGGACTCCGTTTGTGGGATTGGTACGAGGGATCGCTTCGAGGGATTCGAGGAGCCGCCACCGACGCGCATCACCAACTCTCCTTCCGCTACCGTGACTGCGTGTCTAGTGGTGAACCCTAATCACGTAGTTCATCCCCAGTAGCAGTGATCTTGGTTGTGCGCGGTAGAATTTTTTATTTAGCGCTAGTGTAGCGTACCGCGTGCCTCAACACCAAGTGCCATTGGACCCGTACACAGGCTGCCGGTGTCGTTGTTTGTGAGCTCGACTCCAGCCACGACAATCGTTGCGACCACACCCAACCGACCCAGCTCGGAATCCTCTTTCGATCGAGCCCCCTCACGCCCCTCCCATCGCCTTGACTGCGCGCTCGATCACCGCCGGGTTCACTGGCCTCGTCAGCGTGCCACTTGTGCCACTATCCTATGGGCCACGCTTGCCAAGGGCTTAATTAACCCCAAATCTTCCATTGACCAGTGGCCCCCACCCCTTGCTAATCCGATGTTTAAAGTAAATGGAAATAACCCCTGTTAGACTGACTAGTGGGCCCTGGTCCTTTAACCATCACTCTGTATTAATTAAAATGCAATTTAAATAAAAGTTTCACTGACATGTCGACCCCACTGGATAAATAAGATAAATGAAATGTTTTAAGTAGATATGAGTGATTGACATGTGGGCCCCTCTATTCTGTTAATTAAATAAAATGAATTTAAATGCCCCTCCCTAGGACATGCAGGTCCCACTGGTCAGTTTGACCAGTTAAATGCACTATTTTGGATAATGTTGCAATTAAATAATTAAAGAAATATAAAATTCTTGTAAATTGATTTAAACTTTGAAATTTAATATCTTTTAAACTGTAACTCCGATGAAAATATTTTATACATGAAAGTTGCTCAGAAAAATATAACGAATAATAATACGCTACCCGTTTATCCGCCACCTCCCTCTAACACAACGAACATGAGACCTTCCCCCTCCGGATCGTCTGCCGATAATCACCCGGAGCTGGAAGTTCATCCCCGGATGAATTCCCGCTCCGAGCAGAGCACATTGTGAAGCGTCAGAGCGCCACCAACACCGTGTTTGCCATGTCGTGCATTTTTGTTGCATTGGTTTGTATTGTATTTTTTTTTCTTCCCCTTCCTTCCGGTAGACCCTGCTGCTGCCGTCGACGTCACCACCGCCGACGTTGCTGTGTACGACTACGTCGTCGACGACAGTACCCCTACTATCGAGATTCCAGGAAAGCAGAGCCATTATCCTTCCGCATATATCGCCTATCTTTTCCGTACATTTCTTGCACTAGGCATTGCTGCTTCTATGTTATATTCCTATTCATTGCATAGCATGTCATTGTCGCCCATTGATGTACCTTCCTTTATCCTATGCTGCCTATAATAATTATGCAATATTAAGCAGTTAGCCCTACGCCATGTTAGTCTACTAGGATTAGATAGTGGGTCGTGATCGCTCTAGGGAGTGAACGCGGGTATAAATTATTATAACTACAACAAGTACGGTACGGAGCAGATGCCCAAGGGAACCTACAACGGTGAGACTCTGCCGAGTCGCTTCAAGTTTAACTTATGAGTGGATGGACTCGTATTTCACTCTCGTTGCCGGCTCGGTAGCGTAGCACCACCGGGATGATACGAGGCTATTACTCTTTAGTTCATTCCGTTGATTTCTCGGTCGAATATTTTCAAATATACCATCGAGGGTGATTCCTCCTGGTTTCACTTGATGGTAGGCACCTGAATCAACTGGTGTCCTTAAAGGTAAGTAGTCGGGTGCACCAACGGTGCTCACAAGAGGTATTGTATCGGGACGACAGGACATGCGGATACCATCGTGGGCCTTGTCCTTGTTCCTTGGTTGTGAGATACCAAACCACGAAAGTCGAGCTCTTCCAGGAGCACACACGAGACAAGGTAAGGAGACGATTCACCTTGTCGGTAACCGCATAGCTTTGACGGGACGACAGGGCAGGAACCGATGCACTGGTGGTCCTGGCTGATGTTCGTTGTCCTTTGTGTTAACCAGTCAGGCAACAATAACGGTTTTTCGCGAGATAATAATAAAACGACTAATGGTTCAGGGAGTTGACTTGAGAGGCCGCAAAGGCTCGTACGCACTACCTTCACGTGGGATTACAGTGTGGGCCCTCCGCATTGTGGTCTCATTCGAAAGCTCTGAAAGAAGTCCAGTTCAGCATTGTGGTTGGGTAGGATCGTGTTGTGGCACTGGATCCACTTGGCGCACAACGACCCGGGTGCGAGGGGCGAAGGCCCAAGACCCTCTTGCGCTTAGGACTGTAGAACGAAGGGGACCTCTCTGATGAGCCGTAGGATGGGCCTCGGCATGTCGGATAGCCTCGGTGGGGCATCCCCTAACAAGGTGTGCGCCACCCTGGAGATCCGAGCGTGCATGCTGAACATTAGTGCACCCCTGCAGGGAAGATAATCTATTCGAATAGCCGTGTCCACGGTAACATGACGCTTTATGCTGAAACGAGAGCCTACTACTACAAACTATTACTATTAAACTGTTGGTTCCGGTTTCTCTTCCTCGCAGGGAAGTCGAGGAAGTGATCTCGGAGGCATTGATAATTATTATAACTTACTATTATACAATGCTGCAGCAACTTCTACTGCATTGTTACTTTATGCTTTATATAACTATTGTCTAATCTCTTCTTGTGCTTCAAGAACCGACTGAATATGCTAGTCTTCGATAGGTCTAGCTTCTCATTCTTATTCTTGCTTTCTGCAGTTCAGCCCACTATATAGCCTCCCCTTTCCATTTGATACAAATGCATAAATGCTTAGTAGCCGAATGTAAGACTCGTGGGTATGCTAGATACTCACGCCTCTTGCTTTTCTATCTTTGTTTTATATACCCGGATTGCTGCAACCAGACGCTGGCGGCCAGGAGCAGGAGTACCCCGGAGGCGCCTACTACGACGTCGAGTTCCCCCTTGACCAGGAGTAGTTTGGAGGTTACCAGGCAGGAGGCCTTGCCTTTTCGATCGTTTTTGTTTTTGTTCGAGCCTTCTTAAGGCAAATCATGTGTACCTTGTGTCTGTACTCAGATACTATTGCTTCCGCTAACTTTGTGCTCTCGAGCTATTATATTCGATTCCTCTTGGCCCCTGGCTTGTATTATTTTATTTGTAGAGTTGTGTTGTGATATCTTATTGTGAGACCCTGATCTCGATCGTGTACCTTGCGTCACTACTAGAGAAAAGGCTATACATGGAATTCTTATTAGTGGCGCAGTTTATATGTAATGCGCCACTATGCTGTAAGGGGTGGCGCACTGGTTCAAAATGCTCCACCTATAAGCTCTCATAGGTGGCACATTTTTTAAAATGCGCCACCCCCAAGAGTGGGCCAGCCCTGGATCCTCTTATACGTGGCGCCTTTGGAGAAATGCGCCACCCCTAAGAACCTTATAGGTGGCGCATTCTGGAAATGCGCCACCCATAAGAGCTTATGGGTGGCGCATTCTGGAAATGCGCCACTCCTAAGGAATTATTAGTGGCGCATTCAGAATGCGCCACCCATAAGGACTTATTAGTGGCGCATCTTGCATATGGGCCACTAATAACCAAAAAATTTTGAGGGGAAAATTCCCAATACACAAATACACCCCCCTGGACCTCCTTTTCAGTTTGAAAAATAAAATAAAAGAAAATGATAGAAATGTCAAAAAAAATAAAAGAAAATAAGATTCCCATGTAATATGTGGTCTAGTTATTAGGAAAATTTAGAAACATGAATTTCGACTTTTTTTTGCAAAATCTCTCGAGAATTTTTAAAATGGGCTTAACTTTTGCATACGAACTCCGATGAAAAAGTTTTTTATATAAAAATTCATCTACTCAAAAAGTTATATCCAAATTCAACAAGGGGAACCCCGTTGACCATTTTTAGAATCCGCAAAAACCTAACAGAAAAAAAATTACGGGCGTTTCAAGATCTAGAGCTAAAAAAATTGTAATTTTTTCAAAACTTATTAGTGGCGCATTTTGTATGAAATGTGCCACTAATAAAAAAAAATATTTTTAAAAAAAGTTCAAAATAGGCTAGAGGACCCATCGGGAAGTTTTAAAAAAGTAGCTAGTAACATAAAAAAATAAAAAAATAAATAAAAAAAAAATATTTTTTATTTTTTTAAAAAGTTAAAAATAGGCTAGAGGACCGATCGAGAAGTTTTGAAAAAATGTTGAAAATTTTCGCACACCCATGAACATCAACAAGGTCCTAGACATCAACATGGTTTAATAGGATTGATATCATAGATATATCAACAAGTGCCTGCTAAGTGAGCTGGGGTGGGAATCGAATAGAACCGAGAAGTTAAGCGTGCTGGGGCCGGAGTAGTGTTAGGATGGGTGACCTCCGGGAAGTTTGATCACGGAGGTCAGTTTGACATGAGATTAAGCATAGTGATCGGTCATTAAGCATACTAACCTGATATTAAGAAAATAAAATAAAAAAATCGTTAAAAATTAATAGTGGCGCATTTCCAGAATGCGCAATGCGCCACCCCTAAGACCCTTATGGGTGGCGCATTTTGGCGCATTTTGAAAATGCGCCACCCATAAGGGTCTTAGGGGTGGCGCATTCAGAATGCGCCACCCCTAAGCCCTTATTAGTGGCTTGATTTTAGTGGTGCATCCATAATGCGCCACTAAAAGGGCTTTTCCTAGTAGTGTGTGTATGATTACTGTACATGACCGTAATTTGGGGGCGTCACAGAACTCTTGCTACTAGATGGATCGCTAACCTCTGGAGGGGTTGGAATATATATAGTACCCTCACGTACCATGGGTCGAGGATGCGCATGGATAACCAAACCCCCATACACTCCTCCTCGGGGTACTTGTGTGTTTGTGAAGCTCCCGATTATATAGAGAGTTACCGATAATAAGTGCATAAGTTCTTCGGACTAATGCGAGTATTCGATTGTTGGCACTTCCACATTCCATATTTTGCTAGCCTCTTCGGTATCGTGCGTTTACCTTTCTCATATTGAGAGTTGGTGCATATTTCGCCGGTGCATCCAAACCCTTGGCATGATAGCTCTGTCATCATAAACCTCCTTATATCTTCCTCAAAACAGCCACCATACCTAGCTATCAAGGCATTTTCATAGCCTTTCCGAGATACATTGCCATGCAACATCCACCATCACATAAATTGATCTTCATGTCATACATGCTTTCGCTTGATCGAGGAGCCACATGCTAGTTGGTCCTTACCCTTATCATTGCTACATGACACGCTAGTATCATTGCATATCCTGCTACACTGGCAGAGGCATACATTTTCATACATCATGATAGTTTTTAGTTTTCTTTATGTTGAGTATTTCTTGTAAAGTTTGAAGATCTTATTCTTGTTCTTATAAAATATAGAGTGTTACCCTTAAAGTGAGGGAAAGATCCCAAAGAGGACAAAATAAAAGATCCCAAAAGAGGATCAATTACAAGTTACCAAAGAGGACAAATGAGAGATAAATAGAAAGAGCCAATGAGGCCACAAAAATACAAAAATAGAAAAAAATAAATAAAAAGAGAGAAGGGGGCAACACTACTATTCCTTTTGAAAGATCCACACTCGTACTCCATTGTCATATTTGTACTCCATTGAGATATTCATATCATTCATGCATAACTATGTGTGGATCCTTACACTTTAGAAATTGGCTTGCATATTCCAAGGATGGGCCTCCTCAATTGAGCTCTAGGTCTTCATGAGCAAGCAAGTTGGAGGCACCCCCATTAGGTCCATTGGAGAGCATATCTTAGCTCATATGTGCATCCGTTGCATGGCAATCCCTACTCCTCAAATCATATATATCATTTGGCTTTCTCTTGCTTATGATTGTCCTCATTGATGTGAGCCTTTCACAGCTTTTTTTTCATCCCCATCATTTTTCTCTTTGCCATCCTAAGTGCCAACATATCTTTCTCGCGCTCAACCATTGCATGAGTACTCAAAGTCGAAAGGGAGAGGATCGGTTTGACTTTTGCTTGACTAGTGGTCTGGGGATGAGTCAAAATAATATTCCGAAGGAGAACAAGTGTGAATTTTTAGTAGATTGAGTTCTCAATTAAACTATATAGATTTTTATGCTCTAAACCCATCTCACACTTCTTGCACACAAACACCATTTCGAGACATTCGAGTCACGGACAGCGAAAGCTATTGCATCTTTATGTTCTTACTTTGCTAGTTTCAATACTAGATATAGACTATTGCTTGTTATTATCTTGGCTTGAATTTCATATCTTACTTTCTTTACTTTGTAGTTCGAGCCATCACCATCCGATTCCATCTCAAGGGCCGAAACTATGTTTGAAGCAATAAGATCCTGGCATTCGAAGTACTATTATGCCAATTATGCCTTCAAGACATCCTCAAATGGAAAAATGTTCTACATGGGGCGCCTTCGTCTCGCCGATCCGCTCGATTTTGATATTTGAAATCCAAATCCGAGTTCGTATGAAGAAGTTGCGGCCAAAACAGTGCAGTGCTGGAAAACTAGGTTGGACCGTCCGGGATGGAAGTCGGACGTCCGGAATAAGACCTCCAGTTACAGAAATATTTTCGGCCACGTCGGACGGTCCGGACTGCAAGTCGGACGGTCCGACCATGTGATGGACGGTCCGGACTGTAAGTCGGACGGTCCAACCTGTGACCACAGGAAATCCGAGTTTGGCCGGATTTTGACGATTTGGATGGAAATCTGAGCCCTTTTCTTGTACGGAAAGTCCAACCCCCTCATAAATAGATGAGGTGACGGCCGATTGAAACAACACACAATCGAACAAACATTTCTGCACTTCCAAACCCTAATTTTATCTCTCTCCTTTGTATCTTTCTGTCGGGACGCAGAATATGCGTATGTAATTCCAGTCACGATGCAATCACATGGAGAGCCGAGAACCGTACCCACTTGTCTAAGCAGACAAGGCCAAGCACAGAAAGTTCTCGGTAAGCATCGAACGTGAGGGGCATCCCATTCAGGCCGGATGATCAACTGAGATGGGTCCTCAACGTCCGCTCACAAGTCTAAATGCTTATGGGTGGTGAATCCCATATTCATAGACAAGTCGCCTCAACCATGTTATCGATTGAATCCTAACTCTTACATAGACTTACTCCAGCCTGATCACTTAGTCGGGGTCTAGGGCGGGCTCGATCATACAACAAAGTGTGCACGTGACAGAGTCACGAGCAATCGCATCGTGATGCCCCAAGCTACGCACATCTAAGGGCCACTTGGTGTATGAAAGACCGCCAGCTAGATCACAACTAAGATCTCAGAAACCCATACTAAGACATGCATGTTATAAACATACACGCAACACACATGCCTAGTATGAACAAAAGGTATCATCACATAACTCTACAAAGTACTTCTTTATTTACTTACACATAGAGTATACAAAGATCACATGTCTGTGATCAACATTACATCATATAACGGAAGAAAATTAGGTCTGAGTACAGACAAGTTTAACAAATGGCTTAGAGAAGCCTTGTACAACAAACATGCCCTTCCACGAGGGACCAGACTGTTGTCTGGAACTATACTACCAAGGTCAACGTCGAGCTTCAGGTCAGTGACTCCATCGGGGTCCGGGTTCTCATCTAAAACATAGAATAAGAAAACGTGAGTACAAAGTCGTACTCAGCAAGACTTACATCAGAACTACACTACTCATGCTCAAGTAACAAGGTAAAGGGAGGTGGGGTTTCATCTTGCAGAAGTGTCAGCTTTGACTTGGCTAGTCCTGTACTACGAGTACCAGACTTGAGGTAAGAAGCGTACACGAGTCCACTATCCAAGTCTCCAACCAATACACCACTATGGTTACTTCCTCGACTTCCCCACGAGGAGCACACCATAGCTCTCACACTTATCTTGCGAGTTTTATAAGTATCCATTCGAGTTGTCTAATAATCAGGTACAAGTTCCAAGTAGTCCATGACCACGGACGCGACTATTCGAATAGTTTTATTAACCTTGCAACGGTGTAATCTACACACACATGACCATCGGTTACCGCCTTTTTCTCGCCAACGTTCAAGAGGTGACAGCGAGGATGTTCACCACGACACTTCGCTCACAACCGGTCTATTCCAGGAGTCGACTATCTGAGTTGCCTCCGCTCGAGAGCCCGGCCGGATCAACGAAACAGAGTCAAAAAATGTAAGTGACCGAGATGCCACCTCTGGCAGATGGTTTTCCTGCCTCACAGGTGCACCCACATATCTATATGATGCAACCATTCCTTCATTCTTTTTCTATGCAGATGCCAAATGGAAAGCCCGAACTAATGTGACTCCTGGACGTCGACACGGATCAAGGTACTAGGCCGAGAGGGGTCAGTGAGCCCAATGTGTGGTTGTACTCTTTGTCTTGGATTACCATACAAGAACTCGGTGCTTAGGGCGGTGTTCAACAAGACAACCCACTGTGTACTCCTACACAGCCTCTCATCGTTCACCTTGTATTAGGGTGGATTCACCAACACAGTTTCACTTTCATCAACACCATGTTCACTATCATCCCGACTCACATCAAAAGCAACCTCATTGTACCACTAAGCATGCAATAAGAATTAACAGTTACAGGGGCCACATGATATCAATCAACTCCTATGTCAGCTAGGATTGTGGTTTGCTTACTACTGTGACAAGATGATAGGTCATGCATCGGATATGGGTTCAACTATGCGGTAGAATCGATACAAGATGATCTCCTAAACATGCATAAGCGAGACTGAGAGGGAATTGGGATTTTCTAAACATGATCAATGGGGTTTGCTTGCCTTGCTGACGAGGTTCACACACGGTGTCTTCAGCGAAGGGGGTGGCCTCCGGTTCCGGTTCCACTTCTATCGAGCAAACAAAGCAATCAAGGGATAGATATAATTGCGATGCTCAAGCACATGATAAGTTGTGAAAACATGATGTACATGGTACTGATGTGTTGACAATTCCATTTAATTGAAGTGTATTGCAAAATAATTGCAAATTCAAACTTCAAATTTGAATTCAAATTAAGCCATATGCAAACTTGCTACTGTTGCCCCATTTTAAAATGGTCAAACATAAAAACAAATTGCATATTCTTAATCCTTGTATTTTTTTGATAATTTTTCATATATTATATGTTTAATTTGGAGTTAATATGAATTAGTTATGATTTTCTGGAATTTTCTCTGTTTTCTTTTATTCTTTTATTTTCTGGAAAATGTTTATTGCATCAGCATGACCTCAGCATGACATCAGTAGGGCTGACATGTGGGCCATGCCTGTCAGTGGCTCACTGATAATTTCTGTTTGGATTTAAATTAAACAGAGGTAAAGGGGGGGGGGGCTGGCCCACTTGTCGGTCACTGTGGGGGTGGGTTAGTGGGTTAATTAGGTTAGGGCTAATAGGGCCACGTGGGCACGTCGGCGGGGAGGTCGCCGGTGACCACCAGTGCGGAGGAGCTGCACGGGGAGGAGGCTCCCGGCCTCCATTTGACGCGCAAGAAGCACCAGGAGAGAGCCCTTGCTCTCCTCCATCGAATGGAGCCAGCAGGGGTTCGCGGAGGAGCTCCAGAGCGGCGGCTCTTCATCCATGGCGGCGGCCGGAGAGGGCTTCGACGAGGAACGGCGTCAGGGGCTCAAATTGAAACGCGAGATGGGGGATTTCAGAGGGAAACTCACAATGAGCAAGTTGGCGAAGACATTGGAGCCAGAGGAGCCGTGGCGGTGGCGAATTCGCCGGAGGAAACCCGCGATGGCTGGAGCAAATCCGCGAGGCGGCCGTCGTCTACAGCACACCCGAGCTTGGGAGCTTCTGCGCGGGGAGGCTTCTCGGTGTGGCGCGTCTACTAGACATGGCGGTGCTCCGAACGGAGGCCAGTGGCCACGCAGGTGCGGCGGCGCGTTCCGGCGGGTCACTGGTGGCGGCGAGATCGACGACGCAGAGGGAGCCAGAGCTTGCGGGGAGAGAGGGAGATGGAAGGGGCCTCTCTGGGGCGTTGCGTGGCGTGCCCTGAGGGACTGGGGAGGCCTAGAAGAGCCCCGTCGTCGCGCTGGCGTCGCCGGCTCCCTCCCAGCTCGCCACCGAGCTGGTTGAGGAAGACGACAAGGGGTCGTGGGCTTGGGTCGGGGGAGGAGTGAGTTGGGCCTGCGGCCTGGCAGGGTTGGGCCACTTCCTCTTTTCTATTTTTCTTTGTTTTCTTTCTGTTTTATCTTTTCTGTATTTGGTTTTGCCCCAAAATAAATAGCAGAGAAATTTATTAAAATGCCCAAATAATTTTATAAATACTAGGTGACCAATAGCTAGTCACTTTTAGGATTTGGGCATTTTTTAAATTCAATACATTTGAATTTCAAGTCAAATAGGGGTTTATTTAATTTTCCAAGGCATTGTTTGAAAATTAGAAAATTCCATGAGCATGGGATTGATCCCAAACCACTTTTAAAATGATCAACATCATTTATAGGAATTTTCCAAATATTCGAATGATTTTTGGAAAAATATTTTTATCTGGCCAATTGAATTAATTTCTCAGGGCTTTTCTTTTCCCCATTTGGATTTCTTTTGAAATTTTCACATGATGCAAAAGACACAAGAAACCCTAGCACTTACCCAAGTTGGGGTTCTGACACTTTCTTCTCATTCTTCGTTCGTTCTTGTTCTTGCAGGCAACGATCCACGAGGCCCTAGGGGCGATCAGGTCGACCTAGGGCAACCCATAGCCGCCGTGCGTCCAGACGGGGTCCCTCCCGGTCGTGTGGGGTTTCGGGTCTACAAAACCGCCCGCCGGATCTCTTGCGTATCGCGCTACCGACCGGGCTTCCTTCGGCGTGAGCTGCGGTGCATCACCCCCGGCGTCGAGGGTACACGTGACGTGTTCGTGTGTCAACAACTCCATCATTCGTTGATCAGGTGCCACTAAACCGAACCTTTCCAGTGCAACCACATTTGACTTTATGGGAAGGCGTTGCCTTAGTCTATCGTTATGATACTTATCGGTATCACCAAGCAGGGAAGATTATACGCGTGATACCTTGGCCCGATGGGTGGCGATAATCATTGGCGTCAGTTATGTTTTTGTGCACGGATCCCGACGGGGACGGTTTGGTTCGCCACGATGGTGGTAGGTTTCTGGAGTACACAGTGGCTTCCTAGGACATGACCCGAAGGGTATGTAGGTGATACGGTAATGGCGTCATACGGTGGACGAGTTTCATTGGAGAACTCCTAGTCCACTCCTGTGGGATGATTTCCGAGGTTCCTGTGGGACTAGTTCCAAGGTACTGGATGAGGGAAGAACTCTATAGTGTGGGTAAAGTGCGCAAACTCTGCAGAGTCAAAATCTATTCGAAAAGCCACGTCCTCGGTCATGGACAGTTCGTACTATGTCGCACTGTTCGGTCAATACTTTTAATGATGGAGGGACTTATCATATAGTTGGATCACTATCTGTTGGGTAATTAGACAGAGATGCTTACAGGATGATTATCCAATGAATACGAGGTAGTCTTGTGAGGGATATGTTAATCTTGGTAAGATCACAATGTACGCATGAGAAATCTTGGTATGAGTTGAGGATCGGATGATCACGAGTGAGGTGATCCAGGTGAGTTTAAACGTTGGTTAACTAGTTTACCATATTGACTATATATTTGCTCTCACCTGTTTAATCCACTACCTAACTATAATTTGTCTTGCTATGTTATTGTTTTGCTTTGATTCTTTGGTGGTTGTGAGCTGATACGTCCCAAACGTATCTATAATTTATGCTTGTTACATGCTCTTTTACGTGACATTGCTATGTGTTTTGCTACACTTTTATAACTTTTTACACATATTTGGACTAACCTACTAACTCAGTGCACCCAGTGCCAGTTCCTGTCTGCTGATGTTTGTATGTTGCAGGTTTTTACCCATATTTACAGAGCTCCAAGAATTCCAAGAAAATCAAATAAAAAAATCAGCATACAGGACGCTTCCGGAATCACCGAAGATGTACCGGAGGGGGGGGGGGGGGGTAGGGCCCACCCAGGCGGCCAGGTGGCGCGGCCACCTCCCTGGCCGCGCCACCAGGGCACCTGGGTGGTGGGTCAACCCCCTGGCGCCCCCTTCATCCTATTTTTACCCCTCGCTCCAAAAACCCTCGGAGAGACACCCGCATAGCGAATTTCCTCTCTGTTCCGCCGCCGCCACACTTCCAAGATTGAGAGCACCAGAAGACCTCTTTCCGGCACCCTGACGGAGGGGGGATTGACCTCCGGAAGGTTCTCCACCACCATGGACGCTCCCCGGATGTGTTGTGAGTAGTCCTTGTTGGACCATGGGTCCATGACCAGTAGGTATGTGATGTCTTCTCTCCAATTTTGTGCTTCAATTCTTAGCCCTTGTGAGCTGCCTAAAACAGCCCAAGAGCAATTCTTGTAATCATCATGTTATTTTTCTTGTCATTTGACTTCCAAACTTGACATGCTGCTAGATGTTGCAAATTCATGTGATGATTTAAAAGGCCAAGGAGTTTGGAGCTCTTTCGAATTGTTTTTGAATTCAAACAGAATGGTGAAAGAGAGGTATTTGGAGATTTTTCATTCTTGCACATGTGCTCCCCTTGGCCCCAAACTTGGCATAGCCATTGCATTTCCATTCTCAAGTGTTTTCAAACCCTTGCTTAATTTTTGCAAACTCTAAAAAGGTGGGCCATAGTTCAAAGTGGTTTTAATTGCAAAATGGCCCCACATTTGAGTTGTTCCAAAAATGCCCAAAACAATTTTATAAATTGGGGAATAATGCAAGGATTCCAAAAATATTTTTATATGTTTTTCCCCTTTTGTTTCTCTCTGGAAAACTCTGGGATTTTCTCTGTTTTTATTAAATGAAAAAATCCCCTTTTTCTTTTTCTGCGGAGACAAACCAGCAGGCCCAGCCCAGCTGGCCTTCCCTCGCCTGGGCTCTAGCCCACCCGCGAACCGATAAGTGGGAGCGCGTCCGAGCCGTCGATCTTGATCGGACGGCCCTGGCACGTCGCCTTTCCAGCGTGACCGGGGGAACCTCGCCGGCTCCCTCTCAAACCGGCGGCCACGAGGGCAGCTCCGGCCGTCGACGTGGCTGGGGAGCTCCCTCTATATAGCCAAGGGCACGCCCGGATCCGGGGAGAAACCTTAGTTCCATTCCCCCCTTCCAGATCTCGCCTCCGTCGCCCGCTCGCCGCGATGGAGCTCCTCTGTTCCGCCTAGTACAACAGCTCCGGTGAGCAATTCCGTTGCCGCCCGTCGATGCCATCGAGTGTGCTCTCGCGCTCGTGTTCTTAGAGCTCATCTCCGTCGATTCACCCGTGCAGGTTGCAGCGGGACGAACCGTATCAAGATCGCGACAAAGAGCTTCGCCGCGGACTTCTTCTTCCCCAGCGACGTCGTCTTCCTCCCCGTCCTTCCGCGCTTCGAGCTCGACCACGACAACCCCTAGGTGAGCCTCGTGGTGCTCCTCTTCCTCCCGTAGTGCGTAGCATAGGATCCCGAGATGTAGCTCGTCGGTTTCTTCCGCGTGTCGCCGTCGCCGTCGAGCCACCGTGGACGCATCGTCCATGGCGTGCCCGGGGTGAGCTTGTACGTGTTCTGGGCGTGCTCTGGCCACGCATATGGCCTCAAGGGAGGTCCTTTGCGCATGATTTGGCCACTGACTCGCCCGCGTCTGAAGGTCGTGTAGTAGAAGTGGCGCCGCTGTGTTTTAGTTGAGCGTAGCGTCGCCGTCGTGGAGCTAGGGGCCAGATCCAGGTGCTGGCGTGTAGGTGGATGTCCCGGCTACACGCAACGTCTCGCCGTTGAGCCATCGGAGCTGTGTGTGCAAGCCTAGCCTCGCCGGAAGTTCTCCTCTCCGATGTGCGTCATATCTGTCAGGGTTCAGAATCACCGTGCGCCACCATCTTCAGGTGAGCCTAGCCTTGTCTCTTCTAGGCCACTTGCGGATCCAAGGGCACCCACGTAATCGTGGTTGTGCCCTCTCCATCCCGTGCTGCGTAGTCATGCCGGAGATGCCCCGGTGCCGACGTGAGGTCGCCGAAGTTCTTCTATCACCGGTGCCTGTCGGGTGCAGTTCAGGTTCAGTTAACCACCAGAGGTTAACTCACCTTTGCTGCTGTTGTTTCTTGTTCAAATCGGTCGTAGCGCAGTGGTCAGGGGGGCGAGTGGAGAAGGGCACGGCGTGGGTTCATATCCCAGCCGGGGAAAAGCCCCCCTTTTTCCATCTATTTGCAAGTGGCTAGGCCTCTCCCCTTTTCTTTTTATTTTGCATTTTCTTTTCTGTTTATTTTCCAAATTTGATTTGAATTCAAATTCAAATCTGAATTTGGAGATTTGATCATTTCTGTCTCTAACATGTGATGCCATATATGATTTTGGGGTAGAATTTCCGAAGAAAGGCCATGGTGAGCTCTGTTTTGCAAATTGAGCCTTAAATATTTGAGGTGATGTCCACTTTGCAAATAGGCCCTCCAGATCTTTTGTTTTGAAAATCTTGTGTTGTAAATTCAAAAGGGGTCATGTCATAATGTTTTTGGGGCAGCAAAGATCAAGAATTGAATGGTGATTACCATTTTGTGTTTTGTGCAACACAAAAATGGACATGGTGCACAAGCACTTGTACCCATTCAAATCCTTTTGCCCTTTTGCTTTGCTTTCTTCCACCTGCACTGCATGTTTTTTCTTGCTCCTTTGATCTTCATAGATCATATGCCATGTCATCTTGATCTTGCTTCCATGGACCAGCCCCTAACATTTTCCATATGTTATGGCTGGGATCCTTTCCTTCTGTTGAACCTTTCGGTGTCAATTTCACCGACACCTCTCCGTCCCCGGAATCGATAGTTTAATTTCACCTTGCACTTATTGTTGTTAACTTCATATTGTTGTTCATGCCATGCCATGTTTCCATGTTATTTACACCAAAGATAAGGCTATGACCAAAGCCATAAAATATAAATAATTGCATATGAAGTTGTTGACGTGTTGTCAACACCTTCATTTAAATTTGACTAGATAGGGTCACACCGTGTTAAATTAAACTTGGTCATCCCATCCATGATTGTGCATTGGATCTCGTTGTTTACTTGTGTGCTTTTCCTAGCCGGTACCTTACGTTAGCACCTGAGACTGCCGAGGAGACCTACGTGGAGATTTCCGACACCGCGCCCGAGGATACAGTTGGTGCTTCGTCGACGAACTATCCAGGCAAGGGGGAGACTTATATCACTCTTTATAGCTTTCCGCCTACTTGCTTAGCTGTAGCTTAGAAAATTGCTTTGATCCTATCCACCTTACTTTTGCCACCACCAAACCCAAACAGCCATGATCCCCACATCCCAGCAAACCGTTGTATTGCTATGTTACCGCTTGCTCATCCACTGCTTAGTATGAGTAGAAAACTTGCTGCTTACCCTATGCTATGGTTGGGATATCATGTTAATTAAGAAGTTGGTTGATATTTATTATACTGATGTTAATTATATTCGACGAAAGATGGGAGGCCGGGCTGTTCCCGCCTGGTGCTTTGTTCCATTTGAGTCACCTAGGATCCGAGTTCCGGGTATTGGTTCTTTGATTGAGCGTGCCTAATCGTGTGTAGGGTTCTATGGGGCCCCCTTGTCCTACCTATCTAGCTTCGTCCAATTCTAGTGGTGGCCCGAGCTGATTTACATTTGCAAACGTGTGTGTGTTGGTTGGTAACCCAGCTGTTTTCAAACCAACCTGGACCAGGAGGACATGGTTCCTCGCTGGCCCACCTTGTCCAGCCGAGGACCCGGTCTCATGTGAGATTAACCGGCTATCCAAACCTACGACAGACGATAGAGACCGATTCGAAAGCGTGACTGGCTTTTGAGTTGGGTGTCGATTCACTGGGGGCCACCCGGAGTTGCGTGTTGTTAGTTAGAGGGACTCTGACGTTCCGGAGTTTCAGGCGTCTACCCAGCCAAGTGGAAACCAGGCGTACATGCGAAGCATATGATGGACAGTTGGTACACCCCTGCAGGGTTAAATCTTTTCGAAAAGCCGTGTCCACGGTTATGGACGACTCATAGCCTATGTCTTGTTCATAGAATAACATCAAACTGGACCATTATTAAAACTTGCCTACCGTGTGTGTGCCTTGGCTGCCTTTCTTCGTCCAGGAGGACCAAGGGAGGAACAAGGTTGTGTTATGTTTGCGTAAGTAGGTGGATAGCAGGCCTATGACACGTTGTGAACGTAAACTCTTGGATCTTACCTATACTCTAGTAGATCGTTAGCCACCATATATGCTAGTGCGTCTGCAACCTCATCCACTACCTTGTCTTACCGTAGGAAGTTAGTTAATGCATTGATATAATCTCACCCCTTGCTTTCTTTTCCCCTTTTATGTTTTGCCTGATCGGCCCGCTGCAGTTGATTAGTACCTCGACCCGAGCACCGGACGCTACTTCGTGGAGGTGCCCCCGGAGGATGACGATGAGGAGGACATCGCCCAGTAGGCCTATAGTTGGGTTCCGACGTTCCGTGGGTGGGCATGTTTATGTGCAGCCCTCTCTAGGTCCATTTGGATTTTGACCGTACTCGGTCGCGTGTGCCTTCTGTATGATGCATGATGTACCATTGGATCTTGTGATCTCTGAGATGATGTAATAAATACCAGTGGCGAGTGTATGCCCTGGACTTATATATTCTATGTCTTAGTTGTTCATGCTTCGTTTACATGTTGTCGAGAATCCGATAGCGATACGAGTGCGAGTATCGTGCATAGGTGGCCACTTAAGCGCTTCTATCTCAGGTTGGACGCGAAAGCGACTAACTCGAGATAGTATCGCATCGGGGGCTTTACATTGCCCTACATGATCAAGGCATCTATGTAATTTTCTTGTTGTTGTTATGCTGTATTTGCTGAGATCCGATGGATTATGAGATTATGTTCACATCGTGATGAATTATATATTTGGTTTACCTTTTATATTTTGTTCTTGAGTAATTCTTTCATGTTCTTCGTTACTTTTTATTGCTTTGGCCAAGTAGTAGATAGTAACTCCAAGAGGGAGCGTTTATGCATGATTGTGGGTTCATGCCCCCCGATGTCTAGCTTGAGTGACAGAAACATGAGACTAGGGGATGTGTTGTTGCCACCAGGAAGAAAACAACAGTGCTTGTAACTGCGGTTGCAAGGATTGTTTACCTTACGCAAAGTTTGTTAATGAAGTTGTCTGTTGCTTGAGTTTACACTTTGGGTGGGCTCGCAACTTAATACCTGCGAGATGTTCTAGATAGATATCTCAAGGTGGATGATTAGTGAGTAGATGCAGATGGATTTCGATCTTATTGTCTTGGCGTACTTCCCATGCTTTTGAGCCTCTATCTTTCCAGTAGCATAATTAGCATTGCGGTGCGTTTATAATTCTGTCATATAATTATAAACGCACCGCAATGCTAATTATGCTACTAGAAAGCTAGAGGCTCAAAAGTATGGGCAGTACGCCAAGACAAGTAGACCGAAATCCATCTGCATATACTCACTAATCATACACCTTGAGATATCTATCCAGAACATCTCGCTGGTATTAAGTTGCGAGCCCCACCCAAAGTGTAAACTCAAAGCAACAGATAACTGCATTAACAAACTTTGCGTAAGGTAAACAATCCTTGCAACCACGATTACAAGAACCGTTTTTCTCCCTGGTGGCAACATCACGTCCCATAGTCTCATGTTTCTGTCACTCAAGCTAGACATCGGGGGGTGGGGGGCATGAACCCACAATCATGCATAAACGCTCCCTCTTGGAGTTACTATCTACTACTTGGCCAAAGCAATAAAATGTAACGGAGAACATGCAAGAGTTACTCAAGAACAAAATATAGAAGGTAAACCAAATATATAACTCATCACAATCTGAACATAATCTCATAATCCATCGGATCCCAGCAAACACTTCATAGCAACAACAGGAAAATTACCTAAGTGCCTTGATCATGTAGGGTAGCTCACAAGGGATAAGAATTGAAGAACAAGATTGGAGAGAAGACATCACATAACTACTGGTCATGGACCCATGGTCCAAGGGGGACTAATCACGACAAATACGGGAAGCGTCCATGGTGGTGTAAAAGCTCCCAGAGGTCAATCCTCCCTCCGACAGGGTGCCGGGAAGAGGTCTTCTGGTGCTCCCGATATTGGAAGCGCGGCAGCAGCGGAACAGAGAGGAAATTCGCGATGCGGGGTTCTCCTCGAGGGTTTTCGGGACGAGGAGGTAATATAGGACGAAGGGGGGAGCCAGAGGTGGGCGACACCTCCCAGGCGACCTGGTGGCGCGGCTAGGGAGGGGGCCGCGCCACCTGGCCTCCTGGGTGGAAGGTGGGCCCCATGGTCCTCCTTCGGGGCTTCGGAAGCTTCCGTTCTGCTGATTTTTTAACTGATTTTTCTGGAATTTTTGGAGCTCTGTATATTGGGGGAAAAACCTGCAACCTGCAGATATCAGCAGACAGAAACTAGCACTGGGTGCACTGAGTTAGTAGGTTAGTCCAAATATATGTAAAATGATATAAAAGTATAGCAAAACATGTAGCAACTTCACATAAAATAGCATGGAAGAAACAAAAATTCTAGATATGTTTGGGACGTATCAACATCCCCATGCTTAATTCCTGCTCGTCCTCGAGTAGGTAAATGATAACAAGCATAATTTCTGTGGTGACATGCTAGCAACCGTATAAGAACTTTGATAAGTAAAGCAATCAAGGTATGTGATTCAATTCAAGTCATAACATGCAAAAGTCTATATTAGCATTGAAACAAGCAACGATAGACATTAGGTGCAAGATCTCTCGTTGTCCGTGACTCGAATGTCTCCAAATGGTGTTTTCATGCAAGAAGGAGGATAGGGAATACGAGAAAAAAGTATTTTTTGTTGAGAACTCAATTCCTGCTCGTCCTCGAGTAGGTAAATGATAACACATATAATTTCTATGCTGACATGCTAACACATATAAGAACTTAAAAGTAAAGTAAGTAAGATGTGCAATTCAATTCAAGATAATAACAAGAAGAGTCTATATCTAGTATTGAAACTAGCAAAGTATGAACATAAAGGTGCAAGAGCTCTCGTTGTCCATGAATCGAATGTCTCGAAATCAAAGTTGTTAGAATCGAGATTCTGAATCGGATCTTAATTTCGTTCGTAGGATCGTGAATCGTAGAATCTTAACTACTAGAATCGTAGAATCTAAGATTCTATGAGCAAAATCGTAGGATCGGAGGGGCTAATTTGGATCGTAAGGTCGTAAGATTCTAAGACTTGAATCGCGATTCTGACAACTTTGCTCCAAATGGTGTTTGCATGCAAGAAGTGGGAGATGGGTTTAGAGAATAAAAAATAATATATAGTTTAATTGATAACTCAATCTACTAAAACTTCACACTTGGTCTCCTTTGGGATCTTATTTTGACTCATCCCCAGACCACTAGTCAGGTACAAGTCAAACTGATCCTCTCCCGTTCTACTTTGAGCACTCATGCAATGGATGAGCGCGAGCAAGATATGTTGTCACTTTGGATGGCAAAGAGAGAAATGATGGGGAAGCAAGAAAAAAAGGGTGTGAAAGGCTCACATTAATGAGGACAATCATAGTCGAGAGAAATCCAAATGATAGATATGATGTGAGGAGTAGGGATTGCCATGCAACAAATGCACATAGAGCTAAGTTAAGCTCTCCAATGGAACTAGTGGGGGTGCATCCAACTTTCTTTCTCATGAAGACCTAGATATCATTTGAGGAGGCTCATCCTTGGAATATGCAAGCCAGGTTCTATAGTGTAAGGTTCCCCACATAGTTATGCATGAGTGATAATCTCTATGGAGTAGAAATATAACAATGGAGTACGAGTGTGGATCATTCAAAAGGGATGGTAGTGTTGTCCCCTTCTCTCTCTTTTTTTCTTTTTTTATCTTTTTTTTCTCTTTTTATGGTCTCATTGGCTCTTTCTATTTATCTCTCATTTGTCCTCTTTGGGATCTTTTAATTTGTCCTCTTTGGGATCTTTTAATTTTTCCTCATTGGGATATTTTCCTCAGTTAAGGGCAACACTCTATATTTTACAAGAGTATAGAAGATCTTCACACTTTACAAGAAGGACTCAACATAAAGAAGAATGAAAACTATCATGATGAATGCAAATGTATGCCTCTGTCAGTGTAGCAGGATATGCAATGATACTAGCGCGTCATGTAGCAATTATAAGGGTAAATCCCAACCAGCATGCGGTTCCTCGATCAAGCAAAAGCATGTATGACATGAAGATCAAGTCATGAGATGGTGGATGTTGCATGACAATGTATCTCGGAAAGGCTATGAAAATGCCTTGATAGGTAGGTATGGTGGCTGTTTTGAGGAAGATATAAGGATGTTTATGATGACACGGCGTATCATGCCAAGGGATTAAATGCACCGCCGAAGTATGATCCAACTCTCAAGATGAGAAAGGGAAATGCACAGTACCGAAGAGGCTAGCGAAATATGGAAAGGTGGAAGTACCAACAATCGAATACTCGCATTAGTCCGAAGAACTTTTGCACTTATTATCGGTAACTCTCTATCTAATCAGGAGGTTCACAAAGAGATGAGTACCCCGAGGAGGAGTGTATGGGGGATTGGTTATCCTTGCGCATCCTCGACTCATGGTACGTGAGTTAGGGTGGATGGGGCGAGCGGTTTTTCAGCCCGCTCATAGACCGAAGTGAGCCGGGTCGAAAAAGCCCGGCTCGGCCAAAAACCTGATCTTTGAAAAGAGGCCCGAACGTTGATCGGTACGGTCAGGTTTTGTCTAGGTCCAGCTCGGCGGACCGAAGGAGACGCCGCTTCTTCCGACTAGTCGCCAGCGAGACCTAGCTCTGGTGGACCGAAGGTCGCGCCTCTCCGTGCCTACTCCCGTGCGGCCGTGCCAGTCCCCATCGGCAAGAGGTAGAAGAAGACACAAGATGTTTTTCCTTCCTTTTTTTTGTCTAAGAAAAACAGCAACAACTAAAGAAGAGGGATTTGATCCGATAATCACGACACCAACCCACGAGTAACTTCACATCAAAGATGATCCTCTAATCACGGAAAGGCCCACCCACGTAAAATCGTGGGCTCATGCACGCGCTTCATTACTTGCATGCAAGAGAAAAACAGCTAATCCATAAACACGCGCATGTTATACCGCCGATGCCGCCGATGTGCCGTTCGACCTGCCGTCCGTGCTCAGTACATGCCGTGCGCACTGGCCATGGCCTCCTGGCACCATGCGCCGCCGCTCGCCGTCGCCTATTGCAGCCATGCGGTGACCACGGTCGGTCCGCTCGGTCCAACCCGGGCTTTTACATTGTCGGTCCAGTCCAGGAAATCAGGACCGCGGTGGTGCTCGGTCCAGTCTGGCGCTGACCGGTCCAAACGGCGGCCCAGTCTAGGCCCGGACCAGCCCGGACTGTGTCCACCCTTGTACGTGAGGGTACTCTATATATTCTAACCCCTCTAGAGGTTAGCGATCCATCTAGTAGCTAGAGTTCTCAACTAATATTTGTAGTTTTCAAAAATAAGCACAGATTGCCCAAAATACGACACCTATAACTAATAGGCTCAAGCTCTTAGCACCCAAAAGTCCATACATTACTCAAATCAATACCTCAAAACTATTGCAAGTTACTACTATACTTGTAATAGAAAGCTTAATTACCTACTCATGCAAGACACACAACTCAGTGCAACAAGCCAACTCTCTAAACAAGATAAGTATGAAAACTCAAGAGAGTTCCTAGAACAACCTAAACAAAAGATCTTAAAAAGATAAGGCATGAAAACGAAGAGCTAAGCCTGACAGCAGCTATGAAAAGATAAAGTACACGCACAAAAAGAAAGATAAGCATGAAAGCCTATGTTGGGTTCTAAGGTGGAGTGGAGCGTGTTTCTCTCCCAAGCAATGAAGGCTAGGATCCAACTTGTTATGCACATCAAGCAAAACTAAAACAAACTAAAAAGTAAAGTGAAAGATGCTCCAATCTTAGCACATAACATATGAACTGAGAAAAATATAGCATGGAGAAGGACAAACTGATGATTGTTAATGGAGAAGGGGATGCTTGGGGGCATCCCCAAGCTTAGTCGCTTGAGTCTCCTTGGATATTTCTTGGGGTTGCATGGCTCAAGAACTCAGGATGATCCCTATCACGTGGCCCTTTGCGGTATGGGGGCTTGATATGGTGGGACCTTTCAAAAGGTTAGCCAACAAGAATACCCACATATTGGTGGCAGTGGATAAATTTACCAAATGGGTCGAGGCAAAGCCGGTCAGCAAATGTGACGCTGCAACAACACTGAAATTTTTGAAAAATATCATATACAGATTCGGCTACCCCCACAGCATCATCACTGATAATGGTTCAAACCTATCAGAAGGGGTTATGCAACGATTCTGCCAGAACGAGCACATCCGACTCAACCTTGCATTAGTGGCTCACCCACAGTCCAACGGACAAGCCGAGAGAGCCAACCAAGAGTTACTCCGAGGCATCAAACCCCGACTCTATGTCCCCCTGAAAAGGACGCCGGGTTGCTGGGAGGATCAATTACCCTCAGTATTGTGGAGCATCAGGACGAATCCTAACAGGTCGATAGGCTATACGCCTTTCTTCCTAGTCTATGGGGTGGAAGCCGTTCTCCCAAGTGACGTACGTCACGACTCACCACGAGTCAGTGCCTATGTAGAAGCCGAAAACGAGAAAGCAAGACAAGATGACTTGGATATTCTCGATGAAAAACGAGATTTGGCTGCAGCTAAATCGGCTATTTACCAACAAGATCTGCGACGCTACCATAGCCGCCGCATCAGAAGTCGGACTTTCCAGGAAGGTGATTTAGTGCTCCGACTCATACAGAGAAGATATGGCATGCACAAGCTATCTTGTCCTTGGGAAGGACCGTTTGTGGTCAGCAAGAACCTGTACAATGGATCCTACTACCTAGTTGATATACGCGAGAAGGCAGACACGCGCACATGCATGGAGGAGACTCCCAGGCCGTGGAACATCGCACAACTCCGCCCATATTACACTTGAGTAGAACATGAACATTACTGTACATTTATCTAAGTCGACACACGTCGCACTGGCTTTCGCCATATTAAACATATATATAAGCCGACATTCATCGCGCCGGCTTTCGCCATCAAAATATACAGAAGTCGACTCTTGTCGCACCGGCCCTCGCCACATATACTTAAGTCGATATCTGTCGCAGCGACTCTCGCCATATCGACTCCTCTTTACTTTCATATTAATTATTTTTGCGTCATACATTGCATGTTTTGCATTATTATATCTCAGAGGCCTGGGGGCTTGATCAACCCTTCTATTGGTACTGAGCATGTATATCGCTTATTCAGAGGAATCGAGGAGCTCGATGACAATCATTGACTCTTTATCCGAAAACTCGGCATATATATGTAAAAATCAGATGTGTACAAGCTTATTCAGGGGCAGTAGGGGAGCTCGATGTCACTCATCAACTCTTATCCGAAGAAATCCCGGCATATACATGAACTGGCTAAATCATGCCTTAATCTTGGCCTGTATAGATCAAGCTCATACGACCTACTTGTACCCGACTTAGCATAAAAACCTTGGGGGCTGACAGCAACGCCTACCAAGTTTAGTCTTAAGTACAGGGAGCACTAGTCATATGTAGCCGGCTTACAGAGAAGTTACGACTCCTGGATAACCCAATATTCTATCTCAAACACGAGAAGATGAGGCATGTTGAATCCAGAGTCGACTCCTATATGAGCCTTCATACTTTCATTTTGCATACATTAGCATCATCACATACTTTTTCTTTCATTTTATACACCATCCAAAAGATGCACCGTGAGCATTAACCTGTGTGACTCGGTATGACACAAAAGATGCTCACACCGACTCATGGGGACTACAGCTCAAAGATTCTCTATGACTCGGTATGACACAAAAGATGCTCACACCGACTCATGGGGACTACAGCTCAAAGATTCTCTATGACTCGGTATGACACAAAAGATGCTCACACCGACTCATGGGGACTACACTTCGAAAACAAAAAAAATTCTTCTCAAACAAAGACTCGGAACTTCCGGGAAGTAACACTTCGAAAAGACTTCTTTAATGAATCGGCTCAAATGCCATACCAACCCTTGAGAAGCAACACTTCTTTGATGACCTGGTACGACACGTAAAACGGGACCACACCATCTCATTGGGGCTACAAGTCGATCTATCATGTGAGTCGATTATCGATACACAACTATTCTGAATCGACTCAGGGGGCTACAGATACATACACTATCATGAATAATAGGCTCTCATACATTTGGAAAAATATTCAAAGTCAGGAATAAAACCGGCTCATGGACTCAATGAAAATTCATAATTTTCATTCATCAAACCAACTAGGTCTTACATCAAAGGTAGCAATCTTACAAAAAAAACCCAAACTCGGCAAAATACTACTAAGAAGAAAAGTCTACAGCTTCAGACATCTTCTTCAGAGTCAGCTTCATCTTCCGTTGAAGCTTCTTCGTCACTAAGGAGTTCTTCATCGCTGGAGCTCTCCATACAACAGCCGGCTCGGTCTCCATCCGAGTCCAAGATCCTAGCCCACAGGGTGTCTTCACCATCAAAACTGAAGACAATGGTGTCTCCACTTGAGCTATTCCTAGATCGAAGAAAAGTTTTCCAACCCTTCTCAAAAAACATTGTGCCATGGCTAGATAATCTAACCGTCACCTAGACAGGCCCATGAGGACATCCATCAGATCGGAGCCAAAGACGCGAAGGCATTGAGTTAATCACAAGTTGAGTAAAAGACTCAGGGAGTTTGATCCAGCGACGAATCATCGGGATATGAACCAAGAACTCACTCCTCTCAGGAGAATAAGGGGGAGATTCGGAAGGAGAGGCAGCACGAGTACTTCTTCCCCTACCTCTACCGCGGCCACGACCTCGCCCACGACCACAACCACGGCCGCGACCTCGACCTCGAGCACTTGCAAGGGGGCCGGGCTCGTTGGACGCCAAAGGAGCAGAAGCTTCTAGCTTAGGTGCCATGGGGAAAACTGGAAGAGGAAGAAGATGATGGTTGTGCTTGAAGGATCAAACTACCCGAGGAATATTTATAGTAGATTCAAGAGAGGATCAATTAATACCTTAAATGATACGGGATAACTACCCGTGATAGATAGCATTTATGGAAAGACTCCTCGATTCCCATTAAAAACATCAACGCCTCTAACCTGCGTTTCGGGCAGTATGATCATAAAAACGAAACCGGATCTTTGACCAAAGGTCAAAAGAAAAATCTTCAGGTAAAAGGTGATGTGAAGCTAAAAAGAGTTGGCGTCGACTCCTAGTAAGCATCAAATGGTAGTTGACTCAACCAGAAGAGTCGAATTCATGGAGATAAAGGAACCGAAGCAAGATTGAAGAGTGACAACTCCGACTCCCAATCAACGCTAAGCATAAAGTCGGCCCTTGATCCATGAAGAGCCGGCGGCAATGAAGAAAATAAAGAAGATTGTTGTGAAGACTAAAGCATCACCACAATCCTGGGGGATAATGTCGGGGGGATGGATCAGGCCCATAGACCCGGCATTAGAAACCTCTGGGCCGACTTACATGTGAAGGCCCACAAAGAAGACGCGGCCAGGAGTCTGACGTGCCAAGCGTGAAGATTGCAGCCCTAGAAGGATTTCGACTTACCTTGTATAGCACATAGCAAACTTGTAAAGTAGAATAGAACTCCACATCATGTAGGAGTCGGACTCTCGGAATCCCGGGACCCGACACCTTTATAAGACGAGGTCCACGAGGGCTAGAGCCAGAACTTACCTCAAACCAGGACTAGACAACTCACGCTATAACCTAGATCTCCACGAGACTAAGCTTGCGAAACATCATCACTTTAAACGATAAGATCTACTCTTCCTATTGAGGAGTCAGTCCCACAATAGTCAAGAAGAAGGAGTAGGTCTTTACCGCATCGACGGGGCCGAACCTGGGTAAACCGCCGAGTCTTGTGTCTACATCGACTCTCTCCTCGAATTCGCCTCGCAGCAAAGGTCCCATGATAAGTCCGACTCTATGAACATCTGCCGTGACTTTTCCACGACAGCATCCCCAAGCTTGAGCGCTTGACACTCCTGAATCTTATTTCATCATCTTCCTTCGCATACTTGAAAACTCCCTTCATACGAAACTCATCATAAGCTGATTAGATTGCTTAGTACCCATGATTAAATATTTTTTCTCCACTGGAAATAAATATTTTATTGAATAGATACTGTTTCTCATGATTTCCAAAAAGTTTTTGCAAAGAAACAACAAGCTTAAGGTTTGCAAAACGATGAAAACGAAAACCAGACCAGCAGGTAGTAAGTTTTTTTCCAGGGAACTTCTGCAACTCAAATTGAAAAACTCAGAACAGACGCATGAAAGATAATTGTATAGAGCACGATTTAAAAAAATCAGATCAAAAAGAAGATCTGGTGATTTTTGGCTAATTTTACCGTCAAGGGGACATAATCTGTTTCTGGACAGCATGTCACAACTTTTGAACTTTTTTGCAATCGGAGGCTAAAACTTGGCACAAAGCTTGAAAATAAAGACACAATGATATTTCTACAGTAGTAACAAGCATCGAGACCACTAAAACTGAAATTAAAAACATCTTGGGTTCCCTCCCAACAAGCGCTTTCTTTTATGCCTTTTATCTAGGCATGATACAAGAAGATCAAGTTTTGTCAATATCAAAAGAATAGCTTGCCTGTGTAACAGACTCATAAGGTAACTTAATCTTATTTCTAGGGAAGTGTTCCATTCCCTTTTTGATGGGAATTGGAATCTAATTTTTCCCTTCATTCATGTCAATGATAGCACCGACGGTGCGAAGAAAAGGACGTCCCAAAATAATTGGACATGAGGGATCACACTCAATGTCCATGACAAGAAAATCAACGGGAACATAATTATCATTGACAATAATGAGAACATCATCAATCCTTCCTAAAGGTTTCTTTAAGAAAGAATCAACAAGACGAACACCAAAAAAACATGTATCAAAAGGTTTCAAATTTAGCATATCATACATTCTTTTGGGCATAACAGAGGCATTGGCTCCAATGTCACATAAAGCAAAGCAAGATAAATGGTTCAATTTAATTTTGACTATAGGATCCCAACCATCTTCTAGCTTCCTAAGGATAGAAGTCTCTAGCTTCTATAAGAGCATTAGTATTATGCTCGGTGAAGGCAATGTTGAGTGTGCAAGTGTGGGGGTCTTTAGCCATTCTTTGCAAAAAGGTGACAACTTTAGAAAGACTACAATTATCAAAATCGAGAACACTACCATTAATTAAAGTGGTGGTGACTTCATCTAATCTCATGCTTTTATTAGTCTCTATATTTGTCGGACCTTCTTGTCCTAAGGTTGAGGTATTTGCATCACCATTAATAGGTCCAATGGGACTAGGGATGTGTTGGGTGCTAAAGTTTTGAGGTCCTCACCAACTTGTATAGTGGGGATAGTATTGTGTGTAGGAAGCCTCTTAATCCTATCTTCCTCTTCCTTTTCTATAAACAAAACCACTTCAGGATTGGCTACCATTTGATTTATCAAGGTAGCCTGGGTATGAGACATATTGGAAACTTGGGTTTCCGTAGTGGTGAGCCTAGTCTGAAGATTAGAGATCTCAATGTTCAGGTTCTCAAGTTGTGTCCCAATGTTTTGCAAGATAGAAGAATTCTCATCCGATTTTCTAGAGAAGGTCTTATTTTGTTCATATTGAGTGTGCATGTAATTCTTAGTAGCATTCTCTATTTCTAAAAGTTTCTCATAACTAGGCATGTCTCTATCTCTAGGAGTGGAGTTTTTGGTCCTAGGATAAGTGTTGTGGTTCCCATAGTTGTTGGATGGGAACGGTCTAGGACTGCTACCAAAATTACTCCTATAAGCATTATTATTAAAGTTGTGCCTAGAAATAAAATTAACATCAACTTGCTCGTGAGCAACCAAAGAATTTAAAGGAACATCGTGAGGATCAATAGGAGCTTGCTTAGTAAGTAAATACATGAGCTTGTCACCTTTTTCATTTAAAGAGGAGATCTCCTCAATAGAGTTTACCTTCCTACCTGTTGGAGCTCTTTTCGTGTGCCATTGAGAGTAGTTTTTCATCACCTCATCCAATAGCTTTGTGGAAGCACCAAGTGTAGTTGACATAAATGTTACTCCCGCGGCCGACTGTAACAAATTCCACGAGGTAAAGTTCAATCCTGCATAGAAAGTCTGGATAACCATCCAAGTGTAGGGAAATTCTTAACAAGAGATTTCATGCGTTCCCAACCTTGGGCAACGTGTTCATTATCCAATTGCTTAAAATTCATAATATTACTCCTCAACTGGATAATCTTAGCAGGTGGGTAGTACTTCCCAATAAAAGCATCCTTGCACTTATCCGAAGAATCTATGCTATTCCTAGGCAAGGATTGAAGCAGTATTTTAGCTCCTCCTCTCAAGGAGAAAGGAAAAAGCTTGAGCTTAACAATATCACCATCTACTTCTTTGTACTTTTGCATATTACAAAGCTCAACAAAATTATTCAAGTGCAAAGCAGCATCATCTCCAGCACTGGAGAATTGATCTTTCATAACAAGGTTCAGCAAAGCAGGTTTAATTTCATAAGAAGGTGCTGAAGTGGCAGGTGGAGCAATAGGAGTGATGATAAAGTCATTGTTGTTGTGACTAGTTAAGTCACACAACTTAGTGTTTTCAATGGAACCCATAGTGGTAGTAGCAAGCAAAAACAAAGCAAACTATTTTTTTGTGATTTTTGATGAAGGACACTAAGATAAAAACTAAAAGGTAAACTAACAAGACTAAAAAGAAGAGATTAAAGATAGTGTGCAACTCCCCTATCTTGAAGATTGGAGTCCCCGGCAACGGCGCCAGAAATTAGCTTGATGGCTTCTCGCCCCTCGTTGGTTACCGCAAGTGGAAGGTTGAGATGTAGCCTAGCAGAAAGTTTCCCTCGGTGAAAATACCAAGGTAATCGAACCGGAGGACTCCAAATTCTGCAAGTAGGTGTCAACGGCGCCAGAGAATAAGTTTCCGAATCGGTTCGATGTTGACGTGGACCTGCACACATAACAGATAACTTTGCTCCCAACAAGTATAGAGAGGTTGTCAATCTCTCTGGCCTTGTTGTTTACAGAGTATTAAGCGCAACGGTAGATAGTAGTGATAATTGCAACAGAAAGTAAAATAAGAAAATAAAGTGGAGGTGTAAACAGTGGTGGAAATATGGACCGGGGTCCCATGATGTTCACTAGTGATGTCTCCCTCCCAAAAGACGATAAAATAGCTAAGCTGGGTAAACAAATTATAGCTGGGCAATTGACAGAATTATAAACGCACTGCAATGCCAATTATGCTACTAGAATGCTAGAGGCTCGAAAGTATGGGCAGTACGCCAAGACAAGTAGACTGAAATCTATCTTCATCTACTCACTAATCATCAACCTTGAGATATCTATCGAGAACGTCTCACTGATATTAAGTTGCGAGCCCCACCCAAAGTGTAAACTCAAAGCAACAGACAGCTGTATTAACAAACTTTGCGTAAGGTAAACAATCCTTGCAACCGCGGTTACAAGCACCATTGTTTTCTCCTTGGTGGAAAAAGCACATCCCCTAGTCTCATGTTTCTGTCACTCAAGCTAGACATCGGGGGGCATGAACCCACAATCATGCATAAACACTCCCTCTTGGAGTTACTATCTACTACTTGGCCAAAGCAATTAAAAGTAACGGAGAACATGCAAGAATTACTCAAGAACAAAATATAAAAGGTAAACCAAATATATAAGTCATCACAATCTGAACATAATCTCATAATCCATCGAATACCAGCAAACACAGCATAGCAACAACAGGAAAATTACATAAGTGCCTTGATCATGTAGGGCAGCTCACAATGGCTAACAATTGAAGAGCCTGATTGGAGAGAAGACATCACATAGCTACTGGTCATGGACCCATGGTCCAATGGGGACTACTCACGTCACATCCACGAAGCGTCCATGGTGGTGTAGAAGGTCCCGGAGTTCAATCCTTTCTTCGGCAGGGTGCCGGGAAGAGGTTTTCTGTTGCTCTTGCTCTTGGAAGCGCGGCGGCGGCGGAACATTGAGGAAATTCGCGATGCGGGGTTCTCCTCGAGGGTTTTCGGTATGAGGAGGTAATATAGGATGAAGGGCGGAGCTTGAGGTGGGACACACCTCCCAGGTGACCTGGTGGCGCGGCCAGGGATGGGGCCGCGCCACCTGGCCGTCTGGGTGGCAGGTGGGGGCCCCCTGGACCTCCTTTGGGGCTCCGGAATCTTCCGTTCTGCTAATTTCTTATCTGATTTTTTTGGAACTTTTGGAGCTCTGTAAATTGGGGAAAAACCTGCAACTTACAGACATCAGCGGACAAAAACTAGCACTGGGTGCACTGAGTTAGTAGGTTATTCCTAATATGTGTAAAATGATATAAAAGTGTAGCAAAACATGTAGCAATCTCACATAAAAGAGCATGGAACAAGAAGAAATTATAGATACGTTTGGGACATATCACGGTTCCATTGTTTCTTTACCACCTACTTGTCGATCCTTGGAGTCCTCCGGGATACGAGAAACCTTACAGCCACCGCGTAAGGGAAATTTTCTGCTATCTACATCTCAACCTTCCACTTGGGGTAACCAACGAAGGGCGAGAAGCTGTTATCATATCTCGGACCATCAAGCAAATTTCTCGCGCCGTTGCCGGGGACTCCAGTCTTCAAGATAGGGGAGTTGAACACTATCTTTTATCTTTTCTTTTTAGTCTTTTTAGTTTACCTTTAGTTTTTATCTTAGTGTCTTTTATCAAAAACCACAAAAAAATTGTTTGCTTTTCTTGCTGGTACAACTATGGGTTCCATTGAAAACAATAAGTTGTGTGACTTCACTAGCCACAACAACAATGGCTTTATCAGCACTCCTATTTGTAACACTCTCACTGTCAGTGAACAGTAATCACCATTACTGTTGATCACTACTGTTCAAAAATTTTGTTTGATCAACTTGGTTCAGCTCAAATTCAATACCCCTTAGTGATTGTTGAATGCAATGTGAACCTTGGGCCTTGATCATCATGGGTCAAAAAAAAGTCCAACCCATAAACATTTGAAATCAAATCAAATCTCAAAATGCCTTTGGTGGAATATTAAAACCAATGTGCAAAATAAACTTTCTCCAAAAATTGTGAAACTACTTTTATAAAATCACAAATATTCAGTGGACCAAATCCAAATGGGTTTGGGTATTTATTGAGTTATAGAAAATTCCAAACAATTCAAGCAGTAGGTTAAAACCCTTACTTTGGGCATTTAATATTTAAAAGAAATATCTAATGATTTTCTTTTGCTGCAAAAACTTTTGTGGCACTGCTATATAAGATTATTCTAATTTTGAGGCACCTAACATATTTTACAAAAATGTTAAACAGATAAAACAAATACAAAATAGAAATACCAGAAAAAGAAAAGAGAAAGGAGTAAAGAAAATAAAAAGGACCTAATCTACCCCATGGGCGAAGCCCACCCCCTGCTTCCCCCTGGGCCAACCCTACCCCCTCGTCCCCTCCACTTCTCACTCCCCTCCCGTGGCGCGCATCCATGGTGCCACAGCCGCAACTGTCGCCGTGGAGACCATCCGCTGCTCCTCGGCGTCCTCCAAGCCGCTGCCGAGCACCCCTGGGCAAACCCTAGCCGCCAAATCTATTCCCCATCGCGCCCCCTTTTTCTTCCTGCTCCTCCCTGCGCTTGGATCCCGCACGGCCCTCGCCGTGCCTCGCCGCCGTCGCGGCCGGAGACCACCTCGAGCCCCGGGAGCATGTCCAGGAGCTTCCTAACCTTCGACTCCGTCGACCCGTGCAGCTAATCGACGGGAATTGCGCCACAGCCGACGCCATCATCTTCTTCCTCCGCCACGGCAACCGTCGACCTCGCCGGAATTGGCTCCACTCTGGCCCCCTCGCGCACCCATTCTGCATCCACGAGCTCCGGGGTGAGCATTCAGACTAATTCCCCACTACTCCCCATTGATTCCGCATCTGTAGACCCCTCCCCGCCGCGTTTCGGGCGCCGCCGTGGCCATCATGGCCCAGCGCGAGCTCGCCGCGCTCCGCCTGGTACTGGCCACGCCTTGGTGCGCTTACCTCGCCGCCCTCGTGCTCTGGCCACGAGCTGCGCGTGCCCCGCGCCCCCGTGCTGCACCCGCCCTCGCCGCGCCCCCACTGCCCTCGCCGTGGCCGGATGTGCACCCTACCATGGCGTGTGGTTGCAGCCCGCCCGCCCGCGTGCGGCCTAGCCTCGCCGCCCGCTCTCTGCTCCTCCGCCCACGCCGCTGGCCGTGCCCTCCGCTGGCCAGCCTCACCGCCGTGCCCCGCCCCCTGGCCGGGTTTGCCTCACCGTCGGCGTGCAATGGCTAGGCCAGTGCGTTTGACCCACTGACAAGGGGGCCCCACCCCCAATTAGCCCCCCTAATTGCTGTTAAAAAAAGGAAAGTGTTAATTAAAACTTGTATGTATGACATGTGGGCCACCTCTGTTTTTATTAATAAAAATGTTTTATTAGAATTGGGTCACTGACATGTGGGATCCCAATGTCAGTTTGACCAGTCAACTGGTTGTGGATAATGTTGGGATTTTAGTAATAAAAATAATTCAAAAAAGGGTTTTAAAATTGATTAATATTATAAAATCAATATCTTTTAATCCGTATATCGGATCGAAAAACTTTATACATCAAAATTGATCAGAAAAATATAACGAATACGAATACGCTATCCATATGTCTACCACACGCCTCTAACACAACAAACATCGAACCGTCCCCCTCCGGACCGTCTGTCCGATGATTTGTCCGGTACTGTTAAAGTATCCGGATGAATTTATTCTGAACACGAAAGTTGTTCGGATTGTTTCAACTAACCCGGATACCCCACCCATACGTTTGTCGGATGTCCACGACACCTCCGGCATGATCCCTTCCCCCTCCGGACCCCCTGTCCGGTAATCACTCGGAGCCGGTAGTTCATCCCCGGATGAATTCCTGCTCCGAGCAACGTGCATTGCACTGCGTTAGAACCCCGTAAACATTTCATCTGTCATGTCATGCATATGTTTGTATATTATTGCTGTGTATTTACTGTTTCCTCCCCCCTTAATCTCCGGTGGACCCCGCTGCTACCGTCGACTACACCGCTGCTGGGTACGACTACTACGTCGACGACCCCACCCCTACCGTCGAGCTTCCAGGCAAGCAGAGCCATTCTCTTCCCCAGATATCTCCTATCTTTCCGTACTTTCTTCCACTAGGCATTGTTACTGCTGCTGCTACGTTGCTTACCTATTCAATTGCATAGCCTATTTTTGTTGCCCCTTGATGTGCCTTCCTTATCCTATGCTGCCTATAAATATATATATATATATATATATATATATATATATATATATATATATATATATGATATTCAACAGTGAGCCCTGCGCATTGTTAGCTAGGATTAGATAGAGGGTCATGATCACTCAGGGGAGTGAACGCGGATACAATTATTATAACTGCACAGGTACGGTACAATGCAGACACCGCCTCAGGCCCCTACCTCGGCTCTGCCGAGCCACCACCCAGTGTGAGCTATCAAGGAGTAATCCTTGTACTCCACTCGTTGTTGACTCTGTATAGCGCTCTAGGTACCTGAGTAACGGTTGTCCTTCAGGTAAGAAGTCGGGCGACCCAACGGTACCCGCGAGAGGTATTGCGACGGGACGACAGGGAGGGTACGACCAGTGTACCGGTGTGCTTGGCCCGTGATCGTTGGCCGCGAGAGTTACCAAACTACGAAAGTCGAGCTCCTCCAAGAGCACACGCGAGACAAGGTAAGGAGACGGTTCACCTTGTTGGTAACCGCAGAGACTTGGTGGGATGACAGGGTAGGCACCGATGTACTGGTGGTTCTGACTGCTGTCGTTGTCCGCGGGTCAGTTAAGTCGAGGCAACGATAACGGTTGTCCCGCAAATTATTAAAATACTAAATGGTTCGGCGGATGACTTGAGTAGCCTGTTGGCTTGTACGCGCTGCCTACACGTGGGATAATGAGTTATGGGCTCCTCTGTTTCATGGTGTCGTCCGAGGACTCTTCAGACGTCAGCAGTACCGCGGGCTGATTGCCGGGAAGTGCGCTGTCTTCTTTGGCTCGAGCTGTGTTGTTTTTGTTACGGCTTCCCGGCCACCCACGCACCATGCAGGAGTACGTCAGGGTTGGGGTCCAAGGCCCTGAGTACTTAGGATTTAGACCGGCGGATGGCCTCTCTGTTGAGTTTGAAAGATGGGCTGTGGAGTGTCGGATAGCCTCGATGGAGCGTTCCCTAACAAGGTGCCCGCCACCCTAAAGATCCGTGCGTTGTAGTGTAACAGAAGTGCACCCCTGCAGGGAAGATTGATCTATTCGAATAGCCGTGTCCACAGTAACAGGACGCTTTATGCTGAAGTTGGATCTTACCACTACAAACTATTATTATTAAACTGTATGGTTCCTGGTTCTCTTCCTCGCGGGGATGTCGAGGAGGGGATCTCGGAGGCATTGCTAATTATTACAACTTATTATTATACAATGCTGCAGCAACTTCTGCTGCATTGTTACTTTATGCTTTATATAAACTGTTGGCTGATTCTTACCTCATGCTGCAAGACATCGTCGAAAGATGCTATTCTTCGATAGTCCTAGCTTCTTACCCTTATTCTGATTCCTATCTTGCAGTTTACTATATACAGCCTCTTCTTTCCGTTGATACAATGCATAAATGCTTAGTAGCGGACGTAAGACTCGCGGGTATGCTAGATACTCACCTTTGCTTTATTTCCCTTTTTCGCTTTGCCTGATCGACCGCTGCAGCCGACGTTGGAGCCCAGGAGCAGGAGTACCCCGGAGGCGACTACTACGACGTCGAGTTCCCCGTTGACCAGGAGTAGTTCGGTGGATCCCAGGCAGGAGGCCTCGCCTTTTTGATCTGTATCTCTGATGTTATTTGTGCTAACCTTCTTAAGGCAAAACTTGACTAACTATGTCTGTACTCAGATATTATGGCTTGTAGAACTTATGTATTCGGATCCTCGTGATCCCTGGTATTGTAACATATTTGTTTATCCTTTTGTGTTTAGTGTTGTGCTGTGATATTCTCACCGTGGCACCCTAATCTCAGCCGTGTACCCTGCGTGTATGATTACTGTACACGGATTAATTTTGGGGGCGTCACAAGTTGGTATCAGAGACGACTGCCTGTAGGAAGCCACCCCACCACTACTTGGTCGAAGTTGAGTCTAGACTTTGAAAAACTATTTTGCTAACTTAATATTTGGCTTACGGGCCCACATCGATATCACTACGTGTGATATCTATGGTATTAGGATCGTTTTCTCCTTACCTATGCTCTGGGACTCTACTCTCTTATCCTTGCTGGTAAGTTTTACAAATTCTGACATTAGGATCACGTTCTCTTGATTCCATCCGGCGTTTTGGTGCTTCCCCATTGATTGAGTCGTGTCGCAGGAGTTCTACCCCAGGTCCCGGACCGCGGATCCCATTCTCATTCTGGGCACGCCGCGCGTCCTCTGGTATTATCTCCTGCGGCCAACAGTTTTCTTGCGGCGTGATTGACATAGTGGAATCTATGTCGCGTCGTGTAATCCTTACCGCGGTGTGCGCGCCGCCTAGTGAGTCCTTTTTTCTTAATTTCTACGACGTTACGCTGCCCGATTTTCGATTGACTCCGTGTGTGAATGTGTATGTCTTATATGAATACTCCTATATACCCGCGCCTCCTCTTCGTTGTCACTTTACTTCAGGCTTGATTTTGGTATCTCGTTAAATTCTCATTGCTGGAATACCCCTGTTAAATTCTAGCAGTATGGCTGGTCGTGGTGGTCGTGGTCGTGGACGTGGCCGTGGTGCCAACGACCCACCTCCGCCGCCGGATTACATGGCCGCGATGATGCAGCAGTTCGAGCTGAATCGTTAGTTCATGGAGAATGTCATGGCTCAGTTCCCTCAGCCGAACCAACAGGGGCACCACCATCAGCACGCCACCGTGACTCTTCACGACTTCAACCGCCTCAACCCCACTATGTTCCGCAACACTGTTCAGCCGTTGGATGCTGATGACTGGCTTCGCGACATCACTCACGAGCTGGAGTCTGCTAATGTCGATCTAGCCGACTATGTGAACTTTGCGTCCTATCACCTGAAAGGTGCCGCTGCTCAGTGGTGGAGCACCCACAAGCGTTCACTGCCAGTCGGAGAAGTCATCACTTGGGATGAATTTCAGTCTGCCTTCCGCGCCCGCTACATTCCTCAGGGGATCATGGACCATAAGCGGGAAGAATTCCGCAACCTCACTCAGGGCAACATGACTGTTGAAGCCTATCAGCGCGAGTTCCTCAACCTCTCTCGCTATGCGGAAGAAGAGATCACCACTGATGCTCGCAGACAGCAGAAGTTCCGTCGTGGACTCAATGCAGACCTCAGTCTCGCTCTTGCCGTTCATGATTTTGCCAACTTCTCCACCATGGTGAACAAGGCTATCACCATCGAGACTGCCCAGATGGAGTTCAAGGACACGCAGAAACGCTATCGTGACGTTGGCTCATCTTCGGGCGCAGCACAGAAGCGTCGAATCTGGCTCCCTCACAGTGTGACCCATTCACCTGCCCCTGCTCCAAGGCCGTCTTATGCTGCACCCCGTCTGCTCCGCCACCGCAGATGCCAAGACCTCTGCCTCCACCAACCAATGCTACACCCCTTCGTCCTCAGGATGGATTATGCTTCACGTGCCGCCAGCCTGGTCATTTTTCTAGAGAGTGCCCCCAGAAACAGAAGCAACTCGTAGTTCACCCTGCTGGCCGCGGAAATGGTCGTGGCAACAACAGGACCCCCAACTATAAAACTGGGTCTGCTGCTCATGCTCGTGGACATGCTTACAACATTAATGTTGAAGAAGCTCAGGAACAACCCTCTACCGTGATGGGTACCCTTCTCGTTAATTCCGCACCTGCTACTATTTTATTTGATTCAGGAGCATCGCATTCATTCATGTCGGAAGCATTTGCATTATCGTGTAACATTACGTTTGAGAAGATGAACCCACCGATGATTGTTCGCACCCCTGGAGGCCGTTGCCAAACCTCCATGATGGTACACGATGTCACCATTGACGTCGAAGGGATTATATTCCTTGTGTCCCCCATCATCCTGAAAACCTCCGCCATAGACCTCATTCTGGGAATGGATTGGTTGAAAGTTCACGATGCCGCACTGTATTGTGGCACCAGTTCTGTCCAACTTTTTCACCCCTCCGGCGAGATTGTTAACCACACCACCTGAATTACCCGTGATGTTGAAACGCAGATATTTATGATGAATGCTTCGAATGTCTCACCTCTGGAAGGAATTGAGAACGTTCCGGTTGTTCGTGATTTTCCCAACGTCTTCCCAGAGGAACTGCCGGGAATACCCCCGACCAGAGAGGTGGAATTCGTCATCGACTTGAAGCCAGGCACTGTTCCTATTGCCAAGCATCCTTACAAGATGCCGTCACATGAACTCCTTGAGCTTAAGGAGGAAATCGACAAGGCACTTTAGAAAGGATTCATTCTCCCCAGTTCCTCTGCTTGGGGAGCACCTTCGCTCTTCGTCAAGAAGAGTGATGGCACGAACCGTTTAGTCCAAGATTACCGACCTATCAACCAGGCAACAATACAGAACAAGTACCCACTTCCTCGGATCAACGATCTGTATGATCAACTTGCTGGATCTACGGTGTTCTCGAAACTCGACTTGAGGTTGGGTTACCATCAGATCCGGGTCCGTGAAGAGGATGTTCCGAAGACTGCCTTCATTACTCGTTATGGTTCATACGAGTACACCGTCATGTCCTTTGGCTTGACGAATGCCCCAGCCACCTTTTCCCGATTGATGAACTATATATTCATGGAATACCTCGACAAGTTCGTCGTGGTTTATCTGGATGATATCTTGGTATACTCCAAGAATGAAGAAGAGCATGCTGAACATCTTCGTCTTATACTGGAAAAGCTTCGAGAACACAAACTCTACGCTAAGTATTCTAAGTGTTAGTTCTGGCTTCCCGAAGTGACCTACCTTGGTCACGTAATTTCCAAGGATGGCATTGCCGTCAACCCAGAACGTATTCAAGCTATCCTAGATTGGACTCCCCCCAAGACTGTCAAGCAAGTCATAAGTTTCCTCGGACTCGCCAGCTATTGTCGTCGTTTTGTCGAGAACTTCTCCAAGATTGCCAAGCCTCTGACCAATCTGCTTCACAAAGGTGTCAAGTTTGAGTGGACAGACAAATGTCAGGAAAGTTTCCATGCTCTCAAGGACAAGCTCACTTCCCCTCCGGTGCTTGCTCCCCCTCATACCCGGAAGGACTTCGTGATATATTGCGATGCGTCTCGTCAAGGATTAGGCTGTGTCCTAATGCAAGAGCGCAAAGTGATTGCTTATGGTTCTCGTCAGTTGCGTTCTCATGAAGAAAACTATCCAACACATGATATCGAGTTGGCATTGGTAATTTATGCATTGAAGTTGTGGCGACATTACCTCATTGGTAATCGTTGCGAAATCTACACCGACCACCAAAGCCTGAAGTACCTATTTACTCAACCAGATCTGAATCTCCGCCAACAAATATGGCTCGAGACAATAGCCTATTTCAACATGGATATTCATTACACCCCTGGTAAAGCTAATGTGATGGCCGATGCCTTGAGTCGCAAAGCCTACTGTAGCGAAATTGAAGTTGCAGTACATGATCCACTTCTGTATGAAGAGCTACGCAAGCTGAATCTTGAGATTGTTCCACATGGATATGTGAATAACCTTGTTGTTGAGCCGGACCTCGACAGCACCATCAAGTGGATACAAACATGTGACTCTGATGTCGAGAAGATCAAGAAGTATATCGCTAGAGGAAAGCCATCATGCTTCACTGTTGTTGGTGATGGAACGTTGTATTTCAAGAATCGTTTAGTGGTCCCTAGGAGTAAGCCCAATCTAAACTTGACCCCGCGCGTCATGAAAGAAGCTCATGATACTCCTTTTTCGATTCACCCTGGTAGTACCAAGATGTACCAAGACCTTCGTCAGCGGTACTGGTGGTCTAACATGAAGCAAGACATTGCTCGATATATTGACGAGTGTGACGTTTGCCGTCGCGTGAAAGCAGAACATCAAAGACCTGCTGGAACTCTGCAAACGCTTTCTATTCCTGAATGGAAGTGGGACAAGATCGAGATGGACTTCGTCACTGGTTTTCCCAGGTCGCAGAAAGGCCACGATGCTATTTTTGTCGTCATCGACCGCTTCTCCAAGGTTTCTCACTTTCTGCCAGTCAAGGAGACGATCTCTGCTAGTCAGTTAGCAGACTTGTATGTTTCAAGAATTGTGTCCCTCCATGGCATTCCGTTGGAGATCAGTTCAGACCGTGGCAGCAATTTCACCTTAAGATTTTGGGATAGTTTCCAAGAAGATATGGGCACTCACCTGAATTTCAGCACCGCTTATCACCCCCAGTCGCAAGGACAAGTCGAACGAGTTAATCAAGTGCTTGAAGATATGCTTAGAGCTTGTGTGATCTCCTTCGGCAAGAAATGGGAGGAATCTCTTCCATTTGCTGAATTCTCTTAAAACAATAGCTATCAGGCCAGTCTAAAGATGGCACCCTTTGAAGTTCTTTATGGACGTAAGTGTCGAACCCCTCTGAATTGGTCAGAAACTGGGGAACGAGCACTCGTTGGTCCAGACATTATCCAACATGCTGAAGATCAAGTTCGCGTTATCCGTGAACATCTTAAGGCCGCTCAGTCTCGTTAGAAGAGCAACTATAACCGCAAGCACAAGGAAATGGTCTATCAGCCTGACGAATACGCGTACCTCCGTGTCACCCCCATGCGAGGCACTCATCGCTTCGGGATCAAAGGAAAGTTAGCTCCTCGCTACATTGGCCCGTTCCGTATTCTTTCCAGGAATGGACCAGTGGCATACCGATTGGAATTGCCGCCGAACCTCTCTCAAGTCCACGATGTTTTTCACGTGTCGCAACTCCGTCGCTGCTTCAAGGACCCTATTCGAGAAGTGGAACATGATATGATTGAGCTGCAGCAAGACTTGACTTATCAAGAACATCCGAGCCGCATTCTTGATCAGTCTGAATGTCGAACCCGCAACAAGACAACCAAATTCCTCAAAGTTCAGTGGTCGAATCATTCTGAAGATGAAGCCACCTGGGAACGCGAAGATCGTCTTCGTGATGAATAGCCCGATCTTTTCCTCGCTACCACTTAAATTCTCGGGACGAGATATTCTTGTAGTGGGGGAGATTTGTAACACTCTCACTGTCAGTGAACAGTAATCACCATTACTGTTCATCACTACTGTTCAAAATTTTTGTTTGATCAACTTGGTTCAGCTCAAATTCAATACCATTTTGTGATTGTTGAATGCAATGTGAACCTTGGGCCTTGATCATCATGGGTCAAAACAAAGTCCAACCCACAAACATTTGAAATCAAATCAAATCTCAAAATGCCTTTGGTGGAATATTAAAACCAATGTGCAAAATAAACTTTCTCCAAAAATTGTGAAACTACTTTTATAAAATCACAAATATTCAGTGGACCAAATCCAAATGGGTTTGGGTATTTATTGAGTTATAGAAAATTCCAAACAATTCAAACAGTAGGTTAAAACCCTTACTTTGGGCATTTAATATTTAAAAGAAATATCTAATGATTTTCTTTTGCTGCAAAAACTTTTGTGGAACTGCTATATACTGTTATTCTAATTTTGAGGCACCTAACATATTTTACAAAAATGTTAAACAGATAAAACAAATACAAAATAGAAATACCAGAAAAAGAAAAGAGAAAGGAGTAAAGAAAATAAAAAGGACCTAATCTACCACATGGGCGAAGCCCACCCCCTGCTTCCCCCTGGGCCAACCGGCCCACTCCCCATCCCTACCCCCTCGTCCCCTCCACTGCTCACTCCCCTCCCGTGGCGACCATCCCCTGCTCCTCGGCGTCCTACAAGCCGCTGCCGAGCAGCCCTGGGCAAACCCTAGCCGCCTCAGCTATTCCCCCTCGCGCCCACTTTTTCTTCCTGCTCCTCCCCGCGCTTGGATCCCGCACGACCGACGCTGTGCCTCGCCGCCGTCGCGGCCGGAGACCATCTCGAGCCCCGGGAGCATGTCCAGGAGCTTCCTAACCTTCGAATCCGTCGACCCGTGCAGCTAATCAACGGGAATCGCGCCACAGCCGACGCCATCATCTTCTTCCTCCGCCACGGCAACCGTCGACCTCGCCGGAATTGGCTCCACTCTGGCCCCCTCGCGCTCCCATTCTGCATCCACGAGCTCCGGGGTGAGCATTCAGACTGATTCCCCACTACTCCCCATTGATTCCGCATCTGTAGACCCCTCCCCGCCGCGTTTCGGGCGCCGCCGTGGCCACCATGGCCCAGCGCGAGCTCGCCGCGCTCCGCCTGGTACTGGCCACACCTTGGTGCGCTTACCTCGCCGCCCTCGTGCTCTGGCCACGAGCTGCGCGTGCACCGCGCCCCCGTGCTGCACCCGCCCTCGCCGCGCCCCCCACTTCCCTCGCCGGTCGGCCTCGCCGGTCGGCCTCGCCGTGGCCGGATGTGCACCCTACCATGGCGTGTGGTTGCAGCCCGCCCGCCCGCGTGCGGCCTAGCCTCGCCTCCCGCCCTCTTCTCCTCCGCCCCACGCCGCTGGCCGTGCCCTCCGCTGGCCAGCCTCACCGCCGTGCCCCGCCCCCTGGCCGGGTTTGCCTCACCGTCGGCGTGCAATGGCTAGGCCAGTGCGTTTGACCCACTGACAAGGGGACCCCACTCCCAATTAGCCCCCCTAATTGCTGTTAAAAAAGGAAAGTGTTAGGTAAAAATAAAATAAAATAATACAATGACATGTGGGGTCACCCCCTTAATTACCTCTGTTAATTAATTAAGTTGTTAATTAAAACTTGTATGTATGACATGTGGGCCACCCCTGTTTTTATTAAAAAAAATGTTTTATTAGAATTGGGTCACTGACATGTGGGACCCCAATGTTAGTTTGACCAGTCAACTGGTTGTGGATAATGTTGGGATTTTAGTAATAAAAATAATTCAGAAAAGGGTTTTAAAATTGATTAATCTTATAAAATCAATATCTTTTAATCCGTATATCGGATCAAAAAACTTTATACATCAAAATTGATCAGAAAAATTGAACGAATAAGAATACGCTATCTGTATGTCTACCACACCCCTCTAACACAACAAACATCGAACCGTCCCCCTCTGGACCGTCTGTGCGATGATTTGTCCGGTACTGTTAAAGTATCCGGATGAATTTATTCTGAACACGAAAGTTGTTCGGATTGTTTCAACTAACCCGGATACCCCACCCATACGTTTGTCGGATGTCCACGAGACCTCCGACATGATCCCTTCCCCCTCCGGAACCCCTGTCCGGTAATCACCCGGAGCCGGTAGTTCATCCCCGGATGAATTCCCGCTCCGAGCAACGTGCATTGCACTGCGTTAGAACCCCGTAAACATTTCATCTGTCATGTCATGCATATGTTTGTATATTATTGCTGTGTATGTACTGTTTCCTCCCCGCCTTAATCTCCGGTAGACCCCGCTGCTACCGCCGACTACACCGCTGCTGGGTACGACTACTACGTCGACGACCCCACCCCTACCGTCGAGCTTCCAGGCAAGCAGAGCCATTCTCTTCCCCAGATATCGCCTATCTTTCCGTACTTTCTTCCACTAGGCATTGTTACTTCTGCTGCTACGTTTCTTACCTATTCAATTGCATAGCCTATTTTTGTTGCCCCTTGATGTGCCTTCCTTATCCTATGCTGCCTATATATATATATGATATTCAACAGTGAGCCCTGCGCATTGTTAGCTAGGATTAGATAGAGGGTCGTGATAGCTCAGGGGAGTGAACGCGGATACAATTATTATAACTGCACAGGTATGGTACAATGCAGACACCGCCTCAGGCCCCTACCTCGGCTCTGCCGAGCCACCATCCAGTGTGAGCTATCAAGGAGTAATCCTTGTACTCCACTCGTTGTTGACTCTGTATAGCCGCTCTAGGTACCTGAGTAATGGTTGTCCTTCAGGTAAGAAGTCGGGCGACCCAACGGTACCCGCGAGAGGTATTGCGACGGGACGTCGGGGAGGTTACGACCAGTGTACCGGTGTGCTTGGCCCGTGATCGTTGGCCGCGAGAGTTACCAAACTACGAAAGTCGAGCTCCTCCAAGAGCACACGCGAGACAAGGTAAGGAGACGGTTCACCTTGTTGGTAACCGCAGAGACTTGGTGGGACGACAGGGTAGGCACCGATGTACTGGTGGTTCTGACTGCTGTCGTTGTCCGCGGGTCAGTTAAGTCGAGGCAACGATAACGGTTGTCCTGGAAATTATTAAAATACTAAATGGTTCGGCGGATGACTTGAGTAGCCTTTTGGCTTGTACACGCTGCCTACACGTGGGATAATGAGTTATGGGCTCCTCTGCTTCATGGTATCGTCCGAGGACTCCTCAGACGTCAGCAGTACCGTGGGCTGATTGCCGGGAAGTGCGCTGTCTTCTTTGGCTTGACCTGTGTTGTTTTTGTTACGGCTCCCCGGCCACCCACACACCGTGCAGGAGTACGTCAGGGTTTGGGTCCAAGGCCCTGAGTACTTAGGATTTAGACCGGCGGATGGCCTCTCTGTTGAGTTTGAAAGATGGGCTGTGGAGTGTCGGATAGCCTCGGTGGAGCGTTCCCTAACAAGGTGCCCGCCACCCTGGAGATCCGTGCGTTGTAGTGTAACAGAAGTGCACCCCTGCAGGGAAGATTGATCTATTCGAATAGCCGTGTCCACGGTAACAGGACGCTTTATGCTGAAGCTGGATCTTACCACTACAAACTATTATTATTAAACTGTATGGTTCCGGGTTCTCTTCCTCGCGGGGATGTCAAGGAGGGGATCTCGGAGGCATTGCTAATTATTACAACTTATTATTATACAATGCTGCAGCAACTTCTGTTGCATTGTTACTTTATGCTTTATATTTTAGGGAAACGTAGTAGAAAACAAAAAAAATTCGGCCTACGAATCAAGAACCAAAGATCATCCAAGAAGATTGCATACAAGGTTTTAGGCCATGGCTCACCAACCGATGTAGCGGAAGTAGAGTTGGTGAAGACCGTCAGTGCAGATACCTGCAGCTAGGAATTTCAATGACCTCCCAACCGTGAGGATATCGATCCCTCGAACCGTCCCACGGACAAGTCCCACGAACAAGCTCCTCGAAGAAGGGTCGAAGGTACGACCCCTCCATTAGTATCCACACATCCCGTAGCAGCAATCCAGCAGCGCTCCGCCGTCCAGAGATGAACGCCACTGAGAAAACTAGAGGGAGAAAACCCTAACGGATTCCGATCTAGAACAGTGTATAGACGGGGGTCTAATTGTGGAGCAACGGCGTTTAGAGGAGGGAGGGTGGCGCATAGGCCTTGGGGTCAAGTTCTATTGCGCCCCCCACCCCTCCCCCACATTATATAGGTGGCCAAGAGGCCCCTTGGCCGGCCAAGGGAGGTGTGGAGTCCCTATGGGACTCCTACTCCCAAAGGGAGTCCTTCCCACAGGGGAATCCTACTCCAAAGTGGATAGCAATCCTACTCGGAGTAGGATTGCTCCCTTATGGCGCCCCCCACCCCATGGCCGACTTGGGCAGCCTAGGTGGCTTGCCCCCCAAGGCTAGGGGCGTGGGGTAGTGAGTGTTACTGCCCGGAAACTTCCGGAACCTTCCAGAAACTTTCGGGACCTTCCGGGATCGTTTCGGGACATTCCGGAACCTTCTGGAGCACTTCCAGGACCTTACGGGACCGTTCTTGGACGTTCCGGAACCATCTAGATAGTTTCCAAGACCATCCGAGTTACAGTTTAAGCCACCCGATGACCGCGAAGGTTGTCGGGACGCCCAGCGATTATCCGGAAACTATTCTGGTTGATCCAGGACTTCCCCAGTACCATTCTCATATGTTCCGGAACCACCTGGGACTACTCCAGAGTGATCCGGAAATATCCTTAAATACCTAGAACTACTTCTGGTGCCCTCATGAACTATTCCATAAATCCCCGGAACTACTTCCGGTACCCGTATGAACTATTCTGCTTTGCTTCCACTAAACCTTCTACCATTCCAGCATTCTAACAGACTACTGCTCGTTAAGTGTGTGACCCAATAGGTTCGGTATAATGCGGACATGACTCAGAACATCTTCCGGACATAGGTCAACAACCTTTTTTCAATAGCCAATAATCAACAGCGGAGTCATGGACACCCATATTGACTCCCGCACATACACGAAGAAACTTCGAGTGAACCATTATGTTTAGTCATGTACCATTCCCTTTGCTTCGCGATATATGACAAAGTTAGAGGAGAGAAGTTTGGCACCCATGTGTAACAACTTTTGAACACAAGCCACTCGTTATCCTCTTTGCTCGTTTGTCCCTTTTCTCGTTATCGTATTCCGGTATCCCCGTGACTGAATCACAATGCGTCTGGCCAGACTATAATGGATACCTTCATACCGAGTGGGCCCGAAGTGAATATCTTCTTCATCGTGAAGGAGCAAATCCCATTCTTGAACTATCACAGTCACTAGCCACACCATCTGACATACCCAGAACTTATTTTACTACTTCCCATTTACTGGAGGATTCATCTACGAACCAAAGCATGTCTTCCTGTGTGAAGCAACTCGATACTCTCATGGTCTAAGGAATTACGTATATGATAACATTTCATGATATGACTTATAACGTAGTTACGATGTGATCTCTAAGTATATCATTCAATACTGGGGTCGGTTCAACATCATTGTTCTTCTAACAATATGTTCCCATTTCTACTGACATCCTTGTTACAAGAACAATGTCAATGATTAAGAAAACGTAATGATCAGTTAGCACATGAGCTGGTCTTAGAGGCTAAACCAGGAACTCTTGGTGTTTACATTTCCACACATGCAAATGAGTTTTCTTCTGAATCTCACAGTCAGGGTCATTGCAATTATAGCACAGAAATATAAACATTAATTACGAACGTGGAAATATATATAATAACATTTTATTATTGCCTCTAGGGCATATTTCCAACAGTCTCCCACTTGCACTAGAGTCAATAATATTATCAGTGCTTGTGCGCTTTACACCTATGGCATACCGGTGTAAAACATGATTCATTTGTGGTATAGACTTCATCATCGGATCTGACGTTTCAGGCCCGTTTGTATCTTGCATATCTTCGCGTTTTCACGCTATCATAAAATTCACTAATTTGATCAGTTTATCTTTGTATATGTTTGAATCATTTGGTAGGACCTTGGTTCCTTAGAAAGTCATGAAATCATTCATCAATGTTCCATGAGCTTCAAGCATCTAGGAAACCATACCATGTTCATAAATGAACTGATGATTCAAAATTTCCTCTCTTGTTACTTCTTGAAGAAACAATGTACTTAGCCTCTGTTATAGAATTCGCCATAGTATCTAACTTAACACAGTTCCTTCATACTGTGCCACCCTTACGTGTGAAACACATAATCCCATTTAATATCAAAAATCGGTCGGAGTAAGTATGAAGACTGAATTGGTGTAACTATTTACATCAAAAATTCAGATGGTGTAACTCATTACAACGAGCTCTTCATTCTCTCCATTTTTCCGAGAAACATATCTTATCTTTCATAAGTTTAACTTTTCACTGTTTGCCCAATGATCAACATATTGATCACTTTGGTATCTTGCTCACAACCTTTTGGAGCACTGGACATATCTGGTCGTTTTACATATTATGGTGTAGATGATTAATCCAAACACATAGGTGAGTGAAATCCAATTCATGTGTTTTGCTTATCTGTGTTCATGAACACCGATTTCCGCAAACAACTTTTCACCATGACCTCGGCAAGAACATCCTTCCTGGCGTTTTCATACTAAACTACTTTAGTATCATGTCAACATGTAACGTTGGCTTTAGCATGATCAAGCACTTACTATCTGCATAGATCACTGTGCTCAATACAAATGCTATATTAGCCCAAGTTCTTCAACTGAAAACTATTTCCAACGAAGTCCTTATTCGTGTCAAGAAATTTACATCATTTCTAATCAACAATATGTCATCTACATAAGGTTTTAGAAATATCATTCAGCTCCCACTTACTTTCTTAAACATTCAAGCATCTTCGTTATTCCCGATGAAAACAAACTCTTTTGGCAATTTCATCATAACAAAAATTCCAACTCCATTATGCCAGCTTCATTCCATCACTGGATATCCAAGGCTTGCATCTATTTTAGCATCCTTTGAATCGACAAAACATTCCGGTCGTATCACGTATACGTCCTTTGTTATATTTCTGTGTAGGAACTTTGTTTTGACATTCATTCTACCATATCCTATAAATGAGATATGTACTAATTGCTAGTATAAACCGAACTGACTAAAGCATTTCTACGGTCGACACTATTTCGCCGTAGTCAACTTTTGAACTTGCTAGAAAACAATTTTCCAACGAGTTGAGCTTTATGGATAAAACAATTTCATCTGAATCAATTATAGATCCATATATATATTCTTTAGACTTTTAGTCTTTCGGAGGGTCTACCAAGTTCAAAACTTGACTTACTTCCATGGATACTATCTCAGATTATTTGGCATTTAGCCAAATTCCAGAGTCAGGGCCCATCAACGCTTCTTTTTATATCACAGGTTTATCGTTGTCGAACAACAATATCTCGTTTACATATCATGAATGTTTGTACGAGTTATGTCTAACCTGAGTGGTTCAGCTGCGCACTTCTCTGAAGATTCAACAATCTTTGACAAGTTGCACTGTCCTCCCACTCACTCTTTTGTAAGAAACTATTTTTTTCTTCAAAACACAACGTTCTTAACAACAAAGAGTTTTGCTTTTGTGTAGTGATAGAGGAATACCAAAACTTTTGGCATAACCTTAACAAAGTAGCACTTATCTGATTTGGGGTTTTGAGTATGTCAAACATATGCCTCATATACCCAAATTTTAAGAAAAGACAACATGGTTTTAACAGTTCATACCACATTTAATATGGTGTCATTTCAACAGATTTGATGTTGCTCTTTTCAGTGTAAAATCCGTAGTCACTAACGCATAACTTTAATAAGTATAATGGCAAATTGATAAACGTCATATTTGATCATACCGTGTCATACATGGCTTGATTACATCTCTCGAATACTTTACTCATAGTGGTGTTCCGGGAGACGCAAGTTATGACACCTCTTCACAACTCATCAGACGTTCGCTAAACTTGTAACTCAAATATTTCTTTCTACAATCTAATTTGCAGAAGCTTTATTTTCTTATTACAATGAATTTCTATTTCACTCTAAAATTCCTTGAACATTTCAAAGATTTCAGACGTATGTCTCTATTGATTAGATATCCACATATCTACTTCAACTCATGAGTGAAGATAGGGAATCCACTGCACACAACTACACTTATTGGAGTACACACATCATCATGTATGATTACCAATGGTTTAGTTGCCCGTTCATGTATGGCCTATCAACGATGTTTTAGTCACATTACTTCGAGACAAAGATCGCAAGCGTCAAGTGATTCATAATCATATGACTCGAAAGTTCATCACTTATGGAAATTCTTCATGCATGTTATGTCACTTGTGATAAACGGCAGTGCTACATCTATGTGGTATTTCTGTCAGTCTTGCGACGTTTAGCGTCAGTGTTATGGGTGTTTAGTATTATTATCAAGATTCATAACATACAACCTATTCATAATGGAAGTATGGCCTTTAAGTTATTCATAGCTTTGAACAACTCTCTTGCAACAAACATGATTCAAAATGATGTTTTGCAACAAGGCTAAAGTGTAGTAACAATTTACTCATCTCTAAAATGAATTATGAAGATAATCATCGAGTCAACACACGGTATAGTAAACCTTTTACCGTATTCCCGAGCGTGTCAAAACTTATCATTAGCTAGTCATAAAGGCCATAGTATTTCTTGCATCGAGTTGCAACAATATGCAATCGATGTGATATTCCGGTGATCAACAGTTTAATCACAATATACAGAATCCACAATTAACTGCTTAATCATGATTCCCAAGAATTACATCTCTTGACCAGCAATAAATTCATCTATAACTTCGTATGACTTTCATTTCTGAGCTGGTTATTCCAGTCTTCTTTCGTTTTGCCTTTATACGTATCATAGTTCTATTTCCAATGTCACTCCTACTCACAGAAGATCACACATGATCAAGGGTGGCACATGCCATGGAATTTCCGGCGTGTAAGTCTTACTAACATCCTTTGGACTTCCTTTCCCTTAATTCTCATCATCATATGATCGGTGTGCTTCTGGATCCCACACTTATCAGTTTTGTTTAGATCATAGTGAACATTTTCACTAATGCTTACAATCATACATTGTACTAGATATCTTATATCCAACATTAATTGTCTTACTACTGAAAACAATTTTTCAGTTCCATGAATATAACATAACTATCCCAAATGTTTCGAAGTTCGGGTTTCATGGTGGTGAAGAAAATGCACTTAGCTTTGGTGGAATTCTAGCATTTTGGATTATAGACGTAGGTCACATCATCCATTGCATCAGCGGGAGAGCATAAAAAATTTGCGATAGGACAAGCTCCTTCTCGACACTATTGAGGATAGTCCTCACAATACGGTACCAATCGTAAAGTTTTTACCAGATAATACAGTTAATCAAAATCAATTGGGAAGGTGGTAACGCGAGCCATTATTCTACAACGATAATGCAAATACTTAGACTTTGTTCATAATTAAGTTGCACTTGTGATTAATCAATTTAATTACTTAGTGCGCTCCCACTCAGATCAACATCTCTCGTAATTGATGCTGGATTGATTCAAGATCCAACCCAATCGTCCGCCATTGATGTGACATCACTGATGACTTAGACTGGACCGGTAGGCCAACTTGCCAATCACGCCAAAGGTGATTCTTGTTCATCTTTCGATGGGCGTGTTCCGGTAGCAAACTTTTATCCAAACCGTCAAGACAACCAAGTGTAATTGCAGTGTGTTCTTAACACACCCGCCTTTTATGCGTCACACCGTGTGCACCCATATGACATGACATGCTCCGGTGTGAAACATAGTATAGACGGTGCTACAGTTGGAAGAACACTATCAACTTGATATTGTTTTGCGAGAGATCACCCTATTAAAATACGACTACCGCGCATCAAACAAGGGTGCATCAAAGGGATAAACATCACAGGAAGTTCATAAAATTATGTGATATAGTATAGCCCTTTGCTTCGTGAAGTCTTTGTTGTCTTCACGTCGTCGTGGTAGAAGTCACCGTCTCCACCAACTTTCTCCTTGGCGCCGGGACCAACACCACGGCTTCCGGCATGTGCGTCGGGGTCCACCTCCGCATTGTAGATCATCACCTTGCATCTATCTATTGCTTTTCCTCGAGCTAATAAACAGTTCTGGAACGCAGTCCATAATTAAGTGACAATCATATGACTCCAGTCATCATGCCGTACCACGACACGCAGGTCGCGAATAAATATTACATAACATATAGCATCTCATACAAACACATTGCAAATCTTGAAGGCTATACCACATCACATGCACATTCTGCAAAAACGAGTTAGATCGCCATCTACACGGGTTGTTGCAACTTTTATCGTGGTTGATTAGCAGGTTACAGGCAAACGTTGTTCCCTATACAAACCAAACACGATACTTCATTGTTGCTAGTTTAACGTTCGGGGTGCGTGCAGCAACTAATGCCACAAGCCAAACTTCGTTCAACGCGTGACCCCCGTGTGGATTTGAGTTCATAAAATCCACAAGCCCCTCCATGTTAAATCTTCTATTGCGAGATTAAGATGAGATCCAAGGAGTTTGATGTAGACCATGATCAAGGCAACCAGCATACTGAAAGCGGCATAGAGGGATCGATGGAAAACTCAATCCTTGTAGCAAAACCTAAACTTGCCATCAAGCATAGAAAAAATCACATGACAGGGAAGCAACAAGAAAATCAATGCCTCATATCACACATATGATCTAGACCTAAACATGCATCTAATCAAGGATCGCTCATGATACCACTATTGGGAAACGTAGTAGAAAAAAAAAATTTCGGCCTACGAATCAAGAACCCAAGATCATCCAAGAAGATTGCATACAAGGTTTTAGGCCATGGCTCACCAACTGATGTAGCGGAAGTAGAGTTGGTGAAGACCGTCGGTGCAGATCCACGTAGCTAGGAATTTCAATGACCTCCCAACCGCGAGGATATCGATCCCTCGAACCGTCCCGCGATCTAGTCCCACGGACAAGTCCCACGAACAAGCTCCTCGAAGAAGGGTCGAAGGTACGAACCCTCCATTAGTATCCACACATCCCGTAGCATAAATCCAGCAGCGCTCCGCCATCCAGAGATGAACGCCACCGAGAAAACTAGAGGGAGAAAACCCTAACGGATTCCGATCTAGAACAACGTCTAGACCGGGGTCTAATTGTGGAGCAACGGGGTTTAGAGGAGGGAGGGTGGCGCATAGGCCTTAGGGTCAAGTTCTATTGCACCCCCACCCCTCCCCCACATTATATAGGTGGCCAAGAGGCCCCTTGGCCGACCAAGGGAGGTGTCGAGTCCCTATGGGACTCCTACTCCCAAAGGGAGTCCTTCCCACCGGGGAATCCTACTCCAAAGTGGATTGCAATCCTACTCGGAGTAGGATTGCTCCCTTATGGCGCCCCCCACCCCATGGCCGACTTGGGAAGCCTAGGTGGCTTGCCCCCCAAGGCTAGGGGCGTGGGGTAGTGAGTGGTATTTCCCGGAAACTTCCGGAACCTTCCAGAAGCTTCCAGGACCTTCCGGGATTGTTTCGGGACATTCCGGAACCTTCTGGAGCACTTCCAGGACCTTACGGGACCGTTCTCGGATGTTCCGGAACCATCTAGATAGTTTCCAAGACCATCCGAGTTACAGTTTAAGCCACCCGATGACCGCGAAGGTTGTCGGGACGCCCAGCGATTATCAGGAAACTATTCCGGTTGATCCAGGACTTCCCCAGTACCATTCTCATATGTTCCGGAACCACCTGGGACTACTCCAGAGTGATCCGGACATATCCTTAAATACCCAGAACTACTTCTGGTGCCCTCATGAACTATTCCATAAATCCCCGGAACTACTTCCGGTACCCGTATGAACTATTCTGCTTTGCTTCCACTAAACCTTCTACCATTCCAGCATTCTAACAGACTACTGCTCGTTAAGTGTGTGACCCAATAGGTTCGGTATAATGCGGACATGACTCAGAACATCTTCCGGACATAGGTCAACAGCCTTTTGTCAATAGCCAATAATCAACAGCGGAGCCATGGACACCCATGTTGACTCCCGCACATACACGAAGAAACTTCGAGTGAACCATCATGTTTAGTCATGTACCATTCCCTTTGCTTCACGATATATGACAAAGTTAGAGGAGAGAAGTTTGGCACCCATGTGTAACAACTGTTGAACACAAGCCACTCGTTATCCTCTTTGCTCGTTTGTCCCTTTTCTCGAAATCGTATTCCGGTATCCCCGTGACTGAATCACAATGCGTCTGGCCAGACTATAATGGATACCGTCATACCGAGTGGGCCCGAAGTGAATATCTTCTTCATCGTGAAGGAGCAAATCCCATTCTTGAACTATCACAGTCACTAGCCACACCATCTGACATACCCAGAACTTATTTTACTACTTCCCATTTACGGGAGGATTCATCTAAGAACCAGAGCATGTCTTCCTGTGTGAAGCAACTCGATACTCTCATGGTCTAAGGAATTACGTATATGATAACATTTCATGATATGACTTATAACGTAGTTACGATGTGATCTCTAAGTATATCATTCAATACTGGGGTCGGTTCAACATCATTGTTCTTCTAACAATATGTTCCCATTTCTACTGACATCCTTGTTACAAGAACAATGTCCATGATTAAGAAAATGTAATCATCAGTTAGCACATGAGCTGGTCTTAGAGGCTAAACCAGGAACTCTTGGTGTTTACATTTCCACACATGCAAATGAGTTTTCTTCTGAATCTCACAGTCAGGGTCATTGCAATTATAGCACAGAAATATAAACATTAATTACGAACGTGGAAATATATATAATAACATTTTATTATTGCCTCTAGGGCATATTTCCAACATATATAAACTGTTGGCTGATTCTTACCTCATGCTGCAAGACATCGTCGGAAGATGCTAGTCTTCGATAGGCCTAGCTTCTTACCCTTATTTTGATTTCTATCTTGCAGTCCACTATATACAGCCTCTTCTTTCCGTTGATACAATGCATAAATGCTTAGTAGCGGACATAAGACTCGCGGGTATGCTAGATACTCACCTTTGCTTTATTTACCTTTTTCACTTTGCCTGATCGGCCGCTGCAGCCAACGTTGGAGCTCAGGAGCAGGAGTACCCCGGAGGCGACTACTACGACGTCGAGTTCCCCATTGACCAGGAGTAGTTCGGTGGATCCTAGGAAGGAGGCCTCGCCTTTTCGATCTGTATCTCTGATGTTATTTGTGCTAGCCTTCTTAAGGCAAAACTTGACTAACTATGTCTGTACTCAGATATTATGGCTTGTATAACTTATGTATTCAGATCCTCGTGATCCCTGGTATTGTAACATATTTGTTTATCCTTTTGTGTTTAGTGTTGTGCTGTGATATTCTCACCGTGGCACCCTAATCTCAGCCGTGTACCCTGCGTGTATGATTACTGTACATGGATTGATTTTGGGGGCGTCACACTATTGCTCCACCTGCCACTTCAGCACCTTCTTATGAAATTAAACCTGCTTTGCTGAATCTTGTTATGAAAGATCAATTCTTCGGTGCTAGAGATGATGCTGCTTTGCACTTGAATAATTTTGTTAAGCTTTGTGATATGAAAAAGTACAAAGAAGTAGATGGTGATATTATTAAACTTAAGCGTTTTTCCTTTCTCTTTGAGAGGAGGAGCTAAAGTGTGGATTCAATCCTTGCCTAGGAATAGCATGTATTCTCGGGACAAGTGCAAGGATGCTTTTATTGGGAAGTACTACCCACCTGCTATTATTGTCAAGTTGAGTGGTAACATTATGAATTTTAAGCAATTGGATAATGAAAAAGTTTCCCAAGCTTGGGAACGCACGAAATATCTTGTTAAGAATTTCCCTACACAAGGTTTGACTACTTGGATGGTTATGCAGACTTTCTATGCAAGTTGGAACTTTACCTCGCGGAATCTGTTAGACTCGGCCGCGGGAGGAACCTTTATGCCAACTACACTTGGTGTTTCCACAAAGCTATTGGACGAGATGATGACAAACTACTCTCAATGGCACACCGAAAGAGTCCAACAGGTAGGAAGGTAAACTCTGTTGATGAAATCTCCTCTTTAAATGAAAAAGTTGACTTGATTATGTCTCTACTTACTAAGAAAGATCCTATTGATCCTCATGATGTTCCTTTGAATTATTTGGTTGCGCAAGATCAAGTTTATGTTAATTTTATCTCTCGGAACAACTGTAATAATAATGCTTTTAGGAGTAATTTTGGTAGCAACAATCCTAGACCGTTCTCATCCAACAACTATGGGAACAACAACACTTATCTAGCACCAAAAACTCCACTTTTGAATTAGAGAGCATGCTTAAGTACTTTATCAGTTCTCAAAAAGCCTTCAATAAGAGTGTAGAAGAGAATCTAGAAAAACTAGATAGCCTCTCTTTGAAGGTAGACAATATATCTCATGAGGTAGAATTGCTTAAAATTAGAACATCTTCTCTTGAGGAAAGGAAAACTACACCCATGAATGCTAACCAAGTCCAAATTAAAGAGAACATTAGAATGCTAGCCAAGCTTAAGGATAGATGGGCTAGCGAAAAGGAAGAGGAAGATATAATTAAGAGCCTTCCTACACACACTACTATCTCCACTATACAAGTTGTTGAGGATCTCAAAAAATTTAGCACCCAACACACCCCTAGTCCCATTGGACTTATTAATGGTGATGCTAATACCTCAACTTTAGGACAAGAAGGTCCCACCAAAATAGAGACTACCAAGAGGATGAGCTTAGATGACATCACCACCACTTTAATTAATGGTAGTGATCTTGATTTTGATAATTGTAGTCTTTTTGAAGTTATCACCTTTTTGAAAAGAACGGCTAAAGACCCCCACACTAGCACACTTAACATTTCCTTCACCGAGGAGGAGAAGCTCAAGCTAGAGACTAATATCCCTAGAAAGCTAGAAGATGGTTGGGATCCTATAGTCAAAATTAAATTGAATAATTTCTCTTGCTTTGCTTTCTGTGATGTTGGAGCTAGTGCCTCCGTTATGCCCAAAAGAATGTACGATATGCTCAATTTGAAACCTTTTTCATACATGTTCTTTTGGTGTTCGTCTTGTTGATTCTTTCGTAAGGAAACCTTTAGGAAGGAATTAAGATGTTCTTATTGTTGTCAATGATAATTACGTTCCCGTTGATTTTCTTGTCATGGACATTGAGTGTGAGCCCTCATGTCCAATTATTTTGGGATGTCCTTTTCTTCGCACCGTTGGTGCTATCACTGACATGAAAGAAGGGACCATTAGATTCCAATTCCCCCTCAAAAATGGAATGGAACACTTCCCTCAAAAGAAGATTAAGTTACCTTATGAGTCCATTACAGGGGCAAGCTATTCTTTTGACATTGACAAAACTTGATCTTTTTGTATCATGCCTAGCTAAAAGGCATAAAAGAAAGCGCTTGTTGGGAGGCAACCCAAGATGTTTTAACTTTCAGTTTTAGTTGTCTCTATGTTTTTTACTACTGTAGCAACATCATGGTATCTTTATTTTCAAGCTTTGTGCCAAGTTTTAGCCTCCGATTGGAAGAAAGTTCAAAAGTTGTGACATGTTGTCCAGAAATAGATTCTGTCCCCTTGACGGAAAAATTAGCCAAAAATCACCAGATCACCTTTTTGATCTGAATTCTTTTGAAAGCATGCTCTATAAAATTAGCTTTCATGCGTCTATTCTGAGTTTTTTATTTGAGTTGCAGAAGTATCCCTAAAAAATTATTTACTACCTGCTGGTCTATTTTTCAACGATTCTGCCTTGTTTTGCATTTTCATCGTTTTGCAAATCTTAAGCTTGCCTTTTCTTTGCAAAAACTTTTTGGAAATCTTCAAAAACAGTATCCCATTATGAAAATCTTTATCTCCAGTGGGGGAAAATTATTTTATCATGGGTACTAACCACTCTAATATGCTTATGATGAGTTTCGTTTGAATGGAGTTTTCAAGTATGCGAAAGAAAATGATGAAAGAAGATTCGGGAGTGCCAAGCGCTCAAGCTTTGGGATGCCCCCATGCACCACCAAGAATTATCCAAGGAGACTCAATCGTCTAAGCTTGGGGATGCCCCCGTGCATCCCCTTCTCCATCAGCAATCATCAGTTTGTCCTTCTCCATCCTATAATTTTATCACTTCATATGTTATGTGCTAAACTTGGAGAGTCCCGCTCTTTACTTATTTATTTATTTTTAGTTTTTCTTGCTGTTCATAACCAGTTGTATCCTAGCCTTCATTGTTTCGGAGAGAAACACGCTCCACTCCACCCTAGAACACAACATAGGCTTGCATGCTTATCTTTATTTTTGTGTGTGTTCTTTGTCTTTTCATAGCTGTTGTCATGTTTAGCTCTTAATTTTCATGCTTATATTTTTAAGAGATTTTGTTTAGGTTGTTTTAGGAACTCTCTTGAGTTTTCATGCTTATCTTTTTTAGAGAGTGGTCTTGTTGCACTGAGTTGTGTGTCTTGCATGAGTAGGTAATTAAGGTTGCTATTACAAGTGTAGTAGTAACATGCAATATTTTTGAGGTATTGATTTGAGTAATGTTTGGACTTTTTGGTGGAAAGAGCTTGAGACTATTAGTGATAGGTGTCGTATTTTGGGAAATCCGTGCTTATTTTCTAAAACTACAAAAAATAGTTGAGAACTCTAGCTAATAGATGGATCGCTAACCTCTGGAGGGGTTGGAATATATAGAGTACCCTCACATACCATGGGTCGAGGATGCGCAAGGATAACCAAACCCCCATACACACCTCCTATGGGTACTTTTATCTTTGTGAACCTCCTGATTAGATAGATAGTTACCGATAATAAGTGAATGAGTTCTTCGGACTAATTTGAGTATTCGATTGTTGGCACTTCCACCTTCCATATTTTGCTAGTCTCTTCGATACCGTGCATTGCCCTTTCTCATCTTAAGAGGTTGTGCATACTTCGCCGGTGCATCCAAACCCTTGGCATGATACACTCTGTCATCATAAACCTCCTTATATATTCCTCAAAACAGCCACCATACCTACCTATCAAGGCATTTCCATAGCCTTTCCGAGATACATTGCCATGCAACATCCATCATCTCATGACTTGATCTTCATGTCATACATGCTTTTGTTTGATCGAGTAGCCGCATGCTAGTTGGGCTTTGCCCTTATTGTTGCTACATGACACGCTAGTATCATTGCATATCCTTCTACACTGGCAGGGGCATACATTTGCATACATCATGATAGTTATCATTCTTCTTTATGTTGAGTACTTGTTGTAAAGTGTGAAGATCTTCTATATTCTTGTAAAATATATAGTGTTTCCCTTAAGTGAGGAAAAGATCCCAAAGAGGACAAATGAAAAGATCCCAAAGAGGAGAAATGAGAGATAAATAGAAAGAGCCAAAGAGGACACAAAAATACAAAAAAATAGAAAAATGAGAAAAAAGAAATAAAAAGAGAGAAGGGGGAAACACTACTATTCCTTTTGAAAGATCCACACTCGTACCCCATTGTCATATTTCTACACCATAGAGATTATCATTAATGCATAACTATGTGGGGATCCTTACACTATTGAACTTGGCTTGAATATTCCAAGGATGGCCCTCCTCAAATGAGCTATAGGTCTTCATGAGCAAGCAAGTTGGATGCACCCCCACTATTTCCATTGGAGAGCTTACCTTAGCTCATATGTGCATCCGTTGCATGGAAATCCCTACTCCTCACATCATATCTATCATTTGGCTTTCTCTCGCCTATAATTGCCCTCATTGATGTGATCCTTTCACACACTTTTTTTCTTCCTTCCCCGTTATTTTTCTCTTTGCCATCCTAAGTGCCAATGTATCTTTCTCGCGCTCATCCATTGCATGAGTGCTCAAAGTCGAAAAAGAGAGGATCAATTTGACTTGTACCTGACTAGTGGTCTGGGGACTTGTCAAAATAAGATCCCGAAGAAGACCAAGTGTGAAGTTTTAGTAGATTGAGTTCTCAATTAATCTATATAGTATTATTTTATTCTCTAAACCCATCTCCCACTTCTTGCAGGCAAACACCATTTGGAGACATTCGAGTCACAGACAGCGAGAGCTCTTGCACCTTTATGTTCATACTTTGCTAGTCACAATACTAGATATAGACTCTTGCTTGTTATTATCTTTACTTAAATTGCACATCTTACTTGCTTTACTTTGAAGTTCTTATATGTGTGTAAGCATGTCACCACATAAATTATCTATGTTATCATTTACCTACTCGAGGACGAGCAGGAATTAAGCTTGGGGGTGTTGATACGTCCCAAACGTATCTATAATTTCTGCTTGTTCCATGCTCTTTTAGGTGACATTGGTATGTGTTTTGCTACACTTTTATATCTTTTTGCACATATTTGGACTAACGTACTAACTCAGTGCACCCTGTGCTAGTTTCTTTCTGGGGATGTCTGTAAGTTGAAGGTTCTTACCCATATTTACAGAGCTCCAAAAATTCAAAGAAAATCAGATAAAAAGCAGCGTACAGGAAGCTTCCTAAATCACCGAAGAAGTATCGGCGGAGGGCTAGGGCCCACCCAGGTGGCCAGGTGGCGCGGCCCCCTCCCTGGTCGCGCCACCAAGGCGCCTGGGAGGTGGGTCCACCCCCTGGCGCCCCCTTTGGCCTATTTTTACCCCTCGCTCCGAAAACCCTCGGAGACACCCCCACATCGCAAATTTCCTCTCTGTTCCGCCGCCGTTGTGATTCCAAGATCGGGAGCACTAGAAGACCTCTTCCCGGCACCCTGTCGGAGGGAGGATTGACCTTCGGCAGATTCTCCACCACCATGTACGCTCCCCGGATGTGCCATGAGTAGTCCTCCTTGGACCACGGGTCTATGACAGTAGCTATGTGATGTCTTCTCTCCAATCTTGTGCTTCAATTCCTAGCCCTTGTGAACTTCCCTACATGATCAAGGAATCTATGTAATTTTCCTTCTGTTGCTATGTTGTGTTTGCTGGGATCCGATGGATTATGAGATTATGTCCAGATCGTGATGAGTTATATATTTGGTTTACCTTTTATATTTTGTTCTTGAGTAATTCTTGCATGTTCTCCATTACTTTTTATTTATTTGTCCAAGTAGTAGATAGTAACTCCAAGAGGGAGCGTTTATGCATGATTGTGGGTTCATGCCCCCGATGTCTAGCTTGAGTGATAGAAACATGAGACTAGGGGATGTGTTGTTGCCACCAGGGAGAAAACAACGGTGCTTGTAGCTGCGGTTGCAAGGATTGTTTACCTTACGCAAAGTTTGTTAATGCAGTTGTCTGTTGCTTTGAGTTTACGCTTTGGGTGGGGCTCGCAACTTAATACCAGCGAGATGTTCTGGATAGATATCTCAAGGTGGACGATTAGTGCGTAGATGCAGATGGATTTCGGTCTACTTGTCTTGGTGTACTGCCCATACTTTTGAGCCTCTAGCTTTCTAGTAGCATAATTAGCATTGCGGTGCGTTTATAGTTCTGTCAATTGCCCAGCTGTAATTTGTTTACCCAGCTTAGATATTTTATAGTATTTTGGGAGAGAGACATCACTAATGAACATCATGGGACCCCGGTCCATATTTCCACCACTGTTTACACCTCCTCTTTATTTTCTTCTTTTACATTCAGTTGCTATCATTATGACTACTATCTACCCTTGCGTTTAATCCTTTTTAAACAACAAGGCCGGAGGGATTGACAACCTCTCTGAACTCGTTGGGAGCAAAGTTATCTGTTGTGTGTGTAGGTCCAGGTCAAGGAAGAAACTTTAGTCGTAAAACGGTGCCATTGTTTCTTTACCACCTACTTGTAGATCCTTGGAGTCCTCTTGGATATGATAAACCTTACATTCACCGTGTAATGGAAATTTTCGGCTATCTACATCTCAACCTTCCAGTTGGGGTAGCCAATGAAGGGCGAGAAGCCGTTATCATCTCTCGTACCATCATGAGCTTGCAAGTACATTCAATGTACTGACCTGTCTTGTCATGTCAGATTGCAGATGATGTTATGTTGCGTAGGATGAAGTTCCCGACGTGTGCGAGCCAGGAGGTTTCCCAACAGTGTCCCATTGGAGTGGAGTACATCACCTCCACCGTTGTTCCGCTGCCACGAGTTATTCCACTACTTTAGTAGGTTCCCTCCGCTTGTAGTTGTTTCGCCGCTAGCATTAGAAGTAAGCTTGTTCTCCGCCTTGCTTCCTTAGCCTTATAATCGGGACCCTTGTACCAATTACACTTATAATAGAAGTTGTTCTGTTATATATCAAGAAGTGTCGTATTCTAGAAGACATATCTTTGGGATGGAATACGGGGCGTTCTGGTGTTCTAAGCCGGGGTGCCACAGATCTTGGTATTAGAGCTAGGACTAACTGTAGGACACCCTAGTTAGCATGGACGTTAGAATGACGGTAGATTTAGAGTTTATAACTTTCTTATATGGTGCATTTGATCGCTGCATTTGTTTGTTGCATAGCATGCATATAACAAGCATCCTTTTCTCTAACGATCTTCTAGATAAGTGTAGATGGCAGTCGTCCTAATTTACCACCACCCAGATCCTGCACCACTCAGCTTTGCCTATATTCTCGCCGATGTATGACATTGTCTCTATTCCAGTGGACACATGCCATGGTACCAAGTGTTCCAGATTCTGCTTGGAGGAATGGTGCTTGAGTACCATGCCAATGTCTTCAATGCAGTCAACCTCCCCATCGGCAGGCATACCTACAACTTCCATGGTGGATACGCCTCTACCCTGGACCATGTTGTTCAACTAGCTGCTCTAGCAGGCCTCACATGTCTTCGCCACCAAGAAAGCACGATGCAGGAGAATCGTTCCTTTCATTTCTATCCCACTTTATCCCCCACGCCTCAGTGAATCAGGTTCCCTTCTGCCCACGCAGACGCCTATACTGCCGTGGTAAGCATGTGATACGTGAGAGATGATATTTGATTCTCGCCCTTCGTTGGTTAACCCAAGTGGAAGGTGAGATGCAGCGTAGCAGTAAGTTTCCCTCGGTGAAGATACCGAGGTTTTAAGATTGTCTCCCGTAGGAATCCGACAATGATAAGTAGGGGGTTCTGCAAGTGATGCACCATTGAAGATAATCACTTTCTTCTCCTAGACCTGAACACAGACACAAATAACTCTGCTCCCAACGAAGTTCAGAGAGGTTCTCAACTCTCCGGTCTTGTTGTTTACAAAGGATCAAAACACAAGGGATAATGATAATGATAGCAACTGAAAGTAAAAGCAGAAAAGTAAATGAGCGTATAAACAATGATGAGAATATGGACCGGGGTCCCATGATGTTCACTAGTGATGTCTCTCTCCCCAAAAGACGATAAAACTGCTATGCGAGGTAAACAAATTACAGATGGGCAATTGGTAGGATTATAAACGCAATGCTAACTATGCTACAAAAGAAAGGAAGAGGCTCAAAAGCATGGACAGTACGCCAAAATAAGTAGACCAAAATCCATCTGCATCTACAACTAATCATCCACCTTGAGATATCTATCCAGAACATCTTTCTGGTATTAAGTTGCGAGTCCCACCCAAAGTGTAAACCAAAGCAACAGACAACGCATTAAAAATCACTTTGCATAAAGTAAACAATCCTTGCAACCGCGGTTACAAGCACCGTTTTCCCCTTGTGGCAACAACACATCCCCTAGACTCATGTTACTATCACTCAAGCGTGTCATCAAGGGGCATGAACCCACAATCGAGCATAACGTTCCCTCTTCGAGTTACTACCTACTACTTGCCAAAGCAATAAATAGCAACGGAGAACATGCAAGAATTAGTTAGGAACAAAAATATAGAAGATTAGAACCAAATATATTACTCTATCTGAATCTGAACATAATCTCGTAATCCATCAGATCCCATCAAACTCAGCATAGCAACAGCAGAAAGATTACATATGTGCCTCGATCATGTAGGGCAGCTCACAAGGTCTAAACCATGAAGAGCAAAGAGGGGAGGAGAACATCACATAGCTACTGATCACGGACCCATGGTCCAAAGGAAACTAGTCACATCACATCCAGGAAGCGTCCATGGTGAAGGGGAAGCTCCCGGAGGTCGACCCTCCCTCCGGTAGGGTGCCGGGAAGAAGTATGCTGGTGCTCCCAATCTTGGAAGCGTGGCGGCGGCGGAACAGAGGCGAGATCGTGAAAAGGGGTTCTCTTCTCGGAAGTTTCACGTCACGGGGAATATATAGGCGAAGGGGGCAGCCAGGGGGCCACCAGGGGTCCAGGCGCCCCCTGGCGCAGCCAAGCCCTAAGCCGCGCCAGGTGGCCGCCTAGGCACCAGGTGGTGGCCCCCCGGCCCTCCTTCGGGGTTCTGGAGGCTTCCGATGCGCTGAATTTTTGGAGCAATTTTAATATGGGGGAAACCTGGAATAAAAAAACAACAGAAAACAGAAACTGGCACTAGGGTGCACTGAGTTAATAGGTTAGTCCAAATATGATCAAAAGTGTATGAAAGTGTATCTAGATCATAGCAATATCACACAAAACATGCATGGAGCAAGCATAAATTGTTGATACGTTAGGGACGTATCAACATCCCCAAGCTTAATTTATGCTCGTCCTCGAGTAGGTAAATGATAACAAGCATAATTTCTGTGGTGACATGCAATCAAGATATGTGATTCAATTCAAGTCATAACTTGCAAGAGTCTATATTAGCATTGAAACAAGTAACAAAAGAACATTAGGTGCAAGAGCTCGCGCTGTCCGTGACTCGAATGTCTCCAAATGGTGTTTGGGTGCAAGAAAGGTGATAGGGAATACGATAAAAACGTATTTTTTGTTGAGAACTCAATCTACTAAAGTTTCACACTTGGTCTTCTTTGGAATCTTATCTTGACTCGTCCCCAGACCACTAGCCAGGTACCAGTCAATTTGATCCACTCCTTTTCAATATTTTGAGCACTCATGCAATGGATGAGCGTAAGCACGAGAGTTGAAACTTAGGATGGGAAAAGATAAATATGGTGGAGGAGGAAGAAAAAAAGTGAGGAAGGATCACATCAATGAGGACAATCATAGGCGATAAGGCCAAATGATAGATATGATGCGAGGAGTAGGGATTGCCATGCAACGGATGCACATATGAGCTAAAAAGATCTCCAATGGAACTAGTGGCGGTGCATCTAACTTTCTCCCTCATGAAGACCTAGAGATCTTTTGAGGAGGCTCATCCTTGGAATATGCAAGCCAAGTTCTATAATGTGAAGGTACCCACATAGCTATATGCATGAATGATCATCTCTATGGAGTACAAGGATAAGAGGGAGTACTAGTGTGGATCTTTCAAAAGGATAGTAGTGTTGCCCCTTTCGCTCTTTTTATTTATTTTTCTATTTTTTGTATTTTTTTGGTGGCCTCAATGGCTCTTACTATTTAACTCCCATTTGTCCTCTTTGGGATCTTTTATTTTGTCCACTTTGGGATCTTTTCCTCACTTAAGGGCAACACTCTAATTTACAAGAGGTATAGAAGATCTTTCACACTTTACGAGGTACTCAAATCATAAAGAAGATGAGGCTACCATGATGTATGCAATGTATGCCGCTGCCAGTGTAGCAGGAACATGTATGACATGAAGATCAAGTCATGAAGAGGTGGATGTTGCATGGAAATATATCTCGGAAAGGCTATGGAAATGCCTTGATAGGTAGGTATAGTGTATGTTTTGAGGAAAGATATACGGAGGTTTATGATGATAGAGCGTATCATGCCAAGGGTTTGCATGTACCGGCGAAGGTGGACGCCAACTCTCCGAATGAGAAGAAGGCAATGCATGGCACGGGAGAGGCTAGCAAATATGAGGAGGTGGAAGTGTCAACTTTCAATACTTACATTGGTCCGAAGAACTCATGCACTTATTATCGGTAACTCTCAATATAATAAGGAGGTTCACAAAGAGACAAGTACTCCGAGGAGGAGTGTATGGGGTTTGGTTATCCTTGCGCATCCTCGACTCATGGTACATGAGTGTACCCTAACATCCGGTCCCTCCAAAGATTAGCGATCCATCTACTAGCTAGAGTTCTCAACTAGTTTTGTAGGTTTTGAAAATACACACGGATTGCCCAAAATACGACACCTATCACTAATAGGCTAGATCTCTTGAAACCAAAATTTCAAACATTACTCACATCAATACCTCAAAACTACTGCAAGTTACTACTACAATTAAATAATAACCCTAATTACCTACTCTCAAGACAAGACACAACTCAGTGCAACAACCAACTCTCTTAACAAGATAAACATGAAAACTAAAGATAGTTCCAGCAACAAACTAAAAAAAATCCAAGGCTCTTGCTAAAGACAAACTAAGACTAAAACTAAACATGGCAGTAGATACGAAAACATAACGAACACACAACACTAAAAAGATAAGAATGAAAAATCCCACACAAAGTAAGACGGGGTCTAATTTGTTATGAAGAGCAAGCAAAGCTAAAGAAAACTAAAAATAAAACCTAAGAGCGAGACGCTCCAAGCATAGCACATAACGCATGAAGTGATGAAAATATAGTGAGACGAAGGACGAACTGATGATTGTTGATGGAGAAGGGGATGCACGGGGGCATCCCCAAGCTTAGACGCTTGAGTCTCCTTGAATATTTATTGGGGATGCATGGGGGCATCCCCAAGCATGCACGCTTGACACTCCCGGATCTTCTTTCATCATCTTCTGTGACGCCCCCAAAATCAGACCGTGTACAGTAATCATACACGCAAGGTACACGATCGAGATTAGGGACTCACGGTGAGAGATCACAACACAACTCTACAAATAAAATAATACAAGCTGTATAATACAAGCCAGGGGCCACGAGGGCTCGAATACAATAGCTCAAGAGCACAAAGTCAGCGGAAGAAAAAGTATCTGAGTACAGACACAAGGATACAAGGTGGCCTTAAGAAGGCTAGCACAAAAATCAACACTCGATCGAAAAGGCAAGGCCTCCTGCCTGGGAACCTCCAAACTACTCCTGGTCAAAGGGGAACTCGACGTCATAGAAGGCATCGGGGATCTTCATGTTGCGGTGGTCAGCATCGGGGGACTCCTGCTCCTAGACTCCAAGGCTCCAACGTCGACTTCAGCAGCCGATCAGCCAAAACAAAAAGGGGGGAAAAGCAAGGGTGAGTATCTAGCATACCCGCGAGTCTTACGTCCGCTACTAAGCATTATGCATTGGTATCAAATGGAAAGGGGAGGCTGTATATAGTGGACTGCAAGGTAGAAATCGGAATAAGGATAAGAAGCTAGGCCTATTGAAGACTAGCATCTTCCGACGAGTCTTGCAGCATGTGGTAAGAATCAGCCAACAGTTTAATATAACAGTAATGAAAGTAACAATGCAGCAGAAGTTGCTGCAGCATTGTATAATAATAAGTTGTAATCATAATTAATAATGCCTCCGAGTTCCCTCCCTCGACATCCCCGCGAGAGAGAAAACCCGAAACCAACAGTTTAATAGTAGTAGTTTGTAGTGGTAGGATCTGGCTTCAGCATAAAGCGTCATGTTACCGTGGACACGGCTATTCGAATAGATTAATCTTCCCTGCAGGGGCTGCACTAGTGTTATCCTACACGCTCGGATCTCCAGGGTGGCGTACATCTTGTTAGGGAATGCCCCTCCGAGGCTATCCGACACAACGCAGTCCATCCTACGACTCATCAGAGAGGTCCCCGCCAGTCTACAGCCCTAAGGGCAAGGGGGTCATGGGCCTATCACCCCTCGCTCTCCGGGTCGTTGTGAGGAGGGTGAATTCCAGCGCCGCAGCGCGGTCCGTCCCTGCCACAATGCTGAACTGGACGTCTTTCAGAGCTTTCGAACGAGGCTACGTCACGGAGGAGCCCATAACTCGTAATTCTCACGTATACGTAGTGTGTACAAGCCAAAAGGCTACTCAAGTCATCCGCCGAACCCGTTAAGCATTTTATTAGTTTTCTGTCGAGACAACCGTTATCGTTGCCCCTTATTGAATGAGTCATGGACAACGACAGCAGTCAGGACCACCAGTAACATCGCTGCCTGCCCTGACGTCCCACCAACTCGTGGGGTTACCAACAAGGTGAACCCTCTCCTTACCTTGTCTCGCGTTTGCTTCGAAGAGCTCAACTTTCGTACAACAGGATATCTGTCGGCCACGAACAGTACCAGGCCCGCCGCACACCGGTGGAATACACCTGACCTGTCGTTCCGCTAAGATAACCTGGGCGGGCACCGTTGGGTCACCCGACTCCTTACCTGTAAGGACACCAGTTGATTCGGATGCCTACCATCAAGTGAAACCAGGAGGAATCACCCTCGATGGTACACTTGAAGAGGTTCGACAGAGACATCAGCGGAATGAACTAAACAGGAATATTCTCGTATCACCCCGGTGGTGCCGAGACACCAGCGGAATGAACTAAAGAGGAATACCCTCATATCATCCCAGTGATGCTACGCTACTGATCCGACGAGAGTGAAATACGAGTCCGTCCACTCGTAAGTCAAACTCGAAGCGACTCGGCAAGAGTCTCGCCGTTGTAGGTTCCCTAGGGCGTCTGCATTGATCCGTACCTGTTGCAATTGTAATATATCGTTTCCGCGATCACTCCTAGTGATAACGACCCGCTATTCTAAACCTAGCTAACAATGCACAGGGTTTGCTGCTGAATAATGCATAAGTAATAATAGGCAGCATAGGATAAAGGAAGGTACATCAAGGGGCTACAATGATAGGCTATGCAATGAATAGGAATATAATGTAGCAATAGCAGTAACAATGCCTAGTGCAAGAACTGTACGGAAAGATATGCGATATCTGGGGAAGGAAAATGGCTCTGCTTGCCTGGAATCTCGACGGTAGAGGTACGGTCCATGACGAAGTAGTCGTACTCGGCAACGGGGTCTTCGACGACAACAACGCGGTCTATCGGAGAATAAAGGGGGGAGAAACAAAAAATACACAACAATAGTAGCAATACAAATGCAAGACATATCAGATACAAAGCAACGGGGCTCTAATGCAGTGTTAAGTATTTTTAGGCCGAGCGGGAATTTTTCTGGGGATGACTCATCGGTACCGGTTGATTACCGGACCAATGATCTGGAGGGGGAAGGTTCCATGTCTGCAGTGATAGAGACATCTGACAGACATGTGGATAGTGTATCTGTACTAGTTGATCCATTCTGAGCAACTTTCATGTTCAGAATAATTTCATCCGAAGAGTTTTACCGCCTCCGGGTGATTATCAGACAGTGCAATCGGAAAAGGAATATCCCGTGTGCGGTAGGTTGGAGGGATGTGGTGGGGGTATGGATAGCGTATCCGTATTCGTTATATTTTTCTGCGCAACTTTCATGTATAAATAATTTAGATCTGACTTAAGATTTATAAGATATTAAATTCCAAAGTTTTAATCATTTAAATTAATTATATGAATTTCTTTTATTAATAAAAGAAACATTATCCACAACAGTAAATTTGACTAGTTAACCTAATAGTTGGGACCCACATGTCATTACCTAATTGGGATTTTTCTGAAATATTGCTAAGTCTGGGATTACCGGGAAAATTATCCAATGGCACCTTCGGGGGCTATGGTTTGGGGTTCCGCCCATCCAATGAATTTGTGCCCAACATCAACTTTCATTAGTTGTCCATGATCTCGAATTCGGTACGGATGGTATTTAAGATAGGGTTCATCTACTTACGTGAAACTTTGCTGGAAAGTGCTGCCCGACGCCAATTGCGAAAATCGTTAAAAGATGCCAAGTTTGCTTGAGGATTGCGACGGATCTATAGCTCCAATCGAGATACTTCTTATATGTGTTTTGCACAATATCAAAAGTACTTTCATGCCATGCCATCAAATGACATGACAGGTCCCAATACCTTGTTCATCATAGACTCTAAAGTAGCTATGATCCTAACTATTTTTCTGTCATTTTCTTCGTTAATAGAAATTCACATTTTGTCATTTTTTTACAGGATTTGATCTATGCATTATTTGGAATTGGTCCAATGGAACAAGGTGAAGCTTGCGAAGTGTACTAACTATCCATATTATTGTTATCCGCACCATAATTTATTTGTTGCTATTTTGGGGTTGCCCAGTGCACAACAACCATTTTCAGAGGTTCAGTAGCATGGTTAATTCTTGCTCTAAATTTGGCAATGTGGCATTTCAGTTTTTCTATTAGTAGAAATCTGCAACTTACACATTTTGTTGGATTTAAACCATGCAGTAACTGAACTATGTCTAATAGAACAAAATGGACCTTGGTACATCTACTTTCTTTCCATTCAATTTGTTGCTATGTTAAACCTGTTTTTCTCCCAGTTTTTGCTGTTGTACAAAGTGCAAAAACTTAACACCAAAAACAACTTAGCAGCAGCAGTCAGCACTGCGAGCACGACCATGGTGGCACGGCTGCGCGCGACCAGGGAGCTCACGGTGGGGGGAGGCGTCGCGGCTGGACGACGCGGCGAGGCGTGGTGGCGCAGGAGGCGGCGTGGACGGTCCGGTGACGACCACCGGGAGGCGCCGGACCCACGGCGGCGTACATGGCGGCTAGGTCGACCGTTCCCGCTGGAGGAGGGGACGAAGGCCATGGGAGGCGCGGCGGCACCAGAGGGCGGCGGGTACGAGCACGGGGATGCGCCGGACCACGGCAGGAGCCATGGCGGCACCGTGCACCAGCGACCTGGCGGCTAGGGTTGGGCAGGGTCGTCAGAGGAAGGGGGCGCACGGCAAATCGGTGGGGGGGAGGGGGAGCAGCGCCACCGGGGGCATGCTGGGGCGGTGCTGGACGGCGCCGGAGCTCACCGGAGCGGCCGGAATCGGCCCACACCGTGGCGGCAGCGTGAGGGGACTGGGGGATCGGGGAGGGAGGAGATCGTGGTGGGAGAGGGGAGATCGAGAGAGATGGGGAGGAGCCGACTCGGCCTTCTGTCGTCTAGGTCTAGGGGGCAGGGGACAAGGTGGGTTGGGCCCTTTTCCCAGTTAGGTGGGCTTGTGCCCTAGGCGTAGTATAGGATTTTTGTTTTATTTCCTTTTTCTGTTTTTATTTTCTGTTAGTAATTTGTTTGGATAGATTTTTTATTTTTGTATTAGTTGAAACTTGCACCAATATTTCTATTACACATTGATATGCTGCTACAAAAAGTTTGGGTCTAAATAAAATCATTTAGTAATTTATTGAGATAATAAATTATTAAATTGGACCTTTTAAGTTACTATTTGAATTGTTTGATTTATTCCACAGCTTAATAAATTCCCAAGGTTGGTTGAACATGGTCCAGTGATTATTGTGCAATTAACAAAATTGGTTGCACAATTTTTAGACAAGTTTTGTTTGCCACATTGTTTTGGAATTTTTAATTGGGTCGAATTTCAATAAGCCACCATCAAGGGTGATCATCACAAGCCTAATCATGGTGACTTGACGCTAATAAAAATTGATTTCTGTAGTGTGACACCCGGGGTGTTACATCTTCCAACACACACTGAAAACTCCCTTTATACATAACTCATCATAAGCTGATTAGAGAGGTTAGTACCCTTAATAAAATAATTTTCCCCCACTGGATATAAAGATATTCTTCAAGAGATACTGTTTCTCAAGATTTCCAAAAGTTTTTTGCAAATAAAAAGCAAGCTTAAGGTTTTCAAAAGTAAGGAGAGATAAAACGTGGAAGAATCTGTGAAAAACAGAACATCAGGTAGTAGATAATTTTTTCGGAGTACTTATGCAACTCAAATAAAAAAACTCAGAACATATGATAGTTTAAAAATTGTATAGAGCATGTTTTGTAAAAAAGATCAGCTCAAAAAGATGAACTGGTGATTTGATCCGATCTTTTCCGTCACAAAGACAGAATCTGTCTTCTAGAACACATGTCAGAACTTTTGCTTCCCATATCATAAGAGGATATAACTTGGCACAAAGCTTGAAAATAAAGATACAATGATGTTGCTACAGTAGTAACAATCATAAATACCACTAAAAAAAGAAGTAAAAACATCTTGGGTTGACTCCCAACAAGCGCTTTCTTTTACGCCTTTAAGCTAGGCATAAAGCAAAAGAAGGATCAAGTTTTATCAAGAGAAAGAGAATAGCTAGCCCGTGTAACGGACTCAAAAGGTAACTTGATTTTCTTTCTAGGGAAGTGTTCCATCCCTTTTTTGAGAGGGAATTGAAATTTTATATTCCCCTCTTTCATGTCAATAACTGCACCAACTGTGCGAAGAAAAGGACGTCCCAAACTAATTGGACATAAAGGTTCACACTCTACATCCATAACAATAAAATCAACGGGAACATAGTTTTCATTGACAATGATAAGAACATCGTCGATCTTCCCCAAAGGTTTCTTTACGGAAGAATCAACGAGACGAACACCAAAAGAACAAGAATCAAAAGGTTTCAATTCAAACATTTCATACATTCTTTTGGGAATGACGGAGGTACTAACTCCAACGTCAGATAAAGCATAGCAAAAGAAGTTATTTAATTTAATTTTGATCATAGGGTCCCAACCATCATCTAGCTTCCTAGGTATGGATGCTTCTATCCTAAGCTTATCCTCCCTAGATTTGATGAGAGCATTTTTGATATGCTCCATGAAGGCAAGATTAAGTGTGCTAGTGTGGGGGTCTCTAGACATTTTGTGTAACAAGCTAATAACTTCTGAGAGGGTGCAACTATCAAAATCAATATCACTACTATCAAAGGTGGTAGTAGTGTCATCTAGGATCACTTGTTTGAAACTCTCTATGTTCATAGGAGTTTCTTATTCTACGATTGAGGTATTAGCTTCACCATTAATAGGTCCAATGGGACCAGGAGTGCATTGGGTGCTAATAGTTTCGGTATCCTCAACAATTTGGATAGTGGCATCTGTGTGGTGTGTAGGAAGGCTCTTAATTCTATCCTCTTCCTCTTTTTCTCTAGCCCATATTTCTTTAAGTTTATCCATCATCCTAATATTTTCATTAATTTGTAATTGGATAGCATTAATAGGTGTGGCCTTCCTCTCCTCAAGGGGAGAGGTTTTAATTTTTAGCATCTCAACATCAATGGCTAGGCTATCTACCTTCAAAGAGATATTATCTAACTTAGCTAGTTTCTCTTCTACATTCTTGTTGAAGGCTTTTTCGGTAGTGATAAAGTCTCTAAGCATGTTTTCTAGTTCAAAAGTGGGGTTCTTGTTGGTAGGATAAGTGTTGTTGTTCCCATAATTGGATGGAAATGATCTAGGATTGCTAGCAAAGTTGCCCCTATAAGCATTGTTGTTAAAGTTGTTTCTAGCAATAAAGTTCACATCTACTTATTCTGAGAAACCAAAGAATTTAAAGGAACATCATGAGGATCAATAGAGGGTTGCTTTGTAAGTAGAGACATAATTAGGTCAACTTTTTCATTTAGGGAGGTAATCTCCTCGACAGAGTTTACCTTCCTACCTGTTGGAGCGCGTTCGGTGTGCCATTGGGAATAATTGGTCATCATCTCATCGAGAAGATTTGTGGCAGGACCAAGTGTAGTTGACATAAAGGTTCCTCCCGTGGCCGAATCTAACAGGTTCCACGAGGTAAAGTTCAACCCTGCATAAAAAGTCTAGATAACCATCCAGGTAGTCAAACCATGTGCAGGGCATCTCTTAACAAGAGATTTCATACGTTCACAAGATTGGGCAACGTGTTCATTATCCAACTGCTTAAAATTCATAACGTTACTTCTCAATTGGATAATTTTAGCAGGTGGGTAGTACTTCCCAATAAAAGCATCTTTGCCCTTATCCCAAGAATCTATGCTATTCCTAGGCAAAGATTGAAACCAGATTTTAGCTCCTTCCCTCAAGGAGAAAGGAAAAAGCTTGAGCTTAACAACATCACCTTCTACTTATTTATACTTTTGCATATCACATAATTCAACAAAATTATTCAAGTGTAAAGCAACATCATCTCCAGCACCAGAGAATTGATCTCTTATAACAAGGTTTAGCAAAGCAGGTTTAATTTCATAAGAGGTAGCTGAAGTGGCAGGTGTGGCAATAGGAGTGCAGATAAGTCTTTGTTGTTGTGACTAGTGAAGTCACACAACTTGGTTTTTTCAGTGGAACCCATAGTAGCAGCAACTATGGCAGATTTTTTTGTAATTTTTGATATAAGACACAAAGATAAAAACTGAATGGTAAACTAACAAGACTAAAAAGTAAAGGTAAAAGGTATTGGGCAACTCCCCTATCTTATCACTCGGAGTCCCCGGCAACGACGCCAGAAATTTTCTTGATACGCGAGAGATGATAATTGCTTCTCGCCCTTCGTTGGTTACCCCAAGTGGAAGGTGAGATGCAGCGTAGCGGAAAGTTTCCCTCGGTGAAGATACTGAGGTTTTAAGATTGTCTCCCGTAGGACTCCGGCAATGATAAGTAGGTGGTTCGTCAAGTGATGTGCCATTTGAAGATAATCACTTGCTTCTCCTGGACCTGCCCACAGACACAAATAACTCTGCTCCCAACGAAGTTCAGAGAGGTTGTCAATCTCTCCGGTCTTTTTGTTTAAAAAGGATCAAAACACAAGGGATAATGATAATGATGGCAACTAAAAGTAAAATCAGAAAAGTAAATGAGCGTGTAATCAATGATGAGAATATGGACCGGGGTCCCGTGATGTTAACTAGTGATGTCTCTCTCCGAAAAGACGATAAAACTGCTATGCGAGGTAAACAAATTACAGATGGGCAATTGACACGATTATAAATGCACATCAATGCTAACTATGCTACAAAAGAAAGGAAGAGGCTCAAAAGCATGAGCAGTACACCAAAATAAGTAGACCGAAATCCAACTGCATCTACTACTAATCATCCACCTTGAGATATCTATCCAGAACATCTCACTGGTATTAAGTTGCGAGTCCTACCCAAATAGTAAATCCAAAGCAACAGAAAACATCATTAAAAAGCACTTTGCATAAAGTAAACAATCCTTGCAACCGCGGTTACCAGCACCATTGTTTTCCCCCTTGTGGCAACAACACATCCCCTAGACTCATGTCTATGTCACTCAAGCGTGTTATGAACCCACAATCGAGCATAACGTTCCCTCTTGGAGTTACTACCTACAATTTTTGATGAAATCGTTATCTGGTACCTGCTCGGTTGGCAAGCAAGTTGGGGATTAATAGGCTAATCGGGAAGTTAATCGGCAAGTTAATCAGTTAATCGGACGACTAATCAGTTTATCGGCTACTCAGTGACCTTACGACTAGGGATTAATCGGCAAGTTAACTGGTTAATCAGACGAATTCTTGAACAGTGCTACCTACTACTTGGCCAAAGCAATAAACAACAATGGAGAACATGCAAGAATTACTTAGGAACAAAAATATAAAAGATAAGAAACAAATATATTAATCTATCACAATCTGAACATAATCTCATAATCCATCAGATCCCATCAAACTCAGCATAACAACAGCAGAAAGATGACATATGTGACTCGATCATCTAGGGAAGCTCAAGAAGTCTAAACCATGAAGAACAAAGAGGGGAGGAGAACATCACATAGCTACTGATCACGGACCCATGGTCCAAAGGAAACTACTCACGGCACATCCGGGAAGCGCCCATGGTGAAGGGGAAGCTCCTGGAGGTCGATCCTCCCTCCGGCAGGGTGCCGGGAAGAAGTTTGCTAGCACTCCCGATCTAGGAAGCGCGGCGGCGGCGGAACAGAGGCGAGATCGCGAAAAGTGGTTCTCTTCTCAGAAGTTTCACGTCATGGGTAATATATAGGCGAAGGGGGGCAGGCAGGGGGGCCACCAGGGGTCCAGGCGCCCCCCCTGGCGCGGCCAAGCCCTAGGCCGCTCCAGGTGGCCGCCTGGGCACCTGGTGGTGGCCCCCGGCCCTCCTTCGGGGTTCGAGAGACTTCCTATGTACTGATTTTTATCCGATTTTTCCCAAATTTTGGGAGCACTTTTAATATGTGGGAAACCTGGAATAAAAAAACCAGCAGAAAACAGAAACTGGCACTGGGGTGCAGTGAGTTAATAGGTTAGTCCAAATATGATCAAAAGTGTATGAAAGTGTATCTAGATCATAGAAATATCACACAAAACATGCATGGAGCAAGCAGAAATTATCGATACGTTTGGGACGTATCAGCATGTCCCGCTACATGATCACGAATACATCCTCATCGTCGAGCTAGTCCGAGATGCAAGTCATGCCAGAAGATCTCTTGCTGCAGCTTTTGCTCCATCAACTCCTCCGACAGCTCCTTCCGCCTCCAGCAACCCATCATTAGATTGTAGTGTCTAAGCTTTTGTGTAGTTCATGTTGCATGAGTAGTAGTAATCTTGCATGTTGTTTGATGTTGTGCATAACTATCAGATCCGATCTTTCTTGTGTGTGATCTTGGTGCCTTTTGAGCGTTATTGGTCTTTGTCCTTTGAATTTCTTAATCGGTTCTTCGTTTGATTCTTCGGTGTTATCTTACCTACCCTGGTGGAAGTTTCTCCCCAACCCAAGATATGGCAGAATCAGTAAATGATTTCAAGGATTTGAAAGTGCAACAAGTCAACAAGGACTCACACCAGATTGCATTGCGAATATTCGGCTCAATTATGAATTCTACCAAGGTGAATCATTGGAATAAAGTCTGCATCGTTCATTCAATTGTTACAGCTGTGAGGAGTAAATCAAAGGAAAAGATAAGTTGCATTCTCGTAAAGTTACATATGGACCTCGACATGTTATGGGCATACTTCTCAAGTTACGCGAGCAACGACTATATGGATACAACCGTTCTCGTAGTCAAGAGAGTTACACGTGTGGAAAGCTCTAAGATTCGCAACACCTGTGAGAAAAACAAGCAGAAAAATCAGGTACACATCTCGGCGCGGTATATAAGGCCCGACAAGTCAGGAAGGAACACCCTAAAGCAAGGAAAAAATGAAGCATGTGGTCTTGACGACAACCATGAGGTTCATATTCTCACATCCGACAAGGCCCCGAAGAAGGGTAATCATGAGGACCAAGAATAATCATAATTAGCCAGAGATGAAAGATGAAGGCAGCCCAGCTAGTTTAGAGAAAGGATCCCGACAAAAGGAAAGTCAGTGTACAAACAGTACAAAAAGGGTGATTGTCGCAGTAGCAAGGACCAAGGTAGACATGCATGGCGTATGGTAAACCTTGTTGCAATAGGTGCGACCATAGTCAGCGCCGCACCCAGAAGCTGCCAAAAGTTTGTAACTCTTTGAAGCCCGACAAGTAAGGCAAAAGGGATAATTTCATGGTTGATAAAATACATATTGATCAGCCGAGACCACGATTCCATAGGGATCACCTTGGGCACCCATACCAAATGAATCTCACTTTATATGAGGAAAATATTGAATACCAAGACAATTAGCTTATTCAATTACTCAAGTTTGAAATCATCAGTTTTGCTGCGATACAACAGTCCGCTCAGCCAAAGATCCCATCCCCAGTTCAACATTTTGGATGCAAGGATCGTGTTGGAGAATAGCACAGCCTATCGCCACACGGATATGACAACACACCAAGAAAATCTCACAGTGAGTAAAAGTTCAAATCATGTGCCCCACTTGCAGGATGTATGTTCAAGATGGATGAGTCAGGAAAAGCTATACAAAACCATGTGTAACACAGCCAGTGTCATGCTACGGTAATTACTTTTGTTAATGATAAATCCCAGTGATCAACCATGCCTTAATCATCATTGGTTCAACTCACCATACAAAATCCCCATTTTATAGAATTACAAACAAAAGTGGAAATTTAAATAAAACCATAAATGGTGCAACCACTTTTATTAAATTCCTATAAATCAGTATGTCATAATAAAATATCAATGGTATTTTATTAAATTGTTTAAATATTTTAAACATATCAAAATAGTGCCTAAACCAGCCACTTTTAATCCATTTTAAATAGAACAAAACCCAAATGATTTTTGTAGGCCACCAATCTTTTTTTAGCATTGCTATATAGTGCAACACTAATAGTGCAGCAAGTTGCATATTTGACAAAAACCATTAGGTGACTAAACAAAATCGAAACAGATAAGAATTGAAGAATTGAAAAGAAAAAAAAGGAAAAACGAAGAAGCCCACTTTTTTTTGAGACATAGGAAGAAGCCCACTTGCCTGGTGCAATAAGTGCACAGTGTCAGACCATCAGCCCAAACCAGCCCACCACGGGCCTTCTCCCACCTCACGTACAGGGGAGACAGGAGTTGTGCGTGGCAAGCATCCATGGAGGCCATGGCCATGGATGGCCTCCACGTCGTTCCTCTCAGGCTATAAAGGTGTCCACCAAAACCCTAGCTCTCGTCTCGACCAGTTCCCCCTTGATCCCCATCATTTCCCTTCCCCTCTGCCTCGAATCGAGCCCGTGCACTCGTGCGGTGACGGTACGCGTCGTCGCCATTGCCGCGGCCAACGAGCTCTCCGGCGACCAGGAGCTCGTCCAGTGGATTCCTCGGCGTCGACTTCGTCAACCTCGGGCATCAAATAGAGCGAGGTTGTCCCGTACGCTGGCCATCGTCGCCATCTCCGACCACGGCCGCCATGTCTCGTTGTTGATTTCATCGCACCCCGCCCGCCCCGCGTCTCCTAACCATGTCAACAAGCTCCGGGGTGAGGTTCTCCTCCGAATCCACTACTTTGTTGCCTCGATCCGTCGTCGTATGACCGTGCTTGTTCGCGGCTGCCATGGACGGGAGCCTCTCTCTTATGCGTGTACGCGCCGCTGCTCGCCTCACCACTCACGGCCAAGACTGAATCCACCCCACGCCCCGCCGCGTCCTCGCACCCCCGTTGGCCGGCCATACCACGCCCGCCTCTAGCCTGTGTCCACGGCCACAGCCATGGCAATGTGTGTGTGCATGCTGGCCATGGCCATGGATGGTTTGGCCACGGCGTGGTGTTAAGTATGTGTGTTCTGCGTCTGTGTGTGTTGCAAGTGTGCGTGGCTGGGGTGCACCACCACTGCTGGCTGTGCCACCGGCGTGCCCTTGTCCCCATGCGCGAGCGCCTGCGGGTGGCCTCGCTGCTGCCGACTGTCTCTTGCTGCTGTTGCCGCTGCTCAGGTGAAGATTCAGGCGCTGCCGCATGCAAGTGTTGCTGCTGCTGATAAAAACTGCTATTGAACCCTCAATTTTAAGCAATTAAACCAGCGGAAAAATAGCAACAAACATGCCCAAACGTAGCTGAAAATAATATCAACAGAAAGATGATGTATCAAGCTTCAACTTGTTCCACTGGACCAACTCCCGTTAATGCATGGATTAAATCCAACAAAAATCACAAAATGCCGATTTCTATTAACAGAAAAATATGTGTATCACCACTGCTAAGTTAGATAAAGAAATAGACATGCTGCTGATCTTGTCGTGCGTCGAAGATGGCATGGCATGGGAGTTCACATGTTGTAGTAAAAATCATATACAGAAAGTATCTTCATTGGATCTATAGATCTGTGGCAATCGTCAAGCAAACTTGACATCTTTTAACGAATTCTTGAATTAGCCTCGAGTAGCACTTTTCGGACCGAGTTTTAATTAAGTAAATGTGCTCTACTAAAAATGCCATCCGTACTAGATTCGAGATCACAGCAAACTGATAAATTTTCATATAAGACACTAACTCGGCGGATGAGCAGAACCTAAAACCGTAGCCTTCCGAAAAGAGATAATTGATGTATAAGCCGGAAATTCCCAGACTTAGTAAAATTTTGGTGGAACCCAAATGAGACGATGACAATTTGGCCCCATGTGCTATTAAATAAATATAAAGATTTATTTAAATGCTAGAGTATGACATGTGGGTCCCCTTTGTTAGTTGACCTAGTCAAACCACTATTCTGGATAATGTTGTATTTAAATAATAAAATAAATTCAGAAGATGCTTTTAAATTGATTTAAACTGAAGAAATTAATATCTTTTAATTTGTAACTCCGATGGAAAAACTTGATCAGAAAAATATAACGGATACGAATACGCTACCCGTATACCCACCGCACCCCTCTAACATAGCGAACGTGGAACATTTCTCCTCCGGTTCATCTGTCTGTCAGACGACCGGAGCCGGTAAAACTATCCGGATGAAAATGGTATGTATACGAAATTTGTTCAGAATGGATCAACGAGCACAGATACACTATCCACATGTCTGTCAGATGTTTTTAACACTGCAGACATGAAACCTTCCCCTTCGGATCATCTGTCCGGTAATCAACCGGTACTGATGAGTCATCCCCGGATAAATTCCCGCTCCGAGCGGAACACTTTGTACTGCGTTAGAACACCGCCAACAATACATTTGCCATGTATTGACTTTGTATTGTTATTATTGCCATGTATTTATTGTTTCTCCCTCCTTATTCTTCCGGTAGACCCCGATATTGCCGCCGACTACACCGTTGCCGAGTACGACTACCTCGTCGACGACCCTGCTCCTACCTTCGAGCTACCAGGCAAGCAGAGCAATTTTCCTTCCCCAGATATCGCCTATATTTCCGTACATTTCTTGCACTAGGCATTGCTTCTGCTGCTACGTTACAATCCTATTCAATTGCATAGTCTGTTTTTGTCGCCCCTTGATGTACCTTCCTTTATCCTATGCTGCCTATTAAATATATATTATATTCAGCAGTTAGCCCTGCGCATTGTTAGTCAACTAGTATTAGATAGCGGGTCGTGATCGCTCTAGAGAGTGAAAGCGGGTAAGAATTATTATACCTGCAATAGGGACGGTACAGAGCAGACGTCCAAGGGAACCTACAACGGCGAGACTCTCCGAGTCACTTCAAGTTTGACTTACGAGTGGATGGACTCGTATTTCACTCTCGTCGTGGGCCCGATAGAGTAGCACCTCCGGGATGATACGAGGATATTCCCCTTTGGTTCATTCCGCTGATGTCTCGGTCGAACCTCTTCAAGTGTACCATCGAGGGTCATTCCTCCTGGTTTCACTTGATGGTAGGCACTCGTATCAACTGGTGTCCTTAAAGCTAAGGAGTCGGGTGATCCAACGGTACTTGCACAGGGATTGTATCGGGACGGCAGGACAGGCGGATACAATCGTGGGCCTGGTCCTTGCTCGTTGGCCGTGAGATACCCTGTTGTACGAAAGTAGAGCTCTTCAAAGAGCAAACGCGAGACAAGGTAAGGAGACGGTTCACCTTGTTGGTAACCGCACGAGTTGGTGGGACGACAGGGCAGGCGACCATCGGCTCTAGTTATGGGGTGGACCTGGCTGGTGTCGTTGTCCGCGACTCACCTGGATGGGGAATGATAACGGTTGTCCCGACAGAAAATAATAAAATGCTTAATGGGTCAGGTGGAAGACTTGTGTGGGTCATCGTGCCCTTTACGCACTAACTCCACGTGGGATTACGGTGTGGGCCCTCTCCGTTGTAGCCTCGTTCAATGGCTCTTCAGACGTCAGCTTTACCTCGGGCTATGTCTGTACCCCTACTCCGGTAGTGGGAGGTGGGTCTACTTCACCGGCCAGTCGCGTACCCTGCAGGAGTACAAAGGGCAGGGGTCCAAAGTCCCTTTGTGCTTAGGATTTAGACCGGCGGATGGCCTCTTTGTTGAGCTTGACAAAAGGACTTCGGCATATCGGATAGCCTCGGTGGGGCATTCCTTAACAAGGTGTACGCCACCCTGGAGATCCGAGCGTGTAGGGTAACAGTAGTGCAGCCCCTGCAGGGATAGAAATCTATTCGGATAGCCGTGTCCATGGTGACAGGACGCTTTATGCTGAAGCCAGACTCTACTACTACAAACTACTACTACTAAGCTGATTGGTTCTGGGTTTTCTTCCTCGCAGGGAAGTCGAGGAAGGTTTCTCGGAGGCATTGATAATTGTTATCTAATACAACTTACTATTATACAATGCTGCAGCAACTTCTGCTGCATTGTTACTTTATGCTTTCTTTGAACTGTTGGCTATTCTCTCCTCATGCTACAAGACTCGTCGGAAGATGCTAGTCTTCGATAGGCCTAGCTTCTCTTCCTTATTCTAACTTTCTACCTTTCCGTCCACTATATAAAGCCTCCCCTTTCCATTTGATACAAATGCATAATAGCGGACGTAAGACTCGTGTGTATGCTAGATACTCACCCTTGCTTTATTTCCCCCCTTTTGTTTTGCCTGATCAGCCGCTGAAGTCGACGTTGGAGCCCAGGAGCAGGAGATCCCCGATGCCGACCACCGCAACTTGAAGATCCCCGATGCCTTCTACGACGTCGAGTTCCCAGTTGACCAGGAGTAGTTTGAAATTTCCCAGGAAAGAGGCCTCGCCTTTTCGATCGTTGTTGTTTTTGTCCTAGCCTTCTTAAGACAAATCATTTGTACCTTGTGTCTGTACTCAGATATTATTGCTTCCGCTAACTTTGTTCTCTCGAGTTGTTGTATTCGAGCCCTCGTGGCCCCTGGATTGTATTAAACAACTTGTATTATTTTATTTGTAGAGTTGTGTTTGATATCTCACCGTGAGTCCCTGATCTCAATCTTGTACCTTGCGTGTATGATTACTGTACACGGCTTGATTTTGGGGGCGTCACAAGTTGGTATCAGAGCCGACTTCCAGTAGGACACCCCTTGCAACTCCTTGGTCAAAGTCGATTCTAGACAAACAAAAACTATTTTACTGACATGTTGTGTGGCTTACGGGCCCACATCGATACCACCTAGTTGTGATAACTGTGGTATTAGGATATTTTTCTCCGCACCTTTACTCTGGGACTCTGATCTCTCTTCTCTTTCGGGTTAAAGGTTTTACTAACTCTGACTTTAGGTTCTCGCACCTCTGTCCTTCCGAAGAGCCCTTCAACCAAGATGATCGCTTGCTTCACCTGAAGATTCCGAAGATTACTCTCCGATAAATTTCCGAGAACCTACGTGTTCATTGCCTTTGCAATCCCCTGCCACCGATAAGTCCGTATGGATAATTACATCCACCTCCCGATCTGAAAATCATAATTCCCTTGTACTTAATCATCGAATTATTCCGATGCTTCTATCACCCGTTGCCTTTGCATTCTTTCTCCTTCTGGTTGAGTGCCGATACTCACATCAGATTCTTTGCGAACCACCCGACCTTTGGTCGATTATTATCGACTAATCTTACATGGCTTCTTCCATGTGTCAATTGGATTCATCGTGTGGAATACCATCCTTGCCCTCGATGATTTGTGTTATCATTGACAACCTCCCTTGGCTCTCTACCAATACAACTTGGTCATGTATATCTTGCTCTGCTTTCCCTTGGGAAAGATATACACTTGATACTTGTGTATCATCACAATTTCCTTTCCATTGGACTGTTTAACCATTCTTGTAATGTATCTTATCTGAGCAGTGATATTTCCCTGCTTATGTAAACACCTCTGTGTACCTCTCCGCCAGTATAACTTGTTACTAATGTTGATGACATTTCGGTAACCACCGATGGACGAGAACTTTGCCTATTGGTCCGCCTCGTATTAACGAGCAGGAAAATGGTTCTCTTTGTCCACAATTCCTGGTACCGATGTTGTTGCCGACATACCTGACAAGCTATTCTTTGATAATCCTTGCATCGTGATCGTGTAATATGCCACCACTCGAAGCCACAGTTCCACATGACCGAAACCTGACTCTTTTTTACATCCCCGTTCACAAGGATTTTTCCTCGTGTTTGACCTCATATGCCATTCACGAGTCACCTACCTTGTGAAATTCAGTCCTGTATCAGACATAGTGCTTATGAATGATGCTCTAGATTCCTTTTACGTCATCCGTCATCGATATGGAATGCATGCCTATCCGCTTGAAATTTCTCATACATTCTTATGTTTCTCTCGATGTATTTCCCTAAGTTTAAACTCGAGGGATACCCTGTATCTCATTCCCTCGGACAACCTCGGTTGATTAACCTTGTACCGACCCGACCCCATTAAGTTTCCCCCCTATCCTATCTGTAAGTACGATGAAGACCCTGAAGGAAGAATGACAACTCATCGAGATGCACCAATGCCGAGAAATGAAGAAATCAACGAGAAGTATTAACTTCATCGAGAAGGACAACAAGCACCAGAAGAATCGTTAGAATGCGAAACCAAAACCTTACCCCTTACACTACCTTTTATTTCTCGGTACGAGAATTCTTTGTAGTGGGGGAGATTTGTAACACCCCCAGTGTCATGCTACCGGTAATTACTTTTGTTAATGATAAATCCCAGTGATCAACCATGCCTTAATCATCATTGGTTCAACTCACCATTCAAAATCCCCATTTGATAGAATTAAAAACGAAAGTGAAAATTTAAATAAAACCATAAATGGTGCAACAACTTTTATTACATTCCTATAAAGTAGTAGGTCATAATAAAATATCAATGGTATTTTATTAAATTGTTTAAATATTTTAAACATATCAAAATAGTGCCTAAACCAGCAACTTTTAATCCTTTTTAAATAGAACAAAACCCAAATGATTTTAGTAGGCCACCACTCTTTTTTTAGCATTGCTATATAGTGCAACACTAATAGTGGAGCAAGTTGCATATTTCATAAAAACCATTTTGTGACTAAACAAAATCGAAACAGATAAGCATTGAAGAACAGAAAAGAAAAAAGGAAAAAGGAAGAAGCCCAATTTCCTGGTGCAATAAGTGCACAGTGTCAGACCATCAGCCCAAACCAGCCCACCACGGGCCTTCTCCCACCTCACGTACACGAGGAGACAGAAGTTGTGTGTGGCAAGCAGCCATGGAGGCCATGGCCATGGATGGCCTCCACGTTGTTCTTCTCAGGCTATGAAGGTGTCCACCGAAACCCTAGCCCCCGTCTCGACCAGTTCCCCCTCGATCCCCATCATTTCCCTTCCCCTCTGCCTCGAATCTAGCCCGTGCACTCGTGCGGTGACGGTGCGCGTCGTCGCCATTGCCGCGGCCAACGAGCTCTCCGGCGACCGGGAGCTCGTCCAGGGGATTCCTCGGCGTCGACTTCTTCAACCTCGGGCATCAAATAGAGCGAGGCCTTCCCGTACGCTGGCCATCGTCGCCATCTCCGACCACGGGCGCCATGTCTCGCCGTTGATTTTGTCGCACCCCGGCCGCCCCGCGTCTCCTAACCATGTCAACAAGCTCCGGGGTGAGGTTCTCCTCGGAATCCGCTACTTTGTTGCCTTGATCCGTCATCGTAGGACCATGCTCGTTCGGGCCGCCATGGACGGAACCTCGCTCTTATGCGTGTATGCGCCGCTTCTCGTCTCGCCACTCCCGGCCAAGACCGACTCCACCCCACGCCTCGCCGAGGCCTTGCTCCCCCGTTGGCCGGCCACGCCACGCCCGCCTCTAGCCAGTGGCCACGGCCAGAGCTATGGAAATGTGTGTGTGCGTGCTAGGTATGGCCATGGATGGTTTGGCCAGGGTGTGGTGTCAAGTATGTGTGTTCGGCGTGTGTGTGCTGCAAGTGTGTGTGCCTCGGGTGCACGGCCACTGATGGCTGTGCCACCGGTGTGCCCTTGCCCCCATGCACGAGCGCCTGCGGGTGGCCTCGCTGCTGTCGGCTGTCTCTTGCTGCTGTTGCCGCTTCTCAGCTGAAGATTCAGGCGCTGCCGCCTGCAAGTGTTGCTGCTGCTGATAAAAACTGCTACTGAACCCTCCATTTTGAGTAATTAAACCATCGAAAAATAGCAACAAACATGCCCAAATTTAGTTACAAATAATATCAGCAGAAAGATGAAGTATCAAGCTTCAACTTGTTCCACTGGACCAACTCCCGTTAATGCATGGATTAAATCCAGAAAAAATCACAAAATGCCGATTTCTATTAACAGAAAAATATGTGTATCACCACTGCTAAGTTAGATAAAGAAATAGACATGATGCTGATCTTGTTGTGCATCGAAGATGGCATGGCAGGGGAGTTCACATGTTGTAGTAAAAATCATCTATAGAGAGTATCTCCATTGAAGCTATAGATCTGTGGCAATCGTCAAGCAAACTTGACATGTTTTAACGAATTCTTGAATTAGCCTCGCGTAGCACTCTTCGGACCGAGTTTTAGTTAAGTAAATGTGCTCTACTAAAAATGCCATCCGTACTGGATTCGAGATCACAGCAAACTGATAAACTTTCATATAAGACACTAACTCGGTGGATGAGCAGAACCTAAAACTGTAGCCTTCCGAAAATAGCTAATTGATGTATAAGCCGGAAATTCCTAGACTTAGTAAATTTCTAGTGGAACCCAATTGAGACGATGACAATTTGGCCCCACTTGCTATTAAATAAATATAAGGATTTATTTAAATGCCAGAGTATGACATGTGGGTCCTCTCTGTTAGTTGACGTAGTCAAACCACTATTCTAGAAAATGGTGTATTTAAATAATAAAAGAAATTCAGAAAATGCTTTTAAATCGATTTAAACTTAAGAAATTAATATCTTTTAATCTGTAACTCTGATGGAAAAACTTTATCCATTAAACTTGATCAGAAGAATAGAACGGATACGAATACGCTACCCATATACCCACCGCACCCCTCTAACATACCGAACGTGAAACATTTCTCCTCCCGTTCATCTGTCTGTGAGACGACCGGAGCCGGTAAAACTTTCCGAATGAAAATGTTTTGTATACGAAAGTTGTTCAGAATGGATGAACGAGCACAGATACACTATCCACATGTCTGCCAGATGTCTTTAACACTGCAGACGTGAAACCTTGTCCTCCGGATCCTCTGTCCGGTAATCAACCAGTACTGATGAGTCATCCTCGGATAAATTCCCGCTCCGAGCGTAACACTTTGTACTGCGTTAAAACACCGCCAACAATGTGTTTGCCATGTCTTGTATTTGTATTGTTATTATTGCCATGTATTTGTTGTTTCTCCCCCCTTATTCTTCCGGTAGACCCCGATGTTGCCGCCGACAACACCGTTGCCGAGTACGACTACCTCGCGACGACCCTGCCCCTACCGTCGAGCTTCCTGGCGAGCAGAGCCATTTTCCTTCCCTAGGCATCGCCTATCTTTCCGTACATTTCTTGCACTAGGAATTGCTGCTGCTGCTACGTTACAATCCTATTCAATTGCATAGCATGTTTTTGTCGCCCCTTGATGTACCTTCCTTTATCCTATGCTGCCTATTAAATATACATTATCTTTAGAAGTTAGCCCTGGACATTGTTAGTCAACTAGGATTAGATAGCGGGCCGTGATCGCTCTGGAGAGTGAATGCAGGTATGAACTATTATAACTGCAACAGGTACGATACAGAGAAGACGCCCAAGGGAACCTACAACGGCGAGACTCTCCGAGTCGCTTCAAGTTTGACTTACGAGTGGATGGACTCATATTTCACTCTCGTCGTCGGCCCGGTAGCGTAGCACCACCGGGATGATACGAGGATATTCTTCTCGGTCGAACCTCTTCAAGTGTACCATCGAGGGTGATTCCTCCTGGTTTCACTTCATGGTAGGCACTCAAATCAACTGGTGTCCTTAAAGGTAAGGAGTCGGGTAACCCAACGGTGCCTGCGTAGGGATTGTGTCGGGACGGAAGGACAGTGGGATACCATCATGGGCCTGGTCCTTGCTCATTGGCCATGAGATACCCTGTTGTACGAAAGTCGAGCTCTTCAAAGAGCAAACACGAGACAAGGTAAGGAGACGGTTCACCTTATTGGTAACCGCATGAGTTGGTGGGACGATAGGGCAGGCGGCCATCGGCTCTAGTTATGGGGGTGGACCTGGCTGCAGTCGTTGTCCGCGACTCACCCGGATAGGGGCAACGATAACGGTTGTCCCGACAGAAAATAGTAAAATGATTAATGGGTCAGGTGGATGACTTGAATGGGTCGTCGTGCCCTTTAAGCACTACCTCCACGCGGGATTACGGTGTGGGCCCTCTGCGTTGTAGACTCGTTCGATGGCTCTTCAGACGTCAGCTTTACCTCGGGCTGATTATCGGGCTTGGACCGCCTACTCCGGTAGTGGGAGGTAGGTCTGCTTCACCGGCCAGTCGCATACCGTGCAGGAGTACAAAGGGCAGGGGTCCAAAGTCCCTTTGTGCTTAGGATTTAGACCGACGGATGGCCTCTCTGTTGAGCTTGAAGGATGGAATTTGGCGTATCATATAGCCTCAGTGGGGCATTCCCTAACAAGGTATACGCCACCCTGGAGATCCGAGCGTGTAGGGTAACAGTAGTGAAGCCCCTACAGGGATGAAAATCTTTTCGGATAGCCGGGTCCACGGTAACAGGACGCTTAATGCTGAAGCCAGACTCTACTACTACAAACTACTACTACTAAACCGATTGGTTCCGGGTTTTCTTCCTCGCAGGGAAGTCGAGGAAGGATTTTCGGAGGCATTGATAATTGTTATCTAATACAACTTACTATTATACAATGATGCAGCAACTTCTGCTGCATTGTTACTTTATGCTTTCTTTGAACTGTTGGCTATTCTCACCTCATGCTGCAAGACTCGTCGGAAGATGCTAGTCTTCGTTAGGCCTAGCTTCTCTTCCTTATTCTGACTTTCTACCTTTCAGTCCACTATATAAAGCCTCCCTTTTCCATTTGATACAAATGCATAATGCTTATTAGTGGACGTAAGACTCGCGTTTATGCTAGATACTCAACCTTGCTTTATGTCCCCCTTTTTGTTTTGCCTGATCGGCCGCTGCAGTCGAGGTTGGAGCCCAGGAGCAGGAGATCCCCGATGCCGACCACCGCAACATGAAGATCCCCGATGCCTTCTATGAAGTCGAGTTCCCCGTTGACCAGGAGTAGTTCGGAGGTTCCCAGGCAGGAGGCCTCACCTTTTTTATCGTAGTTTTTTTTGTTCTAGCCTTCTTAAGGAAAATCATGTGTACATTGTGTCTGTACTCAGATACTATTGCTTCCGCTAACTTTGTTCTCTCGAGCTGTTGTATTTGAGCCCTCGTGGCTTCTGGCTTGTATTAAACAGCTTGTATTATTTTAGTTGTAGAGTTGTGTTGTGATATCTCACCGTGAGTCCTTGATCTCGATCGTTTACCTTGCGTGTATGATTACTGTACACGGCTTGATTTTCGGGGCGTCACATGATGTATAGATAGTCACGGTTTCACACAAGGGTATGTCATGATAATGAGCATTCTGAGTTAGACAGCCGCCCATGAGAGGTAAGCTATTATCGAGGAAGCCCATACCAAGTTTGCAAGACTAATTCATAGAACAGGCATGAGATATCCCCGAAGATGGTATGGATACCATTATTGTTCACACCCGCCGATGACAAGGTACCTCGCTATCAGACAAGTCAACTGACGTGAGGATGGAAGTCAGCAGGAAAGAATCAAATATATATAGGGAAAACTTCCATAAGAAGGATATGGATTGGGTGAAGTAAACTCGAGCCAAATAATCAGGTTATAAGAGGTCCAGCAGGGACATTGTGAAGGAAAAAGGGGAAAGCCAGGAAACAACTATTTCCCCCAACACAGTATGTATCCACTTGTATGTATCCACTTGTTCCACGAGCAACCAAATCTCGAGGACGAGATTTTCCTAAGGAGGGTAGGTTTGTGACAACCTGGTTTTGGCAACTTTTTTATTTTCTGAAGTTTTTCTGAGATTTGCCAATTAGTTTGATTTGAAGCAACTCTTTAGACTTGAAACTTGGGCATATTTTATTTCCTTGTCCAAGTGGACCAAGATTCTCCAGACCTTTCCAAAAAATTTCCCTTGATCCCTCCCCTCCAAGTCACATTTTCCTTCATCCCATATATTCCTTTTTCTTTAAAAGGGATAATCCTTTCATTTGAGGATTGTGAAGAAACCTGTATTTATATTTCTCCTTAAACTCCCAAACAATTCCCTCATGACCTTGATATCCTATCTTGCATAAATATGCAAAAACCTTGAATGACCTTAGTGAATTTCTCACCTAGAGAATTGCATTTATCTTTTGAGGCAGAATAGCACTTTGTGAAGGAAGTGTTATTTATCTTTGTCGATTGGCCCTCAAAATTTTTGTGCAAGCTAAACCCACCATATCATCATCCTATGACAAGTTTCATCCCCACTGCCTTTGCCAATTTTCCTCACCAAAATCGCAAATTTTCTGACCAGCAGGAGCCTTGTGAAGAAAGTGCAATCTAGGAGTATCCAATGGCTATGAAACTTTGCGCACAATTTCCCCCACTCATATAACTCCCATCCACCAAGTTTCACCCACCCACTTGAAACCTATGTGAGTCCACCTTCAAAAGTGCATTTCCGGTCCATTTGGACATTTGCAAAGGAAGTGCTAGCTCTGTTGATCCCTTTGAGCTGAAACTTTGTAGGGCCACTCACATTAGAGTCCCACTAAGACTACCCAAATACTAGCTCCATTGGCCAAGCCAATCTCCCATGTTGCAGCACAAACACCTTCTGGATAGCACCCATTTTCAATGCATGTGAGTAGCTCAACCACCCCAAGGCCCGGAACCTTCCACATTTACAATCATGTAGGCTTGCACTACACGAAAGACACAGGTGGCCACTCTATGGCAGCGCCAGGGCATGGGTGCACACGGTGACCACATGGCTGACATGCCACTAGTGTGCTCCGCGCGCCACCCCTCCTTTGACTCGACGATCACATTCACTCCCGCCCCGGATGCCCAAGTGTGCCACCTTGCCCCTACTTGTCCCCTCACCCTTATCCTCTCCACTTGCCCCGCCTTCCCATACCCTTGTCGGTCGCCGTCGACGCATGGGCCCCGGTCAAACTGACCACTGCTGCGGCCCCGAGCCATTGATGAAGCCTACGTATGGCTCGCCCAGCCTAGGGACCTAGAGGACCTAGGTCAACTGTGTTCCCCCACCATAGTGCCCCGTCCCGCCGACGGCAGCCCGCCATGTCGGGGAAGCCACCATGGCGCCGCCCGCACACCACCTCCCCACCAAAGCTATAAAGTCGCGAGCAGCATAGCCTCGCTCCACCATCAGCCTCCACTCCCTCCCAATCGAGCATCAACACTCATGAGCAAGGCCTTATATCCCTCCTTCCCCGTCCCTGATGAGCTCCAACGCCGCTCTTCCTCGCCCTCTCCACCCTGCTCCAGAGCCCCCTAGCCCATCCCAGCGCCACCATTGAACTCCCCCAGATCCCCTGGTCCTTCGCCAACTCCTCCTCGACCGGATTGTCACCGGAATCTACGACGCCCTCGACGGTCGTAGCTCACCGCCGTCGGGGAAGATGATAGCGTCGTCGATCGTACACCTCCCGTTTACCTGCGGGTATGGGCATGCTCGCCGTCCATTGCCTGATCCATCCCCGATGTCCACGACCCCGCCTGCGGCCCCCTATGTCTACATACGCTTCTATTCTAGTAGACTATGTTGGGCCTCCAAGTACAGAGGTTTGTAGGACATCAACAATTTCCCTCAAGTGGATGACCTAAGGTTTATCGAACTCAGGAAAGTAGAGGTTGAAGATGGTCTCTCTCAAGAAACCCTGCAATGAAGAAACAAGAAGTCTCATGTGTCCCGAACACACCTAGTACAATGGTAAATTTTATTGGTGCACTAGTTCGGCGAAGAGATGGTAAAATATGTGTGGTAGGTGTTGCAAAGCAAGGTAATATAAATATGTGTTAAAAATTAAATCAAGGTAGCAAGTGACAAAATTGAGCACAAACGGTGTAACAATGGTGAGAAACAAAGCCTAGGCTTCATAATTTTACTAGTGGCAACTCCCAACAACATTAACATAGTCTAATCACATGATATTTCCACTAAAACATGCAATGGAGACGTACTCGGAGGTCATTCATTTGTGATCAAGAGAGTACGAGAATTATGTAGGTCTACAAAAGCATACCTCAGAGTTCGTAGTTCTCATCTATGGATTTCCCAATGTCACCGCGGCCATCCAAAAAGAGTACCACAGTCACCACAATATATCTCAAGGATAGTCAAAGACAAGCACCAAGAGACTTGCAATCTTCAAACAATTCACAGTAGAAGAAATCACTCATGAAAATATTCTTCTAATCTATGTCCAATATACCGTTGTCACCATGGTCTCGGAGATTATAATAGATATAGACAAGTGAGTACATCAAATCCAATACATAGAAGAAGGGGAAACATCATGGGATCACCCTAATTAACATAGCCTATGATCACAGTCAAGATCACATCATGGGAGAGAGAATTAACCCCATAGCTACTGGTAGAAGACCTCATCCCTGAGGAGGAACTACACCTACATCATGGAGGGAGGAAGCAACGTCAATGGAGATGAATCTGGGGGCACTTCCCCGTCCCAGCAGGGTGTCGGAGCAGGAAATTCTGGTCCCCCGAAGCTTGTTGGAGATGGCGGTGGAGATCGGAATTGCTTCTCAAAAAAGGAGTAGGATTTCCACGGTTTCCTCCCCAGGAGTAAAAATAGGGCCAAACAGGGGCCTCGGGGGTGGCGCCACCTGACCAGGCGACCTGGTGGCGCGGCCATCCCGGGCCGCGTGGGCAGGTCGCCTGGTTGGGGGTGGGCCCCCTCCGTCTTTACTTCGGGCTTCTGGAGTCTTCCATACTGCTGATTTTTTATATAATTTTTCTGGAATTTTCCGAGCACATTTTTTTTGATATTTTCCTGTAATGCATGGACAATAGTAGATAGAAACTAGCACTGAGAATTGAGTTAATAGGTTAGTCTAAATATTTTGTAAAAGATATGAAAGTGCATCAAAACAAATATAAATATCACCAATATAAGCATGGAACAAGCAGAAATTATAGAACCGTTTGGGATGTATCAACCCCTTGCCGGAGTTCCATCGCCGGTGAGCTTGCCCCTCCTCTGTTTCCCTCTGTCTCTTTGAAATATGACAAGCCGACCCATATGTCTATGCACGCTTCTATTCTTGTAGACTATGTTGGGCCTCCAAGCGCAGAGCTTTGTAGGACAGCAACAATTTCCCTCAAGTGGATGACCTAAGGTTTATCAAACTCAGGGAAGTAGAGGTTGAAGATGGTCTCCCTCAAGCAACCCTGCAATTAAGATAAAAAAAGTCTCTTGTGTCCCCATCACACCTAATACAACTAGGAGTTGTATAGGTGCACTAGTTCGGCGAAGAGATGGTAAAATATGGGTGATAGGTGTGGCAAAACAAAGTAATATAAATTTGTAATAAAAAGTGCAGCAAGCAAACAAGTGGTAAACGTGAGCACAAACGGTATTGCAATGGTGGAAACAAGGCCTAGGCTTCATACTTTCACTAGTGGCAACTCCCAACAACATTAACATAGTCTAATCACATGATATTTCCCATAAAACATGCAATGGAGACGTACTCGGAGGTCATTCCTTTGTGGTCAAGAGAGGACGAGAATTGTGTAGGGCTACGAAAGCACACCTCAAAGTTCGTAGTTCTCAATCTATGGATTTCCCAATGTCACCGCGGCCATCCAAAGAGAGTACCACAATCACCACAACATATCTAAAGGATAGTCAAAGACAAGCACCAAAAGACTCTCAATCTTCAATCCACACACAAAAGAGGAAATCACTCATGATAATATTCTTCTAACCCATGTCCAATAGACCGCTATCACCTTGGTCTCGGAGATTATACTAGATAAGATCCATTGAGTACATCAACTGGTAGAAACCTCAGCCCCGAGGGAGAACTACTCCCGCATCATGGAGGAGGGAAGCAACGGCGATGGAGATGAATCCGGGGGCACTTCCCCGTCCCGGCAGGGTGCCGGCACAGGAATTCTGCCCCCCTGAAACTTGATGGCAATGGCAGCGGAGATCGGAATTGCTTCTGGAGAAAAGGGGTCTGGAATCAGGGTTTCCGCGATGGGAGAATAAATAGGGCCAAAGGGGGGCACCAGGGGGGCCACCAGGGGTTCAGGCGCCCCCCTGGCGCGGCCAGCCCCTGGGGCGCGCCACCAGGGCGCCTGGCCCCCTGGTGGTGGCCCTCTGGCCCCACTCAGGTCCTTCCGGAAGGTTCTTCTGCGCTGATTTTTTATCTAATTTTTACCGAATTTTTGGAGCACTTTTTATATGGGGGAAAACTGAAATAGAAAAACAGCAGAAAACATGAACTGGCACTGTGGTGCACTGAGTTAATAGGTTAGTCCAAATATGATCAAAAGTGTATGAAATTGTATCTAGATCATAGAAATATCACACAAAACATGCATGGAGCAAGCAGAAATTATAGATACGTTTTGGACGTATCAACATCCCCAAGCTTAATTCCTTCTCGTCCTCGAGTAGGTAAATGATAACAGCATAATTTCTTTGGTGACATGCTAGCAACCATATAAGAACTTTGAAAAGTAAAGCAATCAAGGTTAGATATTCAATTCAAGTCATAACATGCAAGAGTCTATATTAGCATTGAAACAAGTAACAAAAGAACATTAGGTGCAAGAGCTCTCGCTGTCCGTGACTCGAATGCCTCCAAATGGTGTTTGCGTGCAAGAAAGGGGATTGAGGAAGAGAAAAATGGTTTTTGAGAACTCAATCTACTAAAGTTTCACACTTGGTCTCCTTTGGAATCTAATCTGGACTCGTCCCCAGACCACTAGCCAGGTACAAGTCAAACTGATCCACTCCCTTTCGATATTTTGAGCACTCATGCAATGGATGAGCGTAAGCAAGAAAGTTGACACTTAGGATGGCAAAGAGAGAAAAGGTGGAGGAGGAAGACAAAAATGGTGTGGAAGGCTCACATGAATGAGGACAATCATAGGAGAGAGAAAGCCAAATGATAGATATGATGTGAGGAGTAGGGATTGCCATGCAACGGATGCACATATGAGCTAAGGTAAGCTCTCTAATGGAACTAGTGGGGGTGCATACAACTTGCTTGCTCAAGAAGACCTAGAGCTCATTTGAGGAGGCTCATCATTGGAATATACAAGCCAAGTTCTATAGTGTGAAGGTCCCCACATAGCTATATGCATGAATGATAATCTCTATGGAGTACAAGATATAAGATGGAGTACGAGTGTGGATCTCTCAAAAGGAATAGTAGGGTGCCCCCTTCTCTCTTTTTATTTCTTTTTCTCTTTTTCTATTTTTTTGTATTTTTGGTGGCCTCAATGGCTCTTTCTATTTAACTCTCATTTGTCCTCTTTGGGATCTTTTGATTTTGTCCTCTTTGGGATCTTTTCCTCACTATAGGGGCAACACTCTATATTTTACAAGAATATAGGAGATCTTTCACACTTTACAAAGGTACTCACATAAAGAAGATATAACTATCATGAGGCAAATGTATGCCGCTGCCAGTGTAGCAGGAACATGTATGACATGAAGATCAAGTCATGAAGAGGTGGATGTTACATGGCAATGTATCTCGGAAAGGCTATGGAAATGCCTTGATAGGTAGGTATGGTGGCTGTTTTGAGGAAAGATATAAGGAGGCTTATGATGACAGAGCGTAACATGCCAAGGGTTTGGATGTACCGGCGAAGGTGGACACCAACTCTCGGAGTGAGAAGAAGGCAATGCACGGCACGGGAGAGGCTAGCAAAATATGGGAAGGTGGAAGTGTCAACTTTCAATACTTACATTAGTCCGAAGAACTCATGCACTTATTATCGGTAAATCTCAATCTAATAAGGAGGTTCACAAAGAGACAATGTAATGCCCGATATGCGGTACTGTTCCAGATCTAGATGTTTCCATCCAGATCCGGGGACGAAGCATATATCGGTCCCACTGCGACATATGACAAAGCCATATGCCCCGGATTTCCACCATGGTATCACAACATTACAGATACAAGGATACAACATCTCATACAATCGGCATACAACTGCCTCAAATACAATACAACAGCGGAAGGTATATGTCTGGGTACAGACTACAAGAAAATGCCTAGTGGCAAAGAGAAAACATCGATTCCCATAACCACACGGGTCCAGGCCCTCCGCCGGGGTCCGCCTAACTATTCGTCGTCGAGTTTCCACGTGAAACGTCGATCACCATACCTGTTGTCGATCGAGAACCCTGAAAAGAGTTTGGGGTAGTATCATGAGTACAGAGGTACTCAGCATCCAACTGTAGTGGTCATCTGACCCAGCAAGGACTTCATCACTCGTCATTCTAGGACAACTAGTAGTTTACGGTAACGAAGGGGTAAGTGGTGAGGTTGCTGCTGCACTAGCATTTATGAAGTGGCTAACGATCTAGAGAGTAAGATAAGAAGCCAAGCATTCGATGAGGAATCGCCTCCAACAAGTCTTGCTATCAACTACTACGCAAACATAACACCTATCCTATCCTTGTCCTCCTCTTCGCATCCCGACGAAGAAGAAGAATTCAAGGCACACACACGCATTGATCAAGTTATATTAAGATTATCTCAGTTGTTGTTGTCTACGAACAAGGAGTAGGTCTCAAGTCGTCCATAACCGTGGACACGGCTTCTCGAAAAGATTTAACCCTGCAGGGGTCTACCAACTGCCCATTACAAGGCTCCGCACGCACGCCCATCTCTCTCAGTTGCTACCCATGATAGGCAACCATTTTATGATTTAGTCCCAAGAGATCCGGAACGACAGGTCCCTCTAACTAACAACGCACAAATCCGGGTGGCCCCCGGGGAGTCGACACCCAATCCAAAGGCCGGCCGCGCTATCGGATCGGACTCTTCCGGCTGGACGAGGTCGCGTTAGCTACCCAAACAGATGTGGGCAGCCCCCTAGCTCCCTAGGGTGGACGAACAAGAGAAACCATGTCCCCGCTGGCCCGAGTTGTTTTAAAACTGCTGGGAGCTCACCAGTCACACACACGTTTTCAAATGGTAAATCAGCTTGGGCCACCACTAGAAATGTTTGAAGCTAGGTAGGTAAGAAAAGGGGACCCCATAAAATCCCACACGCGGTTAGGCACGCTCAGTCTTAAAACCAATACCAGGAACTCGGGTCCTAGGTGACTCGAATGGAACAAAGCGTCGGGGCGGGATGGCCTAGACCTTCCATCCTTCATCGAATATAGTCAACATTATAATAATCATATCATCAACAACAATATAATAATGTGATAGCCCAAACCATGGAGTAACAGGGTAACATCGTAGCATCCTAAGCATGCATACTAAGCAGGGGCTGAGCAACGAGCAATAGTAACATAGCAGTACAAGGTTTGCTGGGAGGGGACATGGCTGTATCGGTTTGAAAGAGGCTGTAAACATGTGGTAGGATTAAACATCGAACCTAACCTAGACTAGCATGCAAACCGCTGGTTGAAATAGAATGGATCATAAGTAATGTATAGTCCTTGCGTGTTGATAAGTCGGGTTCCGAAGGTGTAGTTGATCGCAAGCTCGCATCGTCTCCGAAAGTAACCGCGGGAGGCACACAGGAAGGAAACACTGTAAAGCAATCAACGAGCAAGCATCTATTACTACGAGGCAAACACGAGCAAGCATCAACAAGAAGCAACACGAGACATCGCACCTACCGTCGAGAGCGGTTACTAACAGGTTAAGTGGATTACTCGTCACACACGACGATACTTCACGTTTACGATGGTTCAAGTGGTTTAGCTACAGGTGATCAACCAACGGTTATTAACATGGAAACTCAAGCAAGCATGGCATAGCACACAAACATGGCAAGAGGTGAAGCACAAAGTAAACTGTCTATGCTAGTCAATTTAAGTGAGGCACAACCTAAACATGGCATAACACTAAGTGTCGCACGATGATTAAAACATTTGGTACTGTTCTGTCCTAAACCATATTTTAGGTTGGTTAAAATCAGCAAACAATAGCATAAACACAAAGTAAACGAAAAACTAATCAAGTTACATATAAAGAACACCCCAAACGGAGTTACGGTTAAAAAGATATAAGCAAAACAAGTTACGGGCACAATCTGCCAACATCACAAAGCACACTTTAGAGCAATGCACAAACAGGATAATCAATGCAAACATGCTCACAAATGATATGAAATTAAAGTAGACATGACAGGTAAGGCATGGAAAAAAGAATCATGCAAATAGGCATCATAGATCAAAAGATATTAAGCAAACAACATGGCATCGCAAAGTAGCAGCATAGCAACTTTGGAGCTAAATAACTATATGACCAGTAATTCTAACATGAAAATGCAATACATGTAATTGAAGTAGACATGATGCTTAACAATATGCAATTGGAATCACTCAATTCCGATAAACGGTCGCGACACACTCGTCGACCGAAGTTGCAACAAAATAACAGTTTTCAGCACAGCAGCACATTAACATCAGGATCACCACTTTGGAGCAAGATTTAATATAGCTAGAGCACACAAATATGACAAGTTAAAGCATGGAAATGAATTACACATGATGCTTAACACATAGGAAAAAGAATCAATGCAATAGGCCTCATGGATGAGTCACAATCATCATGCAAAGTTGCAACAAAATAATAACAGCAGCACTTAATAGGAATTAGTAGCAGTTTAACGGCCTGATGCCCTGTTTAGCACACAATTACACAATCAAGATGACCTCAAATGCAAATGCTCACAAAAAATGAATTGAAGTGCACATGAAACTAATCAACTTTCATTTTGGGGGCACGTTCATCGGGGCTAAGGTTTAAGCGTTATTAAAGGTGCAAAATTTATCAGCACTTAGTGAAAAATTCAGGCCCCAGGAAAAAAACGGATCTCGGGCCTCACCACTCGGGCCTCGGCCCAACTTGGCCGGATCTGGCCAGCAGGCCGAATCTGGCCGGCCTGGGCTGCTCGGGCTGGGGCGGTGTTGGGCCCAGGTGGGGGCGCTGGCTTGGCCCATGGTGGCGGTTGGAGGGAGTTGGCTCGGGCTCACCGGCTAGAGCTCCGGCGGCGGCTGTTCGGCTACGGGGCGGCGCGGCAGGCGGTGTAGGAGGCCGCGTGGAGGTGCCAGGCGGCGGAGGCGGCGTGCCCGCGGCCACAGGTCGCCGGATCCAGCAAGGCAGCAAGAGGGGCGAAGAGCTTGGCCTCGCCCCGACGCCATGGCGCGGCGGCGGTTCTTGGAGGTGCTCCGGCGCGGGTCCTGCAACGGGGAGGAGAGGGAGGTGAGAGGGGGCGAGCAGGGAGGAGAGAGGAGATGGGAGGCGAGGTCGGAGGGCGCGGGGTGCCGCGGCGGCTGGCTCGCCCGTGGCCGGCGGCTGGCCGTGGAGGCGACGCCGGGGAGGTTGGGGTCGGCCCAGATCTGGCCCCTGGCGGGCCTGGCGGCGGAGGAGCGGGCCCGGCGCGGCCCGAACCGCGGCTGGGGCGGCTGGAGGCTCCCTGGCCGTGGATCTGGCGATTCGACGGCCAGATCCGGCTGGGAAGCTAGGGTTTCGGTTTAGGGGAGATTTTGGGCGAAATTTTGTGCGAAAAGAGGGGGGTGGCTGCCATTTTCCATTAGGGTAAACCCTAATTGGGTGGTGGGAGGCTGATGGTCTTTATATAGGCAGGGTGGCTGGCCTGTTTACGCAAATACTCCCGGTACCCCTCTCGCGTGTGCGGTGAATACGTTTCTGACCGCCGGTGATGCATACGGACTCCGATTCCGACGAAATCTCAAACCGCGCGCTCAGCGCATCGAGCCCGTCGATCGCACCTCACTCCGGTGACATTCCGACAACATTTTCTGGCGCCCCTGAAAATAATCCGTTTATTAAATAAACGGGGTTTTCATTCCGTTGGCTATGGCTGGTCTCAGACGGTTTTCACGACGGTGATCGGGTGAAACCCGGTGTCGCAAATGTCGAGTGTCAGGGTGGCAAGGGGTCGGTCTCCGTCCGGTACGAGATAAGAGGGGGAAAATAATCGCCGATCGATAAATCGGGGATGCAAACACCGCAAACAAATCAGACAATCAAACAATTCACACCGAAAACAAATTTTTTAATTTTTTTGAAATCTGGGCTGTTACAGACAAGTACCTCGAGGAGGAGTGTATGGGGGTGTGGTAATCCTTGTGCATCCTCGACTCATGGTACGTGAGTGTACTCTAATATTCGATCCCTCCAAAGATTAGTGATCCATCTAGTAGTTAGAGTTCTCAACTAGTTTTTGTAGGTTTTGAAAATAAACACGGATTGCCCAAAATACGACACCTATCACTAATAGTCTAGAGCTCTTGACACCAAAAGTTCAAACATTACTCACATCAAGACCTCAAAACTATTGCAAGTTACTACTAAAATTGAATAGCAACCTCAATTACCTACTCTCAAACAAGACACAACTCAGTGCAACAACCAACTCTCTTAACAAGATAAACATGAAAACTAAATAGAGTTCCAGAAATAAACTAAACAAAAGCCAAGTCTCTTGCTAAATACAAACTAAAACTAAAACTAAACATGGCAGTAGCTATGAAAAGATAAAGAACACACAACAGAAAAAAGATAGGCATGAAAAATCCTATGATGTGTTCTAGATTTTGAAAGTGGAGTGTGTTTCTCTCCCACACAAAGTAAGACGGGATCTAACTTGGTATGAACAGAAAGCAAAGCTAAAGAAAACTAAAAATAAAACCTAAGAGCGAGACGCTCCAAGCATAGCACATAACGCATGAAGTGATAAAAATATAGTGAGACGAAAGACGAACTGATGATTGTTGATGGAGAAGGGGATGCACGGGGGCATCCCCAAGATTATACTCTTGAGTCTCCTTGAATATTTGTTGGGCATGCATGGGGGCATCCCCAAGCTTGAGCGCTCGACACTCCCGAATCTTCTTTCATCATCTTCCCTCGCACACTTGAAAACTCCCTTCATACATAACTCATCATAATCTGATTAGCGAGGTTAGTACCGATAATAAAATAATTTTTCCCCATTGGATATAAAGATATTCTTGAAGAGCTACTGTTTCTCAAGATTTCCAAAAGGTTTTTGCAAATAAAAAGAAAGCTTAAGGTTTGCAAAAGTTAGGAGAGACAAAACGTGCCAGAATCTGTGAAAAACAGAACAGCAGGTAGTAAAGAATTTTTTAGGGGTACTTCTGCAACTCAAATCAAAAAACTCAGAACATACGAAAGTTCCGTGATTGTATAGAGCACGCTGTGTAAAACATTCAGCTCAAAAAGATGAACTGGGATTTTTCTATGATTTTTCCCATCACGAGGACAGAATCTGTTTTCTGGACAGCATGTCACAACTTTCACTTCCCTTGTCATATGAGGCTATAACTTGGCACAAAGCTTGAAAATAAAGATACAATGATGTTGCTACAGTAGTAAAAATCATCAAGACCACTAAAAACAGAAGAAAAATAAAAAGGAAATCCTAAATTCGTTGCGGGCTGCCTCCCGAAAGCGCTTCTTTAAATCCATTAGCTAGGCTTAAGATTTTAGTGATGCTCTCGTAGGAATAAGAGTTGAAGAACAAAAGAAAGCATCAAGAAGCAAATATCAAACACATTTAAGTCTAACATGCTTCCTATGAAAAGGGATCTTGTAGAGAAATAACTCATTGAAGCATAAAGAGATTAGCATAGGAAGCCAAAATAAGTGCAACTTAAAAACCTTCAACATAAAGAGATGGAACTTGATATTATTGAAATATCTATAAGAATATGTTCCCCTCTCATAATAATTTTCAGTGGGATCATGAATAAACTCAACAATATAAGTATCGCATATTTTTTTTTATCATGATCCACAAGCATAGAAATTTTGTTACTCTCCACATAAGCAAAATCCTTCTCATTAGTAATATTGGGAGCAAACTCAAGAAAATAGCTATCACATGAATCATTCTTATCATGATACACTTCCAAACATTCATTCTTTATAGCATAAGTGTCATCACAATAATCATCATAGATAGGAGGCAAAGTATCATCAAAATAAATTTCCTCATCAAAACTTGGGGGGCTAAAAAGATCATCTTCATCAAACGTAGCATCCCCAAGCTTATAGCTTTGCATATCATTAGCATCAAAGGTATTCAAAGAAGACATGCGAATAACATTACTACTATCATGAGTGTTGTTCAAATAATAAATCTCCATAGGCTTTTTGATCTCCTCCTCAAACACTTCATGTCCTAACTCAAGATAGAGCTCATAAAGCTCTCTCATAAAATATTTTGTTTTCCATAAAGCCTAACTAGTGAAAATAAAAACAAGAAACAAAAAGAATTAATTGCAAGATCTAAAGATATACCTTCAAGCCTTACCTCCCCGGCAACGGCGCCAGAAATAGCTTGATGTCTACGCACGCTTCTATTCTTGTAGACTATGTTGGGCCTCCAAGCGCAGAGGTTTGTAGGACAGTAGCAATTTCCCTCAAGTGGATGACCTAAGGTTTATCGAACTCAGTTAAGTAGAGGTTGAAGATGGTCTCCCTCAAGCAACCCTGCAATTAAGATTCAAAAAGTCTCTTGTGTCCCCACCACATCTAATACAACTAGGAGTTGTATAGGTGCACTAGTTCGGCGAAGAGATGGTAAAATATGGGTGATAGGTGTGGCAAAACAAAGTAATATAAATCTGTAATAAAAAGTGCAGAAAGAAAACAAGTGGTAAACGTGAGCACAAACGGTATTGCAATGGTGGAAACAAGGCCTAGGCTTCATAATTTCACTAGTGGAAACTCCCAACAACATTAACATAGTCTAATCACATGATATTTCCCATAAAACATGCAATGGAGACGTACTCGGAGGTCATTCCTTTGTGGTCAAGAGAGGAAGAGAATTGTGTAGGGCTACAAAAGCACACCTCAAAGTTCGTAGTTCTCAATCTATGGATTTCCCAATGTCACCGCGGCCATCCAAAGAGAGTACCACAATCACCACAACATATCTAAAGGATAGTCAAAGACAAGCACCAAGAGACTCTCAATCTTTAATCCACACACAAAAGAGGAAATCACTCATGATAATATTCTTCTAACCCATGTCCAATAGGCCGCTGTCACCTTGGTCTCGGAGATTATACTAGATAAGATCAATTGAGTACATCAATCCAATACATAGAGGAAGGGGAAATATCATGGGATCACCCTAGATTAACATAGCCTATGATCACAACAAAGATCACATCATGGGAGAGAGAGAAGAACACATAGCTACTGGTAGAACCCTCAGCCCCGAGGGAGAACTACTCCCGCTTCATGGAGGAGGGAAGCAACGGCGATGGAGATGAATCCGGGGGCACTTCCTCGTCCCGGCAGGGTGCCGGCACAGGAATTCTGCCCCCCTGAAACTTGATGGCAATGGCGGCGGAGACCGGAATTGCTTCTGGAGAAAAGGGGTCTGGAATCAGGGTTTCCGCAACGGGAGAATTAATAGGGCCAAAGGGGGGCACCAGGGGGGCCACCAGGGGTCCAGGCGCCCCCCTGGCGCGCCAGCCCCTGGGGCGCACCACCAGGGCGCCTGGCCCCCTGGTGGTGGCCCTCTGGCCCCACTCAGGTCCTTCCGGAAGGTTCTTTTGCTCTGATTTTTTATCTGATTTTTCCCGAATTTTTGGAGCACTTTTTATATGGGGGAAAACTGAAATACAAAAACAGCAGAAAACAGGAACTGGCACTGTGGTGCACTGAGTTAATAGGTTTGTCCAAATATGATCAAAAGTGTATGAAAGTGTATCTAGATCATAGCAATATCACACAAAACATGCATGGAGCAAGCAGAAATTATAGATACGTTTTGGACGTATCAGACCCCACCCGTCAGCCTCCCAATCCCATCCCGAAGTGGTATTCCATTGGAGGCTTAATCCAAGTTTACGCCTTCGATGTGGCCCCTCGGGTAAATTCCAGAAAATGATTTAAATTCATTTTAAATAATTATTTTGACCAAACTTTCACCTGCAATATCTCCTAAACTACAAGTCCATTTGAGTTGATTCTTTTTCCCATAATTTTCTATTGAGCCCCTCTTCATGTTGGTATAATTTTTACAAGGACTTGTTCTTTTTATTTTAGTTGAATAAAAGATTGGCTTTATGTGACATTTTATTTTGCCATTTAAATATATTTTCCAGAGTGCTTGCTTGTGTTGAAGACCAGGAGTATCTTCACACCTTGTTGGTAACAGGCAAGCCATGATTCCCACTTCCATTATCGTAAAGCAATGCCATGGTTCTAAAATTTGACTTTTCTTTCGGATTTATTAAATGATGAATTGTTCATGGCATGTTCGGAGTTAACAATGATTATATTATTGCAATGACTATGCTTGGAGTTCAAATGAGTAGTATTGCAGTTATGCTTCAATGGATATGATTACTGCTAGGAATATCTGATCATCTGACATGGCTACTTCATTCGTTGAATCATTATCTGGATTGTGTTATATCCATGGTCATGTGTTGGATTACGTACAGGATATTGCTATGACTTGGATTATAGGTTGCTATGATATCAGGAATATAACTTTGATCCAGATGCACTCAGGGATATACTACATCATTCGTTGACCAGGTGCCACCAAAACGAACATTTCCAGTGCAGTCACTTTTGACTTTATGGGAAGGCCATGGCTTAGTATATCGGTATGATCCTTATCGGTATCACCAGGTAGGGAAGATTATGCGCGCACGCTATCTTGGCCCAGTGGGCAGTGCTAATCTTGGATGCCGGTTATGTTTTTGTGCACGGATCCCGACGGGGACGGTTTGGTTGGCCACGATGGTGGTAGGTGTCTGGAGGACACAGTGGCTATCCAGGACATGACCCGAAGGGTATGTCGGTGATTCACTAATGGTGTCATACGGTGGACGAGTTTCGTTGGAGATGTCCTAGTCCACTCCTGTGAGACGAGTTCCGAGGTTCCTGTGGGACAAGTTCCAAGGTACTAGAGGAGGTAATAACTCCATAGTGTGGGTAAAGTGCGCAAACTCTGTAGAGTCAAAATCTATTCGAATAGTCGTGTCCTCGGTCATGGACAGTTAGTACTATGTCACACCGTTCGGTCAACACTTTTAATGATGGATGGACTTATCGTATAGTTGGATCACTATCAGTTGGGTAATGAGACAGAGATGCTTATATGATGATTATCCAATGACTACGAGGTAGTAATGTGAGTGCTATGTTAATCTTGGGAAGATCAAAAGGTACGCATGAGAAATCTTTGTATGAGTTGAGGATCGGATGATCACGAGGGAGGTGATCCAGGTGACTTTAAACGTTGTAACTAGTTTACCATATTGACTATATATCTGCTCTCACCTTTTAATCCACTAATATACTATAAATTCCCTTGTTATGTTATTGTCTTGCTTTGATGCTTTGGTGGTTGTGAGCTTGCAAGTACATTCAATGTACTGACCTGGAGTGTCATGCCAGATTGCGGGTGATGATTTGGTTGCATAGGACGAAGTTCCCAACGTGTGCGAGCTAGGAGGTGTCCCAGCAGTGTCCATTTGGAGTAGAGTCCATCCCACCGCCACCGTTGTTCCACTGCCACGAGTTATTTTGCTGCTTTAGTAGGTTCCGTCTACTTGTAGTCGTTTCGCCGCTAGCATTAGAAGTAAGCTTGTTCTCGTCCTAGCTTTGCTAGCCTTGTAATCGGGACCCTTGTACCTATTAGCCTTATAATAGAAGTTGTTTTGTTCTATATCAAGCAGTGTCGTATTCCAGAAGATTTATCTCTGGGCTGGAATACGGGGCTTTCCGGTGTTCTGAGCCGGGGTCCCACATCATACGTGACTTACTTAGGTCCTGTTACGAAGTATTCCACGGCTGCGAGATCCTCAACTCCTATTTGGTTTCATAAGTCTGATGACCGTGCTGCACTAACAATTACCGAAAGATGCAAACAGACAAACAAAAATCATGCTTCTACCGCACTGGCAATGCAATATGAATTGTAATCTGGACGTCTATCATTCGAGACTCAATTATAACATTTTTTCGTGCACCAGTCAGGAAACTGGAAATAAAAAAAAACAAACTATCGCCTGATTCCTGGAACCACCAAAAAACAAACAGACGCCTGAACCGCCAAAAACAAACAGGCGCCTAATTCCGAGAACCACGAAATCGGTATTTGATCGCGGTTTCCATATTGTGCCGCACGAATTAACGATCGTATTCTTCTTTCACACCCATTTCTCTCTTCTTCCTCGCTCTTTCCTTTTTGTCGGCCCTTCTCCCTCATCGCAAGCCACGGATGACAAGAAACTAACAACGAAGACCCACAGGATCACTTCCCATGGCACCACCGTGCTGGAGGTAGTGTACACCAACACGCCGGAGACTATGGACCGAATCATCTCCATGTACGAGCAATGGCTCAAGGAGGAGAAGTACAAGTTCGTTGGCCTCGACATCCAGCACACCCATTGGGTCTCTTACGAACCACAAGGATTCACCGTCGTGCAACTCGCCATGCACGATCACGTCCTCGTGTGCCACTTCTACAAGTCGGAGCGGTGCCAAGCGTTGGCTCATTTCCTGCAATGCAAAGGGGTAGCTTTTGCGAGTGTGGACACAAGGGGAAAAAAGACCGTCCTTTTCAAGGAAAGGATCTTATTTCCGTGCGAGGACCACGTCAACATCCAAAGGGAGTTACATATCAAAGGTGGTGGTAAAACGGACTCCATGGTTGACCTTGCAGAGACCATCATTGAACCTTCTTACAAGAACGTGAAGACATCATTCCCAAAGGACAAGCATGACTACTGGGAGTGGAAGCTGCTATCCCCGCTGCACGTCGAGTATGCAGCAAAAGACGGGTACGTGAGCTATGAGTTGTACCGTAGGATCCTAATCATTGCGCATGGTCTACGTCACCTTCTCGAACCATCATAATAGTGTGAACGGCTTTTGCCCCCGTCAGAAGATAGACGAGGGAACTTAGAGCGGGTGGAACCGCCAGAAGGGGAACATATACCTGTGGTGAATTGCTAGAATGTGCATGACTATGTTCAACTAGTGTATATAGTAGTACTATATATTAATTTAGATTGAGCTTTCATATGTTCTTACTAGGATTGTACTAGATCGTTCATGTTGTGCATATTGTATTACTAAATTACGTAGAACAATAAGTGTTTGTAATAGTATTTTAATGTTGTATGCAAAAATAAAGTGTTTTGTTGATGTAAAAATGCATGGTGGTTATGTCCTAATATGTGAGCATGTACTATTTTTTAATTGATGAAGCCTTTGGGCTAAATCATACGAAAATGGTTATTACACACTCGAAAGTACTGTCATACAAACAAAATTTTAAAGTCGAAGACTAGCCTATTGATAAATCTCCGAGGAGAATGCGTATGAAAATGTGAGGTTCCCGGGTTCGAATCCCGTAGACTTCTATTTTTCTACTATTTAATATTTAATTATCCTATCCTCAACCCGACGAACATACTTATTTGGGAACGCTAAGACATTTTTATTTTATTTATTTAGCGAGAATCGAATACAATCGTGTTTACGACTTAACCCATGTTCTATGAAACGTATACCTGTCGCGGAAAATAGGAAGGCCCAGTGATAGCCAAATATGACATCTAAAATCAGGCGGGACTGTCACCGAAATTGGCCCGGGCGATGGGATGGGAGGCGGATTACCTAGTGACGGTCTTTGTCAAGGAAAATTAACTTAGTTGACGTTTTTCTTCCGTCCCAAGGAATGTTATCAAAATAGATCGCAAATTTTGTAGTGTCTCTCATGTTTAGGGGAAATTTCTGTTATCTACATCACAATCTTCCACTTGGGGTAACCAACAAGGGGTGTGACTATCACTACCATCATTGGTGAAGCGTAGTGGTAGCACAGCCGACGAAGCCGTGGAGAGTGCACAATAATGTTTAGCTCGCCAAAGTAGTGGTAGCGCACCCGAAGAAGTCGTGGAGGGTGCACACTAGTGGATCTTGCTTAGGCTTAATTGGATTAATCATGTTGTCATACCTAGAAGCTTACGTGTGCACACGCAAGCCATTATGGGCTCTGGCTTGGTTGATTAGTTGTACTTACTCATACCAGGTAGTGCTACGAACGTAGATATGAGTAGGTGGGATGGGCACTGCCAGAGTAAGGGAAACTCTTCTAAATGACCATGTCTCGACCTTCCAGTTTCCATGTACAACATGAAGTGTGATGAACTAAAAAGGTGGTGGTCGAGTATTATGGGGAAAGTGCACAAACCTCTGTAGAGTGAAGAACTGATCATGATTAGCCGTTTCCATGGTTACGGACAACTGTGAGCATCTATATTTGGTAATATTGAGTATCACATCACTTTTAATCAATCATTTGGGTTTAATCAACTTTGGGAATAGATTGACTGGGAGAAACCAACTGAATCATTGAGATTTATAGTACCATTATGATATTCATGAAAGTAGGAAAAATCAGATTTATGAAAAATTGAAACTTAGAGCTTTTCCTCCAGCCATATTGCATGTAGAAGTTAGGTTTGTTGTTTATTATTTTGGGAGTGACTTGCTAGTACATTCAGAGTATTGACCCTTGTGGCTGTAACTTATAATGTTGCAGAGTTTACAGATGATGAGTTAAGGTACGATATAGGTGGTGATGTCTACACTCAACTTTGTCGTCGATGTTGATGGGACTCCACATGTGTATTCATTATTCCTGTTGTGTATTCTAGCCCAAGGGCTATTAGGTAATAAATATCATGTATTTACGTTAATTTATGGCATGTGATTTTTTGGTATTTGATCGAGTAATGTGTGTGCTAGCATACCGATCCAGGGATAGCATAGAAGAATAGTAGACTTGGTTCCTTTTTGGAACCGGATCGTTACACGTGGAACCTACCCTACGGTAAGGTCATCATTGTAACACCCTCATAATCAGTAACAGTAATCACTACAATGATTTCACTGTTAGTGATCATTACTGTTGATGATCAAGCCATGATCACCTTTGATCATAGCTCTGACAGATTCTCACCCTCATAAAAAATTTCAAATTATAAATGTTCTCCAAGGATTGTGGGCGTCAGTCAATCAACTTGATCATGGTTTGCCAACCAACATCCACCTTAGTAATTTGCACAATCCCACTGCAATGAAAATCATGAAACCATAGCGTTGGGTTATCAAAATTATCATGGAATTTAGGATGGAAATGAAATCATAGTTGAGCCGAAATGTTTGAATCAAATTATAAAATGCCTAGCAATCATTAGACCATGGTTATCATAGCAATGGTTTTTGTTATTAAGGTATATTATAATTAAGAAATAAAGCAATATCTTGGACCATTAATTAATTTCCATGGTAATTTTAATAAACATGTGAAAATTAAAGTTGAACTAAAAGTGGTAAGACCAATTTTATTAAATTGCAAATAATCATTAGGTCAAGATCAAATGGCTATATTAATTATTTCAATGTTTAAATAATTTAGACAAATAAAAACAGTAGATTAATTAGTCCATTTTAATCATTGTTAATTAAATTAAATACTAAATGATTTTGATTAACCCATAAGATTTTTGTAGCGTTACTATGTTATGTAACACTAATTTTGGAACAACTTTCATATACTACAAAAATCAAATGCTAGACTAATAAAATAAATAATACAGCAAAAAAAGGGAAAATAGGAAAAAAAAAAGGGAAACCCTAATCTATCGCTTGGGGCAACCCCCTCCCCCCAGCCCACCCGGCCCAACCCCACTGCCCCCCCCCCCCACCCTGGCCCACTCCCACTCCCCTGTCTTCTTCCTCGTCGCTGTTCATCACGTGCCCCCCTGGCACGTCGACGCCGAGGAGCACGTCGGCCCTCCTCCTCCTCACCTGCTTCCCCCCTCTCCCCTCTAAATCAGATCGATGCCCCGCACCCCTCTATGAACCCAAGCCCCCCCCCCTTTTCCCTTCCCCGCCGCTCCCTCTCCTCTCTCGCGTGCACTCTCCGTCCGCCCGGGAGCACCAGGTCGCCATTGCCTCACCGTAGCCGCGGCCATCTTCCTCCCCGGGCTCCAAGATGATGTCCCGGAGCACCAGCGAGGACTCCTCCTTCGTCCCCTGCATCGAGTCGCACTCGGAGGCCACCACATCGCCGGAATCGGGACCTCCTTCCCGCCACGGACGTCGCACCTCGCCGGGAAATTCGGCGCACTCCTGCCACCTCGCGTTCCCTAACCGCGTCCACCAGCTCCGCGGTGAGCCTCTCCTCCGTTTCCCATCCTTCCCTGTCCCGGTACCGTCCACGGTCGCCATTCACCTCGCCCGCATACCCCCCCCCCCCCCGCACTGGTGGCGCCCGGGCTGTGCCCGCGTACCCATGGCTGGCGCACGCCCCGCCCCGTGCTCGCCCGCACTCTGCAGCGTCCCCTGCGCTGCTCGCTGCGCCCGTCCGTCGTGCCTCGTCCCGCTGCCGTGCTCACCACGGCTACGCGCCCGACGCTCCGTGCACCCCATGGCCACCCCGCCTCGGCCTATTGTAACACCCTTACTGTTGGGGAACAGTAATCACCTTGTTAATAAAACTTACTGTTGCAAATTACTGTTGCTAATCACTGTTGCAAATCATGCCTTGATCATCTTTGCTTCTAATCAAATTCAAAAATGCCCTTTTGATTAATATTAAAAATAAAGTGGCAAATAAACTTTGCCCAAAAATTGTGCAACCACTTTTGTAAAATGCCCAATATTAAGTGGACCATATCCATGTAGATATGGGAATTTAATAAGCTATAAAATAAATCAAACAATTCAAACAGTAGCAAAACAGTGGCATTTAATACCCTTTTGAATAATACAAAAATGCAAATGAATTTATTTGGGCACAACACTTTTTGTGGCATGCTATATAGTGCAACACAATTATACATGCAAGGTTCATGTTTTACAAAAAATGCTTAAGCAACTAAACAAAATGCAAACAGAAAAGAACATACAAAAGAAAAAAGAGAAAAGAAAAAAAACGAAACTAACCTAGCCTAATCTGGCCCGAGGCCGAGTCCCCTCCCTCCCCCCCCCCTGGGCCACCAGCCCAGCAAGCCCACCCGGGCAACCCCCCCCCCCCCTGTCTTCTTCAACAACTGCTCATGGTGACCCGTGGTCACCATCTGAGCCGGCCACGCCATGGCCAGGTCGCTGTGGCGACCATCCAGCCTCCCTCCGGCGGGATAAGAACGGCCGAGGCCTCCCCTGATGCAACCCTAACCAGCGGCCCCCCTCTTGTCTCCCCTCGCGCTTGCCCTCCTCCATCTCCCGCTCGGAGCCGTGCGCGCCGCCGCCAAGCCATCGAAACCGGTGTGGCCACCGGCCACCCCCGGCCCAGCCAACGCGCCCAGGAGCTCCGCCGTGGCCGCCTCCTTCGATTAAGGCAGCGCCTCGACCTCGAGCCCCACTGTAACCACCGCAACCGTCGCCGGACTCCATCCTTACCTCGGCGGCGTCTTCCTCAAATTCACCGCGCCTCAAGCTCCTCCGGCCACGAGACCACTCCCCTTCGCTCCCTGGTGAGCGCCGCTTTGTTTCCCCTCTCGTCGGGTCGTGCTTCGCGCATTAGAGCGCCGGATCCACATAGCCAGTGCCCCGCCGCCGCCGTGCTCTCCATTGCCGACGAGCCCGGCCTCCCCTGCAGCATACCCGGGCCCCAGCCGACGTGCAGCGAACCCCGGGTCGATTCCCCCCTCCCGCTCGACTTGTGCTCGCCGGAGGCGCCCCCCATGACCTCGCCGTGTCCCTGTTCGTCGTCGGCCTCTAATGGCGATAGCGCCATGGAGCTTAAGCTCCCTCCCCCAGTCACTGCATGGTAGGGCCCCGGGGGATTAGCCCCCTAATCACCTCTAATTAAAAGTGAGGGGATAATAACCCACCCCCTCACCTATGACATATGGCCCCCCTCCTATTAGTAATTAATTAAAATGTCTAATTATACTACTGTGAGAATGACACTTGGGTCCCACCATTTCTTAGTTTAATTAAATTTATTTAATTAAATTCATTAGAGTATGACATGTGGGGCCACCCCCTGGTTAATTGTTAATTAATTTAGTTTAATTAATCTGTGTCACTGACCAGTGGGACCCACTGGTCAGTTTATTAAATTGATTATCAAATGTATTAAAGAAATAGAAAAGAATTAAATAAATAATTTAATTGATTAAAATTTATTAACTTGTTAAATTAATACTCCCTCCGATCCATAATAAGTGTCGCTCATTTTGTACTAAGCTAGTACAAACTTTGTACAAGATGAGCGAAACTTATTATGGATCGGAGGGAGTATCTTTTAATCCGTAACTCGGATTAAAATAATTTATATATCAATTTGGATCAGAAAAATACAACGAATACGGATACGCTATCCGTTGGTCTACCACCCCCCTCTAACATACCTAACATCGAACCGTCCCCCTCCGGACCGTCTGTGTGATGATTTGTCCGGTACTGTTAAAGTATCCGGATGAATTTATTCTGAACACGAAAGTTGTTCGGATTGTTTCAACTAGCACGGTTACACCATCCACACGTTTGTCGGATGTCCACGACACCTCCGGCATGATCCCTTCCCCCTCCGGACACCCTGTCCGGTAATCACCTGGAGCTGGCAGCTCATCCCCGGATGGACTCCCGCTCCATGCAACGTGCATTGCACTGCGTTAGAACACCGTTAACATTGCATTTGTCAGGTCACGCATCTGTTTCTTTATGATTGCTTTATATTTACTGTTTCTCCCCCCCCCCCCTTTATTCTCCGGTAGACCCCGCTGCTACCGCCGACTACACTGCTGCCGGGTACGACTACTTCGTTGACGACCCTACCCCTACCGTCGAGCTTCCAGGCAAGCAGAGCCATTCTCTTCCCAAGATATCGCCTACCTTTTCCGAAATTTCTAGCACTAGGCATTGTTACTACTGCTACTACGATTACAATCCTATTCAATTGCATAGCCTGATTTTGTCGCCCCTTGATGTACCTTTCCTTTTTCCTATGCTGCCTATTATTACTTATGCATTATTCAGCAGTGAGCCCTGCGCATTGTTAGCTAAGATTAGATAGCGGGCCGCGACCACTCAGGGGAGTGAACACGGATACAATATATACAACTGCACAGGTACGGTACAATAAAGACACCGCCTAAGGCCCCTAGCTCGGTTCTGCCGAGCCACCTTCAAGTGTGAGCTAGCAAGGAGTAATCCTTGTACTCCACTCGTTGATGACTCTGTATAGCCGCTCTAGGTACCTGAGCACGGTTGTCCCTAAGGTAAGAAGTCGGGCGACCCAACGGTATCCGTGAGCGGTATTGCGTCGGGAACGACAGGGAGGGTACGACCGACGTTACTGGCGTGCTTGGCCCCTGCTTGTATCTCACGAGAGTTACCAAACTACGAAAAGTCGAGCTCTACCAAGAGCACACGCGAGACAAGGTAAGGAGACGGTTCACCTTGTTGGTAACCGCAGTGACTTGGTGGGACGACAGGGCAAGCACCGATGTACTGGTGGTCCTGACTGCTGTCGTTGACCGCGGGTCAGTTAAGTCGAGGCAACGATAACGGTTGTCACGCAGGTTAATTAAAATGCTAAATGGTTCGGAGGATGTGTTGAGTAGCCTTTTGGCTTGTACGCACTACCTACACGTGGGACGAGGAGTGTGGGCTCCCCTGCATCGTAGTCTCATTCGAGGGTCTTCAGACGTCAGCAGTATCGCGGGCTGATTGCTGGGAAGTGGTGTTGTCTTCTCTTGCTCGAGCGGTGTATTTGTATTTGCTTTGATTTTGCTTCGCCGGCCAATCACGCACCGTGCAGGAGTACGTTCGTGTGAGGGTCCAAAGCCCGGCGTACATAGGATATAGTCCGGCGGATGACCTCTCTGTTGATTGCCGAAGGATGGGCTACTTTGTGTCGGATATCTTTGGTGGAGCGTTCCCTAACAAGGTTCCCGCCACCCTAGAGATCCGAGCGTCGTAGTCACGCCAGTGCAACCCTGCAGGGAAGATTAATCTATTCGAATAGCCGTGTCCACAGTAACAGGACGCTTTATGCTGAAGCTGGATCTTACCACTAGAAACTACTACTATTAAACTGTATGGTTCCGGGTCTTCTTCCTCGCAGGGAGTTGAGGAAGGGAACTCAGAGGCATTATTATTATTAATTATTACAACTTACTATTATACAATGCTGCAGCAACTTCTGCTGCATTGTTATTACATTCATGTTATTGAACTGCTAGCTGTTTCTCTTCTCATGCTGCAAGACACGTCAGAAGATGCTAGTCTTCGATAGGCCTAGCTTCTTATCCTTATTCTGATTTCTATCTTGCAGTCCACTATATATAGCCTCCCATTTCCATTTGATACAATGCATAATGCTTAGTAGCGGACGTAAAACTCGCGGGTATGCTAGATACTCACCTTTGCTTTATTTCCCCCTTTATGTTTTGCCTGATCGGCCGCTGCAGTCGATGTTGGAGCCCAGGAGCAGGAGTACCCCGGAGGCAGATACTACTACGTAGAGACCCCCGCTGACCAGGACCAGGAGTAGTTTCGGAGGCTCCCAGGCAGGAGGCCTTGCCTTTTCAATCTGTATCTCTGATGTTATTTGTGCTAGCCTTCTTAAGGAAAAACTTGACTAACTATGTCTTTACTCAGATATTATGGCGTGTATAACTTATGTATTCGGGTCCGCGCGACCCCCCCTTTATTGTAACATATTGGTTTATCCTTTTGTGTTTAGTGTTGTGATGTGATATTCTCACCGTGGCACCCTAATCTCAGCCGTGTACCCTGTGTGTATGATTACTGTACACGGATTGATTTTGGGGGCGTCACAAGTTGGTATCAGAGCCGACTGCCTGTAGGAAGCCACCCCACCACTACTTGGTCGAAGTTGAGTCTAGACTTTGAAAACTATTTTGCTAACTTAATATTTGGCTTACGGGCCCACATCGATGTCACTACGTGTGATATCTATGGTATTAGGATCCTTTTCTCCTTACCTATGCTCTGGGAATCTGCTCTCTTATCCTTGCTGGTAATTTTACAAACTCTGACATTAGGATCACGTTCTCTTGATTCCATCCGGCGTTTTGGTGCTTCCCCATTGATTGAGTCGTGTCGCAGGAGTTCTACCCCAGGTCCCAGACCGCGGATCCCATTCTCATTCTGGGCAGGTCGCGCGTCCTCTGGCATTAACTCCTGTGGCCAACAGTTTTCTTCCGGCGTGATTGACATAGTGGAATATATGTCGCGTCATGTAATCCTTACCGCGGTCTGCGCGCCGCCTAGTGTGTCCTTTTTCTTAATTTCTACGACGTTACGCTGCCCGATTTTCCGGTTGACTCTATGTTTTGATGTGTATGTCTTATATGACTACTCCTATATATCCTTGCCTCCTCTTTGTTGTCGCTTTACCTCATACTTGTTTCCGGTATCTCGTTAAATGTTCATCACTGAAATACCCCTGTTAAATTCTAGCAGGATGGCTGGTCGTGGTGGTCGTGGTCGTGGTCGTGGTGCCAATGATCCACCTCCGTCGCCGGACTACATGGCCGCGATGGTGCAGCAGTTTCAGATGAACCATGTGTTTATGCAAGGAGTCATAGATCAGCTCCAGAACCAGAATCAGAACCAGAACCAGCACCAGAGCCAACCTCCTATGGTTACTCTGTGGGATTTCATGCGTCTCAATCCCCCTCTCTTCCACCTACCTGAACAGCCGCTGGATGCCGATGATTGTCTTCGTGACATCACTCGACAGCTGGAGTTCGCTAATGTGAGCGTTGCTGATTACGTCAACTTCACGTCCTATTTCCTGCGTGGCCCCGCTGCTCAGTGGTGGGACACCTACAAGGGCTCGCTAGTTGAAGGGACTGTCGTCACCTGGGATGACTTCAAGACTACCTTCCGTGCTCGTTATGTCCCCCAGGCGATTATGAACCGTATGAAGGCCGAGTTCCGCAACCTCGTTCAGGGAAACAAAACTGTCGAGGCATATCAGAGAGAATTCCTCCGCCTCTCCCGCTATTCTTCAAGTGACCTCCCCAATGATGCAAGTAGGCAAGAGAAGTTCCGTGATGGACTCAACCCAGATCTCCAGCTTTCTCTGGCCCTGCATGTCTTCCCCGACTTTGCTACTATGGTGAATCAGACTATCACTCTCGAGACCGCTCAGGCTAAGTTCAGGGGTTCGCCGAAGCACCCCCGTGATGATGGCTCGTCTTCGGTCACAGCACAGAAGCAACGCGTTTGGCTTCTACACAGTGTGTATCGTCCACCTGCCCCAGCACCAAGGCCGTCGTATGTTGCACCTCGCCTGCCTCCGCCCCCGCCGAGACAACCGAAGACTGAGACTGCACCCCTCCGTCCTCAAGATGGCCTGTGCTTCAAGTGCCATCAGCCAGGTCACTTTTCCAGAGACTGCCCCCAGCGATAGAATCAACTGGTAGTTCACCCTGCTGGCCACGGAAATGGCCGTGGCAACAACAGGAACCCCAACTATAACACTGGGTCTTCTGCTCACACTCACGGACATGCTTACAACATTAATGTTGAAGAAGCTCAGGAGCAACCTGCTACCGTGATGGGTACCCTTCTTGTTAATTCAGTACCTGCTACTGTTTTATTTGATACAGGAGCATCGCATTCATTCATGTCGGAAGAATTTGCATTGTCGCATAACTTCATGGTAGAAAAGATGGATCCACCGATGGTTGTCCGCACTCCGATAGGCCATTGCCACACCTCCAAGATAGTGCCCAAAACCATCGTCGAAATTGAAGGAATTGAGTTCCTTGCTTCCCCCATCCTCCCGAAGTCTTCCACCATAGACCTCATTCTGGGCATGGATTGGTTAAAAGTCCACGATGCCGCACTGTATTGTGGCACCAGTTCTGTCCAACTTTTTCACCCCTCCGGCGAGATTGTTAACCACACCACCCGAATTACCCAAGATGCGGAAACGCAGATCTATATGATGAATGCTCTGAATATCTCACCTCTTGACGGGATTGAGAATGTTCCATTCGTTCGTGAATTTCCCGACGTCTTACCAGAAGAACTCCCGGGAATACCCCCGATCCGAGAGGTTGAATTCGTCATCGACCTGAGGCCTGGCACCGTCCCTATTGCCAAGCGTCCCTATTAGATGCCACCTCACCACCTCCTTGAACTGAAGAAGGAGATCGACGAAGCACTTCACAAAGGATTCATTCGCCCCAGTTCCTCTTCTTGGGGAGCACCTTTGCTCTTTGTCAAGAAGAGCGATGGAACAAATCGTTTGGTCCAAGATTACCGACCCATCAACCAAGCCACCATCCAGAACAAATATCCGCTTCCCCGGATCAACGATCTGTATGATAAACTTGCTGGATCCACGGTGTTTTCGAAACTCGGCTTGAGGTTGGGTTACCATCAGATCCGAGTCCATGAAGAGGAAATTCTGAAGACCGCCTTCATAACTCGCTATGGTTCATACGAGTACACTGTCATGTCCTTTGGCTTGACGAATGCTCCAGCCACTTTCTCCCGATTGATGAACTATATATTCATGGAATACCTCGACAAGTTTGTCGTGGTTTATCTGGACGATATCTTAATATACTCCAAGAATAAAGGGGAGCATGCTGAACATCTTCGCCTTATACTGGAGAAGCTTCGAGAACACAAACTCTATGATAAGTATTCTAAGTGCGAGTTCTGGCTTCCTGAAGTAACCTACCTTGGTCATGTGATTTCCAAGGATGGCATTTCCATCAACCCAGAACATATCCAGGCTATTCTTGACTGCACTCCTCCCAAGACTGTCAATTAAGTACGAAGTTTCCTCGGCCTTGCCAGCTATTTCCGCCGTTTCGTCGAGAGCTTCTCCAAGATTGCCAGTCCTCTGACTAACCTGCTTCACAGAGGCGTCAAGTGTGAGTGGACAGATAAATGTCAGGAAAGTTTCCAAGCCCTCAAGGACAAGCTCACTTCTCCCCCAGTGCTTGCTCCACCTGATACCCAGAAGGACTTCGTGATATATTGTGACGCATCTCGTCAAGGATTAGGCTGTGTCCTAATGCAAGAGCGCAAAGTGATTGCTTATGGCTCTCGTCAATTGCGAGCTCACGAAGATAAGTATCCAACACATGATCTTGAATTGGCAGCGGTAATTTATGCATTGAAGTTGTGGCGACATTACCTCATCGGTAACCGTTGCGAGACCTGCACCGACCACCAAAGCCTGAAGTACCTATTCACTCAACCAGATCTGAATCTCCGCCGGCAGAGATGGCTCGAGACAATAGCCCACTACAACATGGGAATTTCTTACACCCCTGGAAAAGCTAATGTGGTGGCTGATGCCCTCAGCCGCAAAGCCTACTGTAGTGAACTTGAAGTTCAAGTGCAACAACCACTTCTGTATGAAGAGCTCCGCAAGCTGAACATCGAAATTGTTCCGCAGGGATATGTGAACTCCCTGGTGGTCAAACCAGACCTCGACACCCGCATCAAGACGGTACAACATTATGACTCTGACATATGGAAGATTAAGCGGCGTGCCGCCAGCGGAGAGCCCTCATTCTTCACTATTGATGCAAATGATGATAATGCGGTGTACTTCAAGGGACGTTTAGTGGTTCCGGTAGCCAAGGCCAACCTGAATTACGCCCTGATGTCATGAAAGAAGCTCATGATACACCTTTGTCGATCCACCCTGGTAGTACCAAGATGTACCAAGACATTCGTCAGCGGTACTGGTGGTCTAACATGAAGCAAGATATTGCTCGTTATGTTGAAGAGTGTGACGTTTTTCGTCGCGTTAAGGCAGAACATCAAAGACCTGCTGGAACTCTGCAACCACTTTCTATTCCTGAATGGAAGTGGGACAAGATCGAGATGGACTTCATCCCTGGTTTTCCCAGATCGCAGAAAGGCCACGATGCTATCTTTGTCGTCATCGACCGCTTCTCCAAGGTTGCCCACTTTCTGCCAGTCAAGGAGACGATCTCTGCTAGTCAGTTAGCAGACTTGTATGTTTCCAGAATCGTGTCACTCCACGGTATTCCGTTGGAGATCAGTTCCGACCGAGGCAGCATTTTCACCTCAAGATTTTGGGATAGTTTCCAAGAAGCTATGGGCACTCATCTGAATTTCAGCACCGCCTATCACCCCCAGTCGCAAGGACAAGTCGAACGAGTTAAATCAAGTGCTTGAAGATATGCTTCGAGCTTGTGTCATCTCATTTGGTAGGAAATGGGAGGAATCTCTTCCATTTGCTGAGTTCTCGTACAACAATAGCTATCAGGCTAGTCTGAAGATGGCACCCTTTGAAGTTCTCTATGGATGTAAGTGTCGAACCCCTCTGAATTGGTCAGAAACTGGAGAACGAACTCTCATTGGTCCGGACATCATATAGCATGCTGAAGATCAGGTTCGCGTTATTCGTGAACACTTGAAAGCTGCTCAGTCCCGCCAGAAGAGCAACTATGACCGCAAGCACAAGGAAATGGTCTATCAACCTGGCGAATACGCGTACCTCCGTGTCACTCCGATGAGAGGCACTCACCGCTTCGGGATCAAAGGAAAATTAGCTCCTCGCTACATTGGCCCGTTCCGTATTCTTTCCCGGAGTGGACCAATGGCATACCGATTGGAATTGCCGCCGAACCTCTCCCAAGTCCACGATGTCTTCCACGTGTCCCAACTCCGACGCTGCTTCAAGGACCCTATTCGAGAAGTGGAACATGATATGATTGAGCTGCAGCAGGACTTGACTTATCAAGAACATCCGAGCCGCATTCTTGATCAGTCTGAACGTCAAACCCGCAACAAGTCCGTCAAATTCCTCAAGGTTCAGTGGTCGAATCATTCTGAAGATGAAGCCACTTTGGAGCGTGAAGATCGCCTTCGCATTGCATACCCCGATCTTTTCCTCGCTACCACTTAAATTCTCGAGACAAGAATTCTTGTATTGGGGGAGATTTGTAACACCCTCAGTGTTGGGGAACAGTAATCACCTTGTTAGTAAAACTTACTGTTGCAAATTACTGTTGCTAATCACTGTTGCAAATCATGCCTTAATCATCTTTTCTTCTAATCAAATTCAAAAATGCCCTTTTGATTAATATTAAAAATAAAGTGGCAAATAAACTTTGCCCAAAAATTGTTCAACCACTTTTGTAAAATGCCCAATATTAAGTGGACCATGTCCATGTAGATATGGGAATTTATTAAGCTATAAAATAAATCAAACAATTCAAACAGTAGCAAAACAGTGGCATTTAATACCCTTTTGAATAATAAAAAAATGCAAATGAATTTATTTGGGCACAACACTTTTTGTGGCATGCTATATAGTGCAACACAAAAGAAAAAAAAAGAAAAGAAAAAAAACTAAACTAACCTAGCCTAATCTGGCCCGAGGCCCAGTCCCCTCCCTCCCCGCCCTGGGCCACCGGCCCAGCAAGCCCACCGGGGCAACCCCCCCCCCCCCTGTCTTCTTCAACCACTGCTCATGGTGACCCCGTGGTCACCATCTGAGCCGGCCACGCCATGGACAGGTCGCCGTGGCGACCATCCAGCCCCCCTCCGGCGGGATAAGAACGGCCGAGGCCTCCCCTGATGCAACCCTAACCAGCGCCCCCCCCTCTTGTCTCCCCTCGCGCTCGCCCTCCTTCATCTCCCGCTCGGAGCCGTGCGCGCCGCCGCCAAGCCATCGACACCGGCGTGGCCACCGGCCACCCCCGACCCAGCCAACGCGCCCAGGAGCTCCGCCGTGGCCGCCTCCTTCGATTAAGGTGGCGCCTCGACCTCGAGCCCCACTGTAACCACCGCAATCGTCGCCGGACTCCATCCTTACCTCGCCGGCGTCTTCGTCAAATTCGCCACGTCTTTATTTTTTATGCCTGTCACAAAAGAGTGCTCCCTTATTCTTGAATGAAAAGGGGACTGTTCATATATAACTGCAGGCAAAACAGGATCATCAACGTGAATATCAATAGGTACTTCTTTGAAAGGCTTATGGTACTGATCCTACTTCATCTTAGAAGAATCAATATGAGAGGCAAAGTTATTACAAAAATCAATCATTAGATGGGAATCCAGACCAATCTTAGAGCAAAAGGTATTAAAATAATCAGTTTTCACATAGCTCTCAATATAATCATGCTCATAATTTATAGCAGGTTCAATACCTTTATCGATTTCCCAATCTTCAGTATTCTTCTGGATCCTTTCGATGAGATCCCATCTTTCTTCAAGGCTCTTTGTCTGAAATACTCCGCTAGAGGAGGTATCCAGCCTTTCCTTGTCCTGACGAGAAAGCATGGCATAAAAATTTGTAAGTATAATATCTTTGGGGAGCTTATGGATAGGACATTTGAACATTAGGGATTTAAGCCTCCCCCAAGCTTGAGCGATGCTCTCTCCGTTGCGAGACCTAAAGTTATAGATGTAATTCTTGTCTCGATAAACTTCATGAAGAGGGTAAAACTTTGTATAAAAGAGAGACTTAAGATCTTCCCAATTAAGAGAATGTGAGTTATCGAGGAGCTTATACCAATCTGAAGCTTTGTCTGTAAGCGATACGGAGAATAATTTCTTCATAACAAACTCCAGTGACACACCTGCAAGCTTGAATAATGAACATAGTGGTGATAAATATAGCAAGTGTTCACCTGGATGACTGTCTCCTGCATAGCGATTAGCTAGGACATAATCGATAATACCAGATGGTATCTTCTAAGGCACAATTTCAGCAGGGTCAGGAGTAACTACCTTAGTTGTGGGGCGGCTCCCCAAGAACAACGATCCAATAGTAGGGGTGTCCATAAGGACAAAAGCAGCAACAGCAAAACTAAAACAGAAATATAAAAACTTCCTTACCGGCTTCACTTACTAATAGCGCTACACTCCCCGGCAACGGCGCCAGAAAACGTAGCTTGATGACCCTCAACGTAAAGGGATCTATTGCAGTGTTTTCGATAAGTAAGAGTGTCGAACCCAACGAGGAGCAGAAGGTAGTAGCAAGTGACTTTGGTAAGGAGATAACTGCAAGCACTGAAAGATAACTTTTTAGGGGTTTTCTTGGTATAAGAGACATGATAGTAAAAACGAGCAAAGTAAAAGATACTGGATAGTAAAGAGTGGCCCAATCCTTTCTTAGCAAAGGAGAGGCTTAGCAACTGAACTTATAAAAGCTAAAGTGTTCTTGAGGACACACGGGAGAGGTAGTCATGTGCTTTCGCCATATTCTGCATCGGTACTATGTGTTGTGTTGATAAGTGTTGAGTGGGTGGATCTATGCTAGTACACCCTCTAGACTAAGATAAGTGTACTCTTATGATTAAACACCTTGCAAGCATCCGCAAATACAAGATAGTATTTAAGGCAAAAGCCTAACCATAGCAATACGATCGGTGATCCATTGTTCCCTTGTGCAAAAGTGTGCGAACTGGGGTTTAGGTTTCTGTCACTCCGGCAACCCGCCGTAAGCATTCTTTATACACAATGCATTCCCCTAGGTCCTAGATAAGGCGAAGTGTTGAGTGTTCGACTCACACAACACCACTAGGAAAATAACAACACAACTTAAATATCAACCAATACATATTACTTCAACATCATATGACTACTGACAACTAGACTTCTCCCATGTCCTCAAGAACTAAAGTAACTACTCACAAGACATAAAAGAGATCATGATCAGTGGGGATAAATAGATGATAAACAATCTGAACACAATAATATTTCTCCAACAAAACTCAATAGCATTCACCACAAAGTAGTAATCAACACCGGTAGAGTAGAGAGGATAGATAGTACGGATTACAACATGAGTTGCAATTGTGAGAAAAGATTGGATGGAGGTGGAGATGGTGCTGATGATGGGGATGATGTTTATGATGATCTCCATGATGCCCGTGACGATGGTGATGACGATGGCGAAGATCTCCCCTTCCGGGAGGTGATCTCCCCGGAGGAATCTGCCCGCCAGAGATGGCTTTTCTTCTCTGTAGGTTTCCGCCACGGAGCGGCGGCGGAACTCCGGAAACTCTCTCTCTTTTAGGGTTTTTGGACGACGAGGAGTATAAAGGCCAGAGCGGGGATCCGGGAGTGGCCCCGGGGGTCCAGGCACCCTCCCGGCACGGCTAGGGGTGGGGCCGCGCCAGGTGGCCGCCTGGGCACCCTGTGGCCCCCCTCTGGTCGCTCTTTTGCGTGTCTTTGTGATCCTGCTGGAAAACAGCCTCCGTCGATTTTCAGGTTATTTGGAGGTGTTCTTCTTCAGCAACTCAGCGTCCACTTTTTACCGCTAAATCCTGCGTCTGCTGCTTCGGCACAGGAAAGTTGCAAACTGTGTAAAATAAGCCAAAACAGCATAAGAATAGCATCATATCGTGAAATATATCAATGAATAAGAAAGAATTACTATATAAAATAGTGATGCATTTTGGACGTATCAACTCCCCCAAGCTTAGACCTCGCTTGTCCCCAAGCGAATACTGAGCTCGATAAACCTGTCCACAAGTTTAGAGAGTGAAGTGTCGATAAATAAAATACGGACAAGAAGCATCAAGGTTTCTCCATCAAACTCAAGCATCTTCAACAACAACCTCAACTCATAAGGCCCTCATGAGAAAGTAATAACAATTATAATCAAAAGTAGGGCTGAGGAAACTCATCAAATTATGGCAAACATAACCTTGGTCAAAGGACAACTACAAACAATTTGAAGCTTTTCAAAGGACATGTTAATAGTCATGAAGTGCAAATGCTAACACGAAGGAAGATGCTCGCTAGGCAAAAGCTTTCGCAAACAACTTACTTATCAAAAGATAATGTCAACAAGGATATGGCATGGCAAAACTTAATGCAGCTCTATATGGATGAATCCTCATCAACATCAAATGTCTGTTCTCTTAGGGAAAAGAAGGAAGTGGGAAAACTGACTCAACATGAAAGTGGAAGAAAGGCCTTGTTAAGGGAAAGCAGGGAAAACTCATGTGCTATCCTTAAATCAAACAGAATAAAAATAGATTTTGGGGCGGTGCATAGTTTGTCAACGAATGCTAATAGATAGCTCAATTACTTCTCAAAATGGACAAGTTTCTAGGAACGGCTCCCAAGTGAGGACGATCACATCCCCTTAATCTCCTTTGTTTATCACTGCCAAAGTTTCTGATTTCTCATAGACCAAGCGTGAAGGAGGGTTTGTTTGTTATATTATCTTTTGAGCTGGGCGCACCCATGCCAGTTCCTCCTCGTATTATGGGTTTGTAGATTAGACATGCAATCCCGGGATAAAACTTTTCCAACTTAAGAAGATCATGAATTACCTACTACTTCATCATGAGCTAAACAAGAGGCACAAAACAGAAGATTTTGAACATTTAAGGATAACACATAAATTCTATACGTATAGGAGTGGTAGGGGAATACCACGAATAGGAAGGTATGGTGGACTCACATGGAAGGTAATGGTTTTAGGGTATGGATGCACAAGCAGAAATCTACTTGGCAAAGAGTTTGGCTTAGCAAAGGCTTTGAGAGAACAGACAGTTGATGCTAATTTAGATGAAAAACATATAAGGCATAAACATTAAGGTAAGCATAACACATCAAGTTGTCTTCCTTGTCAACATAACACTTCAAGCATAATAACATAAAGGTTTTGGCTATGTCGCTACTTGAGAAAACATGTATGTTGTCAAGACCAAAGCTATGTTTACCAGAATTAAATAAAGTTTTCAAAGCCATACCTGATATAAGGTCAATACTCCCCATAAGAATCGTCATATGATGCCGATTGCGTGAAGAGAATACCGAGTGCAACGAAGGAACCAATAGACTTCTCAGTAATATTCCAATATAGACGACTCCACACTCACGGATACAATCTCTCCACGGACGGAGTGATAGACCTCAATGCAAACACCTATTTCATATAATAAACTCCCTAGACATGATACGACTCTACTTGACTCTAAAATACTAAGATAAAGATAAAGATACCGGGCACTCCCCCAAGCTTGGAACAAGCTGAGGGGATGCCCTTACCCGAGGAGATTTACTCCTCATTCTTGTTGTCTTTGATTCTTCAAATCTTTGATGACACGACGAAGGGTTTGGTTTTCCTTCTCCAAAATCTCCACTTGCACCTTTAGTACACGGAAATCTTCACACAGTTGATTGGTGATGCAGTAAGCTTCGGAGATGGTAGAAATCGTACGTTGATCTTCAAGTGTAGGGGGCATTCCTGAAAGGTTAAGAGAGAGATCATAATAAGGTTGGACACTCCCCACCATGATGGGCTTGCTTGATCTTCCTCCTTGTGTTGATGGACCCCCTGGTTGCTGGGCGGTGATAATCTTGACTTCTTTTCTCACGGAACGCTCCATCTCCGCTCGCCTTGCAGCGATTTCTTCTTCTGTAGCCCAATCTATGTATTTCCCTTGGTTGAGATCTTTCTGAACTTCACGTAGACGCCATCCCATGAAGTCCTCTCCACTTGAGCCACAAGAAGACATCTCTAACAATAGCTTTTTACCCTGGCAGAAACAGATTGAAGAGAAAACACACGAAATCGCGAGATACGTTGCCGGAACGATCCGGGTGAATATATAGCAAAAATTTCTGCAACAAAAGGAAGGTAACGAGCCAAAGTGGGGTCGGAGACGGACTCCTGGGTGCCCAGGCGGCCTCCCGGCGCGGCCAGGAAGTAGGGCGCGCCAGGGGGGCGCCTGGGCCCCCTGGAGCTCCTCTCCGGCTCCGCTTAGGCCTCGAATTTTCCTAATTTTGCAAAAACTCATAATATGGAACTTTTATGGCGGTTTGCGATGTTTCCTTACCGTAATACATACCTTTTCTTATTCTGCTTCTGTCGGTGTCTGAAACAGGGCTGCAACATGTTCTTCATGAGTTGTTGTGCGTATTATATTTACATCAACATTGACGGGATCTCCCGCCATGTAATGCTTGAGTCTTTGCCCATTCACAACTTGAGGCTTGGTGCCTTCAAAATTTTTAATCTTAATTGCACCAGACCGGTAGACTTCTTCGATATGAAATGGCCCTTCCACCTGGAAAGTAGTTTACCTGGAGAAAACCTAACGGGATCTAAACAATAAAACTTTATCACCAACATTAAGTTCACGTTTCAGAATCCTCCTGTCATGCCACTTCTTTACCTTTTCCTTGAACATTTTAGCGCTCTCGTAAGCTTCACTTCTCCACTCATCTAGAGAAGTCAAGTTCATGGGACGCTTTTCACCAGCTAACTTTGGGTCGGCATTAAGCTCTCTAACAGCCCAGAAAGCTTTGTGTTCTAACTCTAATGGCAAATGGCAAGCCTTGCCATAGACCATTTTATAGGGAGACATGCCCATGGGGTTTTTGTAAGCAGTTATATACACCCACAAAGCATCTCCTAACTTATTTGACCAGTGCTTCCTATTTATGTTAACTGTCTTTTGCAAGATCAACTTGATCTCTCTATTGGCGAGCTCAACTTGCCCACTAGTTTGAGGATGGTATGGTGACGCAATTCTATGATTGACATCGTACTTGGCTAACGCTTTTCTAAAAGCTCCATGCGTGAAGTGTGATCCTCCATCAGTCATGAGATACCTAGGTACACCAAAACTATGGAAAATTACATCTTTGAGCATTTTCAAAGATGTTTTGTGATCAGCACTTTCAGTGGGGATTGCTTCAACCCACTTGGTTACATAATCAACAGCAACTAATATGTGAGTGTACTTGTGCGAAGAAGGAAAAGGACCCACAAAATCAAAACCCCAGCAATCAAAAGGCTCAATCACTAGTGAGTAATTCATAGGCATCTCATTCCTCCTACTAATATTACCAACTCTCTGACATTTATCACAGGCTAAAACATAATTTCTAGAATCTTTAAAGAGAGTAGGCCAATAAAAACCTGATTAGAGAACCTTATGTGCGGTCCTCTCACAGGCGTGATGTCCTCCGTAGGGACTATCGTGACATTGCTTGAGAATGTCCTTCTGCTCGTGCTCCGGTATGCATCTTCTCACGATCCCGTCCGGACCTTCTTTGAAAAGATGCGGGTCATCCCAAAAGTAGTGCCTCAAATCATGGAAGAACTTCTTCCTTTGCTGAAATGTTAAACCTGGAGGCAAATACTTTGCAACGATAAAATTAGCATAATCTGCAAACCAAGGATCGGAAAGAGATTGTACTTTAACAACGGCAAGTTGTTCGTCTGGAAAACTGTCGTTGACTGGGACGGGATCATGCGGTATATCTTCCATCCTTGAAAGATTGTCCGCTATAGGGTTGTCTGCTCCTTTTCTATCAACGATCTGCAAATCAAATTCTTGAAGAAGGAGTACCCATCTGATGAGCCTTGGTTTGGCATCCTTCTTCGTCATAAGATACTTAATGGCAGCATGGCCAGTATGAATAATAACTTTAGAATCAACAATATACTGCCTAAACTTATCACAAGCAAACACTACTGCTAAGAATTCCTTCTCAGTAGTAGCATAATTCTTTTGAGCACTATCAAGGGTCTTACTAGCATAATAAATAACAATCAACTTTTTATCAACCCTTTGTCCTAAAACAGCTCCAACAGCAAAATCACTAGCATCACACATAATTTCGAAGGGCAAACTCCAGTCAGGTGATTGTACTATAGGTGCGGTTATTAAAGCTTTCTTAAGAACTTCGAAAGCCTCCTTACAATCTTCATCAAATACAAAAGTAACATCCTTCTGGAGAAGATTAGTGAGGGGTCTCAAGGTCTTAGAAAAGTCTTTAATAAATCTTCTATAGAAACCAGCATGACCGAGAAAACTACGAATACCTTTAATTTCCCTTGGATAGTGCATCCTTTTGATAGCTTCAATCTTCGCCTTGTCCACTTCAATTCCCCTCTCGGAAATCTTGTGGCCAAGCACGATCCCTTCGTTAACCATGAAGTGGCACTTTTCCCAGTTTAGAACTAAGTTTGTATCCTCGCATCTCTGCAAAACTTTATTAAGATTGTGGAGACAGTGGTCAAAGGAAGTTCCATAGACGGAGAAATCGTCCATGAAGACTTCCACAATCTCCTCACAGAAACCATGAAATATTGCAGACATACATCTCGGAAAAGTAGCAAGGGAATTGCATAAACCAAAAGGCATACGCCTATAAGCATAAGTACCATAAGGACAAATGAAAGTGGTCTTCTCTTGATCGGCAGTGTTAACATGATATTGAGAGAAGCCAGAGTACCCGTCAAGATAGCAAACGTGGGTGTTTTTCGACAGCCTCTCAAGCATCTGAACAATAAAGGGCAGCTGGTATTGGTCCTTCCTGGTTACCTTGTTCAACTTCCTGTAATCAATACACATTCTATATCCAATAATAATTCTCTGAGGTATTAGTTCATTCTTATCATTATGGACTACAGTTGTCCCTCCTTTCTTAGGAACACAATGAACTGGACTTACCCACTTACTATCGGCTATAGGGTAGATAATACCTACGGCTAGAAGCTTGAGGATTTCGGTCCTCACAACATCCATCATCTTTGGGTTCAACCGTCGTTGATGGTCAACAACAGGTTTAGCATCAGGCTCGAGGTTGATAGTATGTTGACAGATAGATGGACTAATTCCCTTAAGGTCATCAAGGGTATAGCCAATTGCACCACAGTGTTTACGAAGTACTTCCAATAATCGCTCTTCTTCATATCCTGAAAGGTTAGAGTTGATAATAACAGGATATACTTTCTTTTCATCTAAATAAGCATACTTGAGCGTATCGGGAAGAGGTTTGAGATCAAACACCGGGTCTTCTTTTGGTTTGGATAGAATTCCCAAAGGTTCAACCGGAAGGTTGTGCTTCAGGATAGATGGTTGTCTCTAGACGATTTCATCAATTTCATTTCTTTCCTGCATATGAGTATCATTCTCGTGGTCCTCCATGTATTGCTGCAAAGGATCATTAGGGGGAATAGCAATAGAAGCAATACTTTCAATAATTTTATCATCACTAGGTAATTCAGTACCACGAGGCTGCTTGGAAATCTTAGAAAAGTTAAATTCATATGGCTCACCATTGAATTCAACCGAAAGTTTACCTTTCTTGCAATCTATAATAGCTCCACAGGTTCTGAGAAAAGGTTTGCCAAAAATAATAGGACAAAAACTATCTTGTACTGAACCAAGTACAAGAAAGTCGGTAGGATACTTTACCTTTTCACATAGGACTTCGACATCTCTCACAATCCCAATAGGAGAGATAGTAGCTTTGTTTGCAAGATGAATAGTAACATCAATCTCTTCAAGTTCACAGGGTGAAATCTCACTCATGATCTCTTGATAAAGTGAATAAGGAATCGCGCTAGCACTTGATCCCAGGTCGCATAGCCCGTAATAATTGTGATCTCCTATTTTAACAGATACAACTGGTGTACCTGAAATTGGGCTTTTATTCTTGGCTGTGACAATGTTAGTTGAAACAGCACAAAAATTTATAATAGAATCTGAAACATCATTAGTAACTAAATCTTTAATCATAGCAACTTGAGGCTCGACTCTGATCTGGTCCTCAGGTTCGCCTGTTCTTCTCTCACTTTTATTTATGATGCCTGTCACAAAAGAGTGCTCCCTTATTCTTGAAGGAAAAGGGGGTTGTTCATATATAACTGCAGGCAAAACAGGATCAGCAACGTGAATATCAATAGGTACTTCTTTGAAAGGATTATGGTACTGATCCTTCTTCATCTTAGAAGAATCAATATGAGAGGCAAAGTTCTTACAAAAATCAATCATTAGATGGGAATCCAGACCAATCTTAGAGCAAAAGGTATTAAAATAATCAGTTTTCACATAGCTCTCAATATAATCATGCTCATAATTTATAGCAGGTTCAATACCTTTATCGATTTCCCAATCTTCAGTATTCTTCTGGATCCTTTCGATGAGATCCCATCTTTCTTCAACGCTCTTTGTCTGAAATACTCCGCTAGAGGAGGTATCCAGCCTTTCCTTATCCTGACGAGAAAGCATGGCATAAAATTTTGTAAGTATAATATCTTTGGGGAGCTTATGGATAGGACATTTGAACATTAGGGATTTAAGCCTCCCCCAAGCTTGAGCGATGCTCTCTCCGTTGCGAGACCTAAAGTTATAGATGTAATTCCTGTCTCGATAAACTTCATGAAGAGGGTAAAACTTTGTATAAAAGAGAGACTTAAGCTCTTCCCAATTAAGAGAATGTGAGTTATCGAGGAGCTTATACCAATCTGAAGCTTTGTCTGTAAGCGATACGGAGAATAATTTCTTCATAACAAACTCCAGTGACACACCTGCAAGCTTGAATAATGAACATAGTGGTGATAAATATAGCAAGTGTTCACCTGGATGACTGTCTCCTGCATAGCGATTAGCTAGGACATAATCGATAATACCAGATGGTATCTTCTAAGGCACAATTTCAGCAGGGTCAGGAGTAACTACCTTAGTTGTGGGGCGGCTCCCCAAGAACAACGATCCAATAGTAGGGGTGTCCATAAGGACAAAAGCAGCAACAGCAAAACTAAAACAGAAATATAAAAACTTCCTTACCGGCTTCACTTACTAATAGCGCTACACTCCCCTGCAACGGCGCCAGAAAACGTAGCTTGATGACCCTCAACGTAAAGGGATCTATTGCAGTGTTTTCGATAAGTAAGAGTGTCGAACCCAACGAGGAGCAGAAGGTAGTAGAAAGTGACTTTGGTAAGGAGATAACTGCAAGCACTGAAAGATAACTTTTTAGGGGTTTTCTTGGTATAAGCGACATGATAGTAAAAACGAGCAAAGTAAAAGATACTGGATAGTAAAGAGTGGCCCAATCCTTTCTTAGCAAAGGAGAGGCTTAGCAACTGAACTTATAAAAGCTAAAGTGTTCTTGAGGACACACGGGAGAGGTAGTCATGTGCTTTCGCCATATTCTGCATCGGTACTATGTACTGTGTTGATAAGTGTTGAGTGGGTGGATCTATGCTAGTACACCCTCTAAACTAAGATAAGTGTACTCTTATCATTAAACACCTTGCAAGCATCCGCAAATACAAGATAGTATTTAAGGCAAAAGCCTCACCATAGCAATACGATCGGTGATCCATTGTTGCCTTGTGCAAAAGTGTGCGAACTGGGGTTTAGGTTTCTGTCACTCCGGCAACCCGCCGTAAGCATTCTTTATACACAATGCATTCCCATAGGTCCTTGATAAGGCGAAGTGTTGAGTGTTCGACTCACACAACACCACTAGGAAAATAACAACACAACTTAAATATCAACCAACATATATTACTTCAACATCATATGACTACTGACAACTAGACTTCTCCCATGTCCTCAAGAACTAAAGTAACTACTCACAAGACATAAAAGAGATCATGATCAGTGGGGATAAATAGATGATAAACAATCTGAACACAATAATATTTCTCCAACAAAACTCAATAGCATTCACCACAAAGTAGTAATCAACACCGGTAGAGTAGAGAGGATAGATACTACGGATTACAACACGAGTTGCAATTGTGAGACAAGATTGGATGGAGGTGGAGATGGTGCTGATGATGGGGATGATGTTGATGATGATCTCGATGATGCCCGTGACGATGGTGATGACGATGGCGACGATATCCCCTTCCGGGAGGTAATCTCCCCGGCGGAATCTGCCCGCCAGAGATGGCTTTTCTTCTCTGTAGGTTTCCTCCACGGAGCGGCGGCGAAACTCCGGAAACTCTCTCTCTCGTTTAGGGTTTTTGGACGACGAGGAGTATAAAGGCCAGAGGGGGCAGCCGGGAGTGGCCCCGGGGGTCCAAGCACCCTCCCGGCGCGGCCAGGGGTGGGGCCGCGCCAGGTGGCCGCCTGGTCACCCTGTGGCCCCCCTCTGGTCGCTCTTTTGTGTGTCTTCGTGATCCTGCTGGAAAATAGCCTCCGTCGATTTTCAGGTAATTTGGAGGAGTTCTTCTTAGCAACTCAGCGTCCACTTTTACCGCTGAATCCTGCGTCTGCTGCTTCGGCACCGGAAAATTGCAAACTGTGTAAAATAAGCCAAAACAACATAAGAAGAGCATCATATCGTGAAATATATTAATGAATAAGAAAGAATTACTATATAAAATAGTGATGCATTTTGGACGTATCAGTGCCCCGCCGCCTCCGTGCTCTCCATTGCCGACGAGCCCGGCCTCCCCTGCAGCATACCCGGCCCCCAGCCGACGCGCAGCGAACCCCGGGTCGATTCCCCCCCTCCCGCTCGACTTGTGCTCGCCGAAGGCACCCCCCACGACCTCGTCGAGTCCCTGTTCATCGTCGGCCTCTAATGGTGATAGCGCCATGGAGCTTAAGCTCCCTCGCCCAGTCACTGCCTGGTAGGGCCCTGGGGGATTAGCCCCCTAATCACCTCTAATTAAAAGTGAGGGGATAATAACCCACCCCTCACCTATGACATATGGGCCCCCTCCTATTAGTAATGAATTAAAATGTCTAATTATACTACTGTGAGAATGACACCTGGGTCCCACCATTTCTTAGTTTAATTAAATTGATTTAATTAAATTCATTAGAGTATGACATGTGGGGCCACCCCCTGGTTAATTGTTAATTAATTTAGTTTAATCAATCGGTGTCACTGACCAATGGGACCCACTGGTCAGTTTATTAAATTGATTATCAAATGTATTAAAGAAATAGAAAAGAATTAAATAAATAATTTAATTGATTAAAATTGATTAACTTGTTAAATTAATATCTTTTAATCCGTAACTCGGATTAAAATAATTTATATATCAATTTTGATCAGAAAAATACAACGAATACGGATACGCTATCCATTGGTCTACCACCCCCCTCTAACATACCTAACATCGAACCGTCCCCCTCCGGACCGTTTGTCCGATGATTTGTCCGGTACTGTTAAAGTATCCGGATGAATTTATTCTGAACACGAAAGTTGTTCGGATTGTTTCAACTAGCACGGTTACACCATCCACACGTTTGTCGGATGTCCACGACACCTCCGGCATGATCCCTTCCCCCTCCGGACACACTGTCCGGTAATCACCCGGAGCTGGCAGCTCATCCCCGGATGGACTCCCGCTCCATGCAACGTGCATTGCACTTCGTTAGAACACCGTTAACATTGCATTTGTCAGGTCATGCATCTGTTTGTTTATGATTGCTTTATATTTACTGTTTCTCCCCCCCCTTTATTCTCCGGTAGACCCCGCTGCTACCGCCGACTACACTGCTGCCGGGTACGACTACTTCGTCGACGACCCTACCCCTACCGTCGAGCTTCCAGGCAAGCAGAGCCATTCTCTTCCCCAGATATCACCTACCTTTTCCGTACTTTCTTGCACTAGGCATTGTTACTGCTGCTGCTACGATTACAATCCTATTCAATTGCATAGCCTGATTTTGTCGCCCCTTGATGTACCTTTCCTTTTTCCTATGCTTCCTATTATTACTTATGAATTATTCAGCAGTGAGACCTGCGCATTGCTAGCTAGGATTAGATAGCGGGTCGTGACCACTCAGGGGAGTGAACACGGATACAATATATACAACTGCACAGGTACGGTACAATGCAGACACCGCCTAAGGCCCCCTAGCTCGGCTCTGCCGAGCCACCTTCAAGTGTGAGCTAGCAAGGAGTAATCCTTGTACTCCACTCATTGATGACTCTGTATAGCCGCTCTAGGTACCTGAGCATGGTTGTCCTTAAGGTAAGAAGTCGGGCGACCCAACGGTGTCCGCGAGCGGTATTGCGTCGGGAACAACAGGGAGGGTACGACCGACGTTACTGGCGTGCTTGGCCCCTGCTCGTATCTCGCGAGAGTTACCAAACTACGAAAAATCGAGCTCTACCAAGAGCACACACGAGACAAGGTAAGGAGACGGTTAACCTTGTTGGTAACCGCAGTGACTTGGTGGGACGACAGGGCAGGCGCCGATGTACTGGTGGTCCTGACTGCTGTCGTTGACCGCGGGTCAGTTAAGTCGAGGCAACGATAACGGTTGTCACGCAGGTTAATTAAAATGCTAAATGGTTCGGCGGATGTCTTGAGTAGCCTTTTGGCTTGTACGCACTACCTACACGTGGGACGAGGAGTGTGGGCTCCCCTGCATCGTAGTCTCATTCGAGGGTCTTCAGACGTCAGCAGTATCGTGGGCTGATTGCCGGGAAGTGGTGTTGTCTTCTCTTGCTCGAGCGGTGTATTTGTATTTGCTTTGATTTTGCTTCACCGGCCAATCACGCACCATGCAGGAGTACGTTCGGGTGAGGGTCCAAAGCCCGGCGTACATAGGATATAGTCCGGCGGATGACCTCTCTGTTGATTGCCGAAGGATGGGCTACTTTGTGTCGGATAGCTTTGGTGGAGCGTTCCCTAACAAGGTTCCCGCCAACCTAGAGATCTGAGCGTCGTAGAGTCACGCCAGTGCACCCCTGCAGGGAAGATTAATCTATTCGAATAGTCGTGTCCACGGTAACAGGACGCTTTATGCTGAAGCTGGATCTTACCACTAGAAACTACTACTATTAAACTGTATGGTTCCGGGTCTTCTTCCTCGCAGGGAGTCGAGGAAGGGAACTCGGAGGCATTATTATTATTAATTATTACAACTTACTATTATACAATGCTGCAGCAACTTCTGCTGCATTGTTATTACATTCATGTTATTGAACTGTTGGCTGTTTCTCTTCTCATGCTGCAAGACACGTTAGAAGATGCTAGTCTTCGATAGGCCTAGCTTCTTATCCTTATTCTTATTTCTATCTTGCAGTCCACTATATAAAGCCTCCCCTTTCCATTTGATACAATGCATAATGCTTAGTAGCGGACGTAAGACTCGCAGGTATGCTAGATACTCACCTTTGCTTTATTTCCCCCTTTATGTTTTGCCTGATCGGCCGCTGCAGTCGACGTTGGAGCCCAAGAGCAGGAGTACCCCGGAGGCGGATACTAGTACGTCGAGACCCCCGCTGACCAGGACCAGGAGTAGTTTCGGAGGCTCTCAGGCAGGAGGCCTTGCCTTTTCGATCCGTATCTCTGAGGTTATTTGTGCTAGCCTTCTTAAGGCAAAACTTGACTAACTATGTCTGTACTCAGATATTATGGCTTGTATAACTTATTTATTCGGGTCCGCGCTACCCCCCCTTTATTGTAACATATTGGTTTATCCTTTTGTGTTTAGTGTTGTGCTGTGATATTCTCACCATGGCACCCTAATCTCAGCCGTGTACCCTGTGTGTATGATTACTGTATACGGATTGATTTTGGGGGCGTCAGACCTACCACCCATGTGTGTGCATGGATACACCCTCTCACCGCAGCTCCCCTGTTCCGTTCGGCCTCGCCGTCGTGAACCTCGCCGGCGGCGAGCGCTGGGAGGGCACGGCTGTGAAAGCCGTGGGCAACCCCCCCCCCCAATGGATGACAGGTGGGGCCCGATGGATTGGAGTATCCCTAATCCTTGATTAAGCAAATAAAACCCCCCATGTGATACTGACATGTGGGCCTCTACTGATTTTTGTTAATTAAAACATTTAGTTAAAGGAGGTGTGTATGACAGATGGCCCCCACTGGTTATTAGATTAAATAAAAGGAAATACTAAAATAACAGAGAATGAAAAGTGGGCCCCCTGGGATTTCTAGATTAAATTAAATCATTTTTATTAGCATTGTCTATGACATGTGGGACCGATAATGTTGCATTTTAATAATAAAAGAAAATCCAGAATTGATTTAAAATAATTTAAACTTAGAAAATTAATATCTGTTAAACCGTAACTCCGATGAAAATGTTTTATACATCAAAGTTGCTTAGAAAATTACAACGAATACGGATACGCTACCCTTATACCCATCACCCCCCCTCCAACATACCGAACATGGAACATCTCGCTCCCTCCAGTGAATCCAGTCGGTAATTCCCGGTGCCGGTAAAACTTGCCGGATGAAAATGTTCTGAACATGAAAGTTGCTCAAAAGGAATCAACTAACACAGATATGCTATCCACATGTCTGTCAGATGTCTCTAGCACTGCAGACATGGAACCTTCCCCCTCCGGATCATCTGTCCGGTAATCAACCGATACTGATGAGTTAACCCCGGATAAATTCCCGTTCCGCCTAAAAATACTTAACACTGCGTTAGAGCCCCGTTGCTTTGTATCTGATATGTCTTGAATTTGTATTGCTATTATTGTTGTGTATTCATTGTTTCTCCCCCCTTTTTCTCCGATAGACCCCGTTGTTTCCGCCGACGACACCGTTGTCGAGTACGACTACTTCGTCGACGATAGTACCCCTACTGTGGAGCTTCCAGGCAAGCAGAGCCATTCTCTTCCCCAGATATCGCCTATATTTCCGTACATTTCTTGCACTAGGCATTGTTACTGCTGCTGCTACGTTGCTTACATATTCAATTGCATAGCCGGTCATTGTCGCCCCTTGATGTACCTTCCTTATCCTATGCTTCCTTATAATTATGAATTATTTCAGCAGTGAGCCCTGCGCTTTGTTAGATAGGATTAGATAGTGGGTCGTGACCACTCAGGGGAGTGACGCGGATACAAAATATTATAACTGCAACAGGTACGGATCAATGCAGACGCCCTAGGGAACCTACAATGGTGAGACTCTACCGAGTCGCTTCGAGTTTGACTTACGCGTGGACGGACTCGTATTTCACTCTCGTCGGCTCAGTAGCGTAGCATCACTGGGATGATACGAGGGTATACCTCTTTAGTTCATTCCGCTGGTGTCTCGGCACCACCGGGGTGATACGAGAATATTCCTCTTTAGTTCATTCCGCTGATGTCTCTGTCGAACCTCTTTAAGTGTGCCATCGAGGGTGATACCTCCTGGTTTCACTTGATGGTAGGCACTCGAATCAACTGGTGTCCTTACAGATAAGGAGTCGGGTGACCAAACGGTGCCCGCGCAGGGTATCTTAGCGGAACGACAGGTCAGGTGTATTCCACCGGTGTGCGGCGGGCCTGGTACTGTTCGTGGCCGAGAGGTATCCTGTTATACGAAAGTCGAGCTCTTCAAAGAGCAAACGCGAGAAAAGGTAAGGAGACGGTTCACTTTGTTGGTAACCGCACGAGTTGGTGGGACGTCAGGGCAGGCACCGATGTTACTGGTGGACCTGGCTGCTGTCGTTGTCCGCGACTCACCCGGATAGGGGCAACGATAAAGATTGTCCCGACGGATAATAATAAAATGCTAAATGGTTCGGTGGATGACTTGAGAGGCCCGTTGGTCTGTACGCACTACCTTCACTTGGGATAAGGAGTTATGGGCTCCCCTGCGTCGTATTTTGTCCGAAAGCTCTTCAGACGTCAGCAGTATCGCGGTCTGATTGCCGGGAAGCGGTGTGTCTTCTTCGCTTGAGCGGTGTATTTGGATTTGCTTTTGCTTCACCGGCCAGCCTCGCACCGTGCAGGAGCGTGCAAGGGTGAGGGACCTAGACCCCTTGGCGCATAGGATATAGTCCTACGGATGGCCTCTCTGTTGAGCCTAGGATGGGTTGCGACGTGTCGGATAGCTTTGGTGGAGCGTTCCCTACAAGGTGCCTGCCACCCTGGAGATCCGAGCGTGCAGGCTGAACAGTAGTGCACCCCTGCAGGGAGTTTAATCTATTCGAATAGCCGTGTCCACGGTAACAGGACGCTTTATGCTGAAGCTGGATCTTACCACTACAAACTACTACTATTAAACTGTATGGTTCCGGGTTTTCTTCCTCGTTGGGATGTTGAGGAAGGGATCTCGGAGGCATTGTTAATTATTACAACTTACTATTATACAATGCTGCAGCAACTTCTGCTGCATTGCTACTTTATGCTTTATATTAACTGTTGGCTGATTCTTACCTCATGCTGCAAGACTCGTCAGAAGATGCTAGTCTTCGACGGGCCTAGCTTCTTATCCTTGTTCTGATTTCTACCTTGCAGTCCACTATATACAGCCTCCCCTTTCCATTTGATACAAATGCATAAATGCTTAGTAGCGGACGTAAGACTCGCGGGTATGCTAGATACTCACCTGCTTTATTTCCCCCTTTTTGTTTTGCCTGATCGGCCGCTGCAGTCGACGTTGGAGTCCAGGAGCAGGAGATCCCCGATGTCGACCACCGCAACATGAAGATCCTCGTGCCTTCTACGACGTCGAGTTCCCCCTTCGACAAGGAGTAGTTTGGAGGTTCCGAGGCAGGAGGCCTCGCCTTTTCGATCGTTGTTGATATTTGTGCTAGCCTTCTTAAGGCAACCTTGTACCCTTGTGTCTGTACTCAGATACTATTGCTTCCGCTAACTTTGTGCTCTCGAGCTGTTGTATTCGAGCCCTCGTGGCCCCTGTCTTGTATTAAACAGCTTGTATTATTTTATTTTGTAGAGTTGTGTTGTGTTATCTCACCGTGAGTCCCTAATCTCGATCGTGTACCTTGCGTGTATGATTACTGTACACGGTCTGATTTTGGGGGCGTCACAATCATCGAGCTGACCAAGAGTTATCGATGGATGTGTGCGATGTTGCCGCCTCCTATCTCTGCAGCGTCCGCGACTGCACTGAGGACCTTCGCCCATGGGTCTTTGTTTCACTACTCATTCTCTTGGAGAGCCCCTCTCCCCCCAGCCCTAGATCCATGGCAGCAACAACGACAAAGGTTCTTTCCTTTCTCCTCCTCTTCCTTCGTTTTTTCTTGCTCTCCAATCTGAATTTTGGTATGCCTACTCGTGTTCTCTATTCTTCTTTTGTACTGCCTCCAATCCATAATAAGTGTCACTCATTTTGTACCTAGATTAGCAACACTTATTATGGATCGGAGGGAGTAGTACATAAGAAAAGAGGTTAGGCACAAATCTGAAGATGGTCGGTGCAAAATCGAGCCTCGTGAGGAGGAGCAAGCTGGCCGACGTCGGCTTCGTCGTAGAAGCGGGCTAGCTCGCCCGCTCCGTCGATCAAAAGTTGCATTCGAAGGTGACGAGGGGGAGCAACCATGCCCACATAAGGTCATCCCAAATGTCGGTATCCTCGTCGTGGACCTTGCTTACACAACAAGTCGACGCTGCTGGCAAGTTAGGTTTGAGATCTTCAGAATCCTTATTTATTTGTAGGTCCTCCCTTTCCCTTGATGCTCTTTGATTGAGTTCAATTCTGGCTAAATGGTTATACTATTGACAAATCGGCAAAGTATTTTGAAAAACCTTGATTCTAAAATTTTCATTTCACAAAGAATTTAGTTCTCAGTTATTTGACCAGATATTTTTTTATAATACACTATCTTGTTGCAAGAAGTCATAATTTTGTCCTTACATGTATATGAGCTATCTCGAATGGTTAAATCTCGGTACTTCTAATGCTATGATGGATTAATTCCGATGCAAATTATTGAGTTACATAACACGTAAGATTACTTGGACATAACTTTTATTATTGCTTGTTCTTATCATCTATTGATTTGATTAGTCTGATCGTGTGATGTAACTAATTGGTATATGGGCTTCTATGTATTCCATGCATTGGTTGATGGCGTTCTTTCCTTTTACTTGGATCCTGATACGGCCTTTTAAGTGTAGATGTCAATTATAACATGATCATTGAGAGAAAGTAATTGTTATCTAATTTCACGTTTGTATTAAGCTATGCATTCAAACTACATAACCAGAATTTCTTGGGATCGAGTTGATTTGTTTCTCAATATGAAATCATTAAGAACAAATGGACATGAAACGTTCCCATGCATACATTGATTGAAGAGTATACCTGTATTGTTGTGTCGGTCTCAATTGGAAACTTCTTCGGAGACTTTCCAATGATCCTATGGTATTTCCCATCTTTTAGTGGAATGGAATTTGTAAGGATTACATTATTGCTTTGTTTAACAGGAAAGCACACATGTAGATATGTATGGTCCTCTTCACTAAAGCCACCACTCTGTTTTCAATTCTAATGGATATTCCCAGCTTGTTGTCATTCTTTCACAAAGTTGTTGCTTCTACATGCATGTGTGCCAACAATTACAGAAAAAAAGCACAAGTGATCAGTGGTCTCCTCCGCCAGCTATGCCAACCTCCCCTTCATCTCTGCTAGACTCGCAGGTCCATCTCTCTCTCTCTCTCTCTCTCTCTCTCTCCCTCCCTCCCTCCCTCCCTCTCTCTCTCTCTCTCTCGATTTTGGGACTCTCAATTTGGCACTGTTTGGAAGTGGAACATAAACCCTGGTGATTTCGGTTGGTGTTCAATGGGAGTTAAATCTAGACTTCCATTTGTTTTCTCATGGTATTCCAAGTGTATAGCCATATATTGTTGTGAAATTTAGGTTGCTTTCATGGAACCATGTTGATCTCAGGTTGAGCTATGTGCCACCATGGTATCCTGGTCTTTTCTTTGTTTGATCCGATTGTTATCGGATCGTGTATGTGTGTGTGTGTGTGCGCGCGCGCGCGCGCTGTGATACTGTTAGCTATGTAAAAATATGGATCTATTACCTGCATATCAATGTTGATTCAACAATTCTATGCTAATTTTAATTTTAACTTTACGTATATATTTTCATTACTGATCTACTCTGCCACACATATGCACCCACACAACCATACTACCAAGGCAAGTACGAAAAGAAACACAAAGGAGGCACAGTCAGGGCGCGCCCCAATCACTAGTACTCCCTCCGTAAAGAAATATAAGAGTGTTTAGATATCTAGAGTAGGTATCTAAACACTCTTATATTTCTTTACGGAGGGAGTATTTTTTATGAAGGAAAGCAATGACCACATGAGGGCATGAGGGCATACGTTACTTGTTTTCCCTTATGACCTAGGTTGAGTTGATTAGATGGAATAGATGAATTGATGTTTCATAAAATATTGCAATTTAACTTCAGAGTATATATTGTATTGTATTAATCAGCTGTCCGTGGATTTTGTTAGCTCGATCATCGTTAAATTTAAGGTTGATGCTAGGCCCCGGTTGAAATTTCGGTCGCCGGTTAACTCGATGTAGCAAAACTTAGTCGTTGTTGTAGCAAGTTAGAGAAATTAGTTTTGTTTTCATTTGAATGTACTTTTTTTCAATTTTGGTACCGTTGCAACAAAAAATTGCATGCCACATCCGTCTTAGCTTGGTGGTAGTGAACTTAGCAATAGTGGTAGCTTTTTCCTTACCAATTGCAGCAAAATTTATAACCTGTTGTTGTCAGACACACTTCATCAATTTTGGTTGCAGAAAAAAATTGAAGCTTAGTGATAGCTTTTCTCGTTGCCCATTATAGCAAAAAATGTGGTGTTATCGTTGCTGGCCACACACCCTCAAATAGATGTATTTAACGTTAAAATACATTTAGATACATCTGTTTGAGCAACACAAGTAATATGTATGCACATAATAATATATGTATGTCGGGAAATGCCTATCTGATCCTGAGCTCAGATGAGCTCTTTATCCACATCGTTCTTTCCCATATAGATTCGCACCAACGGTTGTATACTCTTGTGTATATCATCTCATATTCCTCCTTTTCGCTGTGCAATGGCCCACCATTGTCCATGCATGTCACATCATGCCCCGTTAAATTCCTGCCCGCACAGGTTTCATCTCACGGAGTGGACCACGGCTCACCTCCGTTAGTTCATTTACAACCCAGATGACAGATGATAACAGATGACATCTGGCACACCAGGACCATAATAACTGCATCCAAGCCGGCTGCACTATTAATTTTTATAATTAAACATTTGCTTTACTACTTAGTGTTAGATGTAATTTACTATTTTCACACATAGCACGTGTAAAAACTTAAAACATTTGCAACAACCAGCCCAAACCGAGTCTATTTTTAAAATTGAGTCTGAACCAACCCCTTTTCAGTCAAAGTCAGAACTAATTCTTTGTGTCTAATAGCAAACAGCAAAATTGAAGCCTTCAGGATGCACTCATGTCTACTGGCTAATGTCCAAATGTTTATGTACACAGTCAGATATACATGTAATTCAGATACTACATCTACAGCAAAAAGGAAAAAACTAGAACAAACGAATATGTTCTAATCCCTCCGTTCCAAATTTCTTGACTTGACTTTAGTTCAAATTTGGTTTAAACTTGAACTAAAGCCAACTCAAGTAATTTGGAACGGAGGGAGTATAACTTAATCCAGAACTAAGTCTATATGTGTAACCACATCAAATAAAGTCACATCCATCATCTGCATATAAGCCTAGTAGCTCCAATTAGCAATTATTCAGGTAAGCAAGTAGAGAGTCATCAAATTCAGACAGTACAAAAAGAACTTGAAAGAAATTACTTTTTCAATCCAGGAACAAACCTTTTTGTTTATCCGGGAGCTGAATGCATGCTTCATCTTCCCAGTTGACATATCAGATGCTTGGAGCGAGCTTTCACACCTCTGTTCAGGCTTTGACTCATCTGCACATATCTGCCCGTATGAGTTCATGGCAGGCAACACAAATCCATTGTGGAACCGTTTGGCATGAGCACACGGGAAAACAAAAAACTAAGAATGAAGTGGTAGGAAGGCTCTTGGAAGATCCTAGTATTAAATTCAGGATTAACGGCACGCACTTACCTTTGGACAAGCTGCATCAGGAACGCTATCACCGCCAATGTACTCGCCTTCTCCGCCGGGAGCGACAACTGCCGGAACGCAGCGGACAGTGGAAAATCTGGTCTGCAGTCTTGGTTTCACGGGTCGGTCATGGTCCACGGACCAGGAGCAGCGCGCCGGCGAACATAACGCCTGTCGCCACGTTCATCCATCCCTTCCCTACCGTTTCCCTAGCCCACGTCCCTATATGTACATCTGCTCCTCCACCTTTTTTTGCTGCCCGTATTCAACGGAAAATATTTATGGCACACATCCACAGGTGTTGAAGATCGCTCCAGATAACTGGACCATATGCGCTCGCGATCAGTTTATCCACGTCTTGTCGGGAAATGCTTTCAAATAGATCTACTTAGCACTGAAATACTTCTAGGTAAATTTGTATTTAATGAAAAGTAACATAAATTGATGTAGTACTTACTCTATTTAGAAATACTTAATGTTGTTTTAGTTAACATTTAAACTAAAATCATATCAACTATTTTTGAACAGAGGAAGTCACATTTTAGTATTATAATTATACCGCTAGTAGCATTTCAATATCATGCGACCGGCCCAACCTTGCACCGGTTGGACGGCCACAAACGTTATCTTAAATTTAACGAGATAGTATCAATGATTAACTATTTATTAATAGGCACGCAACGAACTTAATAGTCGAGAGCATTTATTAACCTCGAACGTTATGCACTTTTGGTCCATTCGTAAAATAACTTTACGGAACCGAACGATGCACATGCGCCCGCACCGGCTCTTGCGCCATAATTAATCAAATTTTTAGTTAGTTACACGCTATTATGGAGATGTTTTTTTTATTTTGTTTTTTTTTTCACGAATACGCAAAGGATGCGTATCTTTTCATTGATAGAAGAGTGGTAGCATGGGATTACAACCGTTCATTAGCCATGTACACAGAGAGGCATGGCAATGAACAGATGAGCAAACAGAAGGGGTTGCTCATCCCCAAAGAAAGTAAAGGCTAAATCTCGCGGATGATGTTCTTGATCCCGGTGGGGCCGGCCTTGGCCCATTGGTCGCCTCGTCCTTGATGGTGGAGGAGAGATTGGAAACCGATGGCCAGTCGCCCTCGAAGAAGCAAGCGTTACGGTGTTTCCACAGCCACCATGCGGTCAAAGCGATGAGAGACGTCAGGCCCTTGCGCATAGGAGAGGGGGCGTGCTCGCAGGAGGTCGACCACCACGCCTGGAATGGCACGTCGCTTTGCGGTAGGTCAATGGGCACTCTTGCCCAGCCAAGAATCTCATGCCAAACTTGTCGAGAGAAGGAGCAGCCCGCGAGTAGGTGTTGCATGGATTCGGGCTCCTGATCGCAGAGGGCGCATGCATCCTCGTGCGGCAGGCCATGCCGGGCTAGGCGGTCAGCCGTCCAGCATCGGCCTTGCATGGCGACCCAGAGAAAGAACTTGATGCGGAGAGGGGCCCATAGTTTTCAGTTGAGCTTCCAGTAGGGGGCTACGCATGATCCGAGGAACAACGCGTCGTAACAGGAGCTAGCGCTGTAGCACGCCGAGGCGGTCCAACGCCATCGAAGGGAGTCGCGGGTGTCGAGGAGGGTGATGGGGCGAAGGCGCCGCCAGAGGTCCATGTATTGCACCATAGCAGCGGGGCCCAGCGCACCTTGGATATCGCTGATCCATGAGCAATTGTTGAGCCCGGCTTGGACAGTGCGCTCTTTGCGCTTGCGCTTGGGAACCATCGCGACGAGGAGCGGGGCGATCTCGGATACCGACTGGCCCTTAATCCAGTGGTCTGTCCAGAATTTGCAGGTGGCGCCGTCGCCAAGGGTCTAGCAGGTAGAGGCCCGGAAGATGCAGCTCACATCCTCGTCCTGCGGGATGTGCAAGTGGTGCCAGGTCCGGGACGGATCAGTGCGCTGCAGCCAGAGCCAGCGGGTCCTAAGCGCGATGCCCGCGCGGTGGAGATCACGGACTCCCAGACCGCCAAGAGAGATGGGATCGGGCAAGACTAAAGTAACAACACCGGTGGGCACATTGTCATGCGAGCATTTTCGTTGCTCTCATTCTCGTGATTATTTTTGTGAGACCTCTCACAATTAGAGTATAATAACTAGTATTAGGTATACCATCTAAGTAAATTTGATGAGTTTGTATATAATTAAATGAAGAAAGGAAGGATTGTGTATATATCGTGATAACATATCATAATAAATATTACTTCCACCTTTAGGGCACTTCTAATGCTAGTTTATTTAGTAGTACGTAAACATAGTTAATCCCTCTATTTTTTCACTCCACGTATTAGATATATTTGAAGTCAAACTCTTCAAAGTTTGACCACGTTTATACGAAGAAATATGAACATTTTCAACAAAACCCAATATCATCAGATTCATCATAAAATATACTCAATCATACCTCACGTGTTGCTACGGAAACAGTTAACAAATAATTTAATATTTAAAATATAAGAAAATTTATGGAGTTGGTGTAATTTAACTATTAAAACTTTTTTGAAAGTAATATTCTAATTTATTACCTTGAAAATATACAGGCGAGATAATATGAGACAAAAACATCGTTAAGTGGAGAGAGTGGAGACATTAGCCTTAGCTAAAGCTAAAACATTGATAGCAACTACATACTGTGCATTCATATAAAATGATGCATGGAAAAATAAAATGTGAGGTACCTTATATTTTGATTTTCTATAGAAAAATCACTTCTAAATTGTGAGTCTTAGTGCATAAAAAATAATATTTATTTTTGATAGGTTGCATGCACATGTGCATTTAATGAAAGCATATGCATGAAGAGTTAGTGAAAAATATGTGAATCTACTTAATGATGTAGATAGTTTGCATGTCAAGAAAATTAGGTCCATGGTAGATTGCAGCACATGAGGATTTAATGAAAGAATGTGCATGAAGAGTTAGTGGAAAAGATGTGCACCTACTTGATGATGTGGATAGCTTGCATGTCAAGATATATAGGTTAGTGGGAATGAAATATTTAGGTATTATAGATTTTCATATTGTATTTATTTGGTATTGTATATGTTGATATTTTTAAAATAAATTTGGTCATAGTTTGTGAACTTTGACTTTAAAAAAATCTAATACATGGAGTAAAAAAGAAACGGAGGGAGTATTTCGCTGATGTGATATAGTAGTTAATGATAAAGATGGAGGTTGTATCATAACTAAAAGGGTTGTTGGATCAATCACATTTATCCATGAGCCTTAAATTAATAAATTTATATATAATCATACAAAATAATGCATTATGCTAATAGTTTCTTAAATTTTTATACCTCATATGATAACGTGCTAAGTGACTATGCATTGGGAGAGCCCTAAATTTTAAAATATCTTCAACCAACGTAGATGGTGAATGGTAGAATAAATTTTGTAGTTTGCAAAAATACTTAATTAGTACGCTCGCTTTTATGAAATAGTTATCTTTACCAATGCATTAGTAACAGCACATCCATAAGGTTGCCCGTAACGGGAGTATCATAGGTAGTATTGTATCATGCATGTCAACTAGGCAATTTTGATGAGATGGAATGAATTTTAATAAGAAAAGGAAGTACGTGTAGTATCTATGATAGTAATATATGCTACAGATTCATTTTTATCTTGGTATGTGTGATGTTACAGTAAGTTACCACAAACACTTCTCTCCTCATTAACTACATACCACATAAGCAAATTTGTTTCAAAATAAGTGATGTTACCACTAAGTTATGTCATCCTAATATATAATATTATGCATTAGATAGTATCATATATTAATATCACTTGATGATACCACGCGCATTGTTGCGGGAACTATGAACAAATAATTTAATGATTTAAAATATGAGAAAAATTATGAAACATAGTATAATTTAATTATAAATTATTTTTTGAAATAAATATGTGTAGAGTAAAAATCTAAGAAAATTTGATGACAAATTCAAAAAATGGGTCTTATTTTTGTTTTGTTAATTTATAACCTTGGCAATATATCGGCGAGATGGTATGAGATGGGAACAATGTCAAGTAGAGACTATGGAGACATCACCTTTGGCTAAACATAAAACAGTGATAGCAATTACAACCGTATATTAATGACGTGTGGGTTCATGCTTTGAAAGTGTTTCTTAGGCAGCTCGGAATGCTTCAAGGTGTATCAGTACTAAAGGTACTAAGACCTTCCGCAATTAGAGTATCATAGCTAGTATCATGCATGCCAACAAAGTAAATTTGATGATGTGGCATATAATTAAATATATAAAGAGAGGGTTGGGTATCATATTATGGTACCGTATCAGAATAAATATTAATCTAGTATGTGTCTTGCATGTCAATAAATAATACTACTTGTGATACTAAGATATGATACTATGCATTATGGAGGTAGTATGATACACTGGTATCATGTGCATGATACTACTTATGATACTACCCATTGCGAAAAGTTTAATAGAAAAAAAATTAATGTGGCAAAGCAATTAAAAAGAAAGAGCATTTTGGTGACACCACGAGGAAACGATATCAAGCACGGTAACCTATGTAAAATATCTAGCAAACAATGCATGAAGAAGTTTAGTACTCCCTCAGTCGAGGTGCATAAGGCGTCTAAGAAAAAGCTCTACGATTTATGCGGAGAGAGAATGGACGAGCCGTGCATAGTTTTCCCTCGAAAACAAAATTGAATTAGGAAATAAGTTCTGTCATTAGTATTGGCCATTCCGCTATCATGCATGCATTGGCTCGTTAGGAGGTGGACCGCTGGAAAATTAAAAAAGAGAAGGAGCGCCATGCATCCTGGTGCTTTTACACATGAGATTAGAAGGTGAACCGGTGGAAGCCATGTGACCCGGTGGAGGAAACGAAAAAAGGATAGAGACACTAGTGGAGAGACCCCCCTTTCGTCTAGCCCAAAAAAGGCATCGGTCCCGGTTCATGTCAGAACCGGGACCGATGCCGGACAACGGTCCCGGTTCGTCTGAATATGGCAACGGTCCCGGTTCAATTGGGGCAACGGTCCCGGTTTTTGCCAGCAACCGAGACCAATGCTCTGGCGACCAACACGTGGCGCACTGCGAGGCATTGGTCAAAAACCGGGACCGTTGCCCCTCATATAAGCCTCCAGACATAAATTAGGATGCAACGCGAATGTTTTACAATTTTTTTATTTTTTTTGAATTATTTTTGTTGATTTCAAAAAGTGGTCAAAACGGAGGGCATGACCGGTAATAGATAGGGGTGGAATCTTACAAAATTCTTGGTGGATCCCTGATGAAATGACTACTTATGTATCTAGAAATGATTTTTTCAAAAAATAAAGAGCAAACCATCAAGCACATGTAGTTCAAATTTGACCCCGTTCCAACTGAATCTGCGGAAATTTGTCTTTTTCAGAAGAGGTATATAAAAACCATATTACATGGAAACTTTGGTCAATTGTAAATAACACATGGTCTAATATTTTTTTTAAATAAAGTGGTTCAAGTTGACATCAAATATTTGGTAGATCCTTCACAAAAACCCCCTACTTTTGTCACTCGGAAAATGGAAAATGGATTTTTCGTGCAAAGAAAATAAAAACTTTCTTTGGCAAACTTGTTGGCTAGTATAATATACACACATGTGCAAAATATGAGATCATTTGGGACAACTATCCTTTCAAACTAGCTGTAACATCGGTTATTTGGCTTGAAAGTCATGAATCTTCATACTCGATAGCTCATTTTAAAAAGACTTTTATAAGATATTTGCCTTATTCCAAGTTTGTTGTTTTGTATGGTTACTAAGACATAAATTAGGATGCAACGCGAAGGTTTTACAATTTTTTTATTTTTTTTGAATTATTCTTGTCGATTTCAAAAAGTGGTCAAAACGGAGGGCATGACCGGTAATAGATAGGGGCGAAATCTTACAAAAGTCTTGGTGGATCCCTGATGAAATGACTACTTGTGTATCTAGAAATGATTTTTTCAAAAAATAAAGAGCAAACTATCAAGCACATGTAGTTCAAATTTGACCCCGTTCCAGCTGAATCTGCGGAAATTTGTCTTTTTCAGAAGAGGTATATAAAAACCATATTACATGGAAACTTTGGTCAATTGTAAATAAAATATGGTCTAGTATTTTACAAAAATAAAGTGGTTCAAGTTTACATCAAATATTTGGTAGAATCTTCACAAAAAACCCCATTTTTGTCACTCGGAAAATGAAAAATGTGTTTTCAAAATTAAAAAGAAATATATTTTTTCAAAAAAATAATTTAAAAACCTTTAAAATATAATAGGTAACCGATCGGGAAGTTTCAATTTTTTTTTAAATTTCATCACAACATACACATCAACAAGGTCCTAGACATCAACAAGGTTTAATAGGAATGATATGATACATATATAAACAAGTGTCTGTTAAGCGAGTTGGGGTAGGTGTTGAATGGAACTGAGAAGTTAAGCGTGCTGGGGCTGGAGTAGTGTGAGGATGGGTGACCCTTGGGGAAGTTTGACCACGAAGGTCAATTTGATCTGAGATTAACCATAATGATCTTAGATTAAGAAAAATAATAAATAATAAATAACAAATAATAAATAATAAATAATAAAAAATAAAAAATATGGAGGCCCGATCCCGGTTCTTCCTATCAACCGGGACCAATGACCCCTCCCCCCTCTTCGGTCCCGGTTCGTGGGCCAACCGGGACCAGCATTGGTCCCGAGTTATTGGTCCCGGGTGTTGAACCGGGACCGAAGGCCCATTTGAACCGGGATAATATAGGGGTCTGTCCACTAGTGAGAGGAGGTGGGCATATGAGGGGCATTTCATTGAATTGTGTATAACACTCTTGGAATTTCAGAATTCCCTTAGGTGCCCTATGCACCTGGACAGAGGGAGTAGTAGCTAAACAATTAAATAAAGCAATCTCAGCTACAATAAGAGCATGGTTAATAGTATAGCCGGCCGTTGGCTATATGGAGATGTCATGTCATCTATAGCCAGCCTTATAGCCAACTAGTACAATGGTTAGGGATAAATATGTACTACTTTATTGATACATGCCCATATGTCTATCTCACAAAGTGCCTAGGAGCACGTGCTGCAGCTGGCTACTAATCTGTAGCCCGCTTCTCTTCTCTTCCTCTCCTCTCTCCTCCACCTCACCTCAAATATAATATTTTAATGCTTATAGCCTGCTGACTGTATCTTATTGTACTTTCTCTAAATAAGAATCTATGCATTAGGGATATTGGTTCCTAGGTAATTTAATGTGCTTAGCACCTTATCTAAGACCTCCCGTAATGGGAGTATCATAGCTAGTATCATGCATGCCAACTAAGAAATTTTAGTGATGTAGCATAGAATTAAATGAAGAAAGAGAGGATTGAGTATCATATTATGATACTGTATCATAATAAATGCTAAGCTAGTACTCCCTCCGTTCCGGTGTGTAGGGCTCCTCTTCAAAATCTATTTGTTCCACTTTATCTTTGGATTAAGGCCTATAAGCATTAAATGATGTTTAATTAGCACACAACACGACATGGCCTTCCCTCTTCTCTTCACTAGTCTTTGCATGCAGCTAGTAGTATTTGTGAAAATTGGTCCATATTTAATGTGAATCAAACCTTATTGGTAGAAAGAACCAAATTGCATAGTCAATGAGTATTCACCTTGGTCCCATTGCAATTTATAAGGAGCCTAACACACCGGAACGGAGGGAGTATGTGTCTTGCATGGCAATAAATACTACTACTTATGATACTATAATATGATACTACTATGCATTATGGAGGTAGTATCATGTGCATGATACTAGCTTATGATACTATCCATTGCGGGAGGACTAAGCACCAGTGCATTGGAGGATACCTTGGGGAACTCCCAATGATAGTTTCTTAAGGATTTCCCAATGCATTGTTTCTTAGCACAATATCATAAGAGTAATAAAAGCTTAACATACAGCTAGCACAATGCATTGTTTCTTAGGAGTTGTATCTATTTAATAATTTTAACCTCATGCATACATGTGAATGATCTATCAACGCTTTTTGCATATGACCACGTGCAAGGGTTGTATCTTTATCTAAGGCTATTCATAGTCGGGAGTATCATATAGTAGTATCACGCATATGATACTATTGTATGATACTACTTTTATAGTGCATAGTATCATAAACTAGTATCACATGTGATCTCATTTATTGACATGCATCACACATAGTAACATAGCATTTAACATGATATTGTATCTACCTGTGTTACTCCAGCATTCTCTCTCTTATTTAATTATTTACCACATAAGCATTTTGCTAGTCCCAAGTATATGTTACTAGCTATGATACCCCCACTCTGGTGAGCCTAAGGGCACTCCCAATGCTAGTTTCTTAGCACGTAATCATATGTATTTTGCTTATGTGGCATAGTATTTAATGAAGAAAGAGAGAGAGGTTATACCTTAGCTAAGATACAGCCATTGTGCATGGTCATATGAAAAAAGCATGGCTAGGCCAATCACATGTATGCATGAAGCTAAAATCATTAAATTAGATGAAACCTCTAAGAAACAATGCATTGTGGTAGTTGTATCTTAAGTTTTTATTGCTCCTATTATACTATGCTAAGAAACAATGCATTGGGAGAGCCCTAAGATACAACATTCATCTCTTTCTTCATTAAGTGTTATGCCACATAAGCAAAATTGCTAAGAAACTATCATTGGATGATACAATCCTTGCACGGGATCATAGGAAAAACAAGTGCTAGTACAATCACATGTATGTATGAAACTCAAATCATTAAATGTGGATACAACACTAGGAAACAATGCATCAGGGTAGTTGTCTCATAAGTTTTTATATCTCCTATGATAACGATCTACAAAATGATACATTAGGTGACACGTTATGTAATCATATTTTTATGGTTTTCACACGGTTTTTTGTTAATTAATCTCTACTATCGAAAAAAAGCCTATCGGTTCCTCACGGTCCCTTTGAGGTGTTTTGCCAACCATTTCGTCAACGACCATACCCCACCCACCAGCCTCTCTACTTACTACCTTTTCATACCAAAAAATGCACTACGCCTCCGTTAATTTGCCTCTGCCTTCATTGCTTTTAATTCATCCACAGGATCACCCATTCCCTGATAATTCCCCGTAATTTAGGAATCAATCACCATAAATCACATTTATTTCTTTCATGTATCACCAACTCTCCACCTGTAACAGACCGGGATTTTCACCCAAATTAAAAATGTGTTTGTTGCTTTCTTTTGTTGATTGCTAGAATTGTTTGCAGTATTTTCTTCGCCGATTTATTAATCGGTGAATATTATCCCCCCCACACTTTCTCGTATCGGATGCGGGACCGGACCTTTTCCCCATGGCACACGACCCTTTTGCGACACCGGGTTTCACCCGATCACCGTCGCAAGTTCCGGCACAGGACCATCCATCGCCATCGGAATGAAAAACCCCATTCAATAATTAAATGGATTTTTTATTGGCTGCCGGAAAATAATCTCGGAATGGTATCGAAGTGAGGTACGACTGACGGGCTCGCCGGGCTAAGCGCGTGGTTTGAGATTTCGTCTGAATCAGAGGTCGTATGGAACCCCGGCGGTATGAAACGTGGAGTACCTTATGCGCGAGAGAGAACCCGAGGGTGTTTGCGTAAACTTGCCATCCAGGCCAGCCTATATATATATCCCCACTCTCCCCTAGCCCTTCTAGGGTTTCGCCTAAAACAAAATTGCAGCCATCCCTCGAAAATTGCCCCAAAATTACCCCCAAGTCCCTCCATCCACGAAACCCTAGCCCCAAGCGAAACTGACCGCCGGATCGCCCAATCCAACGGCCACAACGCGCCCCCAAGCCTCCCACCAACCAGCACAGGAGATCCGGGCCGCACGGGCCTGATCGTCCGCTGCCAGGCCCGCCGGAGCCCGTCTGGGCGCCGCCCACGACGCTGAGCCGCCTCCCTCTCTGGCCAAGCCGCGGCCGGCCTCCACCGCCGCCCCTGCCAGGCCCCTCTCCTCTCCCTCCTCCCTCCTACTTCCCTCTTCTTCCCTGAACCCCCCTCGTCTCCTTGCTTTAGATCCACCGGAGCACCCGTCGCGCCGACGCGCCATGGCTCGGCCATGGCCCAAGGTTTCCCGCCGCCGCTCCAAGACCTCGTCGCCGCGTCGCGTCACCGCCGGATTCCGGCCGGCGCCACCCTCCCGGCCTCCCTGCGCCACCTCGCCCCCCCAGCTTGCACCGCCGCGCTGGAGCGCCGCCGCCATCCGGGTACCTCCTGGTGAACCAGATCGGGAGGATCCCTGATCCAACCGCCGCTGTGGGCCGATCTAGCCGACCCCGACCCACCGAGCAGGCTGGCCCGCAAACCCCCCTCTCGCCTTGGGCGTTTTTCTGCTATCCCGCGCCCACTGCCGAGATGGGCTTGGCCCATTGGTGAGGGCCCGTCCTATCCTTTTTTCCTTGACCCTATCATTTTTTTCTTCTGCTAAGTCATTTTTAGATTGCTGGTGTATCTGTTTTGCGAGTAGTTTTGCGAGTAAACTGTAGCCCGGATGACGATGCGCCAAAAATGAATTTTGTCCACTGTGATGTGCTCTATCATAATTCTTTTGGGAGTTAATCCATTTGAGGCTATTTAGATGTTGTTAATCTGTTTGAAGTGGGTACCAGATCGTTAACTGCTTCTACTTTCTGTTAATTGTTGCTGCTGTTATTTTATTGCAACTTTGGTTGATTACTGTGTCACATCCATGAGGCCTATGTTATTGATTCTTTCTTGTATGTGTTAAGAATCATGTGTACTTCAATTAGATGCATTCCTTTGCCATGCTTACCTGTTGTAGCTATTTTATTTCTTGCTCCAAAGTGGTGACCCTGATAACATGTGCTGATGTTTATATAAAGTTGCTACTTTGATGCCTTATAGTTTGTGATCCATGCTTCATATGCATTAGCTCCAATGTAATTATTTGCACCTTGTTATGTGTACTTTGATGCCATGCTTTTCTTTGCCATGATATATTTTTTGTACATATAGTTATCAAGCTCTCAATGTGCAACCCTGCTGTTTGCTGTCACATGCCCTGCTTTTTTCACCAAGTCCCTAGACCAATAGTATTTTCTTGCATTTTGCATGGATTACAATTACTTGTTCCTGTTTCTCATTTACATGAAACTTTGTTTCCATGCCTTCCTTGTCATGTCTACTGTTCATCCACATCATTTTGGTGCATGTTTGCATTCAGTAGCTAATTGGTTCATTGCTCTAAAGTATTATCCCTGATGTTAACATCATGTACCCGTAAATTGTGATGCTTGTATCTTTTTAACCGTAACTCCGTTTGGGATGTTCTTTTTAATTATAATTTCATGTAATTTGTGTTTATGTCATTGTTTGTTGTTGTTAACCAACCTAAAATATGGTTTAGGGCAGAACAATACCAAATGCTTTAATCATCGTGGGCACTTAATGGAATGCCATGTTTAGGTTGTGCCGCACTTAAATTGATTAGCATACATAGTTTATCTTATGCTTCAGCTATTGTCATGATTGTGTGATATGCCATGCTTGAGTGAGGTTCCATGTTAATAACCTTTGCTCATGTTGTGTAGCTATTCAACTTGAACCTTTCTAAATGTGCGGTATCATCGTGTGTGACGAGTACCTCACTTAACCTGTTAGTAACCACTCTCGACGATAGATGCGATGTCGTATTGCGTTGTCTCGTGTTGCGTTCTTGTTCTTGATTGATGGTGATTGCTTCGTAGTAATAGATGCTTGTTCGTTGATTGCCTTTTCCAGTGTTTCCTTCTTGTGTTCTTCCGTGGTTACTCTCGGAGATGACGCGAGCTTGAGATCGACGACACCTTCGGTTTCGTCTTCTCATCAGGTAAGGGGGAGCATATATCATGCTAATAACTTTCAGCTCACTCGCGCCTAGGTGTAGGATAGAACGCTTGCTTGATCCTACCAATTCATATTCATGCCTCTCAAATAAAACCAAAAAACCATGTCCTCTACATCCCAGCAAACCTTGTTCGACTATGTTACTATTGCTCGCTGCTCAGCCACTGCTTAGTATGCATGCTAGATGCTATCAACGGTTATCCAGTTACTCCTTGGATTGGGCTATCACATTATTATATTATTGTGAATGATATGATTATTATTATGTTGACTATATTTGACGAAGGATGGAAGGTCTAGGCTATCCCGCCCCGATGCTTTGTTCCATTCGAGTCACCTAGGATCCGAGTTCCGGGTATTGGTTCTAAGACTGAGCGTGCCTAACTGCATGTGGGATTTTATGGGGTCCCCTTTTCTTAACTACCTAGCTTCAAACATTTCTAGTGGTGGCCCAAGCTGATTTACCATTTGAAAACCATGTGTGTGTCTGTCGGGTCGCTCCTAGCAGATGTTCTTTAAAACTACTTGGGGCAGCGAAGACATGGTTTCTCTTGTTGGTCCACCCCAGGAAGCTAGGGGGCTGCCCACATGGTTTGGGTAGCTAACCCGACCTCGTCCAGACGGAAGAGGCCAATTAGAGAGCGCGGACGGCTTTTGAGTTGGATGTCGACTCACCGGGGGCCACCCGTATTTGTGCATTGTTAGCTAGAGGGACCTGTCGTTTCGGATCTCTCGGAAATAAATCATAAAATGGTTGCCTTTAATGGGTAGAAACTGAGAGATATGGGCGTGCGTGCGGAGCCTTGTAATGGGCAATTGGTACACCCCTGCAGGGTTAAATCTTTTCGAGAAGCCGTGCCCACGGTTATGGACGACTTGGAACCTACGTCTTGTTCATAGATAACATCAACTGAATCATAACTATAACTTGATCAACGTGTGTGTTCCTTGACTGCTTCTTCTTCATCGGGTGATGAAGGGGAGGACAAGGTTAGGATAGGTGTTATGTTTGCGTATGTAGCTGATAGCAAGACTTGTTGGAGGCGATTCCTCATCGAATGCTTGGTTCTCATCTTACTCTAAATAGATCGTTATCCACCTCATAGATTTCTAGTGCGACTGCAACCTCACCACTACCCCCATCTTACCGTGAGAAGTTAGTTCCAAGACTTGTTGATATAGATCACCCCTTCTTTTCTCTTTTACGCACGTTATGCAAACGATCTTGGACTTCAGAGGAGCTCGACGAACCTTCTTCTAGACGTCTTCGTGGAGACTCGGCGACGACTAGTTAGGAGGATCCCGACGGAGAACCTGGACCCGTGTGGTTACGGGAAAGGTGTGTTTTACCGTTGCCACGAGGCATTTGATTGTAGTATGTACTCAGACATGTATCTTCCGCTGATGTAATGTATTTAAGGTAGTTGTATGCCGATTGTATGAGATGGTGTATCCTTGTAGCTGTAATGTTGTGATATCATGTTGGAAATCCGGGGCATAAGACTTCGTCATATGTCGCGGTGGGACTGATATGTGCTTCGACCCGGATCTGGATGGAAACATCTAGATCGGGAAAAGTACCGCATATCGGGCCTTACACCACCCCTTCTCACATGTTGTCTCGCCCTCTCTCTGTTAGCAACATTGCGGCGGCGGCTAAAGGTGGCGACGCGACTGGTGTAGGAATGGGGAATGCAACGACAGGCTGGGAGTAAGATCCACCTCTCTATCTCTCCCAAGCCTGTCTCTCTATCCTTTAGTGGATCTTGTCGACGGTCAGCGAATCGGTCTGGGCCACAATGGCGTCGTCGACGCGCCCGATGTCCACCAAGATCTTGAGGTAATGAGGTCTTCCGGGTAAGCGATCGATGTGTAGGCCCGCGTCGTATGTGCCGCCCTCATCTGTGGTCGTGCTCCACACCGCGCTCGCCTCGCTTGGCGCATACATGCGCTCACTCGCTTGGCGGCGGCAGCATCGTCAGTGTGCGCCAGCCCGTTTCCCACATCTCAAATTCGAGATAGATTCAATATCACGTCGTGGCAGCCATGATGAGATTGGGGGCAGGTGAACGAGCTTACGAGCACCACCGAGTCCTTGTTGATAGGATAGAACACCTATTAGAAGCTTTGCGTGGTGGTTCGTCAACGACGGTGTTGAACTGGATTTTGATCTTTGCCGGCCTGATCACCGGAGCTCATGACACGGCGCGTCCGGCGTGGGAAAGCTGACAACCAGACCTGGGGACTTTCTGCATCTACAAAAAGGCCTTCATCATCGTCGAAGTCACTCCAAATCGGGGATCTGTGCGAGGTTGGTCATTCGGCATGGAGGAGAGCGTGATTGCATTGTCGCTTGCATCCCCAAACGAAAAGTCGGGGAGCTGCACATCGTAACAACAACTACATCCTCGCTACGGCTCCGAATCAAGGAGGAATCGCATCCCTGCTAAATAGACCCCACCGCTGCCCTGCACTGTCGGCAGACTTCTTTACGTCCGATGTGATATCTACACTAGTGCAGAACATGCCTTTAGAACCGGTTGGGAAGGCCCTTTAGTACCGATTCTTGGAACCAGTACTAAAGAATCGGCACTAAAGGTCCAAACCTTTAGTACCAGTTCGCCTAGATCCGGTGCTAAAGTGTCTGGCTGTCTACCACGTGGCCATAGTCAGGGGGCAAGGGCTGGGGGATCTTTAGTACCGGTTTGTATGACAGATCGGTACTAAAGGTTTAGTGGTTTAAGGGTTTATTTATTCTTTGCTTTTGGGGTTTAATGGTTTATTGATTAATTGGGTTTAGGATTTACTGGTTTATTTTACGCTACTACATATTGTACAATGCGTATACATAATAGAATTTCTCGTACCAATATATATATATATATATATATATATATATATATATATCGTTGGTCGGAATTGCAGCTCGGGTAAAACAGAACCACATGCACCGTTTTTGCGATAACTTTTTAACCATTGGTCGGAATTGAGTGTATGATACACCGTTGGATTCGTATGGAAAAGGAGCACCTTCCGTATGTTGAACACTTCCCCTGATTCTTCAAGGATTAAGAGCAGTTTCGAAAATGGTGCGGCGACCCACTATTGCAGCGGGGGTATTTTCGCGATTTCTCTTAAACCGTTCATCGGAATGATGCAAATGATATACCGTTGGAAAGATATCGATCAGGCGCTCCATCCATATGTAGACCACTTTGTCAATTCGCTACGGATTTAAGAGAAATCTAACCGCAAAAAATGCAGCAACTCTGTTTTTCATTTTCGGATCTTGTAGAGAGTAGAACTTTTTAACCGCTTGTCCGATCGATGCGTATGATACACCGTTGGATTCGTCTGGAGTAGTAAATTAATCCATATGTTGAACCATTTTCCATATTCCACACGGTTTTGACGTAATTTAAAAAACGGTGTTGCTGCCCTCTTTTGGATAACGGGAGTTTTCGCGTAAATTGGTTTGATTCGTTCGTCCGATTGATTCAATTGATACACCAATGGATAGCTATCGTCGAGGCGCTCCATTTGTATGTAAAACACATCCTCTAATTCCTTACGGTTTAAAAGTTGTGTCGAATTTACTAAATCACGGAACTCTATTTTTCCGCGGACCCGAAATCGACGAAGTGAACTGCATTTGTTTGCATTCGACGGGCAAGCGCACTACATTATCGCCAAACAGAACACAAGTGTTTTTCGCGGATCCGAAATCGGCCAAGTAAACTGCATCAGACGGGCGGCCCACCGCATCCGACAGGTAAGCGCACTGCATTATCAATAAACAGAAACGCACGTATTTTTTCCGGATCCGGAATCCGCGAAGTGAACTTTATCTATCGGCGATCACATTGCAATGTCAAACAAAGAGAAATGCACGAGATTTGTTGATTAATTTATCAAACCGACACTTTTGCTTGGGGAAGTGCACCGCGACACACATTAAAGCGAGCTGCACGCTTTATTTATTTATCTTTTTCTAACTATTTTTGTTAGTAGTCTTGACCGAATGGTCAAGGCTTTATGAACCGCATGAAGAAGACTAATGAGCCGCAATATTATTTTTGTATTTTTTTTCTTTTTTTAACATGTGCGGACGCTGAGATGAAGCAAGTGAAATGTATATTAGTTTTCGACTTTCTTCTGCAATGAACACCAAAATCGAACCACAAGAATACATTAAACTGAACCGCAAAAATAAAACTGAACCACATTGCATTTGTTTCTCTCCAAACAAGAATTAAAAAAAATGATACAACAGGACTGCATCTCCACCATCAATCCCGTGCAGGGAGAGCAACCAAACCAGGCAAGCATTGCCGTTTTTACGGGGGATCCAAAGTGGATCGAGATGCACGGTTGAAGTCGTACAGTACCTAGAGGTCTTCCATGCAATTGACCTCCTGGCAGCGAGTTTTTGGTACAGCGTGTTAGAGTATGTATTTGAGAGTATATGTATACGCGCGTGTGTGTCCCCTGTATAGCTCAGCACACGCGCTGAGGAGTTTTGACCGCGTCACCGCGTAGTGGCGCACGTCCTAGATCATGAGCAGGCCACGATCACCGCCAGGCTATGCCTAGAGCGCCCCTGTATAAATGGCCAAACCCATCGAATAACAAGGACATCTTCTCCCTAATCTTCCTCTAACATGGTATCAGACACCCCCCCATCCTGCTTCTGCATCCATGGCGCACGCCGGTGACGAGGCCGTGGACGCCGTGCGGCTGGCCGATGCGCCCCCGGTCCCTGCTGTTCCACCGGCTGCTGCTCCATCCCCTACTCCTCTGCCGCTCGCAGTCGCCCCCGCGGCGGTTGTCGCCCCGGTTCCCGGTGCCCTTCCCTCGACCGTGCTTCAAACTGTCGACTTCGTCGGCACGTCCCCGTCACGCTCGATCTGCTCGCTGGGAACTACTCCCAACGGCGCCGTCACCTCGACACCGTCGTCGGCATGTTTTGCCTTCGCGACCACGTCGACCGGAGCGCCCTGCCGCGCTTCGACGACCCCGACTGACTGATAGTTGATCACGTCGTGGTCCATTTGCTCTACACCACCATCTCTCCCGAACTGCTCGACACCGTCATGCAGCCGGAGGACACCGCGCTTGCTGTGTGGACCTCCATCGACGACATCTTCCGCGACAATCAGCTCGCGCGCGCCGTCTACATCGACGCCGAATACCACGTCGTCGTCCAGGGCGACATGACCATCATGCAGTACTGCACGCGCCTCAAGAACTTCACGGATCAGCTGCGCGATCTTGGGCAGGAGGTCACTGAGCAGCGCCAGGTGTTCCATCTCCTCCGCGGTCTCAATCGACAGTTCCATGCCGCCATTCCGCACATCACCTCGCAGGTCCCGCTCCCCTCCTTCCTCCAGGTCCTCTCCTTCCTGCTGCTGGAGGAACACCGCGCTGAGCAAACCGCGCGCATTCAGACTGCTCATGCTCTGGTCGCCGGGCGCGGCTCTGCCCCACCTGCGCCGGCCGCACCACCTGCTGCCCCTCCCAACAACGGCAACGGCGGCCGTGGCCGCAACCGACGTCGCGGCCGAGGCAATGGCGGTGCTCCTGGTGCGCCACCTGCTCCTCGTCCCGGTATGCCTGCTCCGGTCCTCGGCGCGAACTCCTGGACCGGGCTTGTCCAGGCCTGGCCTATGGCCTGGCGCGCTCCCGACTCTAGCGTTCTGGGCCCACGCCCCGGCACACCGCATCAACAGGCTATGTACGCTGCGCCTCACGGCGCTCCCGCCGGCATCGCGCCCACCTTCGTGCCCGCGCCGGGTTATGGCGCCCCGGGCGCCGGCCCCTCTGCTCCAGCAGCGCCTTCCTGGGACATGGCCTCCCTTCAGGCCGCTCTCCACAGCGCCACCGCGGGGGCCTCTTCCTCCAGCTCCGGGCAGGAATGGTACCTCGATTGCGGCGCAGCGGCGCACATGTCTTCGTCCCCCGGTAATCTCTCTTCCGTGCACCCCTCTTCATCCAGTTCCCGCATTATCGTTGGCAGCGGCGAGTGCTTACCGGTCACCCATGTCGGTGCTGGCTCCCTCGTCGCTGGTTCATCCCCCATTCACCTTCGCAACGTGCTCGTCTCCCCCTCTCTCATTAAAAACCTTCTCTCCGTCCGCCAGTTGTGTCGTGACAATTCTTTCTCCGTTGAGTTTGACGCTTGTGGTTTTTCTGTCAAGAACCTTCGAACCAAGGAGGTGATCCTCCGCAGTGATTCTGTCGGCGATCTGTACCCAGTGGGCGGCCCGGTTCCAACTCCCGCACCTTTCGCTGGAGTCGCTGACACTGATCTATGGTATCGGCGTCTCGGCCACCCCAGCTCCACCTCCCTCCGCTACCTCGCCGATCAGCTGCCCCTGGCTTTCCACAAGGACGATCACCATGTCTGCGGTGCCTGCGACTTAGGCAAACACACCCGCTTATCGTTTTCCCTTTCCAATAGTAGCAGCATGTTTCCCTTTTAGTTGTTGCATCTTGATGTATGGACCTCCCCGGTTGTAAGCATATCTGGCTATGAATATTACTTAGTTGTGCTTAATGACTTCACCCACTATGCCTGGTCGTTTCCTCTCAAACACAAATCAGAAGTGCACTCTGTTCTTTGCGATTTCTTTGCCTATGTTCAGACCCAGTTTCAGTTGCCCATTCTCGCTCTACAAACTGATAACGGTCGCGAGTTCGACAACTCCGTGACCCGCGCCCTTCTCGCTCGCCATGGCACCCATCTCCGCCTCTCATGCCCGTACACCAGCCCCCAGAACGGCAAAGCCGAGCGCACCTTTCGCACTCTCAACGATTGCGTTCGGGCGCTCTTGTTCCAGGCAGCCATGCCAGCTCGCTTCTGGGTCGAGGCTCTCTCTACCGCCACCTATCTTCTAAATCGCCGTCCGTGCACCGCCACCGCACCGTGCTCGCCGCACAGCGTTCTTCTTGGGGTCGAACCCGATTAAACGCTCTTGCGCTTCTTCGGCTGCCTGTGCTTTCCCAACCTCGCGTCCACCGCTCGCCACAAACTTTCCGCTCGCTCCACCCCTTGCGTGTTTCTTGGCTACCCCTCCGACCACCGCGGCTACCGTTGCTTTGATCCTCATACCCTCCGCGTTCTCACCTCTCGCCATGTCGTTTTCCATGAGCACACCTTCCCCTTTGCCGACCAAAACACCACCGCCGCACCGCCGCCTGCGGCCACCCCAACTGATTCACCTGTGCTGCGGATCCCCTTTCGCCCACCCACCGTTTCCGCGTGGGTCCTCCCACCTTCAAGCACGGACGTCGGATCCTCATCGTGCGGACCTCCCTCTTGCGCGCCCTCACTCCGTCCAACGTCCGCCCTTCGCTCCTCATCGAGCGGCCTTGATCAGTCTTCTGGAGCCACCTCCTCCGCTGACTCCTCGCAGACCGGTACGCTGACCGCCACGTCGGCTCGGTCTTCCTCCTCGACGAGTCCATCCCTCCCGCTCCGACTGCACCTGTGTCTGCCCAGCCTCCTGCTCCTCCATCCCCCGTGGTCACGCGCGCGCAGCGCGGCGTCTTCTGCCCGAACCGCCGCTACTTCGACGCCGCGACGGCTACCACCACCTCGCCGGTCTCACCTGTCCCCGCCTCTGTGCGCTCAGCAGTTCGCGATCCCCTCTGGCTCGCGGCTATGCAAGATGAGTACGACGCCCTGGTTTGCAATCGCACCTGGGAGCTCGTTCCCCGGCCCACCGGCGCCAATTTGATCACTGGAAAATGGGTTTTCAAACACAAGATCAACACCGACGGCTCCCTCGCCCGCTACAAAGCCCGATGGGTGGTCCGAGGATTCCGACAACGCCCCGGCATCGACTACGGTGAGCTCGCCGAGGAGGTCTACTGTCTACAGCCTGCAGGTTTCGTCGACGCCGGCCGTCCGGACAATGTGTGTCGACTCTCCAAGTCCCTCTATGGCTTGAAACAGGCGCCGCGCGCGTGGTTCCAACGATTCGCCCGCTTCGTCTGCTCCATTGGCTTCACGGCGACACGCTCTGACTCGTCGTTCTTCGTCCTGCGCCGCAGCAACGACACGGCGTTCCTCCTCCTTTACGTGGATGACATCATCCTCACCGCGTCCACACCGGCTGTACTACGACGCGCCATCGAGCAGCTCACGGCGGAGTTCACCATGAAGGACCTGGGGGCGCTGCATCATTTCCTCGGAATCCGTGTCACGCGCTCTCCCTCGGGTTTCTTCCTCAGCCAACAGCACTACGCTGATGATGTGCTCGACCGTGCCGGCATGGACACATGCCGTCCGTCTCCGACACCCATCGACACCAAGAGCAAGCTCCCTGCTGCTGATGGGCCACGTGTCGCCGATCCATCCGCCTACCGCAGCATCGCCGGCGCCCTCCAGTACCTCACCATCACTCGGCCGGAGCTCGCGTACGCCGTGCAGCAAATCTGCCTCCATATGCATGATCCGCGCGAGTGCCACTTGGCTCTGGTCAAGCGTGTTGTCCGGTACGTGCGCGGGACTCTCGACCTCGGCCTTCACCTGCGCGCATCTCCTGCTCTGGACATACGCGCCTACACAGACGCCGACTGGGCGGGTTGCCCCGACACGCGCCGCTCTACGTCAGGCTTCTGCGTGTACCTTGGTGAATCCCTCGTCTCCTGGTCGTCCAAACGCCAAGCGACGGTCCCACGCTCCAGTGTCGAAGCCGAGTACCGTGGCGTCGCCAACGCCACGGCCGAGTGCATCTGGCTGCGCCAACTGCTTGGTGAGCTCCTCCTTCCAGTTCACAAGGCGACCGTCGTCTACTGCGATGACGTATCTGCAGTCTACCTCTCCGTCAACCCGATTCATCACCGCCGCACCAAGCATGTCGAGCTCGACATCCACTTCGTCCGCGAACGTGTTGCATTGGGGGAATTCCGCGTGCTCCACATCCCGACCCGCCAACAGCTCGCCGACATCATGACCAAGGGGCTGCCGTCTGATGTCTTTCTTGACTTCCGGACCAGTCTTTGCGTCGCCGCCGACGACGAGACGACTGCGGGGGCGGGGGGGGGGGGGGGGTGTTAGAGTATGTGTTTGAGAGTATATGTATACGCGCGTGTGTGTCCCCTGTATAGCTCAGCACACGCGCTGAGGAGTTTTGACCGCGTCACCGCGTCGTGGCGCACGTCCTAGATCATGAGCAGACCACGATCACCGCCAGGCTATGCCTAGAGCGCCCCTGTATAAATGGCCAAGCCCATCGAATAACAAGGACATCTTCTCCCTAATCTTCCTCTAAAACAGCGGCCAAGGGTTCAGGCGTGGGTGCCTCCAGCGCCACCGGCGTAGTCGGCATCTGGTGCGCCACAGCACCGGAGTTGCCCCGAGCCCTTAAGCTCCAGCCGACCGCGCCTGGCCCGGAACACATGACGGAGGGGCGGATTTGGCGGCGGGGCAGGGGGTTGGCATGCTTTCCTACAAAAAGGGGAGGCCCCGCCGGCTGGCTGATCCCTGCTCCGGCCGCCGGCCGAAGTTGAGGAAGAGGGCGCCTCTCGGCTGATCTCTTGGGGGGGAACCGGGATCTCTGGGTAGGTGGTAGCAGGGCCGCCAGCCGAAGCTGGCCAGATTCGGCCGAAACCATGGCGGCTGGCGAGATGGGCGGGGCAGAGTGCGGCGGGACGGCGGGCGGGATGGAGCGGGGCAGGGTGGGGCGGGACGCGCGGGCGTGGATGGGGTGTGCAGGACGGAACGACGGGGTGGGGCGGGGAGGGACGACGGTGTGGTGGCGTGGGGTGGGCCGGCGGAGGCGGGTGGAGGTTGGAGGTGATGGGGGCGTGGTGAGTGGGAGACGGGGATGCCTTTGGTTTTTTTTTCTTTTAAAGAGAACTAGATGACCCGTTGCGTCAAATGGCGCAGAGTCCCAGTTGAAACCATGCAATCGTAGAAAAAACTTGCATTTTCAGAACCCAATCATTCTTATAGTTATACCCATTCAAATGTGGAACTGTCTACCAAACCAACAAATGATCAAGCTAAATTATGAACTGCAAGTGGAAAGGCAGTGTGGCAAATTCAGCAATTCCCAATGCTATATAGCCAAACATTGTATGAAAAGCAATACATGGATCATATAACACAATACATAATATATATAATTGACCATCTGATAGTGTCTTCCATCTCCAAGAACTCCTCATTTTGACTCATGGCAGGAGATGGTTGACAAAAATCTAAAACCAAGAGAGTACATGTGAAAAGAGAGAGAGAGAGAGAGAGATGGGGGAGGAGAGGAGCACCTGCTTCGGCTGTCCAAGAGTAGTATGTTGGGGAGGATGTTGTTGAGAGGGTAGGAGTTAAGGAGATGGGGTCGGCCGCAACTGCTTCGCTAGTGGTGAAGAACAGGGCGGCGACGACAACAACATGGCCGAGGTGAAGGGGAAACGATGTCTCCCATCCAAGCATCAAGCCGTCACCGACCAATAGGAGGAGGAACAACACCGTAGTAGTTGTGCCTCAAGGGTGGAGATCGTTGCGCCAAATGGCGCATGATCCCATTTTAAACCATGTTTTCCTAGAAAGAACTTGCATTTTTAGAAATCAATTATGATGCTAATTATACTCTTGAAGATGTGAAAGGAAGAATAATTCTTCTTGAACTATCAATTTGTATTCTTTGATTGCAAGGACCAACTCAGCGTGTTTCTGCAATCATTCATTACCGATATAGTGCATTGTGTCAAAGGGGAATTTGTTATAGATTACCCATTGCGTCAAATGGTGCAAAGTCCCAATTCAAATGCATAGTTATTTGCAAGTTCTTGGCAATGTGAAAATAGTCTAGACCCTTTCTGATGCTTAAAAATAAAGAGAAGGATAAAATGTATGCAAATACAATGCCCCATTGCCTTGATTTTGGTATAAATACATCCCTCGTTGCATGACATAGCTGATACATTGTAATTAACACAACATTTGATCAGATAGGATCAAAGGTTTGGCTCTTCCTTACAGATCCGATGGACTTCAGTACACAGCAACATAGTAAATGGAAAGTTGACATAGGTCATGGATTCAATAAAATTACAGAAGAGTAACTCCATCAATAAAAATGAAAAGAAGGTTCTTCGGTGAATTTTAGTATGATTTTATAAACATTCCAAAATAATGAACACCTGGGAGAACACATGAGGAATGAAAGTCAGGATATGTGATGCCTACATGATCACATCATAATTCCGGTGACCTTTCTGAACATCCAGTTGACAATGCTAGCACCCTAGTCTAATGCATAGGGATGGAGAAATAAGCACATTCATTTTAAAGAAAAGAAGAACATCCTTTCTTGGTATATATATAGGAACCTCATCATAGAAAATCAACTCAATATCCTAATTCCACATCTAACAACTGAAATTGTAGACACACGCTTACTTTAGTTTTGCATCTTAATAGGTTATAAGAATCTTAAGAAACCATCCTATATATTTTGGAGATTAAAAGGAAATACAACTTAAATATGGGAATGGTGAGATAATTGAGCTACCCAAAGCATTATTACATTAGGAAGAGAAACTAACAAACATTGGGACTGGTAATACAACTTTGCTGGTCATATACCCATCTAGTAATAGTGTGTAAACAAAGATGACGACTTTGCTGGTCATGGTATGAGAACAAATTGCAAGGAAAAAGGACCGTCAGAAATCAAATTACCCTCACTGCCAATTTTGGCAAAATATTCTTTGAAGTCCTCCCTTAAAACTGGTTCCTTATCATTTTTTGAAGGGCTTTTATCATCCTTTTTAACACATTGTGCATCTGACCCTTTCAATTCCTCAGCATCATCAGACTTCTCTTCCATGACATCAGTGTTCTCAGGGACCTTCTCTTCAGAAGGTTTCCCCGATTCCTTCGCAGAATCGTAAGCCCCTTCCTTCTTGGCGCTGTCAGTATCATCAACTTTGTCCCCACCATTTTGTTTTGTGTCACCATCAGCTAGAATTCCCTGTGCAAGCGGGAGCTACATGCACCGGGCTGCCCTTTTTTGAACGCCAGAATTAGACCTTTTGGATATCTATAACGAAATATTGATGATTCACAGGGTCAAGTCAAACTTCAAAAACTAAATGTTACATATTGTTAGTAAAGAAAGTTTACCTGTCGTCTTGACCGTTCTTATTAGGGTGTGTATTAGGGTTGGACTTTTCAGAAGCTTCTTTCTTAGCCTCTCTTTCAGCATCAAATTCCTTCCTGTATCATGCCAGCATCGGATTCCAAGTTATTGATATAGAGTTGTGAATATAGTTAGCAATGTGAAAACCATAGACACTCCATTCATGATTCAAAAAAGTTAAGAGGAAACAACGTATATCAATCATTGTGACAAACAGTATGAAATCTTGCATCTAAGTATCTGACCAAACATCAATTGATAAAGAAAGAGCATGGAAATGAAAATATTGGGAATAAGCCCAAAGAATGAATTTTGTCAGGCATAAATGGGACAAAAAGAGCTCAAATCAGTAGTTATCTTACTTTGCTCTCATTTCCAGATCTACTGCTGCAGAACTAAGTTTATTATTCATAATATTGTTTGCTTCATCTTCTTCCGATAATTCGACTAAAGCTGTTCCGCAGAAGTGCCTCTTGTCAGAAACGTGTTTCGGTAGCCTTACACTGTTCACCTATGCTGCACATAGTTCAGAAACAACATAGAACCATCAGCATTTATGTTACACAATTCATGTATTTATAGTGATGCTACGTCAACTTGCAAGCTGCAAAATTATCATATCGATCCAATGTCACATGCATAGTGCATCTGACTGAACATTTCCAATTCGAAGTAAATGATCAATGTGTTACTGAAAGTTGAAGCAACAAGCACTGTGTAATCTAGCAGTTTTAGCCTATCCTGTCTGGTCTGGTATTCAAGGTTATACAGACAACATACCTTGACATACTGAGCAAAGAAAGATTGAACACCATCCAACTTTACGTTGTAAGTAAGTGGTGATGCAGAAATTGACCTAGAGTCAAGTTGCACTATTATCTCATCTGGCTTCAACAACTCATTAGCTCTCCCAACTCACTTCCCTGTATAAACAAAAAATTGAATATCAGTTACAGAACCATGTCACTCGCATATTTCTGTAAGAGCAACTGGAGTAAGGCATGTTCATTTCGGCCTAATTTGCACCATGCATCAACCGCCCGTTTTATCAGGTGATTTAGCTAGATTATAATTAAGATTTAATCGAATATAAGGATAAATTATCTACTTCGCTATGAACTACAGAATTCACCATGCCAACCTCTGCATAAAACTGAAGCATGTGTCCGCACTAAATGTCATAGATGTATTGTTCCATGAAAGAAAAGGGAGTCCAGTATTCTTAACATACATTACCTATTTGGTCTGCTCGTTTTGTTTACCCCGGCTATTCATTGTTGGTGCTGGATTTTTATTGTCTGCATTGCTGCATAAGATGAATATTTGGAACCATAAATATTTTAAGGGAAAAATTGATTTGTGAGATTATTGTCTATAGGATGCGAGAAGCAATACTTACTCTTGCTTTTGTCTTTTGGAAGGAGTACAATCATATTCCTTTTTTTGCGGAAAACGTTCATATTCCTTTGAGCTGCATTAAAAAATAGTGTACATACGTACTGCTACTGTATGAGTGGATATAGAAGAATGGACAAAAATTCAAGGAAAACAATACAGAGAACTAACAAAAATTGTAGGAAAACTAATTATGACTGCCTTTCTTTTAGATAATATAAGATAGTTTAGGGGCTAAACCAAATAATAATTAAAAAAGGAGAGCATGTATGTAGTTCATCTAGTTATTATGAAACATGTGCTTTATAAGCATATGAGTGTAGTGATATCTGTCAGATTTTTCGGATTAGAAGGCGGTGTTACATAGCAATGAAGAAAAATTTAATTCAGATTTTAATCAAGGAAACAAAAAATCTGAATTAGTAATTCAGATTTGAATTAAGCAAAAAAAATTCCAAAATTAGCCACCAAGGGGAACTTGGGAAGAGTATGTACCAGGAGCCAAAAATCAGAGGCGTATGCGTCAGTGACGTGATGGACGAAGATGACTACTTGAGCTTCTCCAGATCACAACACCTGAAAAAGTGATGCAAGCAGCAACATGAAATAATTAGAATGCAATGTTAGATATCCAATCTAGAAAAAATAAATTCAGATTCAAATTTAGCAAACAAAATTCTAGAATTAGCAATGGAGGGGAACTTGGGAAGAATATGTACCAGTAGGAGGGAAAATTTGAAGGAGTATGCGTATGCAGTGACGGGGCCAACGAAGATGACCACTTCAGCGTCGTCTAGCCCGCACCACCTGAAATTAGAAATATTTAGAAAATCCATATGTTAGCAAATCAAAATGTGAATGGTGGAGAAAAAGGGAAAGAGAGAAGAGCACCTAGTTCAGATTCCTCTCACATTGTACTTACGAAATAAATAAATAAATAAATATATTATCAAATTAATGCATACACAAGAAATTCAGATTCATCTTGGGTAACCTGCATCTTCACATCACGCCATGTGAACCTTCCCTGCACTTAATATGCTTAATGCCTAACCCTTGACAATTCTGAAAATTAGTAAACACTATCTACATACATGTGCTCACTGCCTCACTAAGAATACTGCAAGTAGTACTTCATATGGGTTGGAGAACAAACAAACCTACCCCTTTGCAGACGGATCTAGAGTTGCTCGGGCGCCTGGGAGGCGCATCTTCCACCATCCAGTCAAGGCCGCGAAAGATCCAACTCGCGAGAGCCAGCATGGAGGACGTCCATGCATCCAGCATCCACCATTGCTTCCCTGCCACTGTCTTCCCTGGCATGGACCACCCAGGCGAGCCCCTGGGGTCTAGCAGCCTCCGTCGCTTGCTGCTCCCTCTGGTTGAATTGTCAGCTATGTATGTAGTAGCAAATAACACCAAGCTAAGGCCGGTGCCATACAGTTCAATTTACAGGAGTTTCTTCCCAACTTCAGTCAAACTACTTATGGTTTTCAATATTCAATAGTCAGACCACATAACTAAGAGCCTAAATACCGAGGTACAAATTCAACAACAAAGAAGCACCCAAAAAATGGGACATAAAGGAACATAGGCAGAAATCCTCATGCTTGATACAAGGAAGATAATCAAACGTATGCAGACACTAAAATGCAAGCAAGATTAACTCACAGATTAAGTACCAATTAATTGAAGCAAACGTCGATGTGCCTTCTCTTGCCAGTTGACAAATGTCTGCGGAAATTGAAAAAATTGATTAGTTCCTACAAGTACATTTTCCAGCTGAGTGTTGCATGCTATTGCTTCATATAGGGTCAATCTTTGCGTCGAGCGGACAAATGGAAGAAACTACAGCCAACAACTATATGCATCTCAGCCACCGGAATGTAACTCTAGATACATGCACATCAATAAATATCACTGGGCAAGAAAATATGTACTATCCATTCAGAAAACTCTAGATACATGCACAGCAAGAAATATCACCGGGAAAGAAAATATGTACTATCCATTCAGAAAATTCATTGAGTATAGAAACTGTGTCAAAATCTCCAAAGTTGAATCATCTCAGCATCACTAAACAAAATCGTCATTTGAGATGGGGAACAACAAAATGTCTATTATTGTTTTTTTACTCTGCACATTATCAAGTAATAGTTTCGGCAATACTATAATGATAGCTTAGTTGGATGGCAAACCATTCCTAGCGTGTTGATAAAAAACTAATAGGAACGTGCTAGCAAAATTCAATCTATGAGTCCAATCACTGCTGGTGAAGGGGATTGCAAGGAGAACCATCAGGCAAAAAAGGAAGAGGATTGCCATGGCGATGAGCAGTTGCAGTTGGAGCTTGGGGTAGCGAAACGAGGAGGAAGATGATGCATCCGACGAGGTTCGCTGCTGGCCGCCGCCCGCCACGGCCATGGGAGAGTGGCTCTCCCGCTCCGGCCACAACCCACGCCTGCAACGGCCATGGGAGGCGGCGCCCCGCTCCGGCCACAACCCACCATCGACCGCCTCGGTCGTGGGAGCGCGGCGCCCACGCCGACCATGGGGTCGGTTGGCTAGCTCCGGTGGCGAACGCCCCCGCCCCACCTTCCAGCTTCAAAAGAGTGACCGCCAGCCGCCCTGGGACACCTCCACCCCGACATCGACAGCTACCGGCGACGGATCTGGTCCCTCCCCCGACGGTGGATCTCTGGGTCATCCCGCCGCGCGGATCCGGCCTCCCTCTCCAGCCACGACGACTTGAAGCCGTCATCGGGGCCCTCGGCCACCCATCGGTCGTCGCCCCCACGCCGATCTGAGTTCGTGCTGCCCCACATTGGATCCCCTCCCGACAATCTCTTCTCGATGCCGGGCCTGGCCTCGATCCCATGGCCTAACCAGCACTGCTCCCTCCTGGCAAGGATCTGGTGTTCCTTTGCGTCGCTCTACACAGTGCAGTGCACCTACGACATGCAGTGCGTGTAGCGATGCTGTGCGGTTCGTTCTGCACATTGTTGCTGTTCAGAGGCAATTTTTATAATTTTTCAGATAGTTTGTGTGCAGTGCGGTTCATAGCGCACTGCGGCTCAGTTGCTTACTTTGATGTTACATGTGCTCTTGTAGAACCTTGTTTGTTCATTTGTTGATACTGTATGAGCAGGAAAAAAAGCTCAACAAAGCTTTATATGATGCTCTTGTGTTTTTCCCTTGCAGTTCATTTGGCGCGTATATGTAAAATTGCAAAAAAATCTTACATAAATCTGCAAAAATATGGTTCACTTTTTCATGTTGTTTGCAGTTCGCTACGCAAATAATTGTAACGGAAAAAAGATGCGCTTTAATGAATGCAGTTCGCAAGCCTTGGCCATTCAATCAACGAGTTTGCACAGAAAAGTTAGAAGAAAAAAAACGTCTGCAGTTCACTTTTATGTATGACGTGGTTTGATAAGAAAATGACAAAATGTCAAACATAAATTATGTGTGCCGATATTGCAGTCAATTGTTTGTTGAGTGCAGCCGGATGCAGTTCACTTCGCCCCGATTCCGGATCCACAAAAACACGTTCATTTGTATTTGCTGATAATGCAGTGCGCTTGCACCGTGGGATGCGGTGCGGTTGCCCGGCGAATGCAGTTCACTTGGCCGATTCCTGGTCCGCGAAGAACACGTGCGCTTTGTTTGGCGATAATGCAGTGCGCTTGCCCGTTGGATGCAAAACAATGCAGTTTACTCGCCGATTTTTTGTTCCGCGAAAAAATGTGAGTCCGCGTTTTAGTAAAATCGACGCTACTTTTAAACCGTAATGAGTTAGAGAGAAAGTTACACATGAAAATCGAGCGCCTCGACAATACATATCCAACAGCGTAACAATTGAATCGATCGGAGGAAGGAATCGATAAATTTTACGCAAATACGCCCGCTGTCCACAAGAGGGCAGCGCCACCATTTTCTAAATTCCTTCAAAACCCTGCAGAATCTCGAAAAGTGTTCAACATGTCGAAGATGCTCCTACTCCATACGAATCCAACGGTGTATCATACGCATCGTTTCAACAAACAGTAAAAAAGTTTGACTCTCTACGAGATCCGAAAACCAAAAATAGAGTGGCTGCGTTTTTTTCAATTTGAAATTCCTCTCAAACTGTGAGGAATTAGAAAAAGTGTTCTACATATGGATGGAGCGCCTGATCGATATCTCTCCGATGTTGTATCATACGCATCATTCCGACAAACGGTTGAAGAGAAAACGCGAAAATACTCCCGCTGGGAAAGTGGGCAGCCGCACCGTTTTCGAAACTGCTCTTAATCCATGAGGAATTAGAAGAAGTGTTCAACATACGGAAGATTCTCCATTTCAATACAATCCAACGGTGTATCATACGCTCAATTCTGATGAACGATTAAAAAGTTACGGCGAAAACGGTGCACGCGGTTCTGTTTTACCCGAGATGCAGTGCTCCGAATTCAGCAGTGCGGTTCTCTTTTGCGATACGATGCAGTTTGGAATGTTTTCAGAATAGTTATTTTGACAACGATGTCAGAATAGACCGGCTGTATATATATATATATATATATATAGCATACAGTACACATGTGTATACAATTTGGTATATTACAAAGTTTCACCTACAATTGCATATCATATTCTACCTGCGGCCGTGTCGGATGTACGGGAATTCTCCGTTGGTAGGTATGACTTGCTGAAGAAAAAATCCCGCTAATTCCTCTTGAAGTGCTTGAATTGTTTTTCCTCTATTTGGAGTTGATCCCGCTTCTCCCTTATCACATTTAAAGAAGAAGATCAATATATTAGCGAATGTTAATTCTAAATAGTATTTACATCATGGTAAGAACAAAGTATAAATAGTATTTACGTACCATCAATGATTTACTAGTAAGCCTTTCGGTCATATAGCGAACGTTCTGCATCACGATGTAAGCACATTGTTCAGTCCCCTCTTTCTGCCTCATACACTTCAGAATAATATAATTCACTCAGATAATAATCAAGCATATAATAATGGTATATTGAAACTAGAATTAAAGTGAATGTTTTCGCACATATTTATCGTAGTGCCACGTCAGCTTATCCTTCCATAAACCGGGCTCGACTTTTTTGAACTTTTCCCAAACTCTGTCGTCAAAAAAAATGAATAAAGGAGTTATTAATTACTTGATATAATAAGAAGTGAATGCTAAAGAAGCCTACATTGTGTGATAATGATTAAAATTACCTGTCGAACATATCATTCACGGATCTGTACTCGCTAATATCTTTACGTAGTGAGTCCATTACTATAACTTTTCCTTCTTCAACTTGAATATCTATCAGGATGAAGTGATAGCTGCGCACACGTATGTAAAAGCGGGCATGCATAACTCATCACTTATAACAATGCAACATCGAGTAAGAAAAACTATAATTTATAGTACAAAATAATGACACTCACTTGAAGTCGTAAGGAGGTAGTATATGTGTGTTGGTATGGAGTTCCTTCAAATACTTTAGCACGATCATGTCTGTGTCTTTTGTGTTGAATTTTATTGTCATTTCATGTACGGTGTTTGGGTCAATAAACCCAATTCCATAGTATCCATCTCTTTTCATTTCATAAATCTTCATTCTGCGTAACCACACAAAAGAATATTAGTGAGGATAATTAATTACAGTCAATGACGAACAATTGAGCTAGAGACTTAAAATACAGATCGAGAAAGAAATCACTTACAAACAATAGCAACTGACGAAGGATTTGTCGGGTCTTTTTGATGGAATAACTGAAATAATTCTTCATTTGCATTCCACATTTCAATTCCATGGTGGAAATATTCTCTCTTGACTAGGAACATGATGCGCTCTAGGTCGAACGGCATAATTTCGCTCTTTTACCACTGATGCAAATTGCGCATTTGCGTTTGTAGAAGCTTCTCCTGTTCTTTATTGACCAGAGGATCCTCTTTTGCATATATCCTTGCTTCTATATCTGGCTCAGTGGGCAATGCCGCATCGCCTGCCTCAATGGCTATATATAGTTCAACACGGATACCCGCCTCTCTAGCAACCTCTCTTTTTTGGTCGGTTGGTATCTCTCCTATTGCTCGGTACTCACCTTGAGCGGGGCTATCTATTGCACTGTCTGTTCTCCGAGCCGGGAACAGTCTTCCCGCATTTTTTACCGCGTGAGGAGATTGACGACACCTTTTTAAATGATATGTTAATAGAGCGTTCATAATCCGATAGCGGGGTCTTCTCAGGGGGGTGGTTCAAACTGCTTGAAAAAGTGTTCTACTATTTTCTTAGGTACTTTATCCTTTGGTGCCGGTGGAGGTTCACTTCTCTATCCGATATGGCCTGGTTTTCTGCAGAACTCCTATTACAGGGTAACGCCGGCGGACTCTTCTTGGGTTTATCCTTCTTTGATTTCTTCTTTGGTGGACTCTGCTGACGCGACGGAGGTCGACTTGATCGTAGTGTTTTCCTTTTAGGAGGCTCTGACACGGGGGGAGCTTGTGGAGGACTCACGCTGTGGGGTGGTTGTGGACTCGGCTGATGCGGATGAGTCGAGCTGCGCTCCATCTCGGGGAGGGGTTGTGGTGGACTCGGCTGAGTCGGGCTGCGCTCCATCTCCGGGGGTGGTGGTGGTGGACTCGGCCGACGCAGCGGAGTCGTGCTCCGCTCCATCTCGGGGAGGGGTTGTGGTGGACTCGGCTGAGTCGCGTTGCGCTCCATATCCGGGGGGTGGTGGTGGTGGACTCAGTTGACAGAGCGGAGTCGTGCTGCGCTCCATCTCGGGGAGGGGTGGTGGTGAACTCGACGTCGAACGCGTTGGACTTGACACCTTGTCTGGAAATATGATGCCTTGTTTTCTCCATAGATAGGTACCACTTTGTTTGGCTTCTCTGAGGGCCTTCTTCCCTTCACCTCCAGGAATATCAATGATTAGTTCTTCATATATCAACACAACTTCATCCACCCCGACACGAGCATAGCCAGGTGGAATCGGATTACCGTGGTAGGTTGCTTCAGGTTGATTCAGTAAAGCAAAGTTGTCTGCCACCTCAATGGATATATTGTTCATTTTGACGATTAGCTCGCAACTTTTCATCTCTTTGATATCATCCACGGGGTAGTGACCATCATCAACCCCCGTGGAGCCGACGCTACTTTTCGGCATAGATGGGACGGTACAATCCAATGTTGGATCTATTGGCGGATCTTGAGTAGACGTCCTTAGTTGTAGTTGTTGGCTAAGTGACGCGCACTGTTGCTGCGTCTGCCTGATCGCTTGTTCCATCCTTTGAAAACGGTCTGCTTCATACTTCTTCTTTCTTGCACGGGTTTTGTAACTATCATTAAACTCCACAAACCCCTCATACCACGGAACAATGCCTACGCCTCGCGTTCGTCCCGGGTGTTCAGGATTCTTGAGGGCGCGTGTAAGCTCGTCGTTCTCTCTGTCGGGCTTGAAAATACCCTTTCTAGCATCATCAAGTGCATTCAGTAACTTTTTATCGGCTCCTTTAAGACTTTCCTATTGAATTACCTTCCCTGTCTTTGGGTCCAACTTTCCACTATGCCCAAAAAACCAAGTCCTGCACCTTGGTGGAAAAAACATTGTTACTGGAGTGACCCTTGCATCAAGCAACTTCTTCTCGAATGCATCGCACTTAGGCGCCGCGGACTTGTAGCCACCTGTTCCCATGGAAAAACTATTTTTTTCTCAGCATTCGCCTTGTTTATTTCCGACCGACGATTAGCTTCTTCTGATTCCTTGTACTCCACAAATTTGTCCCAGTGAGATTCTACCTTCGCTAGTGCTCCAGTGAAAATTGGAGTCTTCTTATCATTAGCGATGTATTTCTCCCATGTCTTTATCTTCCAACTTTGGAATTGTGTGGCCATCTTCCTAAGAGCAGCATGCTTGACTTTGTCCACAACGTCTGGTGTCAAATAATTTGGTAGGGTGAAATATGATATGACCTTATCCCAAAACTTGGATTTTTCTCTATCGCTGACAAAAGTCTTGTTACCTTCCTTTGGATGATGCCATTCTTGAATACTGATCGGGATTTGGTCTCTAACAACTACTCCGCATATAGATGTCCATTTCTTCACGTGAGCTAGAGGATCAGTCGTGTCACGCCCCCAAAATCAAGCCGTGTACAGTAATCATACACGCAAGGTACACGATCGAGATAAGGGACTCACGGTAAGATATCACAAGAAAACTCTACAAATAAAATAATACAAGTTGTTTAATACAAGCCAGGGGCCACGAGGGCTCGAATACACAGCTCGAGAAACAAAAAGTTAGCGGAAGCAATAGTATCTGAGTACAGACACAAGGTACACATGATCTGCCTTAAGAAGGCTAGCACAAATCACAACAGATCGAAAAGGCGAGGCCTCCTGCCTGGGAACCTCCAAACTACTCATGGTCAACGGGGGACTCGACGTCGTAGACGACATTGGGGATCTTCATGTTGCGGTGGCCAGTATCGGGGATCATCTGCTCCGGGGCTCCAACGTCGACTGCAGCGGCCGTTCAGGCAAAACAAAAAGGGGGAAATAAATCAAGGGTGAGTATCTAGCATACCCGCTAGTCTTACGTCCTCTACTAAGCATTTATTCATTTGTATAAAATGGAAGGGGAGGTTGTATATAGTGGACTGCAAGGTAGAAATCAGAATAAGGATAAGAAGCTAGGACTATCAAAGACTAGCACCTTCCGACGAGTCTTGAAGCACAAGAAGAGAATAGCCAACAGTTTATATAAAGCATAAAGTAACAATGCGGTAGAAGTTGTTGCAGCATTGCATAATAGTAAGTTGTAATAATTAACAATAATATTTCCTCTGAGTTCCCTTCCTCGACTTCCCTGCGAGGAAGAAGACCCGGAACCATACAGTTTAATAGTAGTAGTTTGTAGTGGTAAGATCTAGCTTCAGCATAAAGCATCCTGTTAACGTGGACACGACTATTCGAATAGATTAAACTCCCTGTAGGGGTGCACTACTGTTCAGCCTGCACGCTCGGATCTCCAGGGTGGCGGGCACCTTATTAGGGAACGCTCCACCAAATCTATCCGACGCGGCGCAGCCCATCCTAGGCTCAACAGAGAGGTCATCCGCCGGACTATATCCTACGCGCTAAGGGGTCTAGGTCCCTCACCCTTCCACGCTCCTTCACGGTTCGAGTCTGGACGGTGAAGCAAAAGCAAATCCAAATACACCGCTCGGACGAAGAAGACACACCACTTCCCGGCAATCAGGTCGCGATACGGCTGACGTCTGAAGAGCTTTCGAATGAACTACGACGCAGGGGATTCTGTAACTCCTTATCCCACGTGAAGGTAGTGCGTACAGACCAATGGGCCTCTAAAGTCATCCACCAAACCATTTAGCATTTTATTATTATCTCGCAGACAACCGTTATCGCTGTCTGACTAACAACACAATGGACAACGAACATCAACAAGGTCCACCAGAAACGTCGAGGTCTGCCTTGTCGTCCCGTCAAAGCGCGCGGTTACCGACAAGGTGAACCGTCTCCTTACCTTGTCTCGCGTGTGCTCTTATTAGAGCTCAACTTTTCATAGTTTGGTAACTCTCACGAGATACGAGCAGGGGCCAAGCACGCCAGTAACGTCGGTCGTACCCTCCCTATTGTTCCCAACGTAATACTGCTCGCGGGCACCGTTGGGTCGCCCGAGTCTTACCTTTAAGGACAACCGTTGCTCAGGTACCTAGAGAGGCTATACAGAGTCAGCAACGAGTGGGGTACAAGGATTACTCCTTGATAGCTCACACTTGATGGTGGCTCGGCAGAGCCGAGCTAGGGGGCCTTAGGCGGTGTCTGCATTGTACCGTACCTGTGCAGTTGTAATAAGTTATATCCGCGTCACTCCCTTGAGTGGTCATGGACCGCTATCTAATCCTAGTTTACTAACAAATCGCAGGGCTCACTACTGAATAATGCATAATTATAATGGCAGCATAGGATAAAGGAAGGTACATCAAGGGTCGACAAAAACAGGCTATGCAATTGAATAAGATTGTAACGTAGCAGCAGTAGTAACCATGCCTAGTGCAAGAAATGTACGAAAACGATAGGCGATATCTAGGGAAGAGAATGGCTCTGCTTCCCTGGAAGCTTGATGGTAGGGGTACTGTCGTCGACGACATAGTCGTACTTAGCAGCGGTGTAGTCAGCGGCAGGAACGGGGTCTACCGGAGAATAAGGGGGGAACAGTAAATACAGAACAATAATAGCAATACAAAGTTATGACATAGGAGATACAAAGCAACGGGGCTCTAACGCAGTGTTCGATGATTTGCTTGGAGCAGGAATTTATCCGAGCTTGACTCATCAGTATCGGTTGATTACCGAACAAATGATCCAGAGGGGGAAGGTTCCATGTCTGCAGGGTTAGAGACATCTGACAGACATGTGGATAGGTTATCCGTGCTCGCAGATCCATTCTGAATAACTTTCTTATACAGATAATTTTCATCCGGAAAGTTTTACTCGCTCCGGGTGATTACCACATAGTGCAATCGGAGGGGGAATGTCCTGTGTGCGGTATGTTAGAGGGGTGGGGTGGGTATACGGATAGCGTATTCTTGTTCATGGCATTTTTCTGATCAACTTTCATGTATAAAATATTTTAATCTGTCCTACGGTTCAAAAGATATTAATTTTCTAAGTTTTAATCATTTTCTAGCCTTTCTGGAATTTCTTTAATTCTTTAATATAACATTATCCAGAATAGTTGTTGACTAGTCAAACTGACAACATGGCCCCACATGTCAGCCTCACAGTTTAGTAAAACAAAATTTTAAATTTAACTAATAGTGGGGTCCCACATGTCATTGGAACAGAGATAAGTAACCATTTCTTTTAATCTAATAGGGGGTTAAGTGGGATGGACCCACATGTCATACACAGAGGCACTTATATTTAGTTTTATTTTAATTAAATTGCACATGGCCCATCTGTCATAGGCACATGTTTGCATTAGCAATTTAATTAACCGCTTGGACTTAAGTTAAGGCCTAGGGCCCACTATCGGTGTCACAGGAGGGGGGATTATTAGCGTTCACTGACCCGGCCATGGCCACGCCGACGAGGCCGACGCCGGCGACGATGGTCGTGTGGTGGCTACATAAGGCGGTTTGGCGTGCCATTGGTTCCTACGGGGAGCTGGCCGAGACGCGCGTCTGAGGGAGCAGACGGGAGGCAGTGGGGTGGCCGGAGTGGCTGTCGGCGACGAGCCGTGGCGGCGGCCGTAGCACGGCCGAGGCCAAACAACGTCGGGGGGGGGCAAGGGTGGAGGTGACCGCGACCAGGGGAGGTGGGGCACATGCGCGAGCGCGGCGAGCCGCGACACAGCGCGCGTACAGGGGGTGTCCAGGGCACGGTCAAGCCCAGTGTGAGACAAGCTCCGGCCATGGAGAATTCGGGTGAGTACGATGACAGGGGTCGCGGTCCAGTGCGTGGGAAGAGGGGAACCGCAGTGGATCTCACCACGAGCGAGTTGGGGGTGGCAAGGGGCTTGGGGGAGCACCGAAGGCGACGTATGGCGAGGTGGAAGACGGCGGCCGGGGATGGAGGGGGCGGCCCGATTCACGGTCTGCAGTGCATTCCGTCCCAATTAGCTCCACGGGGTGAAGTGGACGACGACGAGGAAGAGCCCGACAACCTCACTCGTCGGGAGGAGTTCGATGGTCACGGCGGTGCACGACGGAGCGGCCGCTGTTCCGCATGAGGGGCGACGGGACCGGCAGAGAGAAAAGGAGGGCGCAAGGGGAATGGAAGGGGCGGCTAGGGTTTGCATAGGGGCGCTCGTTGGCTCTTCTAGCCAGCCATGGCTACAATGGAGGAGGCGGTTGTCGGCCATCGTGCGGCGCATCATGCCGATGGCGCGCGTGCAGCCGACACCAAAGGAGAGAGGGGGAGGACGGAGAAGGAGGTGGGGGTGGGCCGGCCCAGTGTTGGGGAGGGGGTGGGTCTGTTGCCCGGTGCGTAGTTTATGTTTTCTTTTTTGTATTCTTTTCTTTATTCTTTTTTTAATTGATTTGGCTAATGTTTCATTTTTGTAAAATGTAATACACGTACCAAAATTAGTGATGCACTTTATAACAGTGCCACAAAAAGTTTTGTGCCCATATAAAATGAATTTCATTTTTTTTATTTAAAAGGGGTCAAATTCTACTGTTTGAATTGTTTAAAATATTTAATGTTGCAATTAATATCCATAACTTTGTATAGTGATCTACTAATTTATAGGCATTTTATAAAATTGTTTGCACAATTTTTGGTTTAACATTAATTGCCACTTGGTTTTTGGAAATTTTAATTGTGTTGAATTTGAATTGGGATAGAATCCAAGGTGACCAAGCATTGTAATTCAAAATGACTTATCTTAATCATGAGGATTACTGTAGCTTCACACCCGGGGTGTTACAAGTCGGCTCGCCACTCGCACTGACGTCATCGATGTTGTACTTTACACCATCCTGTGGCAATTTGGCCGGGCCACGTTTTGTTTCGCTTGAAGAAGATTTGCTCGATCCGGGTTGCTAAAAGAAGAAAGATTTGTTAATTGATTGGTGATAAATCATTTATTAGTATATTTAATGATCACCAGAGGCCTTATATATTTATCTATATACCTTGGAGAACTTTGTTCTTAATTGAAGATCATTTTCTTCGTCTCCTTCCTCGAACATTCCCTCATCGGAATCGTTCAGATATTGTGAGCCATCATCATGACCATCGGCGTCGGCGATAATTTCGTACATATCATCTTCCTGCTCTCTACCGCTATTGAACACGTCGTCCATAACTTAACTAATATCGAAGAGATGCAGAAAAGGATAAATTAATTTACTATATTTATTGACATGATCAATTTAATATAAGAAAATACAGAAAAGTAACATCTCAAATAATCAAGTTCACATGCAACAATAATATTAGAATAATAATCCAGTTTACATCTCGAATAATCCAGTTCACATATGCAACAATAATATATCTTGAATAGCTAATAAATGAAGTCGGCTCCGGTGGGCGGTAGACACCCAAAGAGAAGGAACCATCACCCACTCGTAGCTAGGGTGAGATCCCTGAAGAACCTGCCAGGTACTAGAGTACCCGGCGTCCAACGCCACCATGTACCGACGGACGTGCTCATCCTCCTCCCTAACACGTCGGCGTACAACCTCCTCGGGTCGTCTCCCTCTGCACCGACTCTTGCCCACGCGACCGCCACCAAAGAAGATCCGGTTCGACGACAAGACCCGGATTCCTCACCAAGCGGCGCGCCTCGAAAACAACCCCCCAGTGCCAGCCCGACAGAGCCCAGACCCGCAAGCTACGCATTCCGTCAAGAAGCCCCGCGACACGACGGTAAGGAGGATGCGGTCCGGTATCGTCGCCGAAAACGTATTAATGAAACTAAAAACAATATATACAACATTATATAAACAATATGTACTAACAATATAACAATACATAAGTTTTTTTTGTAAAATATTTTTTTGGCGCCTAGGATCAAATATTAACAATACTAACAATACTAACATTATAAAAATATATATATCAAGCATTCGCAACATATAGCAAAATTTAATATCGCATATATACTTGAGTTTGCAAAATTTCTAAATGTCATTTAATAGTAATCATCCATATATAGAAACAAAATATCTCATATATCTCTTCCTCTAAATTTGTTGACATTTGCAAAATTCATACTACAAGCTACAACAAAAAATTGGCATTTTAACAGTAGCATAGATAGTGCCATCTAGCAAATTCCATTAACATTAGCATCTAGTATGGCATCTATCAAAATGTTCGTTTAGCAAAAATGTTCATTTAGAAAAATGTTCATCTAGCAAAAAATTGCATAGTGGCATATACATGTCGCAACATGTTCATCTAGCAAAAATGTTCATCTAGCAAAATGTTCATCTAGCAAAAAAATTCATAGTGGCATATACATCTAGAAACATGTTCACCTAGCGTGAGAAGATGGCGCTCCCATCTCCACGTCACCGCCTCTAAACCCTAGCTACTCCATCCAAGATCCTTGGTGATTGAGCCTCTTCATCAACATTTGGCTCCGATCATCGTCTCCGGCGTCTCCTCCTCTTTGCATACATAGCCATCTCATGGCCGTTTATGCAGCCCTCCAGATGGGTTTGGATCTGGCTCCCGGCGGGGAGTTCGCTGAGGAGGTTCGACGCACTTGTTTCTCTTCGGTTCATCCGAATCAGCACTCTGGCCATTCCACAATGGTGGTGGCTTTTGGACGTACCTATTTCAAGTTGACGGAGGATTCGGCGGCGGTAGCACTGGAGTCTATCACTGGCGGCCGATGTGTGATGGCGCGAGAGTTGACGGGTGTAGTCTTCTCGCCCTTCGTTTGTGAGCCCCAAGTGGAAGGCGTGATGCAGCACAGCATCAAATTTCCCTCAGTAAAGATACCAAGGTTTGTCTCCAGTAGGACTCCAGAGATGATAAGTAGGTGTCAGCGGCGCTATTGACGTGGACCTGCACACAGACACAAATAACTTTGTTCCCAACGAAGTTCAGAGAGGTTGTCAATCTCTCCGGTCTTGTTGTTCACAAAGGATCAAACACAAAGGATAATGATAGCAACTGAAAGTAAAAGCAGAAAAGTAAATGAGCGTGGAAACAGTAATGAGGATATGGACCGGGATACGTGATGTTCACTAGTGATGTCTCTATTCCAAAAGACGATAAAACTGCTATGCATGGTAAACAAAGTACAGAAGGGCAATTGACAGGATCATGAACGCACCGCAATGCTAACTATGCTACAAAATAAAGGAAGAGGCTCAAAAGCACGGGCAGTACGCCAAAATAAGTAGACCGAAATCCAACTGCATCTACTACTAATCATCCACCTTGAGATATCTTTCCAGAACATCTCGCTGGTATTAAGTTGTGAGCCCCACCCAAAGTGTAAACCCAAAGCAACAGACAACTGCATTAAAAAGCACTTTGCGTAAAGTAAACAATTTTCACAACCCCAAGTTAGGTAAGTGCTAGGGTTTGTTTGTGCCCTTTGCATCATGCAAAAATTCAAAAGAAAATTCAAAAATGGGGAAAAGAAAAGCCCTGAGAAATTAAATCAAATGGACAGATAAAAATCTTTTTCCAAAATCATTTGAGTATTTGGAAAATTCCTATAAATGATGGTGATCATTTCAAAAGTGGTTTGGGTTCATTCCCATGCCCATGGAATATTCAAAAATTCAAAATGTGCCCTGGAAATTAAATTTGACCCCTATTTGATTTGAAATTCAAATGTTTTGAATTTCAAAAATGCTCAAATTCTACAAGTGACTTGCTACTGGTCACCTAGGATTTATAAAAATATTTGGGCATTTTTATAAAATGCTATGGTATTTTTTTACCAGAGCAAAACAAATAATAGAAATAAAAAGGAAAGAAGAAAAACAGAAAAGAGGCCTGCCTGGCTTGGACCCAACTAGCAGAAGCCAGGCCCAGCCCACAAGGGGCACCTTCGTCTTCTACCCGTGGCCAGGCAGGCAGCTCACCGCCGTGGCGAGCATGCCGTCGCCCAGGCCACCTCCTGCTTGCCCCGCGGCCTTCTAGCGCCTTCTGTAGACGTCCTGGAGGCCCCAGGTCTCTTCTCCCCATCTCCCAGTTCGTCCCTCTCCCTCTCTCGCGAGCTCCAGCACAAGCCTGAGGACCCCGACTCGCCGCCGTCGTGCGCCACCGTGGCCACCGTGCCTCCCCCATGCCGCCGTGTTGTCCAAAGGACTTCCCAGCGACGACTCCTTCGACCAACGGCATCAATTCGAGCCCAGCAGCCCCGAGGACGACGCCATCTTCGCCGATTTGCCGCCGGCCGCCGTGGACCCTCTCGGGAAATACACCGCCACCGCACCTTCTCCGTCTTCACCGTCGACGCCATTGCATCCGGGGTGAGCCCCTCATTGTTTTCCCCCTTCTCCCGCTCTCCTCCGTGCCCCCGTGCCCGTTTCCCTCTTCACCAGTCGCCGGCCTCCGCGGGAGCTCGATGTCGGCCATGCTCCGATGCCTCTCAAGGCCGCCCGCGTGCTCCAGAAGACGTGCGCGAGTCAGGGCGTCCTCCTGATGCCCTTGGCTTGGCATTTGGTGGCCAGCCTCGCCGTCCAGGAAAGCGCCGCCGTGCACTGGGGTCGCCGGCGTTGAGCCGCCGGTGAGCCCATTTAGATTAGGACTAATTACCCCAACTAAACCCCCTCACAGCCACAGACAGGTGGGCCCAACCCCCTAATTAAACCATGGTTTATTTTAAACAGAGAGAATTAACCTCTGTGACACTGACAGTGGTGGCCCACTGGTCAGCCCCCCCTGTGACATCAGCATTGCTTCATGCTGATGCAATAAATGGATCTAAAAGAACTAATGAATTCAGTGAAAATCCAGAAAATGAATTAAACTTTGGAAATTCATAACTAATTCATATTAACTCCAAATTAAACATATAATATATGAAAAATTATAAGAAAAACGCAAGGATTAAGAATATGCAATTTGTTTTTATGTTTGACCATTTTAAAATGGGTGAACAGTAGCAAACATGCATATGGCATAATTTGAATTTGAATTTGGAGTTTGAATTTTCATTTCAAATGCAATATACTTCAATTAAGATGAATATACTACAAACCAGTACCACTCACATCATGGACAACCTTATCATGTGTATGTGCATTTTTACTTCCGATGTTGTCCCCCCTTGTTGATGATTGCCTCCGATGACAGACGTTCCGAGACGGTGATCACCCCCGAAGAAGAAGACCACTGTTAAGACCCGTGTATCGTCAGCAAGGCAAGCAAACCCCATTAATCATGTCTATAAAATCCTACTTCCCTCTCAGTCTCTCTTATGCATGTTTAGGAGAACACCGAGACACGGTCTTTCGCATAGTTTAACCCATTCTGATGCATGACCTATCATTTTGTCACCGTATTAAGCAAACCACAATCCTAGAAGATTTAGGAGTTGAATGATGAGCATGTGGCCCCTGCAACCGTTACTGCTTTTTGCTTCTTAGTGATACAATGAGGATGTTATGATTGTGAGTCGGGATGGAAATGAACACAGTGATGCTGATGATAACGTGTTGGTGAATCCACCCCTAAACAAAGGTGAACGATGAGAGGCTGTGTAGGAGTACACAGTGGGTTGTCTCGTTGAACACTGCCCTAGGCCCCGAGTTCCTGTTTTGTGATCCAAGACAAAGAGTATGACAACATGTAGGGTTTTATGGGAGCCCCGTTTGGCCTCTTTACGTACCCGATCCGGTCCAGGAGTCACACTAGATTCGGGCTTTCCATTTGACCTAACTATAGATATGTGGGTGGACCTGTGAGGCAGTGAAACCATCTATCAAAGGTGGCGTCTCGGTCCCTTGCATTGTCTGAGTCCATTTCGTGGAACCGGCCAGACTCTCGAACGGTGAAAAACTCAGGTAGTCGACTCCTGGATTAGAGAAGGTGATGTGAGGGTAGTGCCTTGCTTTCATCCACGTCCGACACCCGCTTGAAGGGTGACAAGAACGAGGAGATAAGTGATGACACGCGTGTGAAGATGTACACCCCTGCAGGGTTAATGAACTATTCGAATAGCCGTGTCCGCGGTTATGGACTACTTGGAAACCTCTACTTGATCATAGACAACTTGAATGGATACTTATAAAACTCGCAAGATAAGCGTGAGTGTTATGGCGTGTTTCCTCGTGGGGGAAGTCAAGGAAGTATCCATAGTGGTGTATTGGTTGGAGACTTGGTAGTGGACTCGTGTACGCTTCTTACCTCAAGTATGGTACTCGTAGTTCAGGACTAGCCAAGTCAAAGCTGGCACTTCTTCATGTTGAACCCCACCTCCTTTACCTTGATACTTGAGCATGAGTAGTATAGGTCTGATGTAAGTCTTGCTGAGTACGACTTTGTACTCACGTTTTCTTATTCTATGTTTTAGATGAGAACCGGACCCCGATGGAGTCACCTTCGTGAAGCTCGACGTTGACCTTGGTAGTATAGTTCCAGATAGCAGTCTGGTCCCTCGCGGAAGGGCATGTATGTTTACAAGGATTCTCTAAGCCATTTGTTAAACTTGTCTGTACTCAGACCTAATTTGCTTCCGTTGTATGATGTAATGTTGATCACAGACATGTGATCTATGTATACTCTATGTGTAAGTCAATAAAGAAGTACTTTGTAGAGTTATGTGATGATACCTGTTGTTCATACTAGACATGTGTGATGCATGTATGATTATAACATGCATGTCTTATTATGGGTTTTCGAGACCTTAGTTGTGATCTGGCTGGCGGTCTTTTATACACCAAGTGGCCCTTAGATGTGCGCAGCTTGGGGCATCGCGATGCGATTTATCGTGACTCTGTCACGTGCACACTTTGTTGTATGATCGAGCCCGCCCTAGACCCCGACTAAGTGATCGGCTGGAGTAAGTCTATGTAAGAGTTAGGATTCAATCGATAACAAGGTTGAGGCGACTTGTCTATGAATATGGTATTCACCACCCATAAGCATTTAGACTCGTGAGGGGACGATGAGGACCCATCTCAGTTGATCATCCGGCCTGAATGGAATGCCCCTCACGTTCGATGCTTTCCGAGAGTGTTCTGTGCTTGGCCTTGTCTGCTTAGACAAGTGGGTAGGGCTCTCGGCTGTCCATGTGATTGTATCGTGACTGGAATTACATACGCCTATTCCGGGTCCCGACAGACTTGGTATCAGAGCAGGACTGTCTGTAGGATATTTAACCCTTGGTCAAAGTCGAGTTTAGCACTCTATAGTTATATAGTTACTTGGGTATACAAGGGAACAACGTAAGGCTTCTTTTTCTCCTTACCCTCATCGATCTGAGTTCTGAGTCACCCTTATCTTTTCTATGGGATGATAGGACTAGGCTCATCTATTTCTTACTAGAACATCACGCTGAGTGCTTCCTTGTAGCCGTAGGATTGTTGTGGTCGTCCAGAGTCTCCGTGTTTTGAGTTCCTTGAGGAAGTTCTGTCCAATCTCCTCGAGGTTGTCTTGTTTTCCATCCCGGTGTAGCCGTAATGCTGCCCGATTTATCCCGTGTTTCTATGAATCTTTGCCTTTGCATTACAATATTTTCCGTCTTCGTCATGTCCTTCTTGTCTTTGATTCCATCATACAACCTGTTCTGATTGTTGATTTTTATCACACAGGATGTCAGGTGGAACTCGTAGTGCTGTTCTTTGGAGTCGAGACCGTGATCGGAATCGAAATGATGATGCACCTCCACCACCGCCTTCGGCGGCGGAAATCATGATGGAAGCCGAGCGGAATCGGCGTGATCAGACACGTCTTCTGGAGCTCATCGAGCAGAATACCTCACGTCATTGCAATGTGGTTGTGAGCATTCAGGACTTCATCCTCCTCAAGCCACCGGTATTTCGATGTTCTTCTGAGCCCCTTGAAGCTGATGACTGGCTCCATTCCATCGAGCGTAAGCTTGACACGGAACATGTTGCTCCCAATGATCGAGTTATATTCGCGGCATACTTTCTGGAAGGTGCTGCTGCTGAATGGTGGGAGAACTATGTTGCAATGCAGCCTGATGGTCACCTAGTGACTTGGCAGGAGTTTCGTGATGCCTTTCGAGGGTACCACCTTCTAGATGAGTTAATGGAGCGCAAGAAGGAAGAGTTCTGCAATCTGACTCAAGGAGAGATGTCCATTCATGAGTATGTGATGGAGTTCAACCGTCTTGCTCGTTATGCCCAAGATGAGATCACCACCGACGCCAGAAAGCAGGCAAGGTTCCGTAAGGGACTTAGCCTATCCTTCGCCATGATCTCAACCTCCTTGAATTTTCCACCTTTGAGGATTTAGTCAACAGATCCTTTAGATCTGAGCATGGCAATGAAGTGTTCGAAGAGTCCCGCAAGCATGCTCTTGAGCTTGCTCCTTCTTCTAGTTCAGCCCCTCAGAAACATCGAATATGGATTCCAACTGGTGCCATACCTCAAAACTTTCTTCCGAGACCACCACCCAATATATGCCATCCACCTCAACACATTGTTCCTCCCAGGAATGATGGTGTGCAATCAAGTAATCCTGTTCCCAGCAATTCAGGCAGGGTGTGTTTCACGTGTGGTCTGACAGGCCATTACTTCCGACAATGCCCTACAGTGTTGGTGGCACCACATCGGCCTAGTCACAAGCCTCCAAAGAAATCAACCACCAAAACCATCCCAGCAAAGCTTTCAGCCACAAGTAGTGGATATGTGAACCAAGTCTCAGTTGAGGAAACCACTGCTTCTTCTGACGTCATCCTTGGCACACTCCCAGTCAATCATGTTCCCGCCTCCGTTCTTTTCGATCCAGGAGCTTCTCATTCATTCATGTCGGAGAGTTATGCACTTCGTCATGAATTTCCTTTTGAAGAAATGTTTTCTCCAATGACCATTCAAACTCCTGGTTCCAAATGGCAAACTAATAGAGTAAGCCATGGCAATCAAATTGCAATTGAGGGTTTAGTATTCCTTGCTTCTCTTATAGCCCTCAAGTCTTCAGACATTGATGTCATCCTAGGCATGGATTGGTTATCAAGGCAGAATGCTTTCCTTGATTGTAAAGCCAAATCAGTTAAACTCACCCATCCTTCAGGCCAGACCATTGACTACACATCACCCAGCTCTAGAATCCAGATACATACTTTGAATGTGCTTCCCCTTCCTGACCTTGAAGATATTCCGGTGGTTCGTGACTTCCCAGATGTCTTTCCCGAAGAGCTGCCGGGGATGCCACCCGACAGGTGTGTAGAATTCATAGTGGATCTTATACTAGGCACAACCCCAATTTCCAGGCGCCCATATAGAATGGCCCCACATGAGTTAGCTGAGCTAAAAACCCAACTTGATGCTTCGTTGGCAAAAGGCTTCATCCGCCCTAGCTCATCGCCATGGGGTTGCCCCGTTCTGTTCGTAACGAAGAAAGATGGAACAGAAAGGATGTGCGTAGACTATCACCCGCTAAATCTAGCGACGATAAAGAACAAGTACCCACTGCCCAGGATCAATGATCTTTATGATCAACTTGCTGGATCCTCTGTCTTCTCCAAAATGGATTTGAGATTAGGCTATCATCAAATCAAAATCCGAAACGAGGATATTCCCAAGACGGCTTTCACTACTCGATATGGTCTTTACGAGTACACCGTCATGTCCTTCGGTTTAACCAATGCCCCCGCCACATTCTCGCGCTTGATGAATTCGATCTTCATGGAGTACCTAGAATATTTTTGTGGTTTATCTTGATGACATTCTCATCTACTCGAAAAACGAAGAAGAGCACGCAGAACATCTTAGGTTGGTATTGATGAAGCTTCGAGAGCACCGCCTTTATGCCAAGTTCTCCAAGTGTGAATTTTGGCTACCAGAAGTGACCTACTTAGGCCACGTGATTTCTGCCAAAGGCATTGCTGTCTATCCCGAGAGAGTTCAGGCCGTCCTTCACTGGAATCCACCTGAATCGATTCAGCAAGTGAGGAGTTTTCTCGGCCTAGCAAGCTATTACCGTCGCTTCGTAGAGAACTTCTCCAAAGTTGCAAAGCCTCTAACTGAACTCCTCAAGAAAGATAAGAAATTCCAATGGACCCCCAAGTGCGAGGAAAGCTTTCAAGAGCTAAAAAGAAGATTGACTTCAGCACCCGTACTTGCACCTCCAGACACCAAAAGTGATTTCGAGATCTATTGTGACGCTTGACGGCAAGGTTTAGGATGCATACTTATGCAAGATCGACATGTGGTAGCATATGCTTCACGCCAGTTGCATCCACATGAAGAGAACTATCCTACCCACCATCTTGAACTCGTTGCCGTAGTTCATGCCCTGAAGACTTGGCGACATTACCTCCTTGGTAATCGTTGTGAGATCTATTCTGATCACCAAAGCCTCAAATACATATTCACCCAGCCAGATCTTAATCTCAGGCAAATACGCTGGATAGAGTTGATAAAAGATTAGGACTTAGGAATTTCTTACACCCTAGGCAAGGCCAATGTCATGGCTGATGCACTAAGTCGTAAGTCGTATTGTAACAACCTCATGTTACAACAGTATCAACCACTTCTTCATGAGGAATTTCGCAAGCTCAATCTGGAGATTTTTCCTCATGGCTTTCTTTCTACCTTGGTGGCGAAACCAACCCTTGAGGATCAAATCATAGCCGCCCAGAAACAAGATAGTAGTATTCAAGAGATAAAGCAGAACATTGTTAGCGGAGTTGCTAAATGTTTCTCTGCAAATGATCAAGGAACGATATTATTTGAAAATCGTTTAGTAGTTCCTGAGAATGAAGACATAAGGCAGCTGATCCTTAAGGAAGCTCATGACACTCCCCTCTCCATTCATCCCGGTAGCACAAAAATGTACTGAGATCTACGCCAGAGATTTTGGTGGACCCAGATGAAGAGAGACATTGCACAATTTGTTGCCGAATGTGATGTTTGTCGTTGCATTAAGGCAGAACACCAAAGACCTGCTGGTACTCTTCAACCATTTTCTATTCCCGAGTGGAAATGGGACAAGGTCGGTATGGACTTCATCACCGGCTTTCCAAAAACCCAGAAAGGAAATGATGCCATCTTCGTTGTCATTGACCGACTTTCCAAAGTTGCTCACTTCCTTCCAGTTCGCGAGTCTATAACTTCTAGCCAGTTAGCAGACTTGTACGTCTCTAGAATTGTGTCTCTTCACGGTGTTCCTTTGGAAATCAATTCTGATCGTGGTAGCCTTTTCACCTCTAGATTCTGGGAAAGTTTTCAAAATGCTATGGGAACTCATATCTCCTTTAGTACAGCCTTTCATCCTCAATCTAGCGGTCAAGTTGAAAGGGTTAATCAAATCTTGGAAGACATGCTCAGAGCTTGTGTTATCTCTTTAGGAATGAATTGGGAGAAATCACTTCCCTTCGCCGAATTTGCTTATAACAATAGCTATCAATCTAGTCTGAACATGGCTCCTTCGAATTACTATATGGACGACGATGTCGAACACCCCTAAAATGGTCAGAAACCGGTTAAAGACAATTCTTTGGACCGGATATGATCAAGGAAGCAGAAGAGCAAGTTCGCATTGTTCGTGATCGATTGAAAGCCGCCCAGTCTCGTCAGAAAAGCTACTATGATCGTCATCATAGGGAAGAGAGCTACAATCTTGATGAGAAGGCTTACCTTCGGGTTACTCCTCTGAAGGGAACCCAAAGATTCGGTATCAAAGGCAAGTTGGCCCCACGTTACATCGGACCTTTCCTCATTCTCTCTAAACATGGAGAAGTTTCCTACCAACTTGAACTACCCCCGCACCTTATCCGAGTACATGATCTATTCCATGTGTCACAACTCAGGCGTTGCTTCAAGGACCCCATCCGCGAAGTCGACCATGAAACGCTTGATCTCCAAGATGACCTTTCTTATCGAGAGTACCCTGTTCGTATTCTTGATTCCGCAGAGCGTGTCACTCGTCGTCAGAAGATCAAGTTCCTCAAAGTGCAGTGGTCACATCACTCCGAGAAAGAAGCAACATGGGAAAGAGAGGACCGCCTCCGTGCCGAGTACCCCACCTTCCTCTCGACGACTTCTGAATCTCGGGAAGAGATTCTTTTGAGTGGGGGCGAGTTGTCACAACCCCAAGTTAGGTAAGTGCTAGGGTTTGTTTGTGCCCTTTGCATCATGCAAAAATTCAAAAGAAAATTCAAAAATGGGGAAAAGAAAAGCCCTGAGAAATTAAATCAAATGGACAGATAAAAATCTTTTTCCAAAATCATTTGAGTATTTGGAAAATTCCTATAAATGATGGTGATCATTTCAAAAGTGGTTTGGTTTCATTCCCATGCCCATGGAATATTCAAAAATTCAAAATGTGCCCTGGAAATTAAATTTGACCCCTATTTGATTTGAAATTCAAATGTTTTGAATTTCAAAAATGCTCAAATTCTACAAGTGACTTGCTACTAGTCACCTAGGATTTATAAAAATATTTGGGCATTTTTATAAAATGCTATGGTATTTTTTTACCAGAGCAAAAAAAATAATAGAAATAAAAAGGAAAGAAGAAAAACAGAAAAGAGGCCTGCCTGGCTTGGACCCAACTAGCAGAAGCCAGGCCCAGCCCACCAGGGGCACCTTCGTCTTCTACCCGTGGCCAGGCAGGCAGCTCGCCGCCATGGCGAGCATGCCGTCGCCCAGGCCACCTCCTGCTTGCCCCCGCGGCCTTCTAGCGCCTTCTGTGGACGTCCTGGAGGCCCCAGGTCTCTTCTCCCCCTCTCCCAGTTCGTCCCTCTCCCTCTCTCGCGAGCTCCAGCACAAGCCCGAGGACCCCGACTCGCCGCCGTCGTGCGCCACCGTGGCCACCGTGCCTCCCTCGTGCCGCCGTGTTGTCCAGAGGACTCCCCAGCGACGACTCCTTCGACCAGCGGCATGAATTCGAGCCCAGCAGCCCCGAGGACGACGCCATCTTTGCCGATTTGCCGCCGGCCGCCGTGGACCCCGTCGGGAAATACACCGCCACCGCGCCTTCTCCGTCTTCACCTTCGACGCCATTGCATCCTGGGTGAGCCCCTCGTTGTTTTCCCCCTTCTCCCGCTCTCCTCCGTGCCCCCGTGCCCGTTTCCCTCTTCACCAATCGCCGGCCGCCGCGGGAACTCGATGCCGGCCATGCTCCGGTGCCTCCCGAGGTCGCCCGCGTGCTCCAGAAGACGTGCGCGAGCAAGGGCGTCCTCCTGATGCCCTTGGCTTGGCATTTGGTGGCCAGCCTCGCCGTCCAGGAAAGTGTCGCCGTGCACTGGGGTCACCGGCGTTGAGCCGCCGGTGAGCCCATTTAGATTATTGCTAATTACCCCAACTAAACCCCCTCACAACCACAGATAGGTGGGCCCAACCCCCTAATTAAACCATGGTTTATTTTAAAACAGAGGGAATTAACCTGTGTGACACTGATAGTGGTGGCCCACTGGTCAGCCCCCCTGTGACATCAGCATTGCTTCATGCTGATGAGATAAATGGATTTAAAAGAATTAAAGAATTCAGTGAAAATCCAGAAAATGAATTAAACTTTGGAAATTCATAACTAATTCATATTAACTCCAAATTAAACATATAATATATGAAAAATTATCAGAAAAATGCAAGGATTAAGAATATGCAATTTGTTTTTATGTTTGACCATTTTAAAATGGGTGAACAGTAGCAAACATGCATATGGCATAATTTGAATTTGAATTTGGAGTTTGAATTTGCATTTCAAATGCAATATACTTCAATTAAGATGAATATGCTACAAACCAGTACCACTCACATCATGGACAACCTTATCATGTGTATGTGCATTTTTACTTCCGAAGTTATCCCCCCTTGTTGATGATTGCCTCCGATGACAGACATTCCGAGATGGTGATCACCCCCGAAGAAGAAGACCACCGTTAAGACCCGTGTATCGTCAGCAAGGCAAGAAAACCGCATTGATCATGTCTATAAAATCCTACTTCCCTCTTAGTCTCGCTTATGCATGTTTAGGAGATCACCGAGACACGTTCTTTCGCATAGTTGAACCCATTCTGATGCATGACCTATCATTTTGTCACCATATTAAGCAAACCACAATCCTAGAAGATTTAGGAGTTGAATGATGAGCATGTGGCCCCTGCAACCGTTACTGCTTTTTGCTGCTTAGTGATACAATGAGGATGTTATGATTTTGAGTCGGGATGGAAATGAACACAGTGATGCTGATGATAACGTGTTGGTGAATCCACCCCTAAACAAAGGTGAACGATGAGAGGCTGTGTAGGAGTACACAGTGGGTTGTCTCGTTGAACACTGCCCTAGGCCCCGAGTTCCTGTTTTGTGATCCAAGACAAAGAGTATGACCACATGTAGGGTTTTATGGGAGCCCCGTTTGGCCTCTTTACGTACCCGATCCGGTCTAGGAGTCACACTAGATTCGGGCTTTCCATTTGACATAACTATAGATATGTGGGTGGACCTGTGAGGGCGTGAAAGCATCTGTCAAAGGTGGCTTCTCTGTCCCTTGCATTATCTGAGTCCATTTCGTGGAACCGGCCGGACTCTCGAACAGTGACAAACTCAGGTAGTCGACTCCTGGATTAGAGAAGGTGATGTGAGGGCAGTGCCTTGGTTTCATCCACGTCCGACACCCGCTTGAAGGGTGACAAGAACGAGGCGATAAGTGATGACACGCGTGTGAAGATGTACACCCCTGGAGGGTTAATGAACTATTCGAATAGCCATGTCCGCAGTTATGGACTACTTGGAAACCTCTACTTGATCATAGACAACTTGAATGGATACTTATAAAACTAGCAAGATAAGCGTGAGTGATATGGCGCGTTTCCTCGTGGGGGAAGTCGAGGAAGTATCCATAGTGGTGTATTGGTTGGAGACTTGGTAGTGGACTCGTGTACGCTTCTTACCTCAAGTCTGGAACTCGTAGTTCAGGACTAGCCAAGTCAAAGCTAGCACTTCTACATGTTGAACCCCACCTCCTTTACCTTGATACTTGAGCATGAGTAGTATAGGTCTGATGTAAGTCTTGTTGAGTACGACTTTGTACTCACGTTTGCTTATTCTATGTTTTAGATGAGAACCGGACCACAATGGAGTCACCTTCATGAAGCTCGACGTTGACCTTGGTAGTATAGTTCCAGACAGCAGTCTGGTCCCTCGTGGAAGGGCATGTATGTTTACAAGGCTTCTCTAAGCCATTTGTTACACTTGTCTGTACTCAGACCTAATTTGCTTCCGTTGTATGATGTAATGTTGATCACAGACATGTGATCTTTGTATACTCTATGTGTAAGTCAATAAATAAGTACTTGGTAGAGTTATGTGATGATACCTGCTGTTCATACTAGACATGTGTGATGCGTGTAGTATTATAACATGCATGTCTTAGTATGGGTTTTCGGGACCTTAGTTGTGATCTGGTTGGCAGTCTTTTATACACCAAGTGGCCGTTAGATGTGCGCATCTTGGGGCATCGCGATGCGATTGCTCGTGACTCTGTCACGTGCACACTTTGTTGTATGATCGAGCCCGCCCTAGACCCCACCTAAGTGATTGGGCTGGAGTAAGGCTATATAAGAGTTAGGATTCAATCGATAACAAGGTTGAGGCGACTTGTCTATGAATATGGGATTCACCACCCATAAGCATTTAGACTCATGAGAAGACGATGAGGACCCATCTCAGTTGATCATCCGGCCTGAATGGGATGCCCCTCACGTTCGATGCTTTCCGAGAGTGTTCTGTGATTGGCCTTGTCTGCTTAGACAAGTGGGTGCGGCTCTCGGCTCTCCATGTGATTGTATCGTGACTGGAATTACATACGCCTATTCCGGGTCCCGACAATAATCCTTGCAACCGCGGTTACAAGCACCATTGTTTTCCCCCTTGTGGCAAAAACACATCCCCTAGACTCATGTTTCTGTCACTGAAGCGTGTCATCGGAGGGCGTGAACCCACAATCGAGCATAACGTTCCCTCTTGGGGTTACTACCTACTACTTGGCCAAAGCAATAAACAGCAACGGAGAACATGCAAGAATTATTTAGGAACAAAAATATAAGATATAAAAACCAAATATATTACTCAATCACAATCTGAACATAATCTCATAATCCATCAGATCCCATCAAACTCAGCATAGCAATAGCAGAAAGATTACAAAAGTGCCTCGATCATGTAGGGCAGCTCACGAGGTCTAAACCATGAAGAAAAAAGAGGGGAGGAGAACATCACATAGCTACTGATCACGGACACATGGTCCAAGGAAAACTACTCACGAGACATCCGGGGAGCATCCATGGTGGAGAGGAGACTCCCGGAGGTCAATCCTCCCTCTGGCAGGGTGCCGGGAAGAGGTCTTCTGGTGCTCTCGATCTCGGAAGCGCGGCGGCGGCGGAACAGAGGCGAGATCGCGAATAAGGGTTCTCTTTTCTGAAGTTTCCTGTGACGGAGAATATATAGGCGAAGGGGGGCAGCCAGAGGTGGACCAGGGGCCCCAGGCGCCCCTTGGCGCGGCCAGGGGTGGGGCCGTGCCGGCCGCCTGGGCCCCCCTGGCTCCCCTCTGGCCCCACTCGGGCTCTTCGCGAAGTTTCCTTTACGCTGATTTTTCCTATATTTTTCCCAGAATTTTTCTGGCACTTTTTATATGGGGGAAAACTGAAATAGAAAAACAGCAGAAAACAGGAACTGGCACTGTGGTGCACTGAGTTAATAGGTTAGTCCAAATATGATCAAAAGTGTATGAAAGTGTATCTAGATCATAGCAATATCACACAAAACATGCATGGAGCAAGCAGAAATTATAGATACGTTTTGGACGTATCAATGTGATGCACTTAAAGTGTCCATCTTACGTGATCGGGTGTTTAGCTTCACGGTGGCGAATAAAAAGGTTGGATTCCTTCTCACTGGTCGCCGTAAATTTGTTTCTCGTCAGTTCATTTGCTACTTCTACCTTTGGAACTACGGCGGACCTCAATGGCAATATGAGTTCAAGAGATGGCAGAAGCAATGCAATGAAGAATGGACTCTTGTTAGTCCGTCTAAGAAACGGGTTCAAGCGGGTTTGAATGCTCTACGTTCATTCCCTAAGAAATCCGCAATGAAGGCTTGGCCTTCTAAGGGTAAATCTCTACATTTTGCAACTATCATTGATTATGATGCCTGCAAGAGCTACAATTTCCGTGTGCAACCTGAGGTACGTAAAGTGATCATTCACGCAGGTGATGAGTTGCTTCCTGATGAGTGTCCACCTCCCTCGCCACCGCCGGCGGTGCACTGGACGACGGCGGAGCCGATCATCCAATTTGGGACAGTTCCGCTTTCCATGGGGAGTAATCCCGAATCTTCTGGATCAGATAATGTGCAACGAAATTTGTTGCCTTCCTTGGAGCGCTGTGCTGCACCGGTTTTGGAGGAACAAACCGTAACAGATCTGGAAAAATCTCAACAGGAGCAGCGTCAAGATTCGGTCACGAGGGATGCCTCTTCAATGCAACCTCTGGATGCATTTGAAGCCATGGTGGATAACATGGTGGACCGAATGATGACATGTTCCATCTGCAAAGTTCAGGGCCACCTGTCATCGGCGTGCCCATCTACTAGGGTGTGCATGGCATGAAAACGTGTGGGCCACCGCCGAAGGGACTGCGATTTGATTGCACGTCAGGAGGGTTGCATCTGGAGACCTGTTTCCACGCAGCTTCACATTGATTCCACACCGCTTCATATTGGGACCTGCGCCCCTTCTCCTTGCCTTGTTGATTCGCACTCCTCCTACGAGAAAACCTCCGTCGCCTCCTGCGCTCCGCTGCCCAGCTTCGAATCGCCGCTGCCTAGATCGAAGAGTTCGCCAATGACTGTCTACGAGGTTGACCCCCACCGCTTCCTTCCGACCGGTCATGTCATCGTTGACGGCGGACCAACTCGTCTCCGTCGCACTTTCGTCACGGCGGGAAGAAGACCAGAGAAGCGTCATGAAGAATACGTCGTCGCTGAGCTAATGCCGCCGCCTATGCCTGAACAAATGGGTCAAGTTCGCGAGGAGGTGGCTGATTTTCTTCAAGCCCGAGGAGTCATGGTGCGCTCAGTTCATCCATGGTTCCTGGGGGTTGGTCTATTTCAGTTGCGGGATGCTGCGGTAAGATACACGCTTACTTAGCATGCCCCTTTCGAGCTTGGGGACGACAGATTCGTCCGGTTCTTCAATCATGACCAGGGCGAGGGATTCCGCGGTGCGGACGATTTCCGCACTGGATGGATTAAGCTCATAGGGGTGCCGCTGGACTACCGCAACACCCAAAATCTGACTGAAGCCATTAACACCTTTGGTAAGTTCCATTCTTGGAACTCTGAGGACCCCTATTTGGTGAGTTCGGTGATTCATGCATCTTTCCCCTCTACTGCACTTGTTCCATGGGAAATTGTCTTTGGAGATTATGCGGAATGGGGTGGTCATAGAGTGAACTGGACTGCGGCATGATATGTGCTGGGAGAAGATTGGGAAAACCAAATGCCGCAAGATGAGGATTAGATGCCCCTCAATGGCAATCCTCATCCCTTGCCGGGGCAGTTTCAGCCGGACAATCTTCCTTGGGTGCTGCCTATGTTTCCTGAGATTGGTTGGAATGATGTGCCTGCTCCTCCTCCTGTGAATCAACAAAACAATCACAATGAGGCACCTGGCTGGGGACAGGCTGTAAGGGGGGACGATGCCCGAAATGTTGAAGATCAGCAAGAGCAACAAGGTGTACCAGATCAAGACCAGCAGTCTATGGTGCTTGATCACCCTGCATATTCTGATTCAGTGGAGCAACCCGTTCTAGAAGTGATTCATATTCCTGACGATGTGGAACAGGCTCATTCCCCTGCTCAAGATGAACCCAACCTGGCTCTGGTGGTCTATCAGTGTAAGGCCCCTGATGCGGTACTAACTCTGACTAGTCGCTCTCGCGTCCGGTCGGAGTTGGAAGCGCATCAAACGCCACCGGCGCACGACACTCACACTCGTGTGGCTGCCGGATTCTCGACAACAGGTATATAAGCACAACTCTACATGACAGAAATACATATAGATAGATAAATAGAGCAGGGCATACAACGCCACTGTCTAACAATACAACATCATCTGAGTACAACTCACCAATACATCAAGCGGAAGCATAATAGGGGCCGAGTACGGTCAAGATCCAAATTGCCCTAGAGAGGGCTACACATAAAGATCCACCCACGGGAACGTCTGAACCCAACTATAAGATCCTACTGGTCGAGGTACTCGTACTCGTCGTCGTCCTCCGGGGGCACCTCCACGAAGTAGCATCCGGTGCTCGGGTCGAGGTAGTAGTCCACTGCAGCGGCCGATCAGGCAAAGCGGTAAAGACAGAAATGTAAACGGGGGTGAGAACATGTCATTACGGAATAACTAACGCTACAGGAAAGATAAAGACATAGACAGGTTGCAGCCGTACTAGCATATATGGTGGCTACTCGTTCTATCAGAATAGAGATGAGATCCAAGAAGTACGTTGACAACGTGTCACTAGTCGGCTATTCACCTACTTACGCAAACATAACACAACCTCGTTTCTCCCTCGGTCCCCCTGGACGGAGAAAGACAACCAAGGCACACACACGGTTTGTCAGGTTTTATAACATGATTATATTTGATGTTTTTCTATGAATAGGACGTAGGCTCAAAGTTGTCCATAACCGCGGACACGGCTTTTCGAAAAGATTTACCCTGCAGGGGTGTACCAACTGTCCATTATAGATGTCGCATGTACGCCCGGTTTCCACTTGGCTAGGTAAGCGCCTGAAACTCCGGAACGTCAGAGTCCCTTTGGCTAACAACACACAACTCTGGGTGGCCCTCGGTGAGTCGACACCCAACTCTAGAGCTGTCCACGCTCTCGAATCGGCCTCTACCGTCTGGACGAGGTCGGCTTAGTTACCCAAACTATGTGGGCAACGCCCTAGCTTCCAGGTGTGGACCAACGGAAAACTATGCCCTGCTGGCCCGAGTTATTTTCGAAAACAGCTGGGGCGCCAACCAACACACACACGAGCAAAGTAAAACCAGCTTGGACCACCACTAGAATTATACGAAGCTAGACAGGTAAGACAAGGGGGCCCCATAAAACCCCACACACGATTAGGCACGCTCGATCAAAGAACCAATACCCGGAACTCGGGTCCTAGGTGACTCAAATGGAACAAAGCACCAGACGGGATAGTCCAGCCTTCCACCTTTTGTCGAATATAAATTAACATCATTTAACAATAATAAATATCAACCAACTTCTTTTATAGCATGATATCCCAACCATAGATATGTAGGATAAGCAGCAAGTTTTCTATCCATACTAAGCAATGGCTGAGCAGCGGTAACTTAGCAGTAAAATGGTTTGCTGGGATGTGGGGATCATGGCTGTATGGGTTTAAACATGGCATATAAGGTTGATAGGATCAACCAACAACGTTCTAGGTCTACAGCTAGGCATGAGCAGAAAGTTATAAAGTAATGACACAGTTTCTCCCCCTTGCCTGGTAAGGTAGTCGAAGCAGCACCCACGGTACCCTCGGGCTCGGTGTCGGACAGCTCCACGTAAGTCTCCTCGTCAGTCTCGGGTGCTAACGTAAGGATACCGGTAAGGAAAAACACACAAGTAAGCAACGGATGCAAGAAGACAAGGATGGCATGTTCAAGCTTATGAGATATATTATGACCCTGTCTAGTCAAGTTTAAATGAAGGTGATGACGACACGTCATCAACTTCATATGCATTTATTTATATTCATTGGCTTTGGTCTTAGCCTTAAACTGGGTGTAAGTAGCATGATAACATGGCATGATCATCAAAGCATTACAAAAATTAAACACCGTGAAAGTAAAACAACGATTCCGGAGACGGAGCAGTGTCGGTGAACTTGACACAAGGAAAGTGCAACAGTAGGTGGGAACCAGCCACCTTACATATGACAAAATGTATGGGCTGAAATGAAGAAGAAGATGACATGGAACAAGATTTGAAAAGATCAGATGATCAACAATTCAAATGCACTGAAGTTGAAATGCTGCAGGCAGAAAGATTTGATTGCTCCTAGATCCGGTGACCACACCTTGCCACATGGGTTGCATAAAACCCCATGAGGACCTCACCATTGAAAACCTTGCAGGAAAACACCCCAAAAACATATATAATATGTCCACATTTGAATTTGCAAAAGACAGTTGCAAATCCAATGAAGTTTAGGGGGCTGGGTGCAAAATTGCACCTCATGAATTTTGAAATGGGCTCAAATGACCAAGTCATCATCACCATGCAATTCCTTGTGCAAAATTACCCAAAATCCATATATGGCATGGGCTTTTTTTAAAAATGATCAAGTTGACAAGAATTCAAAGAATTACAGGGGGCAGATTGCAAAATTGGCCAAGATCCAATTTATAGAGGGGCCAATTGCAAAAGTGCACCTCACCATGATGATCAGTAGCTCAAGCTACCTCGAGTTCATATATGGGATGCCCCTGTTTGACAAAAATGGCCAAAACCAGATTTGAATTTGAATTCAAATTCAAATTTGATTTAAACCAGAAATGAAAATTAAAATAAAATAAAATAAAAAAAGAAAAGAAAAGGGGATGGCTTGGCCACTCTGGGCTGCCTCCTCCGGTGGCCTGCTGGGCTGACCCAGCAACCCTCTGTGGCCCGAGCCACTCTCTCGCAGGGGTTCAGAAAGAAAAAAAAAGAAATGGGGGGGAAGCTTGCGCTCGGCCGGATTCGAACCCGCGCCCTCCTCTTCGAAGTCCAGCTCGCCCGCCACTGCGCCAGCTTCACACTGCTTAACAGAGGTCAGGCCCGGCACAAGTTATAGCGACGGGACGATCTAACTGAAACTGCAGAACAGCTAACACCTGAACCTGACGGAATTACACAGGACGACAACTCGGGTCTTCAGACCAGCCGCGGCGGCGTTCTTCCGGCGACAACCGCATCGCCCACGCTGCCCCGGGGACTCGCCGAAGTGCTCCTCGGCGTAGATGGGGCTGCCAAGGCCTCGTTTTTGCGCTGACATCGCCTCGTCTCGCCGCCTACCGGGACCTACGCTACCTCGAAAATCATAGCGGCCACGGCGGCACACGCACGTTTGCCTACGTCCTACGCACGAGAATCAGGGGAAGGGAAGGCGTTATGGCTCACAGCGAGACTGACGAAGTCGTACGGCTCGGGGAAGGAGGTCGCCGGCGTCCTCGACGAAGACGAAGGCGAGCCGCGCGTGGAGGTCTTCAGGCCATGGACCTCCTGTCCATGGCGGCTTCGGTCAGAACGGGAGGAAGGAGGAGGAGATGGGAGAAGGAGTCGGCGGCGCCGAGGGAGGAGGAAGGGGACTAGGGTTCGGGAGAGAAGAGAGGGGAAGATATAGGAGAGGGGTAGAGGGATACGTGGCTCCAGGAGGGCCTCTCCTCCATGGCCATGCCATGTGCGTGGGGGGAGAAAAAGGTGAGAGGAGGGGGATGACATGCGGGACCGGCTGGCTGAGAGAGAGAGAGGAAGGAAAAAAACAAGGCGCTGTCCCTGATGGGCTGGAATCGGCCGGCCCAAGTGGGCTGGACTGCCTCTCCAGGTCCAGGCAAAAGAAAAGAAAAGAAAGAAAAACATAGGGATTTTCCATTAATCAATTAACAGAACTTCCAAGAGTTTTTCCGAGAGAAAGGGGCAAAAGAAAAACTTCACTCCAACACCAAAATTCCTCCCTGAATATTGTTGATTTTTCAAAAATGGTTTGACCATTTTATTGGTGCAAGTAAAATCTTGGGAGTTGATTTAAATTCAAATTGCTTTGAACTACAACTCAAATTTTGAGGGGGCTAAAAATCAAAGCAAGGCTTTGAAAATGTTTGGGAGGGAGAGAGATTTGGCTATGCAAAAATTGAGCTTTGGGGAAAATATATGAAGCATTGAAAAAAATGCAACAATACCCTTCTTGAAGCATAAAGATGGTTTTGAATTCAAATTCGAATGAGCTCCCACATGGACTACACTCAAGATCACCACATCATTTTACACCATCTTGCAACCCCAGAAGTTTGATAGCCATTTGACAAAGCAAAATTACATCACAAATAGTAAAATCACTTTTGGGCTGTTACAGCTCTCCCCTACCAACACAGGATCTCGTCCTGAGATCTAAGGATGAAAAAGCTCGGGATACTCAGAACGGAGATGATCTTCACGCTCCCACGTTGCCTCCTTCTCCAAGTGATGTGCCCACTGCACCTTGAGGAACTTGACGGTCTTGTTGCGAGTCTTGCGCTCGGACGAGTCAAGAACACGGACTGGACGCTCTGAGTAGGAAAGGTCCGCACTCAGCTGGATCTCGCCTAAGTCCACTGCCTTCTCTGGCTGCTTAAAACACTTCTTCAACTGGGACACGTGGAACACATCATGTACCATAGCCAAGCTGTCTGGAAGCTCAAGGCGGAACGCGAGAGGTCCCCTAGTCTCCAGGATGTGGAACGGACCAACGAACCTGGGAGCCAACTTGCCTTTGATCCCAAAGCGGTGAGTGCCCCGAATTGGAGACACTTTGAGGTATGCGAAGTCACCAACTTTGAATTCAACACCACGGTGTTTCTTGTCATAATAGGCCTTCTGCCTAGACTGTGCTGCCTTGAGATGCTCCCCGATGATCCTGACCCTGTCTTCTGCCTCCTGGATCACGTCTGGGCCGAACAATTACCTCTCGCCTGTCTCGGACCAGTTCAACGGTGTCCTGCACTTCCTTCCATACAAGATCTCAAAGGGAGCTGCCTGCAGACTTGCCTGATAGCTGTTGTTGTAGGAAAACTCAGCATACGGCAAACACTCTTCCCACTTCATGCCAAACGAGATCACACATGCCCTCAACATGTCCTCAAGAATCTGGTTCACACGCTCAACCTGCCCACTGGTCTGAGGGTGATACGCGGTACTGAAGAGAATCTTTGTACCCAATGCCTCTTGAAAGGCCTTCCAGAAGTTTGATGTGAAGATGCTTCCACGATCAGAACTTATCTGTTTGGGAATGCCATGCAGCGAAACAATTCTTGCGTTGTACAGCTCTGCCAACTGACTAGCTGAGACAGTCTCCTTGACAGGCAGAAAATGGGCAACCTTAGACAAGTTATCAATGACAACAAAGATAGCATTGTTGCCCTTCTGAGACCTCGGAAAACCCGTGACAAAGTCCATCTCTATGTGGTCCCACTTCCATTCCGGAACCTCGAGTGGCTGAAGCAGCCCTGCTGGCTTCTGGTGCTGTGCCTTCACTCTCCTGCACACATCACACTGTGAGACAAAACGGGCAACATCCCGCTTCATACGAGTCCACCAAAAACTCTGCTTGAGGTCCTGATACATCTTGGTGCTACCAGGGTGGATAGACAGCTTTGAGTCATGGGCTTCTTTCAAGATGACCTCTCTGAGACCTCCTTCTTTGGGAACAACAACTCGCTCCTCGAACATCACGGTGCCGTCATTATGCACTGAAAAGCAACCGTACTTTGGGACTGAGGCGGCAATACCCTGTTTGACCTTCTGAATCATTGAGCTACCAGACTGAGCTTCACGAATCTTCTCACGGATAGTGGGCTCTACCACAAGGTTGGCTAGATGGCCTGCTGGAACTAGCTCGAGACTGAGCCTTCGAAAGGACTCACACAAATCAGGGTGGATCTTCTGCACCTGGACACTGTTGTAATCGCCCTTGCGGCTCAGCGCATCGGCTATGACATTCGCCTTGCCCGGCGTATACGGAATATCCACGGAGTACTCAGTAATAGTCTCGAGCCATCTCCTTTGCCTCAAGTTCAGGTTAGGCTGCGTGAACAAGTACTTTAAGCTTTTGTGATCGGTGAACACATCAACCTTCCTCCCTAGGAGGAGGTGTCGCCAAGTAGCCAACGCATGAATCACTGCAGCCAGCTCCAGATCATGGGTCGGATAATTCCTCTCAGCCTGTTTCAACTGTCTCGAGGTGTAGGCCACAATACTCTTTCCCTGCATCAACACTCCGCCAAGGCCATTCAACGAGGTGTCACAGAAAACTTGAAACGGTTGTGACTCGTCTGGCGGTGTAAGGATCGGAGCTGTGGTCAGCCTTAGCTTCAACTCATCAAAAGCTGCCTGGCAAGCCTGTGACCAAATGTATCTCTTGCCCTTGCACAACAACTCCGTCAACGACTTTGCTATCTTGGAGAAATTCTCGACAAACTTCCTGCAATAGTTGGCAAGTACGAGAAAACTCCTCAGCTACTTGACATTCTTCGGCGGAGTCCAATCCTGAATCGCCCGGACTCTGTCTGGGTCAACGGCAATGCCCTCTGAGGAAATGACATGGCCAAGAAAGTTGACCTTATTGAGCCAAAACTCACACTTGGAGAACTTGGCATAAAACTGGTGATCTCTCAACTTCTGCAACACCAACCTGAGATGCTCCTCATGCTCAGCCTCTGACTTGGAAAAGACAAGGATGTCGTCGAGGTAGAGGAGTACGAACACGTCTAGCCACTCTTGGAACAGATAGTTCATGGCCCTCATGAACGTGGGAGGTGCGTTTGAAAAGCCAAACGTCATGACCGTAAACTCGTACATCCCATAACGAGTGCGGAAGGCTGTCTTGGGAATGTCCTCCTCACGGACACGAATCTGGTGGTACCCCATCTTTAAATCAAGCTTTGAAAACACCTTTGCTCCATGCGACTGTTCAAATAGGTCATTGATGTTGGGCAAAGGGTACTTGTTTTTGATGGTCTTCTTGTTGATACCACGGTAGTCCTGGACCAACCGGCTAGTACCATCTTTCTTCTTCACAAAAAGGCACGGGGCACCCCAAGGGGAAGTGCTCGGACGAATGAGCCCATCCTTTTCAAGCTTCACAAGCTGCTCCTTCAACTCAATCAGCTCTTTCGGACACATCTTGTAAAGCTGCCGAGATATCGGCTGTGTACCAGGCTCTAGTTCGATCACGAACTCGATAGCACGCACGGGTGGAATACCTGGCAACTCCTCTGGAAAGACATCTGGGAAGTCTCGAACAACTCTGACCTCCTCGATCAATGGAGCAACTCCAGCGTTCAGAGCGTACAACTGTGCTGATCCTGCTGTCGAGCCACAAATGTACCAAATTTCTGCGCCTGAATCATGTGTCAGCCTGACTGACCTGGACGGGCAATCAATGTTGGCCTTGTGCTGCACAAGCCAATCCATACCCAGAATGACATCAATGTCTGATCTTGGCAAAACGATGAGCGAAGCTGGGAAATTGCATCCCTGAATGGAGACTGTCACAAAAGGAGCACGGAGAGACGAAGCCATCTTGGAACCGGGAGAGACGATAGACAATGATTCGGGCAAATCCTCTAAGGTGAGGACCTTCTCATCAGCGAACCTCTGGGAGACGAAGGAATGGGAATCTCCGGAATCGAATAACACGGTCGCAGGAACAGAATTAACAAGCAACCTACCAAGCACAATCTCGGACGACTGCTGAGCCTCTGCCACAGTCACCTTGTTCACACGGAGCGCTCGTGGCTGGGCCCGCACCATCGCGTTGCTCGGCGTAGAGCGAGGTGGGGGCGGAGGCAGCCGGGCGAAACGAGGGTCGGTGCACTGCGGAGACTTGTGCCCCGGCTTGCCACACTTGAAGCACGTGATCTCTGGCCTGGGCTGGCCCTATGGAGCAGGCGGCCTCGCGGAGGGTGGAGTAGAGCGAGGTCCGTGCTGCACTGGGATGGGAGGGTGGGCAAAAGTGCGGACAACTGCCCCCCTCGGCTGAAACTGCTGATGCCGCGGCTGAGGCTGAGGCTCTGTGACCCAGGACTTTGCCTTCTTGTGGACCATCACTGCGGAACTGTGCTCTCTCTGCTTCCTCTTCTCTGCGGAACGCTCTGCCTCAGCTGACTCCTGTCTGATAGCCTGGTCGACGAACTCTGAGAACAGGCGTGGCGTGGACAAGGTGAGCGCATACTTGATGTCCGTGGCAAGACCACCGCGGAACCTGGCAATGCGCTTGGCCTCTGACGAGACCTCCTCTGGAGCGTACCTGGCAAGCCTGACGAAGGCCAGGTTATACTCCTGCACAGACCTGTCCCCCTGCCTCAGAGCTAAGAACTCCTCGCGCTTCCTCTCGATCAGTCCACTGGGGATATGAGCAGCTCTGAAATCCCTGACGAAGTCCTCCCAAGTGATCTCTGTATCACCCTTGTTGGCCTTGTACGTCGAGAACCAACTGCCTGCGGCACCCTGAAGCTGGAAGGAGGCGAAGGTGACGTAGTCGACAGGTCTGACGGTGTTGGCATTGAAGTGCTTCTTGATCTCTGTGATCCAGTCATCCGCCTCCAGTGGGTCTCGGAGCCTCGGAGAACCTGGGAGGGCTGATCGCGAGGAACTGCTGCAGTGTGGTGTGCTGTGGTCGATCATTCCTTTGAGCACTCTGGTTCTGCAGCATCTGTAGGATCGCAGCTGTGCCCTGAGCCACTGCGGCTACAGCCTCCCCAAGGATAGGGTTCTCTGGAGGCGGCATGTTCGCTCTTGGCATCCTGTACACAGGAACACTTATGAGAACATGGTCGAATCATTGAAGTAACCAGAAGGTAAAGCAATATTGACAACAAAACTTCCTCACGAGGTATGAGAAAGCCGAAGGTTGAAATTCCACCAAGGTTAACCCGGAAAGTCGATAGCTAGGTGCTACTGGAATCCCCAAACCAAGATCATCCGAATCCAAGATAATAATCTGCTAGCGAGCACACAACAATATATACGAGCGGTTGGAAACCTGAACAATGAGACATCTGCCCTGAGCGGCCCGCCATCACGGTCGTCCATAGGGGAAAAGACACCACATCCATATTACCATAGGATGCCCGCCAATCCTGTATGGACGTTTCACCTGGGGTACGCCGTAAGCAAGGTAGAGCAGTCAACCCCAAGTGGCGGCTCAGTGGTCTCAAAGACGCCAACACATCTCGTCGCTAGCAAAAAATTATAGAGGAATCGGAACCTCATGTAAACGAGAACCTAGATTGTTTTGAAAGGGATAAGTTGCAGAGACAAAAAATCATTTCACTTCCTCACGAAAAAAGGGGTGGGAGGGTGGGATAAGGAGAAAACAGAAAGAGGTCCTACTCTCCGAATTTTTTTCCTATATAACTACCAAAATAGTTTCTAGACTCAACTTCGACCAGTAAAGGGTCCTACAGTCAGTCCTGCTCTGATACCAAATTGTAAGGCCCCTGATGCGGTACTAAGTCTGACTAGTCGCTCTCGCGTCCGGTCGGAGTTGGAAGCGCATCAAACGCCACCGGCGCACGACACTCGCACTCGTGTCGCTGCCGGATTCTCGACAACAGGTATATAAGCACAACTCTACATGACAGAAATACATATAGATAGATAAATAGAGCAGGGCATACAACGCCACTGTCTAACAATACAACATCATCTGAGTACAACTCACCAATACATCAAGCGGAAGCATAATAGGGGCCGAGTACGGTCAAGATCCAAATTGCCCTAGAGAGGGCTACACATAAAGATCCACCCATGGGAACGTCTGAACCCAACTATAAGATCCTACTGGTCGAGGTACTCGTACTCGTCGTCGTCCTCCGGGGGCACCTCCACGAAGTAGCGTCCGATGCTCGGGTCGAGGTAGTAGTCCACTGCAGCGGCCGATCAGGCAAAGCGGTAAAGACAGAAATGTAAACGGGGGTGAGAACATGTCATTACAGAATAACTAACGCTACAGGAAAGATAAAGACATAGACAGGTTGCAGCCGTACTAGCATATATGGTGGCTACTCGTTCTATCAGAATAGAGATGAGATCCAAGAAGTACGTTGACAACGTGTCACTAGTCGGCTATTCACCTACTTACGCAAACATAACACAACCTCGTTTCTCCCTCGGTCCCCCTAGACGGAGAAAGACAACCAAGGCACACACACGGTTTGTCAGGTTTTATAACATGATTATATTTGATGTTTTCTATGAATAGGACGTAGGCTCAAAGTTGTCCATACCGCGGACACGGCTTTTCGAAAAGATTTACCCTGCAGGGGTGTACCAACTGTCCATTATAGACGTCGCATGTACGCCCGGTTTCCACTTGGCTAGGTAAGCGCCTGAAACTCCGGAACGTCAGAGTCCCTCTGGCTAACAACACACAACTCCGGGTGGCCCCCGGTGAGTCGACACCCAACTCTAGAGCTGGCCACACTCTCGAATCGGCCTCTACCGTCTGGACGAGGTCGGCTTAGTTACCCAAACTATGTGGGCAACCCCCTAGCTTCCAGGTGTGGACCAACGGAAAACTATGCCCCGCTGGCCCGAGTTATTTTCGAAAACAGCTGGGGCGCCAACCAACACACACACGAGCAAAGTAAAACCAGCTTGGACCACCACTAGAATTATACGAAGCTAGACAGGTAAGACAAGGGGGCCCCATAAAACCCCACACACGATTAGGGACGCTCGATCAAAGAACCAATACCCGGAACTCGGGTCCTAGGTGACTCAAATGGAACAAAGTACCAGACGGGATAGTCCAGCCTTCCACCTTTTGTCGAATATAAATTAACATCATTTAACAATAATAAATATCAACCAACTTCTTTTATAGCATGATATCCCAACCATAGATATGTAGGATAAGAAGCAAGTTTTCTATCCATACTAAGCAATGGCTGAGCAGCGGTAACTTAGCAGTAAAATGGTTTGCTGGGATGTGGGAATCATGGTTGTATGGGTTTAAACATGGCATATAAGGTTGATAGGATCAACCAACAACGTTCTAGGTCTACACCTAGGCATGAGCAGAAAGTTATAAAGTAATGACACAGTTTCTCCCCCTTGCCTGGTAAGGTAGTCGAAGCAGCACCCACGGTACCCTCGGGCTCGGTGTCGGACAGCTCCACGTAAGTCTCCTCGTCAGTCTCGGGTGCTAACGTAAGGATACCGGTAAGGAAAAACACACAAGTAAGCAACGGATGCAAGCAGACAAGGATGGCATGTTCAAGCTTATGAGATATATTATGACCCTGTCTAGTCAAGTTTAAATGAAGGTGATGACGACACGTCATCAACTTCATATGCATTTATTTATATTCATTGGCTTTGGTCTTAGCCTTAAACTGGGTGTAAGTAGCATGATAACATGGCATGATCATCAAAGCATTACAAAAATTAAACACCGTGAAAGTAAAACAACGATTCCAGAGACGGAGCAGTGTCGGTGAACTTGACACAAGGAAAGTGCAACAGTAGGTGGGAACCAGCCACCTTACATATGACAAAATGTATGGGCTGAAATGAAGAAGAAGATGACATGGAACAAGATTTGAAAAGATCAGATGATCAACATTTCAAATGCACTGAAGTTGAAATGCTGCAGGCAGAAAGATTTGATTGCTCCTAGATCCGGTGACCACACCTTGCCACATGGGTTGCATAAAACCCCATGAGGACCTCACCATTGAAAACCTTGCAGGAAAACACCCCAAAAACATATATAATATGTCCACATTTGAATTTGCAAAAGACAGTTGCAAATCCAATGAAGTTTAGGGGGCTGGGTGCAAAATTGCACCTCATGAATTTTGAAATGGGCTCAAATGACCAAGTCATCATCACCATGCAATTCCTTGTGCAAAATTACCCAAAATCCATATATGGCATGGGCTTTTTTTAAAAATGATCAAGTTGACAAGAATTCAAAGAATTACAGGGGGCAGATTGCAAAATTGGGCAAGATCCAATTTATAGAGGGGCCAATTGCAAAAGTGCACCTCACCATGATGATCAGTAGCTCAAGCTACCTCGAGTTCATATATGGGATGCCCCTGTTTGACAAAAATGGCCAAAACCAGATTTGAATTTGAATTCAAATTCAAATTTGATTTAAACCAGAAATGAAAATTAAAATAAAATAAAATAAAAAAAGAAAAGAAAAGGGGATGGCTTGGCCACTCTGGGCTGCCTCCTCCGGTGGCCTGCTGGGCTGACCCAGCAACCCTCTGTGGCCCGAGCCACTCTCTCGCAGGGGTTCAGAAAGAAAAAAAAAGAAATGAGGGGGGAAGCTTGCGCTCGGCCGGATTCGAACCCGCGCCCTCCTCTTCGAAGTCCAGCTCGCCCGCCACTGCGCCAGCTTCACACTGCTTAACAGAGGTCAGGCCCGGCACAAGTTATAGCGACGGGACGATCTAACTGAAACTGCAGAACAGCTAACACCTGAACCTGACGGAATTACACAGGACGACAACTCGGGTCTTCAGACCAGCCGCGGCGGCGTTCTTCCGGCGACAACCGCGTCGCCCACGCTGCCCCGGGGACTCGCCGAAGTGCTCCTCGGCGTAGATGGGGCTGCCAAGGCCTCGTTTTTGCGCTGACATCGCCTCGTCTCGCCGCCTACCGGGACCTACGCTACCTCGAAAATCATAGCGGCCACGGCGGCACACGCACGTTTGCCTACGTCCTACGCACGAGAATCAGGGGAAGGGAAGGCGTTGCGGCTCACAGCGAGACTGACGAAGTCGTACGGCTCGGGGAAGGAGGTCGCCGGCGTCCTCGACGAAGACGAACGCGAGCCGCGCGTGGAGGTCTTCAGGCCATGGACCTCCTGTCCATGGCGGCTTCGGTCAGAACGGGAGGAAGGAGGAGGAGATGGGAGAAGGAGGCGGCGGCGCCGAGGGAGGAGGAAGGGGACTAGGGTTCGGGAGAGAAGAGAGGGGAAGATATAGGAGAGGGGTAGAGGGAGACGTGGCTCCAGGAGGGCCTCTCCTCCATGGCCATGCCATGTGCGTGGGGGGAGAAAAAGGTGAGAGGAGGGGGATGACATGCGGGACCGGCTGGCTGAGAGAGAGAGAGGAAGGAAAAAAACAAGGCGCTGTCCCTGATGGGCTGGAATCGGCCGGCCCAAGTGGGCTGGACTGCCTCTCCAAGTCCAGGCAAAAGAAAAGAAAAGAAAGAAAAACATAGGGATTTTCCATTAATCAATTAACAGAACTTCCAAGAGTTTTTCCGAGAGAAAGGGGCAAAAGAAAAACTTCACTCCAACACCAAAATTCCTCCCTGAATATTGTTGATTTTTCAAAAATGGTTTGACCATTTTTTTGGTGCAAGTAAAATCTTGGGAGTTGATTTAAATTCAAATTGCTTTGAACTACAACTCAAATTTTCAGGGGGCTAAAAATCAAAGCAAGGCTTTGAAAATGCTTGGGAGGGAGAGAGATTTGGCTATGAAAAAATTGAGCTTAGGGGAAAATATATGAAGCATTGAAAAAAATGCAACAATACCCTTCTTGAAGCATAAAGATGGTTTTGAATTCAAATTCGAATGAGCTCCCACATGGACTACACTCAAGATCACCACATCATTTTACACCATCTTGCAACCCTAGAAGTTTGATAGCCATTTGACAAAGCAAAATTACATCACAAATAGTAAAATCACTTTTGGGCTGTTACAATCAGCCACCACCAATCCCACAGCAGCAGATTTTTGTTGGAATGATCAATATTGTGGCGGGCCCTCCTCTTCCCCCGGAGATGCTCTGGAGCAGATCTTTCTCTAGGTTGCTCCCTGAGATAAGTGTCATGCATATCCCTCAGCCACTATCATTCTCTACTATTCTGCCTTTGATTTGCTCCAAGCGTTCTTGGGCGATGGATTTTGATGAGGAAAACATGGAGCTTTCCATTTCGTATATCGAGGAGGATACTAACCTGGTGGCACCTTCTTTTTCTCCTGCTCTACCTCTTGAGGATGTGCCGCAAGTCACATGTTTTGCCAGCCCTCCTCTGCAAAAGTCTGCAGCAACTCGACGCAAGAAGAAGAGCACTCCGGTGGTAGAGACCTCTGTTCGACGTTGCACCAGAAGCACTATCAAGAGGGATGGGTTCAAGGCGGGAAGCTTTGCTGAACTTCCAATGGCCCCTAAAAAGAAAAAGCCCAAGACCAAGCCCATTCAACTGGTGCTTGAAGAACCTGTGGAAGAACCAGCCCAAGGCCCAACACAAGAGGAGATTCCATCTGTGACACCTACGCCTGTCAGGGTCATCCAGGCCATTGGGGACGATCTTCAAATTGATCCATCCCTGCTTACTAAAGAGAAGCTTATGGCGACCTCTTCTGCGGATGCGACCTCCGGCAATGATGCAAATGTTTAATGCATCTTTCTATATTTGGGTTTGGCAAGCCCCTAAATTGGCCAGTTGTTATGAAACCTTGGGGCAATACTTTTCTGGGCATAGCCCCTGTTTTTGTGGGTTGTTAGCTGTAATGTTTACAGTTAATATTATTTACTGTTGTTGGGTTTTCTATGGATAGTACGTCAACTCGCAATTGGAATGTTTTTTGTTGGAATGTTCGAGGTCTCAATTCTGATGCGCGACAAAGAGTAGTTAGAGCGAAAGTTGAGGAAAGTCAGTGTGCCATCATCTGCTTACAGGGAACTAAATGTCCCACAATTAATAATAAGCTTATTCAGGCGCTTTGTCCTCGCCGGTTTGATCAATTTGCTTTTGTTCCATCCAGGGGAGCTTCTGGGGGTATTCTAACAATTTGGAACTCCAGCATGTTTGAGGGGTTACTTGTGGAGTCGCATGACTTTGGATTGGTGATTAATTTCACTTCCAAACATAATGCAGAGACATGGACTTTGGTCAATGTTTATGGTCCTTGTGAGAAACATAGCAGGGATAATTTTGTCAACTGGCTTTATCATTTAACTATTCCTTTTGATGCTAACTAGATGATACTTGGTGATTTCAACTTCATCAGATCTATGGAGAACAGGAATCTGCCTGGAGGGGACATGAATGACATGTTCATTTTTAATGAAATCATTGGTCATCTTGGCCTCCTTGAGCTGCCTTTAAAGGGTAGAAGGTTCACTTGGTCTAATATGCAAGATAATCCACTCTTGGAGCAGCTTGATTGGTTTTTTACTTCCTCCAATTGGATTACATGTTATCCCTCATCTCAAGTGCTTCCTTTGGCTAAAACCGCATCTGATCATGTGCCCTGTTTGTTTGTAATCAATACATCCATTCCTAAGGCCAATAATTTCAGATTTGAGAATTACTGGGTGGAGATGACTGGTTTTATGGACTGTGTGAAAAACTCATGGGAGATTCCTTCTTCTAACTGCCATGCTGTGGCCATCATATTGGACAAGTTCAAAGGCTAAGGAAGGCTTTGAAGTACTGGCAAAGGGGACTCTCCTCCCTTAAAACGTTGATTTCCAAACGCAATAGAGTGATATTCATTTTGGATTGTTTGGAGGACATTAGACCCCTATATGTTCCTGAAGCAATTTTCAGGAAGATTGTGAAAGTGCTTCTAGAGAAAATATTGTTCTGGCAACACCTGTACTACAAAAAAAGATGTACTCAAAGATATGTGAAAGTGGGGGAGGAAAACTCTAAATTCTTCAATGCAATGGCTTCAGAAAGGCACAGGATGAATTCCATTGCATCTTTGAACTTGTCTGATGGAACTGTTTGTGATCAACATGATGCAATTGCTGCAAATTTCTGGTCTGCTTTCAAGAACAGGATGGGGGTGGCTAAAGGCATTGTCATGAGATGTGATCTGCCTGCCCTATTGCATCAGGTGGAGGATTTGGATTCCCTTGTGGATCCTTTTGGTAAAAAGGAGATGGATGACACTGTGCATTACATGCCTACTGATAAATCACTTGGGCCTGATGGGTTCAATGGTAAATTCCTTAAAACCTGTTGGCCTATCATCTGCAATGATTTCTATAACTTGGCTGCTGAGTTCCATACTGGCACTGCTCATTTGGAGGGTCTCAATGGTTCTTACATCACCCTAATTCCTAAGAAAGCTAGTCCTGAAACGGTGAATGATTTCAGACATATTTCCCTCACTAGTGTTGGTATCAAGTTCATCACTAAGATGGCTGCAAATAGGTTGCAAAGGGATATTAGAAGGTGCATTCACAAAAACCAATATGACTTTATCAAGGACAGATCTATTCAGGACTGCATTGCCTGGACACTAGAGTATCTACATCAGTGCCACCAATCTAAGAGACCACTGCTGCTGCTCAAAATTGACTTTGAAAAGGCTTTTGATTCCATTGAGCACTCTGCTATCCTTGAGATTCTCAAATATAAAGGGTTTCCTCAAAAGTGGAGGATTTGGGTGCAGCAGCTTTTGGAGAGTGGGTCTTCATCTGTCCTGCTGAATGGAATTCCTGGGAGACAGTTTAAATGCAGAAGGGGAGTTAGGCAGGGTGATCCTCTGTCACCACTTCTTTTTGTCCTTGCTGCTGACTTGCTGCAATCAGTGATCAATGACCTTCTCCAAAAGGGCCTCCTCAGCCTACCCATTCCATGCCATGACACTGATTTTCCTGTAGTGCAGTATGCTGATGATACCATCCTGGTGCTGCCTGCTGATATCCAACAAGTTTTGGTGTTGAAGGAGGCTCTTCAGAAATTTTCTGAGACCACTGACCTGGAGATCAACTACAATAAATCATCAATGATCCCCATTAACATTGATGAGGTTACTCTCTCCCAATTGGTTGCTGCTTTTGGGTGTCAAGTAGGGAAATTTCCCTTCACTTATCTGGGGCTACCAGTGGGAACCACAAGACCTAAAATGGTGGATCTTCTGCCTCCGGTTGAATGCATGGAGAGAAGGCTTACTGCAGTTCTTGCTTTCTCTCTCAGGGAGGAATGTTATAGTTATTAAACTCAGTTATTTCCTCTTTGCCCATATATGTAAGGCCCGATATGCGGTACTGTTCCAGATCTAGGTGTTTCCACCCAGATCCGGAGACGAAGCACATCTCGGTCCCACCGCGACATATGACAAATCCATATGCCCCGGATTTCCAACATGATATCACAAAATTACAGATACAAGGATACAACATCTCATACAATCGGCATACAACTGCCTTAATACAATACAACAGCGGAAGATACATGTCTGAGTACAGACTACAATCAAATGCCTAGTGGCAAAGAGAAAAGCATCAATCCCATAACCACACGGGTCCAGGCCCTCCGTCGGGATCCTCCTAACTAGTCGTCGTCGAGTCTCCACGTGAAACGTCGGTCACCATACCTGTTGTCGATCAAGAACCCTGAAAAGAGTTTGGGGGTAGTATGATGAGTACAGAAGTATTCAGCATCCAACTGTAGTGGTCATCTGACCCAGCAAGGACTTCATCACTCGTCATTCTAGGACAACTAGTAGTTTACGGTAAGGAATGGGTAAGTGGTGAGGTTGCTGCCGCACTAGCATTTATAAAGTGGCTAACGATCTAGAGAGTAAGATAAGAAGCCAAGCATTCGATGAGGAATCGCCTCCAACAAGTCTGCTATCCACCTAGTATGCAAACATAACACCTATCCTATCCTTGTCCTCCTCTTCGTGTCCCGACGAAGAAGAAGCAGTCAAGGCACACACACACACATTGATCAAGTTATATTAAGATTATGTCAGTTGCTGTTGTCTATGAACAAGGACTAGGTCTCAACTCGTCCATAACCGTGGACAGGACTTCTCGAAAATATTTAACCCTGCAGGGGTGTACCAACTGCCCATTACAAGGCTCCGCACGCACGCCCTTCTCTCTCAGTTGCTACCCATGATAGGCAACCATTTTATGATTTAGTCCCAAGAGATCCGGAACGACAGGTCCCTCTAGCTAACAACGAACAAATCCGGGTGGCCCCCGGTGAGTCGACATCCAACTCAAAAGCCGGCCGCGCTCTCGAATTGTCCTCTACCGTCTGGATGATGTCGGGTTAGCTACCCAAACAGATGTGGGCAGCCCCCTAGCTCCCTGGGGTGGACCAACAAGAGAAACCATGTCTTCGCTGGCCCAAGTTGTTTTAAAGAATATCTGCCAGGAGCGACCCAACAGACACACACACGGTTTTTAAATGGTAAATCAGCTTGGGCCACCACTAGAAATGTTTGAAGCTAGATAGGTAAGAAAAGGGGACCCCATAAAATCCCACACGCGGTTAGGCACGCTCAGTCTTAAAACCAATACCCGGAACTCAGATCCTAGTTGACTCGAATGGAACAAAGCGTCAGGGCGGGATAGCCTAGACCTTCCATCCTTCGTCGAATATAGTCAACATTTATAATAATCATATCATCAACAACAATAGTCATAATGTGATATCCCAAACCAAGGAGTAACAGGGTAACATCGTAGCATCCTAAGCATGCATACTAAGCAGGGGCTGAGCAACGAGCAATAGTAACATAGCAGTACATGGTTTGCTGGGAAGGGACATGGCTGTATCGGTTTGAAAAAGGTTGTAAACATGTGGTAGGATCAAACATCGAACCTAACCTATACTAGCATGCAAACCGCTGGTTGAAATAGAATGGATCATAAGTAATGTATAGTCCTTGCCTGTTGATAATTCGGGTTCCGAAGGTGTAGTTGATCGCAAGCTCGCATCGTCTCCGAAGGTACCCGCGGAAGCACACAAACACTGGAAAGCAATCAATGAGCAAGCATTCTATTACTACGGGGCAACACAAGATCAAGAAGACATCACACGACATGTCAACGCGATACAGATCTATCTTCGAGAACGGTTACTAACAGTTTAAGTGGGGTATCGGTCACACACGACGAATACCGCACGTTTACGGTGGTTCAAGTTGCTTAGCTACAGGTGATCAACAAAGTTGTTAACATGGCAAGCACAGAAGCATGACATTGCACACAAACATTTCAAGAGGTGAAGCACAAAGTAAACTATCTATGCTAGTCAATTTAAGTGAGGCACAACCTAAACATGGCATAACACTAAGTGTCGCACGATGATTAAAACATTTGGTACTGTTCTGTCCTAAACCATATTTTAGGTTGGTTAACAACAGAAAACAATAGCATAAACACAAAGTACACGAAAAACTAATCAAGTTACATATAAAGAAAACTCCAAACGGAGTTACGGTTAAAAAGATATAAGCAAAACAAGTTACGGGCACAATCTGCCAACATCACGAAGCACACTTTAGAGCAAAGCATAAACAGGAAAAACAATGCAAACATGCTCACAAATGATATTGAACTAAAGTATACATGACAAGGAAGGCATGGCAAAAGAATCATGCAAAAAGGCATCATAGATCAAAAGATATTAAGCAGGCAACATGGCATCGCAAAGTAACCGACTTAGAGAAAAACAGAGGTGGCTGTCAACAACAGCAGCATAGCAACTTTGGAGCTAAATATCTATATGACCAGTAAGCATATCATGACAATGTAATACATGTAATGAAAGTAGACATGATTCTTAACAATATGCAATTGGAATCAATCAATTCCGATAAACGTTCGCGACACACTCTTCGACCGAAGTTGCAACAAAATATAAACAGCAGCACACTAACAGAAGGATAGCTACTTTGTATCAAGATATAATCATGATGCAGCAAGAAATTATGTCATGTGAATGCATGGAACGGAAGTAGAAACAATGCTTAACAGGATGCAAAAAGAATCAATCAATTCCGATGAACGGTTGCGAAGCAATCGTCACCCGAAGTTGCAATAAAATAATAACAGCAACACTTAACAGGAATTAGTAGCAGTTTAACGGCCTGATGCCCTGTTTAGCACACAATTACACAATCAATATGACCTCAAATGCAAATTCTCACAAAAGATGAATTAAGTACACATGAAACTAAGCAACTTTCATTTTGGAGGCACGTTCATCCGAGCTACGGATTATTCGCAAATTACCGTGCAAAACAGATCACAGCAGCAATTTTCAGGGACTTAGCAATTTTTCACAGTGGAAAACAACAGGAGAAAAAAAAGATAAAGGACCTCACCCATGGGCTTGTCCCATGTCGGCCTGGAGAGGGGGGCTGCGCCTGGTCCTTCGGGCCAGATCTGCATGCTGGGCTGGGGAGGCCTGGCTGGGTCGTGGCCTTGGGCTGGCCTGGCCTGGGGAGGCCGACCCGGCTCCTCCCGAGCGGGGTACGGCGGCGGCTCTCGTTCCTGCCACCGGCGGCGAGCAGGGCAAGGCGGGGCGAGGGCGGCCGGAGGGAGGCGCTGGAGGCGGGGTTCCACCGGCGGAGGGCGGCGCCAGGGCGTGGCTCGGGCCGGTGGCGAGCTCCCGCTCGTGCCTTCCATGGACGGCGGCTGCGTGCTCCTGTGTAAAGAGAGAAAAGAGAGAGAGATGAGAGGGAGATGAGAGGAAAAAGAGGAGGGGAAGGGAGAGGAGAGAGGAGGGCCGGCGGCTGCGCCGTGGTCGTCGGGTAGCAGCCCGGCCGGAGCAGCGCGCATGGTGGGCGGTGGCGCCGTCGGGCTGGAGGTGGCTCGGGCAGCTCCATGGGGGCTTAGGAGAGAGATGGGCTAGTGGGGCGACGTGGCGGCCTCTGGGCCGTCGGATCGCCAGATCTGACGGTCCAGAGCGTCTGGGGCAAAAATTTCGGGATTTGGGGTGTTTTCTGGTAGATCTAGCAAAGTGGAGGGGGGTGGCTGCAATTTGTGGCTGGGGAAACCCTAGAAGGGGGTGGGAGTGTGGTGGTCTTTATATAGCCCCGGTGGCTGGTAGTTTGCAAAAACATCCCCGGTTTTTCTCTCGCGCGCGCGGTGCTCATGTTTCTGACCGCCGGGGGTCCGCAGTACCTTCGATTCGGGTAAAACTTTGAACTGCGCGATCAGCGCGTCGAGCCGGCGACGTTCACCTCGCGCTGGAACCGTTCCGAAAACACTTTCCGGCGCGCTATAAAATATCCCGTTTAATTATTAAACGGGGTTTTTTGTTCCGTTGGCTACGGCTGGTCTCGCGCGATTTTCGCGACGGTGATCGGGTGAAACCCGGTGTCGCAAAGGTCGGGTATCAGGGTGGAAAGGGTCGGTCTCCGTCCGATACGAGATAAGAGGGGAAAAATAATCACCGATCGATAAATCGGGGATGCAAACACCGCAACCAAATCAGACAATCAAACAATTCACACCGAAAACAAATTTTTTTAATTTTTGTGAAAACTGGGCTGTTACAATATACTTCCTTTGCTCTCTGAATATACCCATTGGTATAATTAAGCAACTTGAAAGGATACAGAGGCAGTGCCTGTGGATGAAATATGCTCAGGACTCTGGTAAATCTCTGGCTGCTTGGGATCTGGTTTGCAGACCCAAAAACAAAGGGGGACTGGGAATCTTAAATTTGCAGCTGCCGAATCAGGCCTTACTTATGAAGCACCTAAAGAAATTCTATAACAAAGAGGAGGTGCCCTGGGTGACTCTTATCTGGAACTCATATTACCATCAAAGAGTACCCCATGCAACTGAGCTCTTTGGCTCTTTCTGGTGGAGGGATGTAGCCAAATACATGAATAGTTTTGTGGCTGTCTCCAAGATTCAGATTGGCCCTGGGGATTCTGTTCTTTTATGGCAGGATCAATGGATTGAAAAGATGAATAGACCTCTAGCTAACAAATTTGCTAGATTGTTTTCATATGCTAAAGATCCTTTGATTTCTGTCCAGGAGGTCTTGGGTACAACTGAGCTCACTGAACTGTTTAATCTCCCACTTTCTGCTCAAGCATATGAGGAGCTCATGGAACTTACCTTGATACTCCAGACTCACACTTCACAGCTGGCTTCAGATTGCTGGACCTGGAGGCATAGTTCTAAGGAGACTTACACTGCAAAGAAATTTTATACCATGGTTCATGCTCCTATGCAATCCAACCCTCTGCTAAATTGGATCTGGAAATCTTGTTGCACCCTCAAAACTAAGGTCTTTTCATGGCTAGTGATTATGGATCGTCTAAACACCAAGGACATGATCATTAGAAGACACTGCAAAGAATGTGTGTTATGCCCCACTCAACACCTGGAGACCCGAGACCACCTGTTCTTTCATTGTAACTTCAGTGCTCGGATATGGACATATCTTCAAATTGATTGGTCTTTGGGGACTGATATGGTGCAGGTTGCGACACAAGCTAGAGAGGCGTTTCAGAAACCTTTCTTTGCTGAGGTTGTGTTCATTGCCTGGTGGAATATTTGGATGGTCAGGAATGCCAAATTCTTCAAACATGAGAGGCCATCCTTTGCAAAGTGGAAAATGGGCTTCATCGACGATCTCACCTTGCTTAGTTACATGATCAAACCTAGGTTTAATGAGGAGCTACTTAGATGGATTGACTTTTTGCCACCTTGATGGCATATTTTTTTGAAGCTTTGTTGTAAATTCTGTAAATATTGTGGGCCTTTAATAAAATGCTGGGGGGTGTGATACCCTTCAGTTTTAAAGCTTCAAATAAACATGTTCACCTAGCAAAAATATGGACATGGCAGTCGTCGGCCTCGTCGTCGCCGGCCTCCTCGCCGGGGTACTACGGCGGTGGGGCTCGCCGCGGGACACATGTGGTAGGACGATGCCAGGGGGAAGAGGAGAGCTCACCAGCGTGGTGCCGGCGGAGAAGAAGGCGAGGAACGACGGCGAGCAGCAGCGCGGAGCACAACCTGGTGGAGAGGGCGCGGAGCACAGCCTGGTGGAGAGGGCGCGGAGGACATCGACGGCGGAGAGGGGCCTGTGAGGGGCGGAGACGGCGAGGGGCGCGCAACACGGCGACGACGAGGAGAAGCATCCTAGCGGCGTGGTCTGAGTGGATCTGCAGCGGTGGGGAAACTTCAGCTTCAAGTGCTACTTATATACCAAGGTACCTTTAGCACCGGTTCGTGCTACAAGCCGGTACTAAAGACCCTTTAGTACCGGTTTGTGGTACAAACCGGTGCTAAAGGTCCCCAAATTCTTCCAATTTTGGGCCAAAAATCCAAGCGGGAAGGGGAGGGACCTTTAGCACCTGTTTTGTATCAGAAACCGTGTCAGAACCCTAATTTAGGTTTGTACTTTAATAAGCTTGCATTTTTGCATCATGAATTTTTTTGCAAAAGAAAAAGAATTGGGGAAGCAGAAAATCCGCAAAACAATTTAATAAAAGGCCAGACAAAAATCTTTTTCCAAAAATGCTTTGAACTTTTTGAAAAATCTCATAAATGGGCATGATCACATTTCATGTGAAGTGGGTCCCACTCCATGCCCATGGAATTCTCAAAAAGTCCAAAATTCCCTTGGAAATTAAATCATTATTGTATTTGCAATTGGAATTCATTAAAAAATTTCCAATAATTCTAAAACTTGGTGAGTGGATTTATATATGTCCTATCATCTCACCTAAAAGTTTGTATAATATTTTTAAAATGTTTTGTTTTAAAAATCAAAAGAAAACAAAGATACAGACAATAAATTAAAAGAAAACAAAGGGAAGGCCTACCAGGCTTACCTGAGGCCCACCTGGCCTCGGCCCATCCCACCCCCAGCGCTTGTCGTCTACCTCCCTGTCGAGCCAAGCAGCTCGGTGGAGGCAGAGCGCGTGGGCGGCGGCACCTCGACGCCGAGGAGGTTCCCAGCCCCCTGGACCTCATCTCCTCGCCAGGAGATAGGCCACGCACGCTCGCACCTTTCCCATTTCCTCTCAGTCGCCCTCCTCCTCTTTTTTCTTCGATCCAGAGGCGCCCCGAGAGCTTCCTGCCGGCCGCCGTCGAGCGAGATCGTGGCCACCGTGCTTCCCAAGACGCACCACCTTGTCTAGTGGCACCGCCGTGGCCGTATTGCTCGAGCTAAAGCTCCAATCGGGACCGAGGCGCCCCAAAGACGTCGCTCGCCTCAACAACTTGCCGCCAGCCGCAGCAAGATCCCGACGAGCAATTACTCGCCACCGAGCCCCCGTCGACCTCGTCGTGCCCACCGTTGGGTTTTGGTGAGCCTCCTGAACTTTCCCCGGCCCCTCTTCGTCGTTCTTTGCCGCGGACAGAACACGGTCGCCGCGCTTGTCGACACCGGCGTGGCCCAGAGCAACCCCATGACCCCCTGGTAGCTCCATTGGATGCGGACGACAACGAGCTACACTCACATGCCTTACCCGTGCCTCCCCATGCCCGGCAACGCAACTCCGGCAGAGCGCCGCCGCGCACAAAGACGCCAGCGTCAAGCCGGCCATTAACGCCCTAACCCTCTCACTAATCCCCCCTAAACCCAATGACATGTGGGCCCTAGTGCCTAATTAAACCAGCCGGTTTAAATTTAAACAGGGGTTTAACCCCCAGTCACTGACCAAAGGGCCCCACTGGTCAGTTGGACCAGTCAACCCCCTGACATCATGCTGACGCAAGCATGACGCAATAAATCCCTTTCCCAGTACAAAAGCAATTCGAGAAATTCTAGAAAATAATCAAAACATTGAATTTGAATAACTTTTAAACCGTAACTCAGATTGAAATGATTTTTATATCAAAAATGATCAGAAGAAAATTCTCTATCCAAATATGCAACTTTCAACCATGTTTCAATTGTTTACTATGATGGATCAGTAGCATTTTCCTATTTGGTTCTTTTGGATTAAATAAAATAAAATGCTATGTTCATTCCAACTTTAACCATTGCAATGCAATACACTTCACATGGACATAAGAAGCACAACACACCCATGTTCACCATCATATCATGCCATATTTCTTGTGCATTGTAATTTATCGAATGTGCATTACTTTCAGTGCTTCGGTGATTGCTTCTTCGCGGTAGGAGTTGATCTCGGAGACGAGTTCGACCTCACGTCAGAAGAGTGTTACATCGTGATCGTAAGCAAGGAAAGCACCCCCTCTTTTATCATGTCGATAAAATCCCAGTTCCCTCTCATTCTCGCTTATGCATGTTTAGAATGTCACCATGATACGTTCTACCGCTAGTTGAACCCATTCCTTTGCATGACCTATCATTTTGTCACAATAGTAAGCAAACCACAATCCTAGTAGATCTAGGAGTTTTTTGATATCATGTGGCCCCTGCAACTATTACAACTTACTGCATGCTTAGAGGTTACAATGAGGTTACTTTGATGTGAGTCGGGATGGTAGTGATCATGTGAATGATGGTTGTAACGTGTTGGTGAATTGACCTAAACAAGGTGAACGATGAGAGGCTGTGTAGGAGTACACAGTGGGTTGTCTCGTTGAACACTGCCTTAAGCCCGAGTTCTTGTGTTGTTATCCAAGACTAAGAGTACGACCACACATTGGGCTCACTAACCCCTCTCGGCCTAGTACCTCACCCCGGACCAAGTCCAGGAGTCGCAAGTAGTTCGAACTTTAAACGATCTCAAGAAGGTACACCAAGGTAAGTGGTGGACGTAGGTTGTGGGCACGTTGAATCAAGTGATCATGATCGAGTTGAGCTTGATGGAGGTCACCCACCGTTTGAGTCCGCATCGAAAAAATCGGCCGGAATCCGATTATGGTCCCAACTCAAATAGGCAACTCCCTAGGACTAGACATGGTGCCGTGAGTGAAGTGTCGTGGCAACATCCTCGCCGGTACTCGCTTGAAGGGTCCACTCCCAGGCGGTAACTGATATGCGTGCGTGTGTGAAGCAGTACACCCCTGCAGGGTTAATGAAGTATTCGAATAGCCGTGTCCGTGGTTATGGACTACTTGGATACCTATGCTTGATTATTAGACAACTTAAACGGTTACTCTAAAATTGCCAAGATAAGCGTGAGTGCTATGGTTTGCTTTCTCATGGGAAGTCGAGGAAGGTTCCATAGTGGTGTATTGATTGGAGACTTGTTACTTGGACTCGTGTACACTCCTTACCTCTTTCTGGTAATCGTAGTACAGGACTAGCCAAGTGAAAGCTGGCATTTCTGCATTGGAACCCCACCTCCCTTTGCCTTTATACATGTGCATGAGTAGTATAGTTCCTATGTAAGTCTTGCTGAGTACGTATTTGTACTCACGTTTTCTTATTTTATGTTTTAGAGACGATACCACTGACCCTGATGGTGGCCTCCACCTCGAGCTCGACGTGGACTAAGTCGCATAGTTCCAGAGAGAATCCTGTGCCCTCTGGAGGGTCTTTGTATTTTCTTTCAGGCTTCTTAAGCCATTTGTTGAACTTGTCTTTACTAAGACATAATTTGCTTCCGTTGATGTTTGATGTAATGTTGGATCACAACCATATGATCTCTGCTTGTAATACAACTACTATGTCTGCTCTGTTGAGCAGAAGTTATAAATACTATGAGTTTGTAGAGTTCATGTTGAGATTACCTGTTGTTTACACTGGACATGTATGCTCCATGTATGTTTATAACGTGCATGTCTTAGTGCGGGGTTCGATAACTTAGTTGTGTTCTTGCCGGCGGTCTTTTATACACCAAGTGGCCCTTAGATGTGCGCAGCTTGGCGCATCGCGATGCGATTGCTCGTGACTCTGTCACGTGGCACACTTTGTTGTATGATTGAGCCCGCCCGAGACCCCGACTAAGTGATCGGGCTGGAGTCTATTTATGTAAGTGTTATAATTCAATCGACAATATGGTTGAGGCGATTTGTCTATGAGTATGGGATTTCAGCACCCATAATCATTTAGACTTGTGAGCGGACGATGAGGACCCATCTCAGTTGATCATCCGGCCTGGATGGGATGCCCCTCACGTTCGATGCTTTCCGAGAGTGTTCTGTGCTTGGCCTTGTCTGCTACGACAAGTGGGTACGGCTCTCAGCTCTCCATATGATTGTGTTGTAACAGGAATTACATACGCAAACCCTGGGTCCCGGCAGACTTGGTATCAGAGCAGGACTGACTGTAGGATTATCAGCCTTGGTCGAAGTTGAGTCTAGCCTTCTATAGTTATATAGTTACTCTAGGTATATAAGGGAACAACGTAAGGCTTATTTTTTTCTCCTTACCCTCATCGATCTGAGTTCTGAGTCACCCTCATCTTGTTCTACGGGGTGATAGGACTAGGTTCATCTATGTCTTACTAGAACATCTCGTTGATTGCTTCCTTGTAGCTTTAGGAAAGTTGTGTCCGGTTGTCTAGAGTCTTTGGGCTTCCAGTTTTGGACTTCTTAGTATAATTTCTATTCGAATGTTGTGAGAATTTCCATTTCTCTTGCAATTACAACCGTTATGCTGTCCGAGTCATTCCAGTTATCTTCATAATATGATGCATTTGCAAAATCATTCAACATCATTTGACATTGATCTTATCCTTCAGGATGTCTCAAGGAACCCGTGGCCATCTTGGTCGTGCCCAAGCTCGTGGGAATGATCCGGAGGAAGGCAATCTTCTACCGTCACCCACGATGGCTCAAGTTCTCATGGAGGTTGAAAGAAACCGAAGGGACTCTCATGAGTTGTTGGGGGTCATTGCTCGGAACACTACCCAGCAGCGAAATGTGCTTGTGTCGTTGAATGACTTCATCCAGCTTCATCCCCCAGTTTTCAGCTATTCCACTGAGCCCCTTGACGCCGATGACTGGCTTCACAGCATCGAAAGAAAGCTCCATTCTGGACACGTTGCAGATGGTGACAGAGTCCACTATGCCACCTACCACCTCGAGGGTGCAGCTAGCTCTTGGTGGGAGAACTTCTTGAACAAGCGTCCCGCTGGACAGTTGACATCTTGGAATGAGTTATGTGACGCTTTTCGCGAGCATCACATTCCTAAGGGACTCATGGACCGCAAGCGTTAGGAGTTTTGCAACCTCACCCAAGGAAGAAGGTTTGTTAATGAGTTTAATCGTGAGTTCAACCGTCTTTCCCGCTATGCTCCCGAGGAGGTTTCCACCTACTACAAGAAGCAAGAGAGGTTCCGCAAGGGACTCAATTCTGGACTTTGTCGTGAGCTCCATCTTCATGACTTTGCCACATTCCAGGTCCTTGTCAACAAGGACATCAGGGCGGAGGATATGATCACTCCCGATGATTCCCGCAAGCACCCTAGAGACGATGGTTCATCAAGTTCAGGCCCTCAGAAGCCCTAGATCTGGATCCTCAATAGCATGTTCCGCGAGAACAACCCACCGAGGCCATCCTTTGTGGCGGCTCGTCCACCAGCTCCATTTATCACTGCTCCACCTAGCAACCCAGCTTCCCGCCCTATCTTCGGAGCTTGTTTTAGATGTGGCCAGCGTGGTCACTATTCTCGTGAGTGCCCCGTAAATCAGAATGCTCCACCCCATGCCAATGGGAACCGCAATGTTCATGCCAAGCCACCCCTGAAGGTCTCCACCGCCAAGCCATCTACTTCCCCAAATCTTGGACGTGTGAACCAAATCCCAGCTGAGGAGACTGGTGGTACTTCTGACGTCATTCTTGGTACGCTCCCAGTCAATGATGTTCCTACTTCCGTCCTTTTCGATCCAGGAGCATCTCACTCATTCATGTCGGAGAGTTATGCACTTCGGCATGAGATATCCTTTGATGAAATTTTCACCCCAATGATTATTCAAACTCCTGGATCCAAATGGCAAACTAATAGAGTAAGCCATGACAATCAAATTGTGATTGAGGGTGTAAGTGCATATAGTGCCCCCTTTGAGGTTTTGGAGTATTTGATGACAAAACGGTTAAGGGACTGATGTGTTTGTGAGTATACACACGAAAACAGTCCCTGAGGATGAGGTTAACCACCGTTGTCGACCCCCCCCCCAAATGTTGAGGAACATGGAAGAAATCAGTGTGTTTCCTGAAGACTGAAGTTGTGCGAAATCCTGAGGAATCAGGATCCTGAAGCTTTCCGCTGAAGCTGAAGCAGTACATGATCCTGAAGATGTTCGAGCTAAAGACGAACTTGAAGCGTAGTCTTCGCTAAGACTTTTTATACTTCTTGAGTCGTAAGAAAACACTGCACTGTTGGAGGGGTTGAGGAAAATGAGTTATGTATTTCTGAGGAAGTGCTCAATTAGAAATCCTGAAGAAAACCCAGAGAAATCTCCTGCTATAGAAGTTCAATTCCTCGGGTGTCTGAGACGATGTTCTTCAGGACACTGAGGAATTTGTCTTCGGTTGAGAAGTCAGGAAACTGCCAGTGTAGTTCCCCTGAAGAAAGAGAGTGAGGATTCCGACCGCACCACGTGTCACGTGGAGAGTGCTGGTACCGATCCAGCCAACGGTCTGAAGGGTGGGCATGGAAGTAATTTCATGCATGGGCATTTATATCCTTTCACCTGGGGTTGATCCGTGGCTATAAATAGCCACCCCCAGCCCCATTTGTGGGTTGGCTGCTCCGCGAGAAAAACTGACACTTGTCATCTGAGAGCAACCCACCTCTTGAAGCAACTGAAGAACCTAAGTGAGGAAAACCATCAGCCTGAGTAGTTGAGCATTTATGAGGAAGTCGGTTCGAGTAATCCAACACTTTTTACTCTTGAAGACTGTGATCTTCTAGCCGGTGTAGAAGTCATCAGTCTGAGGAATTCAAGATGCAATTGTGACTTCCCTGAGTGACTGAGTCTGTGAAGGTTTCGGGAGTCTACCTTGAAGACTCACCTGAGTTATTGGACGGAGTCTGAGGAATTTAGTTCAAGGAGAATAAGGTGAAGACTATGTCTTCTGAGTTCAATCTCAGCCTCTCCAACCAGACGTAGAGTTGTCACAGCAACTCGAACTGGTTCATCAAGTCTATGTCTTCAGTGCCCTGGTGCTATTTCTTCAACCTTAGTCTTTACATTCATGCACTGATTATTTATCATGATGCCTCTCCTTCTGAGATTACAATGTGTTGATTCCTCAGTTCTTCCATTAGTTTAACTTTAGCTATGCAATAGGTTGTTTTACACTCATGCCTGCGTTTTAGTATCGCATATGTTCGTCCTCGAGTTTTAGTTTCCTCAATTTCGTATTGCCTTAGTCCTGAGGAAATCGAAATTCCTCGAGATATTTGAAAATCTCCCATTCACCCTCCCTCTGGTCGATATACCGCACTTTCAATTGGTATCAGAGCAAGGTACTCCCTTGTTCTGTGTGATTCGGTTTAACCACTTGGATTTTTACTTATGTCGGCCTCAGGTACATTGAGCGTTGCCTCAAACTGCCCCATCTTCGACGGGACAGACTACCCGTACTGGAAGAAAAAGATGAGGATGCATCTTGAAGCCATTGACAAGGATCTGTGGGATATTTTTGATCCAGGCATTCCTGAAGCTACTCTGATGACTGCTCCTGAAGTTGTCAAGAAGAACTGGCAGCTTGATGCAAAAGCTCGAAGCATTATTGGCAGCCACCTCAATAAGGCTCAGTTCAACCGTATCAGTGGTTTGGATACGGCAAAGAAGATATGGACAAGACTGTCAAAAGTTAATGAAGGAGTCTCCGCTCAACGAGACTCTCGAGTTGATACACTTCGCAGTTTCTTCAACAGGTTCAAGAGGCTAGACAACGAGCATGTGCAGCAAACCTTTGACAGACTCACTGACATATCCAATGAACTTCAAGCACTGGGTGCCGCTGATATCACAGATCATGAGGTGGTGAAGAAACTACTGAGGTCTCTGGATGACTCGTTTGAGTTCCTATCGCTGATGATTCAAGAAAGGACTGATTTCAAGACTCTAGATCCTGCTGACATTATCGAGCGCCTCAATGCTCATGAACTGAAGCTCTCTGAAAAACGAGACTTGTACAGCTCCACGCCTAAAGTCCGCGCGCTAAAAGCTAAGGCACGAAAAGTATTCTTTGATGAAGAGTCTGAGGCTGATTCTGATGATCCTGAAACCCTCAGCCGGGAACTTGCTCTCCTCACCAGAAAGTTCCAAAGATTCACAAAGAAGAATCGCTTCGGAAATTCCTCAAGATCCTCCTCAAGAAAAAGCAAAGATGATGACCCTGTTGAGACAAGAAAGAGAGTCTGCCACAAATGCAAGAAACCTGGGCATTACATCGCTGAGTGTCCTCTTTGGGAAAAGGAAGCTAAACTGAAGAAGAAGAAGAAGAAGAAGAAGAAGAAGAAAGGGAAAGATGACAGTTCTGATGAAAAGACAAAGAAGAAATCCTCAAGATCCTCAAAGTCTACTAGATACAGGAACAACAACTCTCGTAAGGCTCGCGCATATCTCGGCAAAGAATTGGACTTTGAAGAATCTGGTTTCGATCCTGATGCTGAGGAAGATGAATCTGCAGAATCTGAGGGTGTGGCTGGTCTGGCTCTTGCCACGTCGCTTGTCTCCAAGTCTATCTTCAGCACTGAGGAATCTGATCCATCACATGTTGATGATGAAGCTGAAGACACCACCCCTGCCTTCTGCTTCATGGCTAAGTCCTCTAAGGTATCTACTTACTCATCATCTGATGATCCCTCTGATGAAGAACCTGATGAAAACTATGCTAAACTTTCTAAACTTCCATCTAAGAAACAACGTGCACTTGAAAAGATTCAGACCTCACTAAACAAGACTGATGATATGTTGGTTGAGGAAATGAATAAGACTCAAAAATTGACTGATTAATCAAAGATTCTTCAGTCAAAGTTTGATGACTTATTCAGTCGTCATGAGGCACTCCCCACCGATCATGAGAAGATGGCTCATGATTTCCTCATGAGAAAGCAAGAACTGGAACGCGTGAGAATGTCTCATGACGACCTGAGGAAAGTAAATGATTCACTCCTCTCCCAACAGATCATCATGCCACAAGAAGGATTTAATCCTCCCTGTTTAAAATGCATTGAACATGACCGTATCACTGATGTGCCTAGTTCTTCAATGTCTTCCGACTCTGTTGTTTCAATTGCTTCTGTGGTATCTAACCCCTCATCTGAGGATACCATAGACATTGCTGAAGGAAATGCTAGGTTGAAGAGTCTACTGGAAACCGGGTTGTTCAAGAGTCTGAAAGGGCATCAGATTCTCTGCGACATCCTCAAGAAACAGATCCTCAACAGGAATCCGAGGAAAGAAGGTGTCTGGTTCACTCGAAAACTCAATGCTGATGGGTCTTACTAGAAACCTGAACAATATCCAAAGACCACTTGGGTTTTGGCAAAGATGCCTCCTCCTGATCCCTATACCTTATCTGGTTATGATATTATTTCCTCAGATGTGGTGATTGAGTCATTTGACACAAACTATAAATTGTTTAAAGATGTCAATGGTGAGGTATTCGCCAGATACATCGGAACTAACTGCAGGAACGGTCCTCCCGTCAAGAAGATCTGGGTTCAGAAGGTCCTCATCACTAACCTCTCTGTGAATGCAGATACAAATGAGCTGAGGGTATCATCTGAGGACGATACCTCAAATGGAAATGATTATCATTATGTCTCAGCTAACCATTTTGTCCACAGGGAAGCTCCTCATAAGAATGCTTATTCGTTTGTTTATCCTGATACCACCATCTCACGTCCCATTAGGTCTCATCCCTCTCATCAGTCCTCATACACTTCAAAACCACCCATTAAGATGTGGGTGGCAAAGAAGAACTGAACATCTTTGTAGGGACATTTCCTGAGGAAATCATAAATTCTGCAGATTATATGCCCAGGACAACATCATTTGAGTCAGTTGAAGGAGATTTATATCGTTTGGTTTCATAGAATCAATCCTGAGGAACATCCTGAGGAATTAATTCTGAGGAATCATAAATTCTTCAAACTGAGACTGGCTCATAACTTGCTGTATGAGATACTAATTCCTTTGCAGGGAAAGAATGAATGGGTGATGGAAAGTGGATGCACAAATCACATGACTGGTGACAGAAGCCTTCTCATGGAATAATCTCTGAGTCCTTCTTTGAAGAAAACTATCACCTTCGCTGATAAAGGTAAAAGTAAGGTATTGGGTCTCGGCAGAGTTGCTATCTCTCGAGACCAACACATTGACAAAGTCATGCTTGTTGAATCCCTTGGATACAACTTGATGTATGTCTCTATGCTATGTGATCTTGATCTCGTTGTTCTCTTCGGAAAATATGGTTGTGTAGTCTATATGGTTGGTGATAACTCCATTGTCTTCAGTGGAGTTTGGAAAGGTGATCTGTATATTGTAGATTTTTTGGAAGGTCCTCAGGTTGCTATATGCCTCATGGCTCAAGCCTCAGAGTGCTGGCTATGGCATCGAAGACTCGTCCACGCCGGTATGAGGAATCTTCAGAAACTAGTGCTGAAGAAACATGTCCTCGGGTTTGAGGAAATCAGATTCTCAACGGACCGGCTATGTGGTGCGTGCGAAGCCGGAAAGATGACCAAGGCCACGCATCCAGCGAAGACCATCATGACGACTACAAGACCTCTGGAATTGCTTCACATGGATCTTTTCGGTCCTCCAAACTATTCAAGCTTTGGAGGTAGTATGTATGGTATTGTTATTTTTGATGACTTCTCACGATACACTTGGGTGCATTTTCTTCTCTATAAGTCAGAAACCCCAGCTATCTTCAAGCGCTTCGCCCAGCGAGTCATGAACAACTACAACCTAAAGATCAAGCACATTCGAAGCGACAACGACACTGAGTTCAAGACCATCAGCGTGGAAGAATTCCTCGATGACTTGGGAATAACTCATGAATTCTCAGCGCTTTACACTCCTCAGCAAAATGGCTCGAACGATGCTGGCTGAGTACAAAACCCCACTCATGTGGTGGGATGAAGCAATCATCACAGCATGTCACATCGTCAATCGAGTGTATCTTCACAAGTTCTTCAATAAAACATCATATGAGCTAATGGTCGGTAAAACCCCAATGTGAGTTACTTCAAAGTATTCGGTGCACCATGCTGGATTCGTGATCCTCATCACCAGTCCAAGTTTGCACCCAAATCATGTGAGGGTTTCATGCTTGGTTACGGTATCAACTCGCACACCTACATAGTCTACAATATCAGTCACCATAAAATTGTTGAGACTGTAGATGTGCGGTTTGATGAATCTGACGGCTCGCAAAGAGAGCACCTGCCACCTGATCTAGATGAAGCCCCACCTGAACAACAGATCAAGAAGATGGGTGCTGGTGATATCATTCTAGTGGATCATCCTGAAGAAACGCACATACCACCTACTCCTGAAGAACATCCAAATCCTGATGCAAATAATCCTGATGACGATCCTGATCCTGAGGCTCCTGAGACCCCTGAAGCACCTGAAGCAAATGCTAATGAATCTGATAACAGTGACGACGATGCGCCTCAAGATCATCTTCCTCGTCTTCCTCTCGTGGCGAATGAAGTTCAAGTGGACAGAATACTCGCCGACGTCAATCTACATGGTCCTCTCACTCGTGCAAGAGCTAATCGTATAGCTAACTTTTGTGGGCATTTCTCGTTTGTATCAATTTCAGAACCCACCAAGGTCACTGAGGCATTCCAAGAAGCGGAATGGATTCATGCGATGCAAGACGAACTTCTTCAGTTCAAACTGAATGATGTTTGGGAACTAGTCAAATGGTCTGATCCTCGAGTTCACAACGTCATCGGCACGAAGTGGATCTACCGAAACAAACTCGATGAAGATGGACAAGTCATCAGAAAAAAAGCTCGTCTTGTAGCACAAGGATACACACAAGTCGAGGGAATCGACTTCGGTGAAACCTTCGCTCATGTTGCTAGACTTGAGTCCATTCGTATTATGCTTGCATTCGCTAACCATCATAATATCAAGTTATATCAAATGGATGTGAAAAGTGCATTCCTCAATGGTAATATCGAGGAAGAAGTATATGCTGCTCAACCCCCAGGTTTGGAAGACGCAAAGAAACCTGATATGGTGTACAGATTGAAGAAAGCCCTATATGGACTGAAGCAAGCCCCTCGGGCTTGGTATGACACACTAAGGGACTTCCTCATCAGCAAGGGCTTCAAATCTGGTTCCCTCGATCCAACTCTTTTCACAAAACGATATGATGATGCATTATTCATATGTCAAATCTGTGTTGATGACATTATATTTGGATGCCCTAACAAGAAATACAGTGAAGAATTTGCATTCTTGATGAGTGAACAGTATCAGATGTCCATGATGGGCGAACTAAAGTTCTTCTTAGGGCTTCAAATTCGTCAACAATGCAACGGCATCTTCATCTCTCAGGAGAAGTACCTCAAGGAGTGCCTGAAAAAATTCGGGATGCTAGAATGCAAGGGCATCAAGACACCGATGCCTACATATGGTCAACTTGGCCCTGATGAAAATGGCAAGGACTATGATCGAAAGGTATACCGTTCCATGATAGGTTCTCTGATATATCTATATGCATCTAGGCAGGATATAATGCTGAGCGTTTTCATGTGTGCCCGATTCCAAACGGCGCCTAAGGAATCGCATCACCAAGCGGTGAAACGAATTCTTAGATATTTGGCTCACACCCCGTCGCTAGGCTTATGGTATCCAAAAGGCACACAGCTGGATATCGTTGGGTACTCAGACTCAGATTATGCTGGAGATCGAGTGGATCGGAAGTCTACCTCAGGAACATGTCATTTCCTCGGACGCTCTCTAGTGTGCTGGTCATCGAAGAAGCAGAACTGCGTCTCCCTCTCCACTGATGAAGCTGAATACATCGCTGCTGGCGCAAGCTGCTCACAACTTCTTTGGATGAAACAAACTCTGAAGGACTACGACATCAACCTGAAAAAAGTACCACTACTATGTGACAATGAGAGCGCCATCAAGATCTCTCAGAATCCAGTACAACACTCGAGGACGAAGCACATTGAGATTCGGTATCACTTTCTTCGGGACCATGTATTGAAGGAAGACATCGTCATCAGCCACGTGAAGACTGAAGACCAACTTGCGGATATATTCACTAAGCCTTTGGATAAGAAGCATTTTAGCACTCTGAGGTGTGAGCTAAATATCTTAGATTCCTCAAACGTCCAGTGAATGGACACACATCCTAACGCTTAAACAATATTGAAGAATCCTGATGTACAACACACGATGCGTCGTACTCCTCAATTCATGAGGAACTACCTTGCTAAGTGTGAAGAAATTAACGTGGAATTGACTCAAGATCCATACGACAATTGTATGGTATCAAGTGTCTCATTCCCTATAAGGTGGGTAGAGCCACCGCCCAAATTCCTCAGGATTTGTTGATCCTCAGTTTCCTCAGTTGAAGTCTTCATCCTGAAGATTATCGTGTTTGTCCTCAACAGCGTTCACCTATAGTTCTTGTTCCTCAGCATTTGCTTCTTCATCTAGGAGAACGTGATCGGACCCGTCCCTCTGTGCTCACTTATCCATTATTTCTATCTCATATGCGTTCATTTTGAAATCATGTATTCCTCAGCCTGAGACCCTTTGTCTTCATCCTCAACATTTTAGTCCTCAGCTTCCCAAGATTGAGGATTATCTGTTACGATATTTTTCACTTAATGGTTGCGATTTTACCGCCCGTCATGCTTATCCACCATTAAGATAACCACAGAATCCCAACCATCAGGGGAAATCTCGTCCACAAATATCGCAACCCCTCAGCTTTCACCCCTCTATAAATAGACATCCACCCCACGGTCATTCTCCCCCACATCTCCTCTCCCTCTCGCGCCGCCGCCCTTGAGCTCCTCAAGCTCTCGCGCTATCGTCGCCAGAGTTCACCATAGACGTGGAAGACTGACTCGTGGTTCCTCAGCATTCGCCTCAGTCCTGGTACGCTTATGCCTCAGTTGCTTGTTCATCAGTACTGTTGTGTCTTCAAGAATCTTCCCGTTTCTCCATGCCACTACATTCCTCAACAGTATTGCTAGCTTTCTGAGACCTATACCTATGCCTCATTACTTTGATTTCCTCAGCCTACTCCTCATGAACGCATATAACCGTACCCCACTTCCCTCGCAACTTAATTCTGTCATAGGTACATGTCTGCTGAGGAATCGTATGGTTCTCATAGTCTCACTTCATTTGCAGCTCAGCTCGAACGTACCATTCCTCAGTCTCCACCACTGAAGAAAATGGCTCCTCGCCGTAAGCTCACTGATACTGCTAAAGAATTGCCTCCTGAGCTCTATGAGAAGCTGAAGACTCCCGAACGTGAAACTGCTAGTGAACGAAAAAAAGGGTTCAGAAAATCATGCGGGAATGGGCTAAACGATGGGTTGCCTATGAATGGATCAATCCTGAGCATGAGGAATCTTTCGCAGTCAATCCACCCCTGAAGACCTTGAGCATCAAGGCTCGTCCTCCTCCTGCACCGGGTGTTGCTCCTCATCCTTCAACCTTGAAGACCCCTGCTGATTTTCCTGATGTGTATCAGCGCTATCTCAAGCGAACTGCTCATCTCGCACATGGTCTAGCCCGTGACTTGGCTAGCTCTGTGCAGATTCCTTCTCATCCTCAGCCTTAGCCACAACCTAGGCCACAACCTCCAGCTCAGCATCACAGAAAATCTCCTGGCATCAAACCATCAAAGAAGTCCTCAGCATAGCCTCACGCTTCGGGTTCCTCATGCCAACACACAGACGGTGCTGCCCCTACCTCAAGAATTCGCACTGATGAATCTGGGAGTGCTCCTGAGGCGTCAACCACAATGCCTCATCTAAAAACCAAAACTGTACTTCAATGCGGCCCACGGCCCTCACCAAAGAAGACAGCCATGCGTGGTGCCATTCATCAAACCACGACATATTCTGATGATGAAGATGAGTTTGAAGACTTGGCCGGATTTGTTGCCACCGAAGAACAAAATATTGAGTATGTGCGTGCTGCAGCCAGATGCAAAGCTCAGGCCACGGGTTCTGAAATTCCACTTCTTCTTGATCCCAAGAAGATCTTGGAGTACATTGAAATTTGGTCCGTCAAGCCTGATACTCCTCTTGATGACTTGGACATACCTAAAGACATCAATTTCTACGTTCAACAGTTCCTCATCAATGAGATACATCAACGTGATCTTCAGAAACAATTGAAGGCTCAACTGAAGAAAGTCCACAGTGACTTTAAAAAGAAACATGTCATGGATGTTACTCCTCAGGATTTCATCCAGAATCAATGTGAGGTTCATCGCCTCAACACTGAGTATGCCGCCAACTGTGTCTACATAGGCAAATCCAAGGAACGGATGTCTTAGCAGATGCAAAAATTGATGAAGCTTCGGCAGCCCATCGCCTCAGCACCTCCTGCTGCCTCAGCCCCTACTGATACAGTGCCTGTGGATCCCACCAAAGGCCTCAAACGTTTGCCTGATGCCCCACCCCCCACTCCACCTGTTGCGAAGAAGCCCTCACTGGAACCCACAGTTGAGGATCCAATTGAAGCTACGCCACTTTCCTCGGCTCCTCTAGCAGCAAGGGCTGCTGATACCACAATTCACGCCATTGCTGCTTCCAATCCACCTACAAATACTCAGCACAACATCATCGTCTTCACCCCACCGTCCAAGGAACTTGTCCCCGCCGCTGCTACACCCATTGTTCCAACACCTCAGTGTCCACCTCCACCGTTCATCACTGAGATTGAAGACATGGATGTTGATATTGATGATCAAGGTACTCCTCGTGTCCATGATGAGGAATATGAGATGGCAAACTCCCCCACTCATACTATCTTTTCCCCCGAGCCTCACTCCCCTACTGTGACCGAGGTACTTCCTGATACCTCTCAACACTCTGAAGACTCGGTTGGTGCATCATCCTCTGCTTCTGATACTGATGAACCTGAAGCCACAAGTGCGCCTCCAACTGCTGCTGATGGCAGTGATACTGCAGATACGACAACTGATGAGCCTGAAACTGCCCCCCTGCAGCTGAGACTGAAGCCGAGCACAACACTAATGCTGACACTGAAGCTACACCAGACTGCACTGCAGATCCTCAAGTCACATCTCCATCAGCTCCACCCACATCACTGAAACCTGGCCCTGATACTACGGCTGAAGACCATGCTCCTCACGCACATCCTACCTCTACTTCAGCCTCCCCGGCTCGTCAGGAGACTGCCACAGCTCTGTCTCTATGCCCGAAGTAGAAGAAGCCATTATATCGCAATCTTGAAGCTGATGCTCGTCCCAACTTCAACATTGATGCATTCTTCAATTCCATGAGCTTCTTTCAGGAAGGGATCCAGAATCCTTACAATTCTCCTCCGCCCAGCAAGCTCCTTCGGTTCTAGACGGCTACGCAAAAGAACTACTATGCCTCAGTTTTGTACATGGCACAAAAGGTTTTTCCTCATAAACACATTCCTCATCTGGATATGGAGGAAATCCCTTGCTTGAACAACGTGCTGCAGGACTTGTACCATGCCAAGATGCTTCAGTTCTGCTCCGAGTGCATCCATTGGAACGAAGAACTTGTGCTTCAGTTTTATGCCATGTTGTATGTCTCTGGGGATCCCAAAGACATCAACACTTGGGTGCTTGAATGGATGGCTCAGCATCAGCAGTACACTGCCTCAGTGCCTGAGATTGTAGAGATTCTTCAGCTCCCTCCTTCTGACGCTTCAGTCCCCAGCACATACGGTGCTCCACTTCTAAGGGATGATCTGATGAATATGCTGATGAAGCCGCAAGCCCCTGAAGCTCCTCCCCGGACCAAGTTCCTCGTCTCTGAGCTTCAGTATCTGCCCAGCACAATGTACCGCATATTGGCCAAGTCCTTCTGACCCATCAAGGGATATGAATCAAGTGCTGAGGAAGATGTGGGCATCATGAAGAACATTCTTTACAGCCTCTGCATGTCGGCTCCCATTAATGTCTCAGACTTATTCTTCAGGACCTTGGCGGATGCAGCTCAGAATCCTCATATCCTGAATCCATACGCTCTATGGATCATGAAGCTCATCTGCACCAAGACTGGCATCAACTTCAAGCCTGATCAGGCTAATCATCACCCTTATGTTCCTCCAGTTGAAGTGCTTCAACACACTCTTGACGCTAATGCCAAGGGCAAAGTTCCTTTCTATGAAGTAGTACTTCATCAGGACTCGCTTGGTGGGAATATTCGTCAGCCTCAGTCTCGCAACACTCATGAGAAACACACTCATGCCTCAACTGAGGAAACCACTCAAGCTCGCCTAATGACTGACCCTGAGCTCCTCATCAGTCTGCATCAGAAGGTGGATCGCAATCATGACTGGACGAAGCGTCAGATCGGAGACATTCTCAGCTATATGGCACAGATGCATACAACTCAGAAAAAAGTTCATCAGTATGCTCATCATACATATCAGCGACTTGATGCTCTTTTGACTGAGGTCACTACTCCTGAAGATCTCGCCAAGCTTGGCCTCAGATAACCTCCACTTCCTGAGATTCGTCCTCCTCGTCAGTTCACCAAGAGAAAGACCCCACCTCTGGCGATGAACTCCTTTTCTTCAGCACAAGAATTCTCCCCTAAAGAAGTTGAAGACACTGCGGCTTGTCCTCACACTGCAACGGCGTGCCTTCGTCCTGATGCTCAGCCCTAAGGCACTACTTTTGGGACGTTATCTGTAGTCTCCCCTTTTTTTCATTTGATGACAAAGGGTGAGAAAATTAGTTTTGTTCAAACGGGTTCACTTGGGGTTCCTCAGTTACAACTCTCGTTCTTCAGATAATTTTTTTGTAATGAGTTGTATACTGATATTTTGTGTGGTTTCTGATACTCTTAAAGTTACCTCATGATATTCTTGAAGTTTATCTATTACTCATGATATACCTCAGCAATCACTTTACTCAGTGCTATTATTGACTTCTCGGTTATTTCATATGATGCACTTTTCAAATAATCCGGGATATAGGGGGAGCTCCTCATGTTTTCAAAAATTCTACCAAGTCTTCAAAAACATGCATATCCTCAGGGGGAGCATCTCTATATCCGGAAACGATGAATAGATTTTCCTAAAAGTTTTTAATTCCTCAAAATTACTTATCTTATCCCGTTGAAGCTTTAACCTGATTGTCATCAAATCACAAAAAAAGGGGAGATTGTAAGTGAATCTAGTGCCCCCTTTGAGGTTTTGGAGTATTTGATGACAAAACGGTTAAGGGACTGATGTGTTTGTGAGTATACAGAGGAAAATAGTCCCTGAGGATGAGGTTAACCATCGTTGTCGACCCCCCCCCCCCAAAATTGTGAGGAACATGGAAGAAAATGGTGTGTTTCCTAAAGACTGAAGTTGTGCGAAATCCTGAGGAATCAGGATCCTGAAGCTTTCGGCTGAAGCTGAAGCAGTACATGATCCTGAAGATGTTCGCGCTGAAGACGAAGTTGAAGCGTAGTCTTCGCTAAGACTTTTAATACTTCTTGAGTCGTAGGAAAACACCGCACTGTTGGAGGGGTTGAGGAAAATGAGTTATGTATTTCTGAGGAAGTGCTCAATTAGAAATCCTGAAGAAAACCCAGAGAAATCTCCTGCAGTAGAAGTTCAATTCCTCGGGTGTCTGAGACGATGTTCTTCAGGACACTGAGGAATTTGTCTTCGGTTGAGGAGTCAGGAAACTGCCAGTGCAGTTCGCCTGAAGAAAGAGAGTGAGGATTCCGACCGTACCACGTGTCACGTGGAGAGTGATGGTACCGATCCATCCAACGGTCCGAAGGGTGGGCATGGAAGTAATTTCATGCATGGGCATTTATGTCCTTTCACCTAGGGTTGCTCCGCGGCTATAAATAGCCACCCCAGCCCCATTTGTGGGTTGGCTACTCCGAGAGAAAAACTGACACTTGTCATCTGATAGCAACCCACCTCTTGAAGCAACTGAAGAACCTAAGTGAGGAAAACCATCAGCCTGAGTAGTTGAGCATTTCTGAGGAAGTCGGTTCGAGTGATCCGAAGCTTTTTACTCTTGAAGACTGTGATCTTCCGGCCGGTGTAGAAGTCATCAGTCTGAGGAAGTCAAGATGCAATTGTGACTTCCCTGAGTGACTGAGTCTGTGAAGGTTTTGGGAGTCTACCTTGAAGAATCACCTGAGTTATTGGACGGAGTCTGAGGATTTTAGTTCAAGGAGAATAAGGTGAAGACTATGTGTTCTGAGTTCAATCTCACCCTCTCCAACCAGACGTAGAGTTGTCACAGCAACTCGAACTGGTTCATCAAGTCTATGTCTTCAGTACCCTGGTGCTATTTCTTCAACCTCAGTCTTTACATTCATGCACTGATGACTTATCCTGATGCCTCTCCTTCTGAGATTACACCGTGCTGATTCCTCAGTTCTTGCATTAGTCTTAATTTAGCTATGCAATAGGTTGTTTTACACTCATGCCTGCGTTTTAGTATCGCATATGTCCGTCCTCGAGTATTAGTTTCCTCAATTTCGTATTGCCTCAATCCTGAGGAAATCGAAATTCCTCATGATATTTGAAAATCTCCCATTCACCCCCCCTCTGGTCAATATACTGCACTTTCAGAGGGTTTAGTATTCCTTGCTTCTCTTATATCCCTCAAGTCTTCAGACATTGATGTCATCCTTGGTATGGATTGGTAATCAAGATAAAATTCTTTTCTTGATTGTAAAGCCAAGTCAGTTAGACTCACCCATCCTTCAGGCCAGACAATAGATTATTCCTCACCAAGATCGAGAACCCAGATGCATTTTTTGAATTTGCTTCCCCTTCCCGACCTTGAAGATATTCCAGTGGTTCGTGACTTCCCGGATGTCTTTCCTGAAGATCTGCCAGGAATGCCAGCCGACAGATGTGTAGAGTTCATAGTGGATCGTATGCCAAGAATCGCACCAATTTCTAGGCGCCCATACAAAATGCCCCCACGTGAGTTAGCTGAGCTCAAAATCCAACTTGAAGCTTCGTTGGCAGAAGGCTTCATCCGCCCTAGCTCATCGCCATGGGGTTGCCCCGTTCTGTTTGTAACGAAGAAAGATGGAATAGAAAGGATGTGCGTAGATTATCACCTGCTTAATCTAGCGACGAGAAAGAACAGTACCCACTTCCCAGGATCAATGATCTTTATGATCAACTTGTTGGATCCTCTGTCTTCTCCAAGATGGATTTGAGATTAGGCTATCATCAAATCATAATCAGAAACGAGGACATTCCAAAAAAGGCTTTCACTACTCGTTATGGTCTTTATGAGTACACCGTTATGTCCTTCGGTTTAACCAATGCCCCAGCCACTTTTTTGCGCTTGATGAATTCGATCTTCATGGAGTATTTGGACAAGTTTGTTGTAGTTTACCTCGATGACATCCTTATATACTCGAAGAACGAAGAAGAACATGCTGAGCATCTTAGGCTGGTATTGATGAAACTTCGAGAGCATCGCCTATATGCCAAATTCTCAAAGTGTGAATTCTGGCTACCAGAAGTGACCTATCTAGGCCACGTGATTTCTGACAAAGGCATTGTTGTCAATCCCGAGAGAGTTCAGGCCGTCCTTAACAGGACTCCCCCTGAATCGGTTAAGCAAGTTAGGAGTTTTCTTGGCTTAGCAAGCTATTGCCGCCGCTTCATTGAAAACTTCTCCAAAGTTGCAAAGCCTCTAACTGAACTCCTCAAGAAAGATAAGAAATTCGAATGGACCCCCAAGTGCGAGGAAAGCTTTTGAGAGCTAAAAAGAAGATTGACATTTCCCCCCGTACTTGCGCCTCCAGACACCAAAAAGGATTTCGAGATCTATTGTGATGCTTCACGAAAAGGGTTAGGATGCATACTTATGCAAGATAGACATGTGGTAGCTTATGCTTCACGCCAGTTGCGTCCACATGAAGAGAACTATCCTACCCATGATCTTGAACTTGCTGCCTTAGTTCATGCCCTGAAAACTGGGCGACATTACCTCCTTGGTAATAGTTGTGAAATCTATTCCGACCACCAAAGCCTCAAATATATATTCACCCAGCTAGATCTTAATCTCAGGCAAAGACGCTGGATAGAGTTGATAAAAGATTATGACTTAGGAATTTCTTTCACCCCAGGCAAATCCAATGTCATGGTTGATGCACTAAGTCGTAAGTCGTATTGTAACAACCTCATGTTACAACAGTATCAACCACTTTTTCATGAGGAATTTCGAAAGCTCAATCTCGAGATATCTCCTCATGGCTTTCTATCTAACTTGGTGGCGAAACCAACCCTTGAGGATCAAATCATAGTTGCCCAAAGGCGTGCACGAGGTGTTCACCGGATCAAGGAGAACATTGCTACCGGAGTAGCTAAATGTTTCTCCACAGATAGCAAAGCAACGGTATTCTTTGAAAATCGTTTGGTAGTACCTAAGAATAGGGATCTAAGGCAACTCATCCTCAAAGAAGCCCATGACACACCCCTCTCGATTCATCCCGGTAGCACAAAAATGTACCGAGATCTACGCCAGAGATTTTGGTGGACTAGGATGAAGAGAGACATTGCTCGATATGTTGCCGAATATGATGTTTGTCGTTGCATTAAGGAAGAACATCAAAGACCTGCTGGTACTCTTCAACCTTTGCCTATCCCCGAGTGGAAATGGGATAAAGTCAGTATGGACTTCATCACTGGCTTCCCAAAAACCCAGAAAGGAAATGATGCCATCTTCGTTGTCATTGATCGGCTTTCAAAAGTTGCTCACTTCCTTCCTGTTCGCGAGTCTATAACTGCTAGCCAGTTAGCGGACTTGTATGCCTCTAGAATTGTGTCTCTTCACGGTGTTCCTTTGGAAATCAATTCAGACCGTGGTAGTCTTTTCACTTCTCGATTTTGGGAAAGTTTTCAGAATGCTATGGGAACCCACCTCTCCTTTAGCACCACTTATCACCTGCAGTCCAGTGGTCAAGTAGAAAGGTTCAATCAAATTCTCGAAGACATGCTCAGAGCTTGTGTTATCTCTTTCAGAAAGAAATGGGAGAACTCTCTTCCTTTTGCCGAATTGGCGTATAACAATAGCTTCCAATCTAGTTTGGGCATGGCTGCTTTTGAATTTCTCTATGGACGGAAATGTCGAACACCCCTAAACTGGTCAGAATCCGGTGAAAACAATTCTTTGGACCGGATATTATTCAGGATGCAGAAGAGCAGTTTGGCATTGTTCGTGAGAAATTGAAAACAGCCCAGTCTCGTCAGAAAAGTTATTATGATCGTCATCATAGGGAAGAAAGCTATAATCTGGATGAAAAGGCTTACCTTCGGGTTACTCCTCTGAAGGGCATCCATCGCTTCGGTATCAAAGGCAAGTTGGCCCCACGTTACATTGGTCCCTTTTGCATTCTCGCTAAACGTGGAGAAGTTGCCTACCAATTGGAACTACCCCTCACCTCTCCCAGGTTCATGATGTCTTCCACGTCTCTCAACTCAAGCGTTGCTTCAAGGACCCCATCCGCGAAGTAGACCACGAAACGCTTGATCTCCAAGATAACCTTTCATATCGAGAGTACCCTGTTCGTATTCTTGATGAAGCCGAGCATAGAACCAGACGTCAGAAGATCAGATTTCTCAAAGCGCAGTGGTTGCATCATTCAGAGAAATAAGCTACCTGGGGACGAGAGGACCGTCTACGAGCTGAGTACCCCACCCTCTTCCCGATGACTTCTGAATCTCGGGAAGAGATTCTTTTGAGTGGGGGCGAGTTGTCAGAACCCTAATTTAGGTTTGTGCTTTGCTAAGCTTGCATTTTTGCATCATGAAAAATTTTGCAAAAGAAAAAGAATTGGGGAAGCAGAAAAGCCCCAAAACAATTTAATAAAAGGCCAGACAAAAATATTTTTCCAAAAATGCTTTGAACTTTTTGAAAAATCTCATAAATGGGCATGATCACTTTTCATGTGAAGTGGGTCCCACTCCATGCCCATGCAATTGGAATTCATTAAATAAAATTCCAATAATTCTAAAAGTTGGTGAGTGGATTTATATATGTCCTATGAGCTCACATAAAAGTTTGTATAATTTTCTTAAAATGTTTTGTTTTAAAAATCAAAACAAAACAAAAATACAGAAAATAAATTAAAATAAAAACAAAGGGAAGGCCTACCTGGCTTACCTCAGGCCCACCTGGCCTCGGCCCAGCCCACCCCCAGCGCTTGTCGTCTACCTCCCCGCCGAGCCAAGCAGCTCGGTGGAGGCAGAGCACGTGGGCGGCGCCACCTCGACGCCGAGGAGGTTCCCAGCCCCCCTGGACCTCATCTCCTCGCCAGGAGATAGGCCACGCATGCACGCACCTTTCCCCTTTCCTCTCGGTCGCCCTCATCCTCTTTTTTCTTCGATCCAGAGCCGCCCCGAGAGCTTCCCGTCGGCCTCCGTCGAGCGAGATCGTGCCCACCGTGCTCCCCAAGACGCACCACCTTGTCCAGTGGCACTGCCGTGGCCGTATTCTTCGAGCTAAAGCTCCAATCGGGACGGAGGTGCCCCGACGACGTCGCTCGCCTCAACAACTCACCGCCAGCCGCAGCAAGAACCCGGTGACAAATTACTCGCCGCCGAGCCCCCGTCGGCCTCGCCGTGCCCACCGTTGGGTTCTGGTGAGCCTCCCGAACTTTCCCCCCTAGCAGCGCTACTCCCCGGCCCCTCGACGCCATTCTTTGCCTTGGACAGAACACGGTCTCCGCGCTTGTCGACACCGGCGTGGCCTAGAGCAACCCCGTGACCCCGTGTTGGCTCCATTGGATGCGGACGACAACGAGCTACATTCACATGCCTTCCCCGTGCCCGGCAACGCAACTCGGGTAGAGCGCCGCCGCGCACAAAGACGCCGGCGTCAAGCCGTCCATTAAGGCCCTAACCCTGTCACTAATCCCCCCCCCCTAAACCCAATGACATGTGGGCCCTAGTGCCTAATTAAACCAGCCGATTTAAATTTAAACCGGGGTTTTAACCCCCAGTCACTGACTAGAGGGCCCCACTTGTCAGTTGGACCAGTCAACCCCCTGACATCATGCTGACGCAAGCATGACGCAATAAATCCCTTTTCTAGTACAAAAACAATTCCAGAAATACCAGAAAATAATCTAAACTTTGAATTTGAATAACTTTTAAACCGTAACTCAGATTGAAATGATTTTTATATCAAAAATTATCAGAAGAAAATGCTCTATCCAAATATGCAACTTTCAACCATGTTTGAATTGTTTACTATGATGGATCAGTAGAATTTTACTATTTTGTTCTTTTGGATTAAATCAAATAAAATGCTATGTTCATTCCAACTTTAACCATTGCAATGCAATACACTTCACATGGACATAAGAAGCACAACACACCCATGTTCACCATCATATCATGCCATATTGCTTGTGAATTTTAATTTATCGAATGTGCATTACTTTCAGTGCTTCAGTGATTGCTTCTTCTCGGTAGGAGTTGATCTCGGAGACGAGTTCAACCTCACGTCAGAAGGGTGTTACATCGTGATCGTCAGCAAGGCAAGCACCCCCTCTTTGATCATGTCGATAAAATCCCAGTTCCCTCTCATTCTCGCTTATGCATGTTTAGGATGTCACCATGATATGTTCTACCACTAGTTGAACCCATTCCTTTGCATGACCTATCATTTTGTCACAGTAGTAAGCAAACCGCAATCCTAGAAGATCTCGGAGTTGTTTGATATCATGTGGCCCCTGCAACTGTTACAGCTTACTGCATGCTTAGAGGTTACAATGAGGCTACTTTGATGTGAGTCGGGATGGTAGTGATCATGTGAATGATGGTGGTAACGTGTCGGTGAATTGAACTAAACAAGGTGAACGATGAGAGGCTGTGTAGGAGTACACGGTGGGTTGTCTCGTTGAACACTGCCTTAAGCCCGAGTTCTTGTGTTGTTATCCAGGACTAAGAGTACGACCACACATTGGGCTCACTGACCCCTCTCGGCCTAGTACCTCACCCCGGACCAAGTCCAGGAGTCGCAAGTAGTTCGAACTTTAAACGATCTCAAGTAGGTACACCAAGGTAAGTGGTGGACGTAGGTTGACGAGTGGGTGACCCCACAACTCCTATGGATGAGCCTACCCGGTGTACCCGAAGACAGAAGGCCCGCAAAGATGCCTCTTGGTCCCAGCCGTGGCCCACTAGTGGCACTGACGTAGGAGTCCGCGAGTCATAAGGAAGGTGCAAACTTGTCGTACGGAACAAGATCATGGTTAGGAAACCTCATCTGTAATCAGGACGAACTCCCCGAGACCTAGCCTAGTATATAAGGGCTAGGAGGGGAGACGTCGAGATCAAGCAATACACAATCTGTAACCTAGCCTTGTGCGCACTAGCCTCGGCTTCCCTGTAATCGCCATCTCCATTCAATAATATCGAGCAGGAACTTATCCTCCTGTTAGCCGACGAGCTTATCGTCCAACCTGTGCCTCTCATGACTAACCCAGGGTCCCTGACCATGGGATTTTCCGGGGTACATACCCGTCAATTGGCTCCGTCTGTGGGAAACGCACAGGTTGGGAACGCGATCTTGGCAGCCTCATCAGCATCTTCAACACCCACCGGCGCGACGACTTCACCAGCGCTCTTCGATCTGATGACCCAGGCGGAATCTGATCTGTTCGGGTCCCTTGGTTTCACGGCCCACCTTTCGACTCTCCGACCAATCTTTGCCGACCTACGCTCCGGCATCAACCTGATCTTCGGAGCATATCAGATCTACATCAACCACTGGGGCGCCCTCCGCCTCACGGACGACGCCCGAACACCCGCGACGACATCTACAGCAGCAATTCAAGCAGTCGCCACCCGCGTGACCACCCTTCAGGCCAGCCGCGACTGCCCACCCAAACCAAGGCTCCGTGTCGCCCGCGACCACTCGACTGGACCCTCGGCCCGGAAAAGCAGCATCACACGCACGAGAAACAAGGCACCCGGGGCACCATCCCAGGTGTTCATGGCAGAAGTTGACGCGCCACCAGCAAACGGCGAGGGCCAGGACGACGACTCGACCACTCGCCAAGCCAACGGCAACACAAAGGTGCCCGGAACCACCAATAAGATCGTCGTGAAGCTGGGAGACGTGGGAAGCATACCAATGAAAGTACCACAAGGACAAGAACAGAGCAACCACAAGACCGAAAAGCCATCAAGAAGCAAGCAACAAACCCCGAGTGCGGCGGTGGATGACCCAACCAAAGAGCGAATCTACCTGACCAAAGAATCAATGGCCAAGGTAAAAGAGGCAGTCGAACACGGGAAGTTACTATCGGCAAGCGCAACAAGGAACAAGCTTAGGGCATACAAAAACTTGGCAAGCGAGCTAACCCCGAAAGCGAGACAACAGCGCCTAGAGCTGGAGAAGCAAGAAAGGGAGGCCGCTGAGAAGAAAATCAATCGCAAGCCACCTCCAAGAGACGACTCCCCGGATCATGGCTCCCCTCTCCGCAATAAATCAAAATTCAGCAACCTGCGATGAATAGACAAGAAGAGAGTGGTTCGGAAGCTCGACGATGACTTCAAGCTAGAAGATGAGGACGGCAAAGAGGAACCCCTCACACCAGCAGAAGCCCTTATAAGCGTCCGAGACTACCTATCCCGCGCCCAGAGGAACAGGCATAACAGACCAGACCGCAACACTTCAATAGCCTTACAGATAATGAAGGACGCCATCGCCACCTCAGCACCCAAAAAATCAAGTGCAAGACGACCGACCCGTGCAAGGACACCAGACAGGGACTCCAGCTCACCCGACGACGACGGCAGCAGCGACGACTGGCGCAAACGCACCGGAAAAACAAGAAACACGACAGCGAAGACAACGACAACAGGCGCCGCAGCAGTCGAAGAAACGCGCGCGACGACATCACACAGAACAAAGTCAACCGTAGCAGACGAAGACGTGCAGCACGCGAAGAGTACTCGGACAAAGAAGGCTTCGACGAAGAAATTGAGCCATACCAAGCACTATGCTTCACGCGTTCCATACGCAAGACGCGAATGCCAAGCGGGTTCAAATTGAACTCCACAACGCTCAAATACAATGGACTTGAAGAGCCAGAGGCATGGCTCGACGACTACTTAACAGCAGTCAAGTTCCAGAGAGGTACCAACGTCACGGCAATGCAGTATGTGCAGCTCATGCTCGAGAGCTCGACACGACACTGGTTGAAGAACCTCCCGCGAGGATCCATCAGCTCATGGAGGCAGTTCCGTGAAGCCTTCATAGAAAACTTCAACTCCACATACAAGAGACCGGTATCACTCGAGGAACTGCGGGCATGCAAGCAAGGAACCAGGGAAACCCTGCGAGCCTACATCCAGCGGTAGACCATACTCAAGAATTCAGCAAAAGACATATCAGACGAAATCGCAATCGACGCGTTCAGGCGAGGCCTACAGCGCATCGAATTCAAGGAACAGCTCGGGCAGATGAAAGTCCGAACACTCGCACGGCTGCTGGAGCAAGCCAACAGCTGGGCGAACGGCGAGGATTCCGTTCACAACGAAGCAGAAATCCACATCACACGCTTAGAACACGATTACGACTACCACAACGGAGAAAGAGGACTCGGCCGTCGAAGGAAGCGACCCAGGCGCAGCTTCTACGATGACAGAGGACCCTACATGGTCGCCGCAGGCTTCCCAGACGACAGAGATGGCAGGCATCGTGACGACGGCAGGATACAATGCAGAGACAACCTTGAAGATGCGCCCCAAGCTCAGAAAAGAGACTGGAGGACGAGGCAGCCGCGTGACAGCACCAGAACATACCGCTCGGCCAAAGAACAACTCGACATACCGTGCTCGATACACGGATTCAGAAACGAATGAGGGGAGCTCAGATCAGGACACACCCTCAGGAACTGCAGAAGCTTCAATGAGTTGGCGGAGGAAAAAAGTCAATCCGCGACAACAGCGGCCCAGCCACTCGCGAGCATAGCAGTCGGGCCCATCGCCCACGACGCACCACCAGCCCCTCCCCTACCAGCAAGGCAAGTGGCCGTAATACAGCAACGACGCAGGACACCAGTATTTACATGATACAAGAAGGCAGGCCTTCAAATAGGCAGCAGAAGAAGGTCACAAGACAAGTCTTCCTTGCAGCCTCCTCACACCCCGCTATCCTAGAGTACTTGTGCGGGTCCGAAACAGATATTACCTTCTCTCGGGAAGACCACCCGCCTGCCATCCCTCAACCGGGACATGCCGCACTAGTGCTCGAGGCCAGAATAGGGAACTACGACATGTCACGAGTATTCATGGACAGCGGCAGCGGGATCAACATCATCTTTACAAGGACACTCGAAGAAATGCTAATCCAGAGCTCCGCGCTGAAATCCTCAAGCACAACCTTCCACGGGATTGTTTCAGGAAAAGCAGTCTACCCTCTGGGAAAGATAAGCCCGGAAGTGGTCTTTGGTAAAGCGACCAACTTCCGCAAGGAGATCCTAGACTTCGAAGTGGTCGACTGTAAATCGCAGTACCACGCAATCCTCGGACAACCAGCCTTCGCTCACTTCATGGCAGTGCCTCACTACGCCTACCTTAAGCTAAAGATGACAGGGACTCACGGTGTCATCACAATCAGCGGAAGCTTCGTCCGGTCCGACCACTGCGACAAGGAATTCCACAAGATATCAGAGGCCTTTGGAGCCCACCAAGCCAGCGAGACCACGGGACCCGCAGAAAAAGCACTCCCGTAGAAGAAGCCGCGACTCGAAGGACCCGAGAACTCGGAGAAGAAGCCATCCAACACTTAAGGCTACCACGCCGCCGTTTTTAATAAAAGGGGACTATCCTCATCAGTCCGCCCCCCCCCCCCATTCTTACTAAATGTAAGAGACACCAGGAAGAATATTGAAAAAAAAATCCAAAAATGGATCCATTGGTACTCGGGGGCTCGCCGCAGCAGCCACCCCCCGAGGCGTTTTTCGCAATCGCGACATAAACAAAATTGACACTCGAGGGCTCGCCACAGCAGCCACCCCCCGATGCGTTCTTCGCAATCGCGACATAAACAAAATTGGCACTCGGGGGCTCGCCGCAGCAGC